>OY998119.1:11252500-12502500 GCA_963921985.1 Agrilus biguttatus | reverse complement strand
GGTTTGACGGATGATCTTTAATGGCACTCGAATCACTTTTTCAGCCTGGTCGGTGATAAAACCAAATTTCTTCTGAGAACTTATTTACAAAACTTGATTTTAATCCAAGCTATCACAATAAAGTATCCCTCATTTTTAACGCAATTTTATTAGTGTCCCGTACTTATATAGGCAAACCCAGGTGATGACATAAAGATAACAAAAATAATTTGTGCATATAATAAATCGTTTTGATTTTCAATTAAGTTCATCAAAGTTGAAGATGAGGAAGGGAAGTTGTAGATGGTTATAAAAAATAAGAAATTACCTGTACCTTATATTAACGTACATATATATATAGAACAAAGTTATTGGTTTTTAATGACAGGCCTTTTATTGTTTTCATTACTGTTTGTTCATATCTTCAAAATTTACAATTTTAAAAAATATGTCAAGTCGATTCTGACTTCACTGGGTATATTGTCCCATGATGTTACGAATATTTTTGACGTCCAACTATAAGGAGTTTCTAGTAATAGAATCCAACGAAAAGTGTCAACAAGATATATTTAAAGAAAATTTCTTACAATTGTTTCTACGAGACCGGCATTATCAAAGGGTAAACAACAATTGTTAGAATTTAGAAACTTTTTGTTGAATTTTATTACTATGAAATATGTTTCATCAAGTTTACAGCAAAGATAACTTATTAAATCAGGAGGTTTTTTAAGACGGTACACAGGTTTTCTCAACGAAACCGGTCGTGGGATGTGGCTTTCGGTGTGCTGTGCCTACTGTGTAGGACGCGTTCCAAATGTGGGATCTGTGATACTTTGTAATTGGACGAGAAAGGATTTTAATACCTTCTTTTATTGGATTTTTAATTATGTGTTACTACGTAAGTTATGATTTCTACGTGTTTTCATGACTTTTCTAAGATAGTATGAAATTTCCCAAAAAGTTTATTCTTGTATTTATGTCGGTTTCCATCACGTTGGACACTACCGACAACTGTTTGAAACAAACAACATGACGTTGTCCATACCCATAACGACACAATAAAATAATGAAGTAAAACAACATGGTTTCAAATTATTTATTGCAGGTACACTACAATTGCTTCACCACACAGTGGCTTCATCAGGTGTGATGATTTATAAACTAGTCTAGTATTTATATTAATCCTAATTGTAAAGTAAAACGACGAACAGGGGAGGAGGATCTATGTTTGCAACTAGAAAATATTTAACAAAGTGACTTATTTATGTTTATTTGGTCATAGATAAGTCACCTTTGTTAAATATTTTTCCTATTGTAAACTTTCAAGATTCCCCTCCCCTATTCTTTCGTTCTACTTTGTAATTACGATTAAAATAAATATTAGACTGATTTAGACCAAGTTCGTAAATCATCACACCTAATGAAGCCACTGTGTGGTGAAACAATTGTAGTGTGTCTGCAATAAATATTTTGTAACTGTCGTTCTACTTCATTATTTTATTATGGATAACGACACATGGTAAAATTCACGAAACCAGAGAATTGTATATCTTATTCGTAGTGGAAGTACTTTAAGGGTTGATTTTTTGATGGATTTGGAAAGCCCTTCAGGATGTTTTTCTTGACATCAAGAAGATATTGTACATTTAATGATTTGAATAATAATACCCTACCGAATTTAATTGAATCAGGGGGAACATTAACATTGGAATTTGTAATTCCCAAATACAGAATGCATTTTTTAGTGATTGGAGTCATCATACTGACCAGCCAATATTTTGTGTGTGTGTAGTATTCGTGAGACCGCCGGGTTGTAAGACGTTGGTTCAGGGGGAGGTAGGGGGATGGGCGGTTCAAATTATTAAAGATGTGAAATCTGCGGGTGGTAAATAGCCATGACAGCGGCAATTTCACTATGTATCCGGTGCGGCACCCGGCTATGTCATTACTCCAACTCGTTAAAAAGCTCGCCCTTCTCTCTAATTGGTCTAGTAAGGCCCCATACCTGACAGCACCGGATCAGCTTTCGTTTGTTTTAACCGCACTCGCCGACACACGGCATCGACAGGCCTCTCGGGAGCTGTCGAAAACTTCTAGGAGGTCGTGATTCATAACATCAAGAATCTTCAACTTATTGCGTTTCAATTTGCGAACGGACGACTACTAGATACATTTGGCGTTGGCAACGAGATACCTTTCCTTCAACCCCTAAAACGATTATCAACAAAGAGATATATTATTCTCAAGATTGATACATTTACTTAAAGACATTGTAACACAAGTGTAAATAATAACTATTACATCCACCACACCAAATGAAAATTACTGTCTCAGTCTGATGAGTTGGATTTTTCTTAAACAATACAGACCACTATATAAGTTTTTACTATGCCATGCGAGTCAAGATTTACTCGAGGACTTGGAGGTATTTTTCATAAACTTGGTTATCAAATAGCCTACAGTTCTAATTCTAATAGTCTGCAAGCACTTCTGGAAAACCCTAAGGACAAAATTCCTTTTCTAGAAAAGTCGGGGCTATATGAAATTGATTGTAAAGATTGCAATAAGAAATATGTTGGTCAGACTAGACGCTCCCTTGTGGTCAGATTTAAAGAGCAGTTATCTCACGCTAAATTTGGTAGTACTGAAAACTCTAGTGTTGCTCAACATATTCTTACTGAAAATAATAGGATCAATATTGAAAACCTTAAATTAGTTAAGGAAATTAAACATAATTATATTCAAAATAGTTTTGAAAGCATGATTATTTATAAAAATAGATTAAGTTCTCTTAATAGTGACAAGGGTCCTATTCCTGGCTTTCCGCTTTTTAGTTTAATTTAATTCTTTTAATATTGTTTTTGTAAAGGTCCACTGAATATTGCGGCAGTTATACTGAATCTTGTTCACTGGACCAAATGATTAGTTAGTATACATAAATTCGATTATAAAATTTTAACCAATAAATATGTTTTTTGTGTTAGTTCAAGTTATAGTTGCGTAAGCTTTATGTTTCATTTTACTCTTTATACTAAGTCTGCTACCATTTTTAAAGGTTCAATTTCAAATTGCCGGTGTAACTCCTTTTCTGAATACTGGTAATGTAACTATTTCGTATCTTTTCTGTATATATCGCTACACCTTGAAAGCGAAGATTTACATGATCCTATGTAAGATTCAATTACCTGACCTTTTTCTGGTCTCGACACGTTACTCTCCGTTGCCCATTTATGGGATTCTATGTAAATAGGATGGAAACTAGTATAAAATAATTGGGACTGCCAATAACAAAATACAGGAATTAAGACAAAAATTTACATAGGTTAGACGGGAAGAAATTTTAGAATTCGTTTGAACGAACATTTTAGATCATATAGAAACACAAAAACCGATTCTAACTATGCCAAACATGTGTTAGAAGATAACCATATATTTAATTTAGATCTAAAAAATTTACACATTGAAAATAAAAGTTTAAAACTTACACTATTAGAATCTAAAGAAATTAACAAATATAAAAATACAGACATACTATTTAATGACCAAGTAGATATAAACCCCTCACTTCTATTAGATCTTTTCCATCACTCTAATGAAGATGCACCACCCTATTTATAGACATCTATTCTTAAGTAGTTTTAAGTAGATTTTGTACTTCTGAAGAAGCCACAGTGTTGGCGAAACACGTGTTAAGTTTATTTAATAAGTTGTGGAAGTTATCAACTGTGTATTTATTTCAATTAAAACATACCTAATAAGTTATATTCAGATGTAGTTATTAATTTCTCAAAACAAAATTGTTTCTTTCCACTAAAAACTGAGAACGAGGATGTTAGATATAATTTTTGTGTTTCATTTAAAATAAAATTGGTTGTTCCTTAATATACAAATAAATTTTAAATTTGTAAAACAAAGGTTGGACACTTTGAAGCCTTTTATTATGTATCTCGCATGTTTTATCTTCTTATTAAAGGTGTTTTTAGATATACAATTGAAAGTTTTTCTTATGTTATACTTGATATATTGAGTGCATAGTAATAAAGTAATATTTTTCTCTATTTTTTTAAAAGGTATTCAAACTATTTTTGCTGGTTCTGCTGACTAAGGATTTTGTTTACCCTTTTCGTAGTGTTCTCCAAAGGGTTCCCTGCAGGGTGCTAATGCATCGTCGAGTTACCGACAACACTTATAAAATGTGAAACAATTTTTTATGCTTACCAGACCATTAATATCAATTTTCTTGAAATATTTCGGTTTCCGAAAGAAGGCCGCATATATAAAGAAGAAAGTTACCTTTTTGTCTTTGTTTAATATTTTTACATAGGTACATAAAACTGATTTATTCGAATTTAATCCTAGCAGAACGTGAAATATGTACGTAGATACTTCAGACATAGCATTTAAGATGAAAATTTCGCACGTCATTTCTCGTTTCTATTTTAATTTGAACGCCTGTCAGTAGTTAATTACCGTATTTTATTTAAAATAATCGAGATGTCTATTGTTTGCCGACAACATAACACGCTAATGCTGCCTTTAACCAAATTGCTTCAATTGAAACTGTCAGTTTATGTTATTTATTGAATGGTGCAAGATAAAATCACGCCTTCGTCATTGCGTGACTGAAGTAACAAATGTTTGAATAAACACTATTGGATTAGATACATATTATTCCCTAGGGCTACTTGCATATTGTGTGAGGTATTAATCCTGAATTGTGTTTACTAAAAGCTGATCTTACTTTTGATCTAAATTAGTACCAAGCTATAGTTAAGTAGAAGCACTTAAACCCAATATTATTCAAATATTTGTATATTTGATGACTTTCTACAAAATGAAAAGCAAATGTGATGCGGTACAGAAAAGATAACAATGTGGTGTTTACTGTTGTCCAAAGCCAGTCCTTTTAAAATAAAGGTCATTAAAACGTATCTGACTCGGTTTATGTCCTAGTTATTCAATTCGAAAACTGTTGTTAATACTACTACTTTCAATTTCGCCTAGGCGCAATGAGTAGATACATTGTGACTTGTGTGTTATAGTTTCAAACAAATACGTTAATAGTGTTTAAATGTATTTACCTGTAGTTAAACTATCATTTTTGCTTCCTAATAAGATAGCACTTGAGTGTGGTGCATACTCAAAGCATGAAAACAGGGAGATAGCATTTAATAGTATGACAATGATCTTGAAATAGGAAATTAGCATTAGGATTGGTAGAGAGAGATATGGCTAAGAAAGAAACAGCCAACCAGGCTGCGCTAGAGCTAGAAAGGCGAACCACAATTAATTGCCATTTCAGGGTCACTGCTATAGTATCGTATTAAATGCTGTCTCCATGTTTTTATACTTTAAGGGTGTATATCAAATGCGATGTCTTTTTTTATGTTTCATTCCTACCAGCTACTCGTGCTGGTGGGCGGGCAGTCCCTCCGACTTACACTGTAGTGCAAAGCCTGTAGGATGTAAGGCCCTCTTCAGCCTCCTTGCAGGAATCGTGGGAATGGGTGGGTGGTGTGGTTAGGGAGAGAAAGATGAGACTGATGAAATGAAAACAGAAGAGAAGTGAAAGATTATCTGTGGAATATTACTGCCCCAGAATTTGCCTAAATGATCCAAGGATACCAAAGAAAACTTGAACCAGAGCAGCCGGACCCGGGTTCAAACCGGTGACCTCACGAATGCTAAACAATGATCTAGATCACTAGACCGTGCCGCTCGGTGTAATGCGATGTATTAACCAAATAATATAATTCACATTATAACCATCCAAGGTGGTGGTGACAATATTAAAACAACTGTGGTTATATATTTCCTTCACAATGTTTAATTAAACGTCAGCTACCCTAATTACAAATGCATTCATATTAATTTTTAACTGACGATTATATGATTTGATATTTAACAAGGATGACGATCTACAGTCTATAAACGATACTCAATTTTGTATTATTCGTTTTTGTTTCTTATTCCAAACAATAATTGTCGTATGTTTGACTAAGGACGCTTTACAGGAAGTCGCTTCTGAATGTTTCAAAAAGTCAAGGAAATCGTAAAATCAAATACAACTTCGTAAAGTCAAACTTAGCCTTGTCCAAAACTTTTAATTTATTATGCATTTAAGAGACGTGGCCGTTCATCATGTAGACTGTTTCAATTTTTTCTTTTCTGTGGAAACACCACACGTACAGTTACATAAATAATTACGCTATTTAATTTATTAAGTAGGCAATTTTAGTGGCGTACAAAGCCAAAAAGTTCCCTTAATTTTGGTTGGAACGCCAAGGCTAGCGGTAATAATTATATTCCCGCATTCACTTAAGTTTTAATGTTAGAGCAAACAACAACATACGTATGTAATTTCTCGTGATGTCTGACCAGTGCGGTACAACACGTAACCTCTAAACTTGTGCTTTTGACCATCTGGTCTGTCCAGAAAGCAATATACATAACTAATTAATTTTTTAATAACCGGCCGCTACAACTACTTAAAATGTCATACACCTCCTATGTCTCGCGCTACGTTCGAATTAATTTAACTGCTCTAAGTATTTAGAACTCTTTAACGACGTGTGAGGGGTCACAAAAATATGTATATACATTTAGTGTTCACATATATGTATAAATAGAAAGACCACAATGCGTAGAATAAAACTAACAGCCTTTTGTGATACAGAAGAATTGTACCGTTAAAATTGATCTAAGACAAGAAGATGACATGAATCTTTATACTTATATCCTTTTTATAAACACTACCGGTATATCTTGTAGATTACTATCGTATAATGAAAATTGAAGATACTGTTATGATAATAAAGACAATTTTCAGATTGTGTTTTATTGATTAAAATTGATGTAGTTTTGATTATATAAATATAAAACTAAAACCTACAGCAAGCTGTTTCTTTATTCATCAAGTTATCAGATCAATTAATAAATCAATAGTAATCTCTATGTCGATATGAAGTTGTATGGAACAAGGTAGTTTTCATTTTGGCAGACACTGTGCAGTGTGCTCTAGGCTATTCTGAAGGTAACCGATTCGATTTCGGGTCTGCCTAACCTAGTCCAAAATTTTCTGTAGTTTTCTTGGATAATTCAGGTAAATGCTTGGGTGGTAATATTCCACGGATAATCTTTCACTTTTCTTCTGTCTTCATTTCGTCCGTCTCATCTTTCTCCGCCAACCATTCCCACGATTCCTAAAAAATAAACCTGAAGAGGCCCTTGCGTCCTACCCGTCGGTACTGGAGTGTAGGCCAAAAGACACTCGCCCACATGTATTAGTAGCTGGTAGGAATAAAACACCCAAAAGTTGTTTGTAGATTGCAATGACTTTGTGCTGTTTGCATACAAAATATATTTTTTAATTCGTGTTGATTGCGCATATTCTTTTTACCTGGTAATTATCGTAATGAGTCTCGCGTTGATAATGCCCACAGTAGAAGTGGGCGAAACACGTGTCCGTTTATTAAACAGTGTGTGGTATTAGGGGTGAGTCTCCAATTTCATTTTACTTTAGTTTATTGATTGTACCACGTCTCCTTTGTTCTATTTTTATAATCGTAATGGGTAGGTACAAAAAAATATGGAAAATATTTAGTTGTACTTAAAATAACAAGGAGATTTAAAAACAATGATGGGATATGAAACATTACTGGAAATAACTTATACCCAATACCTGTATTCCAAATTTGCTGGTTAAATAAGTTAAGTTAAAGAAACCATAATAAGGTGTAAAACAAAGTTTGTGGAAATATTGGTTCCCGTTAACTTGATGAACAGAAAGAATTTTCGCATATATTTGTAGAAGGATATGACTTGGTTGCTGAACTGCCAAAATATAGCAACGTCAAGTTATCTAGTATGAAATTAGGGGTACAATGCAAAATCTTGAGTCATTTGGAAATTGTTTTTCCTAATAAAAGGCTTAATATAATAATAAACGCTTTTGGAATAAAAATTCATTAAAAGGTTAAATAAATGTACTTGAAGAACTAATTATAAAAGAAAATAAGAAATAGTGACAAGTCCATCGTCAGAAAATTTTAATGAGGTATAATAGAAAGTTGTCATTCTAGTTATCAATTTGCAGAAGTAAAATTGATACACAAACATTAAGCCACCTTCACAGTATCAGCCTTTGTCTTTTGTTTCTGAGAAATGTTTGTTATCGTATTGTATTGTTCTTATTTTAGCATTTCTTTTGAACAAGATAATAAGAGCAAGATCAGAAAAACAGTATCATTCTCGTTTCATTTATCTTATTGATTTACTTTGGTTAAGATTTATCAAAAAAGTGGCAACTTTAGGACGTATTAAATCTATTATTTTAAAAGTATTTAGTATTAGAATGTAAATGAACATTCGTTTTCTAATGGCGTAATTCTTTCTTTGCTTTGATTAAATGACGTCCAATGGAAACTTGTTTTCTGTTGACGTTTTTAAGTCCATATTATGTCTGACTCTGTTTTTATATATAGGTACATACATACATACGTACAAGTTCGTAGGGCGAGTAAATACCTTCCTTACCTGCATGTATACCCACTAACCACAGGTCCTGTCTTTTAACAACTTGATATTCCTGAAACAGCTTTTGTCTCTTTCTCTTGTTCCGCTGAATAGTATGGGGCGGGAATCAAAAGCCAATGGGCGTGCCTTGAACAAGCTTAAGTCAGTCGAAGAGCTTTTGTTTTATTTTTGTACCATTCTTTAAAAGTTAAATTTGGTTGTGATTTATAAAGACTTCTTGTAACATCCAGCACGCAATGATTAGGAATCGTTGCGGATTTCCCTCTACGGGAGGAAAACTACTAATTCACTAAATTAACAATGAAAAAGTAAAACATATAATCTATTTCTCCAAATAATTTAATTTTAATGATGTACATAAATAGCTTAGATACTGTCTCTTACGTTTAACGATAAATACATATAACAAATTCACATACTATCTATCTAACGTTTATTTGTAATTTGTTTTAAATTTTTGACGTTTCTGGGACGATATATAAACACGTAGTAGCAATTGGTACGCTGACTGAATTAAAATAAGATGTGGAGAACATTCTCTATCTACTTCAAGAATTATAAAATTTAGACTTTTCTAATGTTCATCAATCAAGTGTCGGTCTGCTTAATTGTTTAATTTCTAATACTTTATTGTAAGGAATTGCCCTATTAGTATACAGAAAATCAGTTTAATTGTCAAACAAATACGGAACATTATTATTAGCTTTAATGCACTATAAAATGCGTTGCCAAATATTATAACTAAAGAAGAAAATATTTAGGTAAAATTGGTCAATCTAAGTAAAATTTGATAGCCCCAAATAGCATGTCTTCGCTTGAAGAAGGTATCCGGCAGTTTTGGCAGAATGCTAATCAAGAACATATTTTATTTTTGTTCGATATGGTAACGTGCCTATTTGAAAAGGACCTTGTTTAACATACTGGATCCCTTTTACGAAAATAAAACAACGAAAATTGTATTGCTTCACTACAATATTGTTTCATCACACAGTGGTAGCATTAGCTTCAGAACTAATAACACTTTAGGAAAATATATAATAAATAACAAATATGAAACTCCTAAACATTTATGTTCAGAAGTTTATTTATTGACTTGTAAAGATTGTCTTAATGTGTACGTCGGTCAGACTGGTAGGAAATTTGAGACCCGCATAAATGAACATTTTAGTAGCTTCAATAATAAAAAAGTAGATTCTACCTATGCACAACATCTTATAGAAAATAACAACAACTTTAATTTAGATTATAAAATTTTAGGCAAATAGGCAAAACAAATCTTTCAAATTAAATTTACTAGAACAACTGGAAACAAATAGATTTCAGAAAAAAGGAATAATTTTAAATGATCAGTTAGAAGGCAATAGTTCCACTTTACTTAATTTAAATTGTAAGAATTAACCCCCACCCCCATATTTTATATAAATAGGATAAGTTAAGTCTAGTTTGTTATATCCATCATCTAACATAACCTAATCTAACCTAACTTAACCTAACCTAACTATGTGGTGAAACAATATTGTAGTGAAGCAATACAATTTTCGTGAAACTCTTTTGTTGTTTTATTTTCGTAAAAGTATGAATAAGTTTCATCAAGTACTAGCTACTACCATAACAATATTAAATCCCACAAACTATACCAAATATCTACAGATAACGTTCACTTCGCTATCTGTATTTATTTTTTAGTAAATATCCTGAAACCTCTTTAATTGATGATACCTATATCTACAACTTTAATAGACTTTCCTGAAAAATGTGCATTTATCACTTGTATCCAAGCAAGAAACTCAATAAATAAATGTTTTTACCAGTTTTTTATTCGAACTGTCATAAGTACCAACCTAATGTTTGACGAATATTACGTTAATCCGTTTAATATACAACTTAATGTTTATGCCATAGGTAGACGAAGTTTACGATGAAATGCTACGTATTTAATATGTAATAAATAGTACAATATTAGCGATGTCAACAGAATAATTTGTCTAAACATATTTGCAGACAGTTCATAAATAATAGGGAATAAATTTAGCACGATTAACGTACAAGTACAAAAAACCCACACAATACGAATATTCAAAGTTCTGTTACAAGACGGATGTTGAAAGGAAAAAATAAAACAGGTAATGAAATGCAGTTCTCTAAGTAAACATTGAAAGCGATGGCAAGACCGGAAAAATGTGTTTCTATGTATTGTTATTATAATGAAATGCATTTCGTGTTGTAAGAGAGAAATTTTACAAGAAATATTAACGAACCGTGGTGGTTTTAACCAAACGAAGTGGGTGATCTGTAAATGTCTTTACTTACCTATTTTTTGAAAGTTCATTTCAATTCTACGAGTCGTCCATATCCTTCTCATTGAAGCTATCAATTTTTGATGAAATTAATTTGTCAATGGAAAGTATCGATTGAGAAATGAGAACACACCAATTATTTGAGTCGAATGCAGGTCAATGATATATAAATATATATAAATATGCGACTTTATCTCAGCAAGTAGGTGTATAGAGAAGACGAGTGCGAATTCGATGTGGTGCACAGAACCCCTTCATGCGGTTTAGTTTAGTAACATAAAGGACACAGCGACGCGTTCCACTCAAGACCCAAAGAATTCGTTTGGTCTACTGCTAAATACAGAGCTACCTACAAAAGGTGATTTTGCACAAGAGTCGGGTGCAGTATACTCATAAATTTTAATACTATACATATACGATGGCAAAAACATGTAACAATATTAAGCGAGAAAAAAAATAATTCATTCATTTATAATCGTGGTGTCTCAGGAACTGAGTAGGGATGCAAATTTAAAGAAGATTAAATTATTCAATAACCTTGATGGTACTTTTACATAACATCAAATACAGCTTTCAAAATGGCCTTGGTTATCCACTATTTGCAAGACATAGTGCACAAAAGTTGTTTAATGAAAACAATTTTAAAATTTTTACACTATTTTAAAAGAAAATTATATCTGCAGGAAATTTATCTATAGAAGCCTTTACTAATTTTTATTACCTTTTTTAGAAGAACATCGTCTTGTAAGGATGAAGAATCTGTCCAAAATTCATACGGAACGAAGTGAGGTACAGGCATTGGTAAATTTGTTAGGAAATTTTCTCTTAATATACGTCATATTATTCCTTTAAAAAATGTAATACCAATAGAAAGAAATAATAGTTAATGCTTGAATATAATATATATTTCTGTAATAATATATACAGCCTGTACAAAATTATTCTAAACTAAAGCATTATACACAGATGATCTCTGTACACTATAAACAATCTCACAAACTAGGTAATAAATATATCCTAACCAGGTACTAATATATTACAATGACTCATTTTGAATAATGACACTATTCAAGGTATTGCAATAATAAATATTTTTGTAAACACCTTCTGTTTCAAGTATAAATTATTTCGATTTTGTTTATTTCATACCTCAGGTGTCGCTGCATATTTACATATACACGTCGTACGCCTTGAAACGCGCCGCTCAAGTTTATTTACAACATAAATAAAATATATAAAATTATCCTTAACATTAATAAATCACAGCTCCAAACACGATGATTTCCAGCAATGCATCGCGATTTATGAAATGTCACGAAACATTTTTCGTATTTCTCATTTTTGTTTTGTTTTTCGTAATTCACTGGGGCCAAAGAAAATTATTAGACGCACTTGGAATGTCATACATAGAAACTTAACATTTTGTAGTGAGTAGAGGCTCTCGATTTTCGAACAATTTACACTATTATAAATAGTAACGCACAGTTTTGTCGATATATGTTAGTTAATAGCCTAAAAAAGATACGATCACAGTGAGAGTTAAGATACCGTTGAAATTTGTGCACTACCGGCATCCACAACCTACCACAGTCATCTCTTTGTAATTCTTCAGTACAACTTTCTGATCTTCGTCTAAGTACAACATCGATATCGAATTAAGTTGCGTCGGTATACAACAGGCCTTTGGCACTTTGCTAGGATTCGCGGAATTTACAAGACTTTGCACGATCGCGTGATTTGTTGTGTTCAAATGTTCGGCCATCGGGTAAGAACATTCGCCGTGACAATAATACGCGTCGTAACCGGGTGGTGCTACGATCCAATCGTTCCAACCGACTTCGGCAAAGTCCACGTACATAGGGTGCCTCTTACACTTTTCACTTTTTCTTCTGTGTTTCTTGTTCATCGCTCTTCTCGATCTCTTTTGCGCCAGTTCTTCACCAATCGCTTGTTTGTTTCTACCATCGTCGGTATAAGTAAATAACAATGGTTGTGTACGACTCCAGTTGATGTCGTTCTCGTTCAGATCCCTTCGTAACCGAAGGTGTCGAACGGGAGGGGATTTCTTATCTTTAGGGCCGAGGACTTGGATTAGGAGTCCATAATTTTGCTTAGGGAACTCTAACCACCTCGTTACAGCGGGAAGTACGTCAACACTGACGATACTGCTTTGCCTTGTGTCGATTACTTTGGAATCTATCAACCTCGTGATGGGTCCTTGCTTTTTTCCGTTGCCTGGTTTCAGGATGTCTTTTACGAGAATGCGTTGGTAGTAAGTGTGAGTTTTTCCTGTTTGAGGTAATGACCAGTTAATGGCGTCACGGCTAAGGGTTAGCTCCGCAGCTTTCAACTTTTCCGTTTTTGGAATTGTTGAAATATCGAAGCTAACCCGAAATTTGTGATGGCTTGGAAATTGATTGTCAATTGGAGTTTCTGTAACAAAGAGAAACTAACTTAGTATAATATTTTATCATTATAAGACCAATTGTTTTAAATGATTCTATGTTTGATACAATGAAGTGATTACATTCCTTGTAGGTAACAAATTTTGTCTTTTCAATAATTAGAAGAAAGTTAATTGGATTCATAAATTACCATCAGGTAGTATCGTAATTTATCTGGCTAATATTTTATATAAAATGAAAGGTAATTCCAATTACCTGGCTATTGTTATCTTGAAATCCTGAAATTTTAAATCCTTTTGCTGAGTTTGATAAACATCGATTATAATTTGATTGGGCAACATTTTTGCCTTGCCTTAGAATGTTGCATTGATGAAACATTTACTTAATTACAATTATTACTTCCAGGTATTTACCAAAAACTAAGTACCAACTTTCTAAAAGGTATTACCCAAAATTATGAATTATTACGTTTCTACCTGTCTAAAACCGTTCATTATCTACTTCTTAATCTTAAAAATCAATGGTCTCAATGACATATTTAATGGATAATTACCACAATTTAAAAGAATTCTTATATCTACAGAAATTTACTGGCTTAATTTATTTGTTGTTGTATTAATGTAATTATTCCAAGAATAAAAGATCATAAAGACTTTGTGCAATAAGCAAATAATAACTAGGTTGTCGTAATAAAATATTTCAGAGCTAGAAATGTACCTACCTACTTATGACTATAATTTGTTTGAAAGCACAAACGAAAATCAAATGCCTACCTGCAAAGTTTAAGTGGTTTTAAAGAATGTACATTCCATAAATCAAGTTTGCTAAAAGGTATTTCAATAATAAAAATTACATTGTTTTCCAATATTATTAGCTCAAGTGGGTTGCAAAATTAATGAAAATTAAAAATGTTAATATCACCACAGTGGAAATTAAGCCGTATTTTTAAATATACATTACATCATTTAGTTTCCATTTCTTTTGGTTATTTTTGGAACAGTTTAAAATCAAAGCCAAGATATGAGTTTTGCTCTTAACAAGACAAGTTTTTGAGTTAATATATCTTCTTCTGCACAAGATGTCCAATGTGAATAGTGTATTTATCAAGACGTAAAAGCTTTGACAAGTTTTCACCAAAAAGCGAAACATTGGTTTTGATTTAAGATATAAACTCTTTTTGCCCCTACTCTCGCTTTGATTTTACACTTTTTCAATATACCTACTAACACTATATTATCAAATTGAAACGACGAATTAACGGGCTGTACATTTCTTAAAACTCTTTTATAAAATGTGTTGTTTGTAAAAAAAGAATTCTTGAAATTGTGAGGGTGTAGTAATATAATGTATTTAAGGAAGTAATGAATTTCCACATAATTACTCGCTGAACTAATAAATTGTTTATTTGAGTTTCACGCATACGATGAAACCATTTTCTAATTTTTTAAGTTGCATTTCTATAATTAAAATATATGAGTTACTTCTTTGAAATAATGCGTTAGTTTTAATTGAGTAGTATATATTGTAAAAATTTCGCGATAAACTTGGGAACTATCTGATTATTCGGGGTAACCGCGAGCATTCAGTAAATGTGTGCATGGGTCATTCTTCCAAGAAAGAAAAGACCTGAACAATCTAAATAATGTCTTTTGGTATCTATATAGATATAGATAACCATTTATTTTGGTAAGTGGTTAGGTTATAAAGGATGTTAAGCAAAAAAAAAACAAAAAATAATGTAAAGATACGCATTGTTTTTACATGGAAAAATGAAGAAACTGTAACTTTCTTTAGACACCTGATCGAACGAAACACATTCCAGGCACGGATCCAAAGGGGAGACAACAGGGGTAATTCTCCCCCAAGACTTGACTCTGGAACAGTGCTCTCGAATAAGCACCTAAACTCTCAATAACCCAAACCATTAAACCCGCGCGTTTTATAGTACTTATTCCTATAGCCTAAGCTTTTAAGTCCCTTAATCCCTCAACCTAAACCACCAACACCCCCATAAGCCCATCATCTAAACTTTTGAATCCTTGTGACCCGTTAACGTAGATTTTTAAACCCCATAAATAGGGGCGTAGCTAGTCAACAATCTAAAGCAATTTATGCCGCCGCGGTAAATTATTTATATATTAATTAAGTATTTAAAAGCGGGTTATGAGGATTAAAAAGATTACGTTATAGGGTCATGGGGTTTAAAGGGCTTATGTGGTATTTATGGTGTAGGTTAAGGGGTTTAAATCGCTTGAGTTCAATGTTTTGGATTATTGTGTTTTTAAATTTGGCAGAAGTTTGGGTACATCATTCAAGAGAACTGCTCCTCAGTCAGTTAGGGAATACACAAGTTCCTCTCCCCCTCAAAGATATACACTCTCCATTTACTATCCTTCCTTCCCCAAAAAAGACTTCTCAATCTTCCCTGAGACATTCTTGATGTAAAAATACAATTCTGTGCAGAATTCGTAACATTAAAAAACAAAGGTATAGTAGCTTTATTCTACTGTTCTTTTACATCCTAATAAAATCGTCTTATATGAAGTAAAATTTCACTTAAATAAATTTACTATCTTACGATTCGTATTGAATTGATTCTATCAAAAATTCCAAAACTTTAGAATATTTATGTATTGAATTATTTTGACATTTTTTAGTATCGCTTTTGACACTTACATATGTGCGTATGCACGTTAACTTTCGTCATGAAAATAATTCGCAAATTATGGTAAATCAGTGTTCGTGTGCAACTGGAGTGATATCTATAAATAGCCCATAATAATAAGTTTGCATGCATAAAGTATATGGTTAGTAGGATGTGGTATGCACTTACGTATGTTTATATATGTACGTAAATAAAGGCTAAAGAAAGATTAAAAGAGATATTTAATTACATTGCATTACATTCACTAGTAGTAGGTTTCAAGTGTAAAACGACCTGCTCTTAATAACTTGTCACGTTTTCGTTTCATGTTCTCTACAGGAATTAGAAACACTCTTTTCTAATCCTCTCTAGAACAGCCTGTACCATTCAACGGGGTGTATAATTAATTGCAAATGTTAATTCGTATCTTCTTCTTCCTTTCTTTGTTTTCACAAATTATGTTAGAAACTTGTTCTGTTAATTCATTTTAGAATAATTCTTTCGGGGTTAAATAAAACATCACTACAAAAATTCAAACATTTGGTGGTGCAAGTATTGTGAAACATTACTAAAAAAATTCAAACTTTTGGTGGTGCAAGTATTGTGAAACATTTAATAAATTAGAAAAAATCCATAAGAATGTTTACACGAAATTTATTATATTCTCTACAATATTGTTTCGGCCGATTCGGCCATTATCAAGAGTACAAATAGCTTACTCTTGATAATTGCCGAATAGGCCAAAACAATATTGTAGAGAATATAATAAATTTCGTGTAAACATTCTTATGGATTTTTTCTAATTTATTAAATGTTTCACAATACTTGCACCACCAAAAGTTTGAATTTTTTTAGTAATGTTTCATTTAACCTCGAAAGAATTATTCTAAAATCAATTACTGTTCAAGCATTACTGTTTGGTTGGCTTTTAAACCAAATGTTTTTCTGTTTTCGAAAAGCAATCAGTTAAATTTAGATTTAATAAACGAATGTATGCGATCTTTACCTACCAACATGTGTGAAACTCCGTACGGTGTTGGCACTTTTGGTAAATAGACCAGGTTTCGGTATGGATGCACTGTCAAGCCGTTGTCTGGTCTGTTTTTCGTACAATTGAATCATGGCTTGAGGGATAAGGATTTTCGTCCTGTCTACTTTTGGTCGTTTCCTAAATCCAAACAGTGAAAGAAGGTTTGCTTCAACCTCAGCTTTGGCCTCTTCGGGAATCGATATAGACGCTAACGTACAGCAACAGTCCAACAGGATTATTAGCAGTAGCCAACACAGGTTTGCCAGTTGCATTGTCAAAACACAGCTGAAATAAAAAGAAAAACGGCATTGTATAGTAAAGGTAACAAATGAAGTGATCTGTATTTTTAATTGACTTTGGGTTATAGTATTTTATTAGCGAAATGGGCATGATATAAGTTCTTGGAGAGTGATCTGTCTGTGAGGCTTTGTCTGGTTTGATATGTTCTGTAGCGGCTAAACTCCACTAGATGGCAGCAATTGCCT
Source organism: Agrilus biguttatus (assembly GCA_963921985.1). NCBI lineage: Eukaryota > Metazoa > Arthropoda > Insecta > Coleoptera > Buprestidae > Agrilus > Agrilus biguttatus. The sequence goes on along the minus strand of OY998119.1, from coordinate 12,485,125 downwards.
CTATGTTGTTACTATATTAACTGTTATTTACAGAACATTTCGACTTGGTCAGTAATTTATCGAGAGTGCCTATGGCACGCTGATGGGCTTCTAACAAAAACGAAATCACCATCTGTGCCTGGTAGTTTCGATAAATTTCTGACCAAAAACATAATAATTGTTATTGTTAAGCTTTACGTAAATTTACGTATGTAGGCTGCGTTGTTGATTTAGCTGGATAAGTTTAAATACATTTGTAAGGCCGCGTCTAGCTAGATATCATCCGTAGCGGCTAAAATCCACTAGATGGCAGCAATTGCCTCTATGTTGTTATTAGAATAATTTCAGATTGTGTGGTGAACGCCATCTGCCGAAATTTGCCACTAATTGTAAGTTCATGCAAGTCTTTTTTGATTTGAGTAATATTTCTATATATGGTGTATGTCAAAAATAACGAAACCTTATATTTTTAATACGTGTTTAATAGTATTTGAGGAATTATTGGATCATATGTAATTTTTTTTTTCTGGATGTACCTACAGTACCTACTACCACATGTGCGTACATTTTCTGTTGTCTTTTTAAAGCTTAATAAATTTTATTTAAACAAATATATTATTATCACAATTATAGTGCACGCACGACCTGAATGACCACGTAAAAATATTAACATGCTGGTAAAAGTGCACATGCCAGTATTGTTAGTAGATACATATATTATATTAAATAGCTAAGTGTGCACAACAAAATATCTCGTAGGTTTGGTTAGAATGCAAATAGCAAAGTACTACTGTTTAATATTTTATCAAGTTAAATGTAAACAGTATTCATCAGTAATAATAATAAGAGATAATTGTTTATAATCGCATTCAAAGAAGCCGACGATAAATTGTAGATTTGACTTTATTTGCATGATACGCAGATACACATGCATTAGCATCAACTGCTTCTATTAATAGAATATGGAAATTATTGTTTTTTAAAACACGCTGTTAATACTACGAATGAAACGTTTCTAGGAATTTCTAGATTATTGGTAATTGAATTATGTACTTCGTCACATATAAATGTTTATCAAGTGGAGAGTTTTTACAGCTTAACTAGTTAGTCAAAAATATTATTAGTTCTAATTAAGTAACTCGAACGAACGATATGTCGCAGTAAGAAAATTAGAAAGAAGAACGGAACATTATTAGAAGAAAATTGTAAAAATCAGACGATGAGAATTTAAAATTTATTAAATGAACCTATTCCTTAACAGATTTTGTTATTTGTTTAATGCAGGTGATTTCAACATGTAATTGCAGACAGGACTTGAATTTAGAAAACAAATCTAAACATTATACTAAAAAATAATAGTCATTCGATTCCTAAATAGACATTCACTTGTATATATATTTTAAAACAATACTTTACGATCGATTTGTTTAGTATTTTAAATATAAATATGGAATCAACAGAAACAATACTCCGAGGGCTAACACCCCTATCGGTATTGAATTACACTGTTGATTCCGAACGATTATTAGACGAAGATAACAATCCAAAAAAAGAAGGTAATAAAATTCCTTTTCGTCCAATTATAAAGGATCACAGATCCCACATTTGGAACGCGTGCTACACAGTAGGCACAGCGCACCGAAAGCAATATCCCACGACTGGTTTCGACATATCTGGTCTCATTAGGTGGGCCCTGGCAGATATGGAATCAACAGAAACAACTACTCCGAGGGCTAACACCCCTGCCGGCATTGAATTACACTGTTGATTCCGAATGATTATTAGACAATGATAATAATCCAAAACCGGTCGAGGGATATGGTTTTCGGTGCGAGGTGCCTACTGTGTAGGAGGCGTTCCAAATGTAGGATCTGTGATCGTTTATAATTGGACGAAGAGGGATTTTATTACCTTCTTTTTTGGATTGTTTATTATTCATTGAAAATAGTTGAATATGCTTCGTATTTCGGTACGCTGTTTCATTTAAAAGAAAAGAATCTCATGCAAATGAATTGTCAATAAACGTAGTGAAAATATTGCCAATAAGCATCGAAACCAAACAGCGCTTTATAGGGTATTTATTTTGGATCACATGTCAACTTTCTCTAGATACTTCTGTCCATAAGATGAGCAAGTCTTTCTCGATTTACACGATCCTTCTACTAATATAGTTCACTACTACGACGGATGACTCGTCGTTGGTAGATGTACGACGAACTCACAATTAAAGTTAATTTACGGGAACGATAATTGTCGCTAGGACATTAGTGTTTCGTTTTACGGGAACGCAAACCAAAGAACAGAAAAATAACTGGATTTAGCTCCCACAAAACACCGTGAAATTAGATAGTCACCTATTGTTACAGTTGCAGTGCTTATATGCCTTGAAATTACTATTATGGAAAACTTTCTTTTCAGTAGACTCTGATTTTGTATTTTATTGCTTAGTAATTTTAATTATTTGCCTAAATTATACACCATTAAGTAAGTAATTTAGTTCTACAACGCGCATTTTTATGGAAAACAATTTTACATTAAAAGGGTTTGATTAAACAGAGATTGAAAAAGTTAAAGGCGATTATTTTTTAATTTAGTTACGTGGGTTTTCAGCTACACTAATGTGTGAATTATCTATAGATTTATACATATAAATAAAATTGGAGTGTCTGTGTGTAATATTAAAATAACCATTTTTTACTAAATGCATATGGATGTACTTATACACGGTACATATACCAAAATAACATTTTTAAAAATTTGTGTCTGTCTGTCTGTTTGTTCCGGCTAATCTCTGAAACGGCTGGACCGATTTTGACGGGCAGATAGCTAATGTAATAAGGAGTAACTTAGGCCACTTTATTTAAAAAATTAATTATTTTTATTAATTAATTGTTGTTAAGTTCTAAAATAAAACTAGCTCAAGTTACTCCTCATTATATTAGCTATCTGCCAGTGAAAGTCCCGTCAAAATTAGTCCAGCCGTTTCAGAGATTAGCCGGAACAAACAGACAGACACAAAAATTGTAAAAGCGCCTTCCGTCACTTAATACCACAAACGCTGCCTGTCGCGCGGGCTCAGAACGCGCTAGAGGGCTATTGCTAACGGTTGTGTCTCAAAGACTTCGTATAAAATAACTTTTTTGTTAAATTCCACGCAGACGAAGTCGCGGGCACAGCTAGTTACATTATACAACAGTTGAAAGGATATACAAATAATTACCTTTTGGTGATAATAAAATAGTAGGTAATTTCTCTATAACATTTAAACGTTATATAAAGGTACGAAACATGTTTTATGTTAAGTATAAACACCTTTTTGAAATAAAAACAGAATAAGTAGACATTCCTTAACAATTTTCTTTTTATATAAAAGCTTTTCTTCATAATTTTCACCAATATTAAGGCACTTATCGTGGGCACATATTTAAATAATCGAAGGATAAAAATAAAATCCACTTGGTTTGTTTCACAAAATGTAATTGAAAATCTCTGACACGTGTTTCGGTTGTTACATCATTGTCGAAGGGATTTAGCTATCGAAGTTTGGCAATTGATTTGACGACCACAGTAGCACGGCCGTGTCGATATCATTACCGTCGTCGTGCCGCTAATTACCAAATTATGTAGATAAGGGACTAAGGCACGGATTTTTATGTAATATAAAATTGTTAAGAAATATCCATTTGTTTTCTTTATTTCAAAATAGCAATTTACTTAAAAAAATATCCTTGCAAAAATCTATTCTCGTACTGTATACTGTCGGAAAGCTATTATGAAAAATCGTAAATTTCTTAAAAACTTTAAAACTCTGAGTGATCTTATAAGAGATCTACGTGCCGGAACTCTTCAATCAAACAGTTGGAAAAAATTAAATAAGGAAAATACTCACCCTAATTGCCACTAACTAAATATAATATGAGCGGACACGTGTTTCGCCCACTTCACACGTGGGCATTATCAACGCGAAACTGATTGATTGATTCTACTTTAAAGAAGTTGGGAAATTTCATAAAATTTTGATAATTTAATTCTATGAAAACTACATATTAACTATTGAATAAAATTAGAAGATTTAAAAAATCCTATTTTTTATTAAAAAAAAAAGTTTCACTAGGAGCTTTTGGTGATTTCAGTCAACAAAAATATTTAATTTTGATTGGCATAATATAACAATTATTTGTAAAATGAGATCCCGTCTATTCATACATTACTGGTCACAAGATGTAAATAGAACTTTAATAACTGTTAACTTCTTTGGACCGGTAATAACTGATAATTATTCTCCAGAATCAATTCACACATTTGCTAATTTGGTTTGATCCAGTAGTACCAACAGATGAAAATTGGTCTTCTGTGGCAAAATAATTTAAATAGACGGAAATAAGAAATTAGCTTTTGTGGATTGGCTGATTCCTTGGCAATAAAGTTAGGTAATTGTTAGTAAGGAATTAATTTGAATATTGTTAAATGGAATACGGGTATTGGTACTTGTAGATTTCATGGTAGAAAGCCGGTAGTTTTACTAAACGTAACAGGTTAAAAGTATAAATTAAAATAATGAACTGCGCTGTGTAAATGCAAGAGTGTGTGATAATTTAAACGAGAAACCAGTTCAATCTGGAAATGCTTCAAAGTTCAAGGAAGGCACTCGCCGTAAAACTATCAAACGAGTGTCTTGTGATATTCGAATAAAACAGTTATATATTTTTTTCTACTATTCGATTTCTTTTTATTGTTAATAAAAAACGTTTCAGTAATAATCATATGGTTCCCATCACCCATTATTGCCCATAAATTATGCCCATGTCATGTTAAATTAACGCAATTGGACAGTACGTGAAAGAAGATATCGAAACGAGGAATAAAGTTGATAGATTTTATTAAAATTCAGTTTATCGATATGATTAACAATTATAAACAGGAATTTAAAAGAATTTTTCAAAACAAAAAAGTTGTAGAAAATTAAAAAGTTAGTCATATTTGGTTAGATTCATTGTGGTTTCCTTGTTACTGCACTAGTCTCTTCTTGACTCAAACTTTTGTGCCCTGCCCTAAATTTAACGAATCTTGATAAATCTTTTTCCTACTTTCATCAGACTTCGAAAATATATACATATTCAAAATTCAGATTGTAGAGTCATCAAGGTTGCGTATCAACAATATAGAACAACTAGATGTTTGTCGCATCGATCTTATCAACTGTTTTATATTTTATGAATCACCAGTAACTGCATACAAAAAAGAAATGAATGACTCACTTTTTATTTTCCATAACTTCTTTGTTATTTATTTTTTTTAAAGTAAATATTTCAAATGCCTGTTTAAAATTGTTAATGCTATTAATAAAGTTCATTTAAATCCAACAACTTTATTCTTTACTTCGATATCTTCTTTAAAAAGTTTCTGTAACGATCCTCATTGAAGTATTTTTAATAAAATCGTGTAGAAGATATGGAAATATTTTTGCTTTTCCAACAGGTACATGCTAAATAGAACTAATTCTTTTGAGTCCTGATGGAACACAAGGACAAAATGGCGTCAAAATTTAGATTATGCTACGACCGGTATCCTGGTTTCTGTTAAGTAATAATATTAATTTAATGTTTTTGATAAAAACGTAATGCACGTAGACTGGCAGTTCTTTTGACTTATAGCCCAATGCAAAGTAGTAGTAGTAGGGCAGAAGGACCTATTCAGCCTTTTTGGATTGCGGTATATTTGTTTTATATCAGTGTCCAAAGTAGAAAATAGGAGACTGTGGCAAAAGAATAATTAAATAATTAAAGACTCACCCTAATTACCACTAACTAAATTTAATATGAGCGGACACGTGTTTCGCCCACTACTTTAAACTACTTTGGACGTTTAGTATCGACTTTTGGCGTTGGGTTTTGAGTTATTTATTGTCTTCAAAGTGTTCTTGATAAAAATGTCTAAATCCATAGGGTTTAAATCTAAAGGGTGCTAAGTTTCCTAGAAATTTACAACAAAAACTGTATCAAACGATTGATGGCATTGGCTGTTACTTGGTGAAAGTTTGAATACATATTTCCACAAATTTGTGAAAAGATTAATTGTATTTTACTTAATAAGAACTGTATCGTTCCACCTGAGGATGTCACTATGTGGTGAAATAATATTATTGTGTTTCGTAACTTTGACGTGTCTGTATTTTATTTTCATACAAGAACCTACAGTAGGAAGGTATAATGTTTTCCAATTAATATAATAGATATATATTACGTTTTTTGATAATCGCGTTGATAATGCCCAGGCGTGAATTGGGCGAAACACGTGTCCGCTCATATTAAATTTAGTTAGTGGTAATTAGGGTGAGTCTTTCTTTATTTAATTATATCACTGTAATGAATACTATGATGTAAACATAGAAAATAGTGCCTAAGTTACTCTTGAAAAAGGCTTGGTAGGGCGAAACAATGGTAGAGAAACTTTAACATTAATGTAAACATTTAGAAGGAATTATTTGTGTTGTTTATTTAACTATTAGAATAATGTTTCACGAAAAACCGCCACTAGAATATCTAAATAGACATATGAAAAGTTGAATATTGAAGAACTTCTACAAATTTTTAACTAACTAATAATTTAAAATTCAGTTCCGGCAATAAATAGTAAAATACAAAAGAACTTTTTGAATGGTATTTCAAAAATCTGTTGTACATAATTCTATAATGTATATTTTTGATTGATTATGACATATTAAAATTCCTTCACAAATAATTAGCAAACGGGCGGAACGCTTTCGGTATCATTGTTAATTAGTGTGTAAAACAGATCGCAATAGATTATTAACAAATTAAAATTAAAAATGAATTACTGATAATAGGGAAGCCTCAGGTGTGCAATACAAGTACACAGATATGCAATTAAAATAATTAAAAGCTATTATATACTACAGAAAGACACCTTAAAGCGATGAATTGTTTACTTACTGGCAATCGCATACATTTTAAGTAGCAATAATGTGCAAAAAATATCACAAACGGAATTCTAATTGAATGTTTACTTAATTAAACGAACGGAGAAATTAAAAACGTGTATAAGCTATTTTTAGAATTGTATTTAAACAACGTAATAATGATAATTTGAATATGGAAATTGTTGATCGTATCAATAAGAACAAAATAATTTTAAAGAACAAAAACATTTCACAATAAATGTTTCGGTGATGTAATGTTTTGACACAAAATTATATCTACTTCAAAAGTAAATTGCGATAATTATTATATTATTGAAGAATGTATCATTTGACAAATTATTAATGTTAAACTATTATTTTTGTTCGCCATAGCAGTAGGTACAATTTTATTTTTAGAAACAGTTGCATTTGTAAATAATTTTTCCAAAATAAGTACCTATGTTAAAAATTTTAAGGCAGTAAAATAATTTTTTACAGTTTTCACCAATGTTACAGATTAGACAATAATTTGTAATACATATAATTTGAATGGTATTGTAGACAATCTTATGAAAAGTTGTTATTTTATTTCCATAAAAAATTAATGTGAACCTGCTGTTAGTCACGTAATCTGGGTTAAAATTTTCACTACTTCGTTTCTGATAACGACTAATAAACAAGGATTTAAATTCTACAGTTCGGTTTGTTTCGATACTTTCGTTATCTAAAATTTGAGGGCTTTAAGTAAAAAGCTTTGTATTTAAAAATTTGAGTTGTTTGTTAAAGTGCCCGAACATACTAAAAGCATTCATTGATTATGTGTTTTTGTCTTTAACATTCTTTAAACCAGACATCCTGATAAATTAGGATGATGGTATTGTATTACATACACAGAAATCGAATTTTTAACATAAGGAAAGTGTTTTAAATTGTTCTTTTAAACATTCGAAAATATACTTTTATTTTCTCTAAATTATTATCTTTATATAAATTAAAGTTGAGTACGATAATTATTGAAAATGAAATAGCGGATCTAATATCTACCAAAAATTTCAATAAATTGGAGTTTATAAATAGCAATTTGAACTCAATCGAATAGAACAAACTGGATAGCTCAAAACTCCAACGCCAAAACACGACATTAGAATTCTTTAAATTGTTTTTGATTTTAAGATTGCAAGCCTCCCTGATAAATCCTTTGGAATTATCGTCAAGATGTTGAATGGAACCTTCAACATGTGCTATGATGTTTTCCAAGGATATACCAGGAGAGGGCAAGGCAAATTTAAGACCTTTATTAAGTAATTGTAATTCAGAAGTATCAAAAACTTGAGATGAGAGATTTTCGACAATATTCATGACTTTCGCAACTTCTTACAGTGAATGGCCACCTTTTTCCGGGGGTTTTGAGCTACCCAGTTTGTTCTACAACTCCGCCAAAGTTTCCAGCATTTTGATTCAATCGAGTAATGGAATATGGGCGAAAAATCGATTACAAGATTTGACCAAACTGTTGAAAAATAAAGTCGTTTGAAAAGTTGAAGTTTTTGATAATATAATAGTATCATTTTTATACTCTAGTTGCCAAGGTTTGTTAGTAGTTTAAAAAAGATCTCATAGTTAGTTTTGTGGCATTTTATATATTTTTTTAGATTAATTTAGTTTTAGTATTTTTAAACTTTTTCGAGAACTATATATAATTTAGAATTCAAGTTAAATAAAGAAGACATAATTCTTATTTATTTTAATTTTATCTAATGAACATTGCCTATTTTGCTTGCATCATATTATATAGATCGGTCCAATCGTAAAAATTAAGGCCAATTAAAATCTTTCAATCCTAAATAGAATGCCATATGTAAATTGCTTTACATTAAACTGTGTCGCATTTATCAACTATTCGTTCTTATTAAGCCACACTGTTTAAAGAATCAACAATTAATTTTTATTAAAGAAAACATCATTGGGCTTTCCCATCACATTTGCTGCTCCAAATCATTCTTCCAAAGTAGATTTTTTTTAAATCAAAACAAAAGGAAGTACCGAACGTATTTGGAAATTAACCAATTCATTTTAAACAACTATTAAACCTTACTAATTAATATATGGGTTTTCATATATTCATAACATACTTTAGTTTTCTTTAAGTAGTAAATCTGTTAAGTGTTTTTGCGTAAAATTGAATAAGTTTTTGAAAAACATTTGTTTATTTATTCCATTTGAACGTCGGACGGCATAGGTACAGGTTTGTACAGTACGAAGTCTGTTTATGGTAACTTGATCTCCAATTAAAAACCGCGCCGCGCAGTCTGTGATGGGCACGGCAATTTAACCATATAAGCTACCACATTGTTATTATTGACATTGTCTGCCAGTAAGGCATAAAAGCCTACCGTGTGTAGAAAAAAAGAAAAAGAAAAACAACATTCCCATTATCAGACCGAGTGACTTTTCTGTTTGATCGGCATCATTTTTCAGGCTAAGTGCCGTTTTGTGTAAGCTGTCAAACTTCTTACCGCAAATATTTTAACTTATCGCATATTATAAGACATATCCCTACAATAGATGCTAACAATAAAGGTATCCGTTTCAGGATTAGGTATCTCGAAATAGGGATAACGCACGGACTACTTTAAGTCATTACTCTTTTGTTAGATAATCTTTTGCGCTGGGTAACACAATAGAAATTTTTCTTAATGTGGTACCCACTTGCGATTAGTGCTTTTTGTTTTTCGATTTTTTTTTTGTAAACCGTAGAAGTCTAAAACAAATATTTAACATAAATTATGGCTAAATTAAACAAAATACGAGTAAATTAAACACTTGGAGGAGTTTCACTTTATTTTATTGATTACTCTACAATACTGTAAATACTCCTGATGATATCCTAGCAAGGCGAAATGTACATAGAGTAATCAATAAAATAAAGTGAAACTCCTCCAAGTGTTTAATGATTCGTATTTTGTTTAAATAATGTTTCACGAAGAGTCCATGGCGAATTACTTCTTTAATTTATGGCTAAATTATTAGATTAAAAAAAATTCCATTTTGTGGTCCACAAAAATTTCATTAGTAGAAATAGAACTTTGAAGGTTTGTAAAAAATATTGGTATTTGAATGACTAATACGCAGGAAAACATAACGCCTGGTAGCACAGGCCAGTCAATCAGGACCGGAGTGTAAACATTTTTTTATATTGCGAACTTTTGTTCATATTTCTTAAAGCGATCCATTGCAACTTTGCAAAAAATATTCTCGGCATGTCAAAACTTGCATAAAAATTGAACCAGTTGAAACTTGTCAAAAATAAAATCTTATAGGGTAAAATATATGTGAAGGAAAAAAAATGAACTCACTCGTCTCAATAAATCGTGCGGAGTATCAAATAGGTAGTGATAAAAAAGAACGAATTGAATAAGATGAAGCTGTCAAGTTATCCTTCGATGGCCAGGAAACAATAAACGCCTGCACATGTCTCACGAACACAAACACAAGCACATTAACAGGTAACTTGGTATACCATCGAATCGCCCATGAGACTGAAGAAGACGATCACCCTCTACCTGTGTAATATCTTCGCGTGTGGGGCGGCCAATAGGGTCCCCGTACGGGAGGAGGGTCGAAATGCACCCGCGATTGCTGATTTATATTTACATCAAAAGTTTTTCCGAAAATACCAACAACGATTGGTCAATTTAAGGCAGCTATCGTACTTGCCTACCTAGATGGAGAAATTCCTCGATCTAGTAAGATTTAAAACGGCAGATAGATGGATCCTGTTAGGATTTCCGAAATTCACAGTTTCCGCATAATATTCTATGCTTTTATGCCAGATAATATTGTATTACAGAATCCGCATTCAACAAATTCCTATTTAGGTCAGTAATAAAATATTAGTAAGTACATCCAAATTAAACATTTAAAATTGTAAGCTACTCGGTTAGTAGGAAATTCTGAAATAATATAAATACCGAAAATAACAACAATTACGATCAATCATTATCAATAAATCATTAGAAGCTAGTCAGAACTGAGTTAGGGTGGTAAAATTGGTGACCTTTTTAAAAAGCTATTTTCAACATAAATAACAAGGCAGGCCTATATTATTAAATTATTTAATTATTGGTTAACTATCGTTAAATAATTATTTCTACTATTTTAACCTAATGATTTTTTATATTATGTAAAATTAACTCACTTTGTAACATTGTTATGTGTTAAATTATCTTATTATTCATTTACTACTAATCAATTGTTAATTAAACCATTTTAAATTAATTCTAAATGGAATAAAAAATTCACTCGCTTCGTAACAAAAATATTATGTAAAATATATATCTTATGCATTAATATTGAATAAACCACGAATTATGATTTTGGACATTAATATTAACAATCTTGTATTTGCATATTCTAAATTAATTTTGTTTGATAAATTAAAAGTTGTCAGTTTCCTTATTTTAACAATCGTAAGAGAATGATTTAATTTTAAATGGTTATCGTTTGTCGATGCTATATGTTGTAAGTAATGAACATTAAATGAACTAATCAAATTTTATTCAGCGATTTCTTCTCACAATACACATTATATTTCAATGGATTAGATTGAATTTGGAAAATTATAAACATTCAGATATTTCTTCAGAAAAGGTAAAATTATTAATTAAAACAAAGTGTGAAGTATTTTATAAGCAGTAAGAAGTAAGGTTTTTACAAATAATTTTAGAAAAAAGAAAAAGTAAGATTTATGTGACTCAAAAATTTCCGTGTTCAAAAGACTTTCATGATTGGTTTTAATATATTCGGAATTCTTAGACATTTACGTAAGTAATCGTTTGAAGCAATTTTCTGAAAGAACCTTCTACTAAAAATAATCACTTTCTAAAAACTAAAAAACTAATGAGTAAAGATAATAAATAAACAAATGCTTGCAATATAGCATGTGCATTTTGACTTCTCCCATGTGTAGAACGGTCCACGTGCTGTATTCATTGGATAACAATGCAACTTGTAAGAATTGTCAGTTGGTTCTACTGCCAAGTGGCTCTCTTAAGGTTTAACCACAATGGGCTGTTCAGGATCTTTCAGGCTACAGCATAAAGGCACACAAAAGAGAGTGTTTTTTGATGAACTTCCAGATACATTCGTCAACATGACTTAAGGAGTCAATTAGAGGATGTTTAACAACATACTTCCTTAAAGCTAAACATGCTGACCATCGAAATAAATTTGAGAATGGATGGGAAACGCTAATACGAAGTTGCTGACAGTTATATTCTCATGTGTGCAATTATTAGTTAATTAATTAAAAATATATGAAGTGGACAATGTACGAAACAAATATTATCGTTCCTGTTCTCTGAAAAAAATGAGGAGTCAGCTACTACTTTTGGAAACCTGACAAAGGAGGAGTTGGAACGAAATCAAAAGGTTCAATTTAAGCGCAATTACGTAACATCAAAGAGATTCAATCAGTGGCAAGTGTGGTAAAGCTATCAAAGAAATTAACAAATCAAAAATGTTAAGTTAAGCACATTATAATAATTATTACATTTTGATATCAATAAAGGCAGTAAAAATCCCGACTCAAAGTTATTTAAACATAAATAGGTGTATCAGGTAATCTTGAAATTACTGTTTATATACAAATAGCTATGAAGTAGGTAGAAAGTTTTTGAAAAATTTACGGCCGCACGAAATATTCATCGAATCCCTAAAATGGCACTGATATCCATAAAGAGACCGATCTGTTTGTAGCGCTGGTTTGTGTTCATTTCTAATTTATGAGTCTTTAAATCTTGCAGTCACTTCGAACATTTGAAAGAATATATAATTAATAGATGCTAACGAAAAATTCCGAGTTTGTAAACATGACGGGACGGAAAAATCGGTCCTGATGTCTAGTTAATATTTGAATAAAAAATGCAAAGCACGCAGATGTTTTTACGAACTCCTTTTATGGCATTTGTAGTTATTTGTTTTCGTGGTAAAAACGCGCGGATGGAAGACGGCTGATACTAAAAATTTACAGTGGTGGTTTGAAACTCGTGTGTATGTTCAAGAGGAGGCTCAATAAATAACGAGATGTGGCAGCTTAAAAAAATGAAGGCCTTTAGCATAAAGAGCGCTGATATTTACTACCACATCTCACAAAAAGACCAAAGATCGTTTTCATGTGAACGTAGCAGCACACCTGTTTCTGCTTTAGACTAGTGGGCACCACAATATCTCTTTCTTTCTCGCTCACACCCTGTTTCTCTTTCTATCGCGCGGTCAAAAATAAGTTGATCACGTCCAGACTTTTCTTCTTTGTCTTTCTAAACACAGTGAACAAGTACGAACGATGATGGGATGCTGTGCCCGCCGACCGCAAGCTAGCTTTACTTCCAGAAGAGACTGGAAGGCATATCTTCAATCGCGGCCTGCAAGTCAAGAGAATAAATCAAGGCCTGTTATTTTAAAATTAATTGAAATATCAGGTTACTTTGGCTTATCGAACCATTGGTCCATTGTTTGAATAAGATGTAATCTAACCCCCGATCTTTTGTAACAACATCTATATAAGCCCGATTACCACCGTTTTCTGTGTGTGCGCTGCACACGTAAAAGAAGATGGATACCAAACCACTACCTAATACCTATACATTAACTACTGTACAGTACCCATACGAATTTCACTTTGATACCTTCTTCTTCTTTCGGTTATTCAAACAACTGTATAAAATATTACGTTAAAAATTGTCATTTCAACCATCAAGGCAAAAAAGAAATTTTTAGGCTCCTCTGTTCGGCGTCCATCCATTCCCTTCAGTAAATATTACTTTTATTATACTTAGTTCTTTTTTTATTCATCGTATTGGGAGGTTGGGTGTGTGGACCTCAAGGGTTTTGTCTTAATTTTCGGAGAATGGTAAAATTCGAACAAAAGCTTTTCGCTTCGCGATATCTTTGTTCTAATTTGCAAATGTAATGCATTAAAACATAAAAAAATCAATGAGTATTGATAGCAACTTTTTATGGTATTTACAAAAGAATACAAACGAATTTTTTGTGTAATTCTTAGCTACAAAAAAGTCATTCCCTTGAGAAAACAGTTCTTGAAATTAGAAAAAAACAATAATTTTGGATGTACTGTTTATACCATATTAAATGGTAATGTCGAATATTATACAGAAAAGTTGTCTAGAGAACAACGTAGTTCTAGAAAAATAGTCATTCATTTTCTTGAATAAGTTAAACTTTTAAAAAAGAGAATAATTAAATGAATATTGGCTCTCACTAGAGTTACTAATCAGCAATCAATATTCACAACAAGGTTATGAGCACCTTATTATGACTTTTAAAAACTTATTGTTGTTAAATTTTATAGAACTCGTTTTCCTTTGTAAATGTATTTTTATTCCAAATTATTACGTCTTTCTTACATCATCTACGTTTATAAGCAATCCTATTACTATAATAATGATTAGTAGACGAAATAATAAAATAATAGCGATGAATGAATAAAATTGACTTTGTATTTTTACCGCTAATCTCTCTCGTATTCACCTGGATATAAGTGTTTTATTTCATTAAATTACTTTATTAATAGTAAACATTTATCAAGAAAGGGTTGCATCACTTCCACATCGAGATACCGTCTGCATATTTTACATCGTTAAGAGCAGGTACGTTTGTAAAATTTAATTGCGAAAGCAATTATTCGCACATGATGACTTCTTACAAAATATTGACCTTTTATTCGATATTCAAAAGAAAGTTATACAACATTATATAAATATGTATAGGTGAATATAAAGACAAACTAAGCTTGGAGGTGTAATTATACAATATATATATATATATATATATATAGTCACGTAGCACATAGATCTCACTTATGACGTACGTAATCAGCACCCTGCTGTTATTACATACAGCAGGTACACAATCTTCCATAATTTTCCATTTTTCCTAGTAAACCCCTATAATATGTTACATATTGTACAATGAACTTTAAAGCAGCGCTTCCTTTATTTTTTATTATTAGATGTTATAAATGTAAAGGGAATTACTATCAATTTCTTTTAATTGATTAGAAGTTTGTGAAAACTGTCAATATACGTACATGGTAAATGAGGAAAATAATTTTTAATTCAGTTGGTATGGAATTTTTGTACTCCGCTGAGTACTCTAACGGTGTTTTCGTATTTTCCATGATTTCAGGATTCACTATCACGATTCATTTAAACGAGCTACACCGTAAGCAGTGAATCGATTCATGCGATTCTTTTTTAAGAATCGTTCAATTATTATGTAAATATCAACAGGATACAAAGGATAGGATAGCAGAGGATAGGATAAGGAAATTAGAAAATCAATTCTCATCATTTTAATAATAATGGCCTTCCGGGTTGGTAGTTTTCAAATGATTTATTTTGCATTTGCTACAATTGTTTCGTTACACAGTAACTTCATCAGGTGAGATGACAAACTAACTTATAAGATATTTTACGTTACTTTAATAGGTATTAAATCTAGGGTGGGGTATGTTATTATTTACAATTGAGATTAAGTAAGGGTGTGTTACTAACTTCTATTTGATCATTTAAGATAATGATACTTTTGTTATGTTTGTTAATTTCTAATATCTCAAACAAATTTAATTTCTGACCTTTATTAATAGTGTGAAGAATTTCAAAATTTTTGTTGAAATGATGATTTTCTGATATCAGGTGTTCTGTATAGGTGGAGTGTGTCTTCTGTTGTTGGTAAGCTTGTAGGTGTTCGTTTATTCTTTTTTGAAAAGATCTACCCGTCTGTCCTATGTAGACCTTTTCACAATCTCCCCATTTTAACTTGTAAACTCCTGATTTTGAGTTTTTATCTGTTTTATCATTGTTATTTCTAATTTTGTTTCCTAAAGAATCATTTGTTTTATATGTAACTAGACTTTCACTATCTGTTTCTAATATTTTTCCAACGTTTTTAGAAATATTGCCAAAAAATGTATTTATTCTGTTTATTATGTGGGTAAACCAGATTTAATATTTTTTTTATTTATTATTCTCATTTTCCTTTCGCCTCCGCCAAAATCACTGCTACTGACTATTACTTTGAAATCAAAGTTGCAATCAGTAAAAAAATGTAAATCTACTTTTATAATGGTAGGCAGGCAGTACATTAACATTTCGAATGAGAGATAACATTTTGCGGGTTCGCGTATTTTTCCATTCACGTAGTTGTAGTCGATGGGTAAATGTTCGTGTATGTATCTAATAAGAGTGTGTTGTGTGCGAGGATAGACGAGTAATCGTGTTCTCTTATCTTCGGTTCTCTTGTAGAGCAGACCCAAGCCATCAACTAACTCTCACGGTTAATCCTTAGACCACACGTGACTCAGCACAACTATTCTAAATACGTATGTGAGTACATTATATGTATGTAGTGTATCTGTTGGCATATTGATAGTGATCAGGAAGAGTGGTAGCATGTATTAAGCTGATGGAATACCTACTAGGTACATATAGTTAGATTTAGACAAATATTTTTCAGAGGTCGTGCCTTTGTGATAAGTCAAAAAAAATAAGCAAAACAAAATGTAACAGTGCAAGCATTATCATTAAATTAAGTTATTGGATGGTAACAGAAATGGACAAAAAATCAATTAAAACTAACTTCCTTGATTTAACAGTAACTCGAAATAATAATAAACTTTGTTTTAAAATATATCGGAAACCTACAACTACCGACACTATCATTCCCTTTAGTTCGAATCAGTCTAACAATATTAAAAAAGCCTTTTTCCACAGTGCTATACATAGGCTAATTAATACCCCCCTCAGTCATAACGATTTCATTTTAGAAGTTAATACTATTAAACAAATAGCACAAAACAATGGATATCACACTAAAATAGTAGATCACTTGATCAAACTTAAACTAAAACAAAAAACCCGACAAACTTTATACAATGTAAAAAGCGAAAAACCTGAACACATTTTTCATTCACTACAATATGTACCCTTAACAAGTCAAAAAATTAAATCAAATTTGAAAAAACACGGTATTCAAACAATTATTTCGAACAAAAAATCTCTAGGTAAGCTACTTGTTAATAATAAACAAAAAAACAGATATCCTTGACAACAGCGGCATATATAAAAATTTTTGTAAACAATGTGATGCTTTTTATATTGGACAATGTGGTAGAGCTGTTAAAACACGTGTAAATGAGCACCTATATAGCATTGTGTCTAAGAAGAATTGTACAGGAATGTCAGAACATGCTTTAAATTATAATCATAATATAGATATAGATAATACAGCCATATTACATATCCAATATAAAAGCAAAAAATTAAGCCTTCTAGAAAACCAGAAAAACCAGGTATAAATTAGATAATACCCATTATAACTTTAGTATAATTTTGTTGTACTCTTGAAAATGACGATATTTCTTCGAAACAATATTGTCGAGTTGATATTAAATTTAGTGAAAATTAACCAAGTGTTTGTTTTATACCTTTTATTTAAAACTAACTAAGGTGTTGTTGTGATGAAACATGTTTAATATTTGAGAAATCAAAAAAAAGAACAGCAGATGTAATACTAGTATTGCCAATGTACTTTTGAAAATGATTTGTTAGTTAAAACAATTGTCGAGTGAATAATAAAAAATCTTGTTGAAACATCTACTGTTCTTTTTTTGATTTCTCAAAAATAAATAAAGCAGCATAATAAAATTAATTTAATTTCTAATTAATCAGAGTAATTGAGTGTGTTACATTTATTTACCAATCCATAAAGTATTATGCCTACTAAGATAATATGATTATTTATCTATCCCAAAAAATAACGAATTTAACTTTAGGAGTATGAAATTTATTTGTAATATTGTACCAGAAGATATTTAACTTCATAAAAGAATTTAATTGTTATCAAAGACAGCAAATTTTTCCAATCTCCTCATTCATTTCATTTATCCTATAATACTTTCAAGGTTAATCCTGAAATGCTTGTATAATATACTATTAGTATTTTCAGATAACATAAAAAAATACGTAGAATTAAAACTCAAAATGCAATACATCAGAGATTGCACTCTGTATCTGTACCATAACCCAATTTGATAATGTGAGGATCTTTTGGGGGAATACCCCACATTAGAAAGTAGTAGTGATAAAGGACGTCGAACAATTGTAGTCATTAATGGTTTAATTACGGACTGTAAAGTATGACTGTTATGGTAAATAACGAGTGATTAAGAAAATGTTCAATTCCAAATCCTGTATAATGTGATGTATATAACCTTAATGACTTGTTTCATTAGGCAAAATAAAATGTTTCAGTTACAATTCTAAGTAAAATTCTATCAATATGACATTGTTTTTTGAAATGTAGTAGTTACAAAGTTTTTTATTTTTTTTACATTATCATTTTTCATGGGGAGAAGTTAATAATTGATCCTAGGACCCCGCCATATTGCACCTCTCTGACCCGTGATAGCTATACTGATATTCATTTCCTATCCATTCTATAATTTAAATTTGCTGCAGAAAAAGGTGAACTATTGTAATTGAATTTAACCAGAATTTTCCATTCCATAATTAAATGTATACGTATATAGGTATATTTCAATATGAATACACTTAAATTTCAATATTGTTTACAAATTATTTGTATTGGACAGTAGTTGGAATTTTTTGAGTATAAGCATCAAGAGTAAAAGATGTATGTAAATCATTATGCATTCATGCCACGAACGAGTTTAAAAAATAGCAGAGATTGTGTGGCAAACATGTCTAAAACTGTCGCTAAACATATCATTCTTTGTAAAGGAAAACCGACTCGGTCGCATAAAGGGGCGTATCTTTATTTGACGTAGCACTCGAGATAATCCATCATCTCGTACTATTAAACGCAGTTTGTACGATGGTACCGGGCGTCATGCTGTCTAGCAAAAGATTTCCACAGGTGTATGCGGTCATTCACATCGACCACTCTTAGTATAAACCAAATGCACTTCGTGTACTCGTATTTGAGGTCAAGACTTGTACAAGTAATAAAATGATTTGATTTGTGCCGTTGGCTAAAAGGGTATACTTCAAATATACTTTTTATTAACACAGAAGTGAAATCAAGCAATAGAATTACATCATAAATAATTAATGTCGTTAAAATGGCTATAACCCACGATAACATGTGTAAAACATCGTCACATTAAATAAGAGTGTTTATTTGTATGTGTGTGAGAAAACAGATGAGTTTAAGTGTGATTAAAAGGGTTAAAATTCGTTTTGTACTGTTGGTGAATACAAAAATGGTTACAGATCTAAATAGAGGTAGAAATCAAGAAACAAAGTACTTCTACAATTAATAGTAAATACAACCTCTTCGAAATAGTTCATGTAAACCATCACACTTTGTCTGTCCAAAAGGAATAGTAATTTGTCGTAATTCAAAATCGAGTTACATGTTAAATATTGAATAGATCACGTAATTAATTCGGTAAAAATTAGATATAGACTTAATTCTATCTTCAGCTCTTTATATCTTAGAGGTGTCGTCCTATTTGCGGTCAGTGGAATTTTCGGTCAAATCTTTCTTGAATGTAAAAATAGAGGAAGGGTAAAATTTACCTGTCGATTTTGCGGTTAAAAAAGAGTTTCACGGGTATAATGTATAGACCTTTATTTTTGAAAACAAATTGGTTAGGTTAGGTGAGGTTAATGGTGCAGTTGAAGGTGTAAATCACGAAATAAACTCCGAAATCAGAAGACCAAATCCGAGATTTAAAACCTATCTTCAAACACTTATGGAAGTAGCCGAAGGAGCTGATAAAAAAATAATGAAGTTGGAATTAAATTAAGACGGAAAAAGGCGAAAAATATTATACATCCACCAGGATGAGAGGATTGAAAAGGTGACAAAGTGGTATGAAGATGATGACAACGGTTCAAAAGAAGAAAAGTTATTATTATTTCTAAAGAAAATGTAAATTAAGAATAACAATGTATTTATAAAAGCGTTTCACGTGTATAATGTATACTTCTTTATTTTTCTTATATATCTTATAACAATGTATTTATATATGTATTTTTATAAATAAATATTGACAAAATAAGCTCCATGATGTTAGTTATGTTTTATTGGTATTCGAATTTATGACCGCATATTCCACAGCTTTGTTACCTTGACCGCAAAATCAACATATTTAAATGAGATGGAAAAAGTGACCTCTCAATCTACAATTTTTACGTTTTACCTCAAATTACACGACCGCTCGATCCATACAACCATCTTAGAGCATAAATACATGGAGGTAGGTTGAGATAGGAAGTGTATCTGGACATTCTATCTCGTTTTGACGCGGCCTGATTGGATCCTTCTTCCCCAGTGGCTGCATTTCTTTCTTCCAATCAGGCTACATTGGTTCTTTAGAGTTTATTTACTACATGCCAAAGTCTAATTATGATTGAGACCCGTTCTGATTTTCATTTTTAAATGCTTAATTTGATGTTCACATAGAAATGAAGCTGTTTTTAAATGTTAAATGAAGTAATGTAACTGGTAGAGCAGGTGGCATCCTAAATAAAGCCCCGTGTCGCGTGTATGCTATCGTTAAAGTCTCCTTAGACTGTTAACAAAGATTGTCCCATTTAGCTACTTTCTTTTACAAACATTTAATCCTATAACTCGATTAGCCTTTCGTCCATTTAATCTGTGAAATGTTCACACATATTTTTGACAGACTCACACAGGAACTCGTCTACACACATTAGCGTATGTAAGTATATAAAACAACATTTACATTCGTGTACTTATAGGTTATATGTACATGTTCGGACATGATTACACTGCCTTAGCAAACAGCTCACTGCAGGTGTATTTAATTTTAATAAGGAGCAGGCAACTAAGTCAGACCTGATGGGCCTCCCGGGCGCTGCTGATTGCCTTTCCTGTTGCCGTTGCTTTTCTTCTACACGCACACTTACTTACACTTACAAAAACACACACATATGCGAGAGAAAGGACAGCATCGAATTAATACATTGACCTCAAAACGCAAGTGTTGCCCACTATACGTATAGCTGTTCGATGCCGCAATTCAAAATACCGCTTGGACTGAACAGAGCTAGAATGCCAACGGCCGCGTGATCTCAAGACAGCAAAAATTTCCTTTGCTAGACTGCACGACGCCCCAACAACTACTCAACTGTCTTCTGTTGATCTTAGAATTTTCTAATTATGGCAAATAACAACAACTAAACTACCTACTGTCCTATAAGGAGAGACTATTGGCAAACTGCAGACGAATAAGGATCCATAGTGCCCAGGTCGAATCTCATCGCTCTGATGCGTTACATTTCATTAAAAATTTGTAAATAAGTATTTGTGTATTAATATACATTTTGGAAAAAAACAAAAAAGAGAATTAATAAAGGATAAACAATCGTGCTTCAATTTCACGTTACGAACATTGTCCTGTTTGCGTGTAATTCGATTTAACAGCTCATATTGAAGAATACCTGGATATTTTCAATCTTTTCATTTGTATTCGTGGTGTTGTCCTATTTGCGGTCAGTCCATCGAGCGGTCAGTGGATTTTTCAGTCAAATCTTTTTTGAATGTAAAAATGGAGGAAGGGTAAAATTTACCTGTCGATTTTGCGGTCAAAAAAGCGTTCCACGTGTATAATGTATACACCTTTATTTTTGAAAACAAATTGGTTAGGTTAGGTTAGGTTAAATTAATTATTTGTCTGCTTATTATTGAATAACAACCCTCTTATTTACTAAGTCAGGGTGTGATAGGGGTATAAATAATTAAGTCTGAAACCTGTTGATTTCATTATTCTTTCAAGTGTTAACCAAGCAAGATTTATAAGTGTTATACAATTTGCATCTACAAAAAACGATTTTTCCACATTAGAGATGGAAAAAGTGACCGTTCAATCTATTCCACATTAGAGATGGAA
The DNA here is from genome assembly GCA_963921985.1 of Agrilus biguttatus. Lineage (NCBI taxonomy): Eukaryota > Metazoa > Arthropoda > Insecta > Coleoptera > Buprestidae > Agrilus > Agrilus biguttatus. Next base: position 12,463,268 of record OY998119.1, on the reverse strand, counting down.
TCTACAATTTTTACGTTTTACCGCAAATTATAGTTTGTCTTGAAATCGGGTTTGGCCGGTAACATATTTTATATCCTGCAAATCTGGAGGACGAGATGTAACGATTGTAAACGAACTCATGGTGAAGATTCGCTGTAGAAAGTTCATCAAAATTGAAAATAGCACGAGTTGGAATTTCCAATTGAACAAGTGGTTTAAAGAGATATTATTTTTACTATTGTGATTATATATTTGACAGTGTGTTGTTATATATTTAGAATAAGATAATGATATAAATCTGATCAAGTACAAGTTGGATTAGCGCACTAAGGGTGCAGTACTTTGGAAGACCTTAAAAAGTATGTAGCATAACAAACTTTAATTAATTCGTTCCGAAATTACCTTCCTCATGTAGTATAAATAACTACTTAATATTGTACATAATTTGCATATTCTTATATAAATCCATTTTAGTGACTTAAAACCATTACTTTTATGTCCTCTCCCAAAGTTTCAATCTAAGTCTAACAAAATTTAAAGAAATATATATTTGTACTCTATATGCAACGGTATTTTAAATAGTATATATAACTTATTGTTTTATCCTATTATTAGCATTATTTTTTTAATAAATTTAAATACGATTTTCGGTCCTAGGCCAAGTGTTTACCTATTATTATTTAGTTTAGAAGCCTCTAACAGACAGTGTTACCAAAACAATAGGAGTTAGTTGGACTCATCGGGTGCGGAATCCTGAAAAAGTAGTATACTTGAAAAGTGTGGTGGAAATAACAAATAAAAGTCAATAAATAATATCACTACGCTTTTATAAATATTAACTTCCAATTTCACTTAAAAACGGAATTTCAACTTAATTTCAAAAGGTGTTAATTGCAACTAATGTATAATTTTGTTACAGTTTTCACGTCATTTATGTACTTATATACATAAAGTGGCGATTAGTTATATATATTTGCATAATTCTCTTTAATCATGCGCTTCTGCTAAATACATTTCAGGCTAGTGCTATTATTGCTGTAATACCGACTGATCACCTAGTAATGATTAGTTAATTGCCTAAAGATTGTTTTCTTCGTACCGATTTGTAATTGAGCCGACCGTAGGTATTGTTGTCAAATTGATTAATTACTTTTAAATATTCTGGGGGCTTTAACGAAACAATACATATTGCACCTGAAGCTTCTGTTATTTGGTATTGAATCATTAAGTACATCTAATAAAGATAAGGAATCAATAATTATAGAATAGGGTAAGGCAAAAATCATTGATGGTTTCAAGGAACTAAGAACCACACGATATATACAAAAGGAGCTTTTGATGGACGACAATTAACTTATTAGGTGGTTCAAAACCTAATAGGAAGTGGTCTAATCGACCCTATGCAAATACAGCAAGGTGAAATTAATTGATACCAAACATCTTTGAGATTTATTTTCCAAAAATTCAGTGGATTGAAAATGTGATTAAAAGTTGCTGGAAAGAAGTATGGTTCTCAGTTCATCAAACTTCTATTCTGCACTAGTTTTGATATCGGTTTCTATCGAGCCTTGCTCTTGTTCTTGCGTTGTCGTAAAGAAAAAACGAAAGTGTTTGATTTTCTCATCTTTTTTATTATTATCATTTACCTATTGGAATTAGGATTAATTGTTTTTATTCAGACTAAATAAATTTAATTGTGTTTTTGTGAAGAGCTGTACTTGATGTACACACTTGAAAATCAATTGGGTTTTTAAATCACATATAGTATTGGTCTTGTAATGATTTCAAATTATGGTTTGCTCAGAAATCATCAAAGATTGTCAGTTTTTTATTCAATTTTTCAGTCATCAAAATAATAATGAAGGTGTATATTTATTTTGACCGCATTCATTCTAGGATTTCAAGCTCCGTATGGAAGGAATACTTTTAGCAGTAGGTGTATTATATTTAAGTAGATATTCAATTTTTTTGACGAGTCGACGCTGAGGTAGCTCCAGGACACTTCATGCATATGCACACTACTTATTGGGAAACTTTCCGCGTCTTAGCCTCGTAGTGACATTAATACGATGAGGACAGACGTCCAGAATCTAACCAAACTGGTTACCAACAGCTTGCGGCATTTCGGATGCCATACCGTAGATTCATTCTCTTTGCTGTTGTTACTGTAGCAGCTTCTGATGATGATTATAATAATGATGATTTCTACTATTATTCGATACCGCCGCAAGCTATTTGTTGTAATATTGTTTCTCTGTTGACGTACACAACAATAAACCGTTTCGACTTTATATGCCTCTCTGATTGAAAAGTAAACGAATAAGATACCATAATAACACCATGACTGGAGGGGCTTAGTATATTCTAACACTTGATTATACTAATGTTTTATAATAATAAGTAAGGATTCATGACGTTGTTGACAACGAGAATTCCATCACGAAAATGGAAAATGAAAACTTAATTTACGAACATTTTAACCAATAACAATTATTATGCTTTTGGTCAGAAATTTATCAAAACTGCGATTTCGCTCTTATTAGAAGCTCATCAGCGTGCCATAGGCAGTCTCGATGGTGATTTAAATCCCTCAGTGAGACCTTGTCTAGTTTGATATCTTCTGTAGCGGCTAAAAACCATTAAATGGCAGCAATAGCCTCTATGTTGTTATTATTTTGCCCAATTTTTGAAAACACGTGCCTCGGTAAATTTTAAATGAAAATAACTTTATTTAATCACAAGATTTGACAATTGTTTCGGTTTTTACAGTTTTCAAAGAGTACAAAGTTTAAATAACAACAAAATCATTATTTCCAATTAATGTTTGATCGTTGAACCAGTATCTGGCTTCCGATTTGAACCAGCACATCTAGATTTTGAAATATTTTAAATTTAAAATCCGAGTAATAATGAAGTGGAAAATACACACAGTAAAAATTTCAAATAAATTTTATTTGCATTGCTACAATGTTGTTTCGCTATACAATAGCCTTTTCAGGCGAAAATAATAATTAATATAATAATTAATTATCTTCGCCTGAAGAAGCTAATGTATAGCGAAACAACATTGTAGCAATATTTTTCATTTCATTATGTTTACGTTTCAACAAGTAACATTATTAAGAATCAACAATTTATACGAGTAATACCAATTTGACTTGTTTATTTTTGTGATCTGTTTACTTTAAGAGATATTTCTCTTAAAAAGGCCAAAACTTGTTTTTTTTATGTTTTCAATTAGGATATCTTAAAATCCTGACGTGTTAAGGCCAGTTTTAGACTTAGTCTCGCAAATTACGTCGTAAATGTCCATCCTTTTGTTGAGTCTATTGTCAATCCTTCATTTCATTGATCTCCATTTTTTTAAGATCTTTTAATTTGGAATTGATAAGAGCAAACACTTTTCATAATTGTTGAGGATTTCAGCTGTGACAAAGAAATGGATTTATGTTTACCAATATCTCACCGTAAAGGGGTGAAAGTCTCCTAACTCATTGATCATTAAAGAATTCTAAGATCTTCTACCAATTGTACTTAATTTTTTTCAAAACCATTCTAGCATCTTTCAGACTATCCTATGTTATTTATTATCTAAATGAAGTTGGTAATTCAAAGATAATATATATTACACATTATTAAATTATGCAGACGATCTTTAAAAGCTTGTGCCCATATATAAAGTGTTGTTGAATTATCAATCTATTTTTGTCAAAACAGTTTAGCTGCATTTAATTGTGGCAAGCATTGACCTTTACTTACAATATCATAAAGACTTTAATATCTACGGCATGCTACTTGGATTTAGAGATAGTATCGCTGACGATCAGTCATCGTGGTCATTCGACTTCGATAATGTTTAAAGTGATATATGTACGTCTTTATACAAGCTGATCCTATTGATCAGAAGTAACAGCGTTTAAGAATGATCGATTGCTTCAACGGAACACCGGAGCTCTATAAATTCTGTTTCAGAACCTATCAAAGCATAACTAACAGAAACGTATTAACAAATATAGTTACGAATGGTCATGTGAGTACATAATATGCTTGCAAAATAGTAACTTATATAACAATAATAATAATTATTATATAAATAAAAACATTTGTTCTGTCTTGATTTTTTGCTATACGAGAATCCGTTAAAGTATTACTTAAGCAGGCCTAGGAGGCTAAGGGGTTTTATTACGTTTACTGACAAAAGCATAAAAAAATGAAAATGATTTCAAAACAAAATTCATAATTATTGTATTAATTATGGATGACAATGTATCATTCGTGTGTATCACGAAAGTAAATGGTTCTAGATGCACAATAAAATTAATTCTACAATTATATAAACTTTCAAAAGAAATATTTATGATTTTACAGGGTTAATAACTTAACACGCTTTGAGTCCTTTGTGGACTTACACTTACAAACGAGAAGATTTTGACGTATTTCCTACTGTTACCAATTGACCAATTTTTGTGTATTTTCATTTCATTTATAAAGTGTTTTTAACTATTGGATACAATGAAACCATTCTTACAAAATCGAAACAAAAGACTTTAATTCCTGAAAAAATGTAATTTGAGTGGAATATATTTATAAAGGAGACTCTAACAGAACATTTTTTGGTTTTGTTGGTTTTTAATGTAGAAATAATGTTCCCAAATAATATTAATCGTCAAGTTTTACATGACACCTGTAATTGCTTTTAAAGTTGATATTAAAGGAAGGAATATTGTGTATTTTTCGTGTCATTTCACTAGATACGTTTATTCATTAATTAAAAAAGGCATTTGTTTAATTTTTTGTTCATTTAGCTTACCACGGACATTAACAAATGAATAAATTTGTATTGAATTAATGTAGATATTTTTGGATTTGTATTATGATTTTTATTGGATAATAATTTTACACTTAACTAAAGAATTTTTGATTCAATTTTTTTTTAATTCGGTTTTTCGTTTACTACATCAATTTTCTTTCAAAACAAAAAACATCTAAATATATAGATACCTATACATATACGATACATAAATCGAAAACAAAAGCGAATTGAGAACATCCTACTTTTTTTGAAATGAGTTAAAAATCGAAAATGTAAGAAATTTTTCCTTTCTTTCAAAAACTGCTTTGCCTAATGTTTCTTCCGAATAGCCCATATTCAATACTCTTTAGTTCATTACTTTGCCTTTTTATTGAAATATGTGTACTTAGGTACCTATTACAAAATTAAGAATCAATTAATTATTGATTACAATAATATTACATTTATAATGTAATAAAAGGCAATACAATTAAAATTATGATCTTTTTTTCGTGTGTGCAAACCTGATTTGTAATACTTATTTATTAATTGGTTTAACCATAAGAAAGAAGCTAACTAAAAAAGAAAAGTTTCCAATAATGACATATTAATGCTTAGTGTTGAATGACGTTCGTTTACAAACCCAGGAACATATTCTAATATGCTGTTTAATGTCAAGTGAAAGAAATCATGTTTCTAATATCTTGATCGGTGTTTATGAAGGCCATGTTAACGAAATTCATTACTGCTGGAAGGTTAGATATATAGATATTACTAAAGATATTACGAAGCTGGTGCAGAGTCACTTGTGTAGCCTTTCTCACCAGCTGATCCTACAGGTCAGGTGTTGGATAAGTTGTCATATGGACAGCCGTTCGTGCTCGTATATGTGGTACTTAATATACCTACTTGCATACCATCCAGCCATCCGTACGGTATGCAAATAACTCGCTCTGTTGCAAAACTCAAACTGATTGCAAAGTAACCTTCATTCGGTGCGTAAACAAACTTTCGATATTATATATACATATATACATATATACATATAATGAAATATCCTTGTTTATATATGAAGAATCGTCATTTGAAAGTCGATGAAGATTTGGTTGGTACTTCTTTCAACTTTATGGCACCAAATTCTCTTTCGATAAAACAACCAGAAGAAGTTATAGAACAAGAACAAGATGGGCCGAAGTGGGCAGCTGTCCCCCCTCCCCATAACTCACGTATAAAGAAAGTTCGAACCCAATTTTCTTAATAAAAATAGAATTTATAAAACATAACATAAACACCAATCATCAGTTGCTTCTTTAAATAACGAAGACGTCAACTATTAACAGTCATACTTCCCTGAACTTTACCAAAAAAAACTGTACTCTTTACAAAAAAAAATACTCTTGGTCAGTATACTTTCGAAATTGTCAGATGGGTATCGCGATTTCAAACTCGTTGGTTCAGTAAATCTTTTACTCTTTAGAAAGACATTGTTATGTCGAAACAATATTGCAGAGTTTACAATAAAATATTTTGAAACATTTAAAGGTAATTTTTATTCCTTGAATCATTGGTTCTCATTAGGAGTTCGTAGGCAGCTCCGCCACAACAGCATTTCGAGCCAGATGCAATCCTTCATAACTCAAAAACTATTACACCTACACACTTGCTATTTTTCATAATGAATAAGGTCTCCTCGAAGACTTACAATCTCAAATTTCATTACTAAACCTATGATAGTTCTTTTGTTATTAAGGTCTGAAGAGTGCTATTCTTATCATTCACTCAAGCACTGATTTTAGATTACTTCTAGACGACTTGGAAACTTAAAGTTGGTATCAAAGTAGATAAATTATTAAAACAGTTGTAATAGTTTAGTGAGCGGTATAAAATGAATTAATGACTTTTCTTTTTCATACCACTGCTCTGATTTGTTATAAACTATAAGTATGTAGTAAACACCTATATAGGTAGAACAAGAAAGAGAAAGTACCGTATTAAATTGGAACCGGAATATACAAGTACTACTACAGATAAATAAGTCCGATTTATACTTTTATTAGTTTTATACATCTAGGTGTTTATTTCAGAAAATATCAAAATATTCATATCGATGGAAGACAAATCAACAGTAACACGTATTTGATTTTTCTTCTAAATGACTGTAAAATAGTAATTAACAACCCAAAAACATTGAAATTTAAAACAAATTAAATGCTTTGTAGGTGATTTAAGTTCAAAGCAGATTAAACTACTTGAAATTGACAATTTGCTAAAAAGGTTAAATGCCATTGAGTATTAACAAGTAGTAGATACACAACTTTTCACTTTTTAATGGTAGATTTTGCAATATTTTCTCTGTTTCTCTCAATAGTTACTGCAAATAGTTTATTTGTTTGTATTTTTTAAAGGTTTAAAGAACCACAACCCGATATATAAATTATTTAAGTATTTAACGCAAAACATAATATTATTGAGTCAAATTATACCTAAAACTAACAATGGTGGTGTTGTGATGAAACATGTTTAATATTTGAGAAATAAAAAAAGAACAGTAGATGTTTCAACAAGTTTTTTTATTATTCACTCGACAATTGTTTCAACTAACAAGTCATTTTCAAGAATACATTGGCAATACTCTTGAAAATGACCTTTTAGTTGAAACAATTGTCGAGTGAATAATAAAAAATCTTGTTGAAACATCTACTGTTCTTTTTTTTTGTTTTCTCAAAAACTATACTTAATTTGATCTTCATTCAGATCGTAATATTCGGTGGAAATATCAAAATGTGCATACAAACGTGAAGCTAATCTGTAAAATTAACTATTTTACAATTTAGATAAGAAACTAATACGACAGTGCTACTCTAGATCATTGCTTAGCATTCGGGAGGTCACCGGTTCGAACCCGGGCCCGGCTGCTCTGTCCAAGTTTTCTGTGGTTTTCTTGGATCATTTAGACAAATTCTGGGCAGTAACATTCCACAGATAATCTTTCACTTCTCTTCTGTATTTATTTCGTCCGTCTCTTCTTTCTCTCCCTAACCACACTACCCACCTATTCCCACAATTCCTGCAAGGAGGCTAAAGAGGGTCTTACGTCCTATCCTCCGGCTTTGCACTACAGTGTAGGTCGGAGGGACTACCTGTCCACCAGCATGAGTAGCTGGTGGTAATGAAACACAAATGTTGTTTAGCGACTAACTAAACGATCAGTCGGATTGTCAAATATGGTACGATTTGAAATAAGGATAACTCACGTTGAACTATACTGTTAGGGATAATACATATGATATACCTAAACAAAAAGTTCGGTGAAAACAACATTCCGGGTTGTCGGCTTCGGAAATAAAAGAGTTGATATCTGAACGGGTACCAAGTTCCGTACAAGGTGTAATCGAATTACGTCCTCTAATATGGAATTTATAACTTGTCAAGTTTTATATTTATCATGTTAAGACGACCAATGACCGATTTCTGACTTTGCGCTCAACAGGTACACGGAATTTTAGAAAGAGTAATCAAAAAAAGTTCATATATAAGAAAATGTACAATCATTAATTAAGTATATTTACGAAAAGGACTATTTATATATTTAAAGTTAGTTTTCATGCTTTGCTTTTTTAATTATATTATTTACATTTTAATTAAACAGGTATTTCTTGATGTCGATGCAGCAATGTCGTTTAGGCAGCTGCATAAGAAATTGCTTGTAAAATTTACGATCATTCTAAACTTTTTATCTTATTGCCATAGTTTCTAATCCATCAGTGTATCTACTGAAGCTATATGCTTAATTTTAATAAAAATTTAAAAAATTAATTAATATTCTGGGTATTCTTCTTTGTTCCTTTGTACTCCTATTTCTGCATTTCACATGTCTGGATAATCCTTAATGTCTCGAAGTCTCCTAGCTTTGTATTTGAAAACAGAAGGCATTAAAATCCTTTTTCGTCTAAATTTTAAGGATCATAGATCCCACATATCGAACGCGTCTTACACAGTAGGCACAGCGAACCGAAAGCCGTATCCCACGACCGGTTTCGACCTATTGGGTCTCTTCACTTTATTGTACTATTCTTTCTAATACTTCCTCATTTGTAACCGTTTCTATCCACGGTGTTTTCAATCGACCGCCTGGAATACCACTGTTCCATTTCCCATCCTATACCCATCATCCATGTTTCGCACTCATTCAGAGCCGTACTCCAAACGTAAACTTCTAATAATCTTTTTAGAATTTTTAACTTAATACTTTGATGTAGGTATAATATTAAGGAGAAAATATTCGTATTACATTTACACTTTCTGTTTATTCAGTTTCAGAAAAGTATGATACATGTTTGAGCTAGATTCGCGTCTATAATTACTTGTTAAGTTTCAACCATATTTAATTGTAATCAATGACTGAAAAAAGAATGAATAACATCATACCGTATGTCAAAATTTGATTTTTATGTACTGAAAATGTTGTGGTGAGAAAAGATTACTGGACGAATAAGAAAGACAAAAAATAAATAGAAATAAACTATAAAAATTATTTTTCTGGCGCCGTTTTCTTGATTATTTCGGAATATTTATTACGTAAATGTTTCCTTTCTATACGCTTTAAAACTTTTAAAATATTCAACAAGTTGTTCATCATCAAGTGCTTTTAAGTATGTAATAAGATGATCGAGAAATGGGCACACCAAGCTTCCGTGAGATTGTTACTGGTGAAAGCAGTAATATGCAACAACACCATATTTAATGTACATAATTCCGCCTACATTCCGAAAAAAATATTCGTAAGCATTCTTCTTCACTCCTGTTTATTTATTTTCATTCTTTATTAATTCCCCTGCATATCAACAATTCACAATTTACTTTTCTAAAAAAAAAGCAATTTAATGTAACAAGAAACAAAAATGCACCTACACAATCAGACATACTTGATATAAGTACACTGTCCGACAAAAGTAAAGCAACAGTTTAAATGAAATCGATCACGTAGGTATTATATCTTCGTAGGTCTTTTAAATATTCGATCAAATATGTATTTTCCCTAAATATAATGAAATATTTTCAGAAACGTTGGTTGACTTTCACGTCTTTAATGAAAGGGAGCAAAATCATAGGGGGCAATAGTAAACCAACTTTTACAAAAGTAACTTTTATTTAACTTAATAACAGAGGAAACAAATTAGAAAAAACAATATCTATCATATTGTCGGTTTAATAAAAATACTAAATACAGTATAAATCGTTTTAATTAATATCGTAATTTCTCTTACAATTGTTTCGGTTTCTCGACCATTCTCAAAGAGTTGACAATAAAAAGAGAAATTACGATATTAAATACAATAATTTAAACTGAATTTAGTGTTTTTATTAAGCCGATAATATTTTGATGAATACGTTTTTGGATTCCCAACCGCAAACCCAGGGTATAAAAAAATAACATTATCATAATAGTATTAATGCAATAATTAATAGAATATCCATTGTTGGCTATAACTTTTTGGCAAAAATGAGGCATTGATGAAAATAAATTTTGTACCTTAATGGTTGGCACATTCGTCCAAACCTTTTTAATTTTGTAGAATTTAGGTTTCATAATCGGCATCAACTAATGAAGTAGTATTATCCGGGCTGGTTGGCAGTGGTCAATGAGCTTGCTAAAATCTAGAAGATTCGTCTCCAGCTGTGAGAGACATCCTCTGTAAAGTATGTATCATATAATATACGATCTTTCAACGTATTCTACAGAAGATGTCTCCCGCGAAACGTCTAAATCTTTCCAAGTTCATCCACCACGGCCAACCAGCCCGGATAATCCTACTTCATTACTCGTTAATCATTTTATTCGAATATTGTTTGCTTGGGAATCTTGTGGTCCGAATTCGGCGTTAAACTTCTTCCTCCAGGTTCTCGATAGTGTTGAGGTTCGATGATTGTGCCGGCTACTGCATAACCTGTACTCCGTTTTTCTGAAATCACTCCTGAATAAAACCAGAGGAGTATTTTGGATTATTGTCCTGTTGAAAAACAAATTGCAAAGGCATCTCCCACTCAGTGCAGGGCAACACAACGTTTTAGAGTATGTACACCAATTAATCAATAGTCCTGTCTATAAAGTGTAATTGGTCTACTCCACTCTACGAAAAACAACTCCTTAAAAATACACTGAAGTGTCCGTGCTTTATTGTTTACGTAACATACTTTGGGTGAAATCTCGTATTAACTGAACGCCTCAACCTATCAGAAATAAACATTTTCATCGCTAAATATTTTGTCCCAGTCTTAAACTGCCCAATTCAAATGTCATCGAGCAAATTGTCACGACGTATTCTTTCAGAAACCAAAGGTTTCTTGGCTGCACTTATGCTATAGAAATTTCCGGGCTAATAGGCCGTGGTCGGTAGGATTTAGTTCCTGACGTTTCGGCTGCAGCTGCGGCAGATATTCTCAAAGGTTGGTAGCTGCTGTTCGTCTCGTTTGAAGTGGTCGTCACCAGCTACCAACCTTTGAGAATACCTGCCGCAGCTGCAGGCGAAACGTCAGGAACTAAATCCTACCGACCACGGCCTGTTAGCCTGGACATTTCTTATAATATTGAAGATGCCGGTCGTGAAAGCCTACATTCAGTTATGCTATAGTTCTCCTCACATCTCAACTAATCTTCGTTCTTCTAATTCAGGAGTTTCAGCAATTATTCATGGTCATACATTTGGTTGAATATTTAAAGGACCTCTTGAGATCTTTTATTCTAAACAGTTTCTTAAGTTTAGTCCAATAGTGTAGGCAGGGCCGTAGCCACGGGGGGGGGGCTTCAGAGGGCTGAGCCCCCCCCCCCGCCTTAGAAGGGATTTATAGGATTATAGGTTATAGTAGAAGTCGTTAACGAAATTGATTCCCTGAAACAATAGTTTGACCAGTGCTCTTTATTGTATACATTTTTGAAACGTGGAACCGTTGCAACATTCTATGGGGGTCGGTCTCTATCAAGATTACTAGAACAACGATGGAGTGGACATTTACAAACTACCAAAGTCATTTTTGAAAACTATTCCAGTATCTTACAAGCTTTGGAAGAAATTGCGGCGATTAAAAAGATAAATACGGAATATGTGGCCGAAAGGACTGGTATTCTTATCACCATCCGAAAAATTGAATTTCGATTTTACCTATACCTCATGAAGTACGTTTTGGAAATAATTGAACCAGCTGATAAAATTTTGAAGTCCGTAGAGTCGAGTTTGATAGATTGCATCAGGGTCGTCGACACAGTCATTCAAACATTGGAAGGAATGAGGATTGAAACATCCTTCGATGACATCTTTCATAAAGTCACAACAGTTCTTAATATTAATTTGGATAACATATCTCAAGATGGACCGAATCCGAAGAGACAAAGAAAAGAAAGCAAATTGTTGATGGATTTCATAATTGCTGATAAAATAGGTCAAAGATGTAAAACCGATGACGATCCTTCGCAAATTATGAAAGCTTTACACATGGAAACTTTGGATTTGATGCTTGCCGAACTGTACTTGAGATTTTCTCATAACAAAGATCTGCACAGCTATTACATATGTCGAGAAATTGAGCATCGATGAAATAGAAATTCTGAAGAAATTAGAAATCCACAATTCGAAATAAATGTTGTGAAGAATTATTGCTCAATGTACAACCCTGACGACATGTTCGCTGAAATTTATAACCGACGAACTGCATTTGAGAACACTTACAAGCTTTTAGCGACCTGCCGTACCTTTGGATGTAGTACAGTTGTTTGCGAGTCAGCATTTTCGGTACTTACACGGATCAACCATCAACAGAAAGAATGTCTATGAAGCACCAACGACAAGCTAATTTAATTAATTTGGCCTTTGAAAACGTTTATACGAAGAATATTCATTTGTCTGTAAATTGCGAAAATTACAACTATTTTGAGAATTTCCAATTATTTTAATTGCGCCCATCCAAAAAGTCCCTCAGCCGCCCCTGATATCATCGGCTGGCTACGGCCCTGAGTGTAGGGCTATGTGTGTTAAAGCCGCCAACTTTAAATATCTCTATTGGCGTCCGAAATTATAGTGCTAATTAAAAGTAGGTTTACGCGTGAGTCATCTTAAGATAAAATAAATGCTGTTTATATTTTATAACTTTAGATAACAAAAATGTATATGTATTTGTTTTATGATTACCGAAAGATGATTCTTTGTATTATTGACGTAATTGATGGTTAACTATGAAAATTGGCCTTAAAAGTATTTTTTATATAACTGACAGCAAATTATTAGTTTTATTTCATGAAAAAATTTTCTGCGTTTGGTGTTATAGTTTTTGTTGCATACTGTATTTACCAATTTTTCTATTAACGTCCAAATGAAATTTCCTTGCAATAAAAAAGAAACCATAAATCAGAATTTGCACGTGTTCAAGCAAGCTGATTAGCATTCTTACAAAAAATCGTTCTTGAATTTTGAGGTGTGTTCATACATAAGCAAGCTCAGACAGTATGGCGGACACTTCTTATTTACACATGTTTTAAGTTAATAGCTTAAAAGACCTTGCAAGAGTAATTATACACGATTTATCCATTACAACTGTGTTGTTTGTCCATATTTATCATAATAATTCCAGCATCTTTTATGATGCTTATTACACCGCTCAGATTAATTACAAAACTTTTATTCTTTTTGAAACATAATAGGAAGGCACTAATGAATGTAATAGTCTCCCGAGGTGCCATAATATAATTAACTAAATTACATACAGTAGTATGCAACGATTATTAAAATTAATGAATGAAAATGGAACATATGCTACTAAGGTTATAATAATAAATATCTAAAGCTAGGTAAATAAGTGTGAGAACACAACTGAATCTGTTTTACACGAAACCTCTGTAAAAATATTTGTGTAAGTGGGTATAAAGAAAATTAGCAAATAAACCACAACAATCTCATTTTAACAATTTTTGTTATGTTCTTAACCTCCGGCAATTTATAATTTATTATACAAAGACATCTACGCAATGCCACGTGTAAAGAATTTACAGTAGTTATGCGATAATAAACAAGGAACAATAACTTTAATGGGTTTTCGTATTTGCTTTTGTTATTCTTTTGTTTTATCTTGTAGGCTAAAAGTAAAGTATTTCTAGGCAATATACTAATGTTTTAATTTATATTGTAATAGGGATGAAACTAATAATGTATTTACAACTTTTTACGTTAGCGTGTAGCTAATTTTTTTCACCGTTATTTCTACTGTTAATTTTCTAAGTAAAGAGTAAAAAATGTAGTAAGTATCATTTATGCGAATTAAGTAGAAAATACAGTTTTTTCTTGCTAAAACAGGTTTTAAATGTGAATTTTAATAGAAATAAAAAAGGCTTCCCAGGTAATAAAGCCTCTTTATAAGATAGTTCTCATTAAAAAATGTTTATAAACGTGTAAGTAATGATAATATATTTTAATTGATCCTGCCTCAGTTTCGTGTTTTCAAAAACTATCAAGCTTGTGTTTCAATATAAATTATGAATGCATTATTTTATAATGTCCATTCAGTTCAACTTGATGTTATACAAGACAAAGTTGTATTGTATTGAATGAGTATAAATAAGTACATGTATTTATAATTAGGGTTAGAGAGTTATTTAATTACCTTTGCCTTATGAAACGAATAACAAGTTGAGGGATGTCGATGGTGGTTGTATTTTACAGTTTCGCGTGCGTTTTCAGTGGAGTAACTTGAAGATGGGACGACGGCAAAAAGAGCGGTCGCGCCAACAAGCTACATGGCCGCAGTAGTTCTGGAAAAGATCCTGCGGGCAAGACAGGAGTAACGAGCACAGACCACAAGCGCACACTTTGATCATAGCACGCACGGCACTTGCATGGGAAAAACCGACAACAACAATATAAACCGCGGATAGAGAGATTAGATGGAGAAGAATATCCGTGAGTTCACGTCGAAGATTCCGGTCGCGAAAATAAGGAAACGACGCCCACACGATCGTCACTTTTTATTAGTAAAGTCTCACTTTGCACAGCACACTAGAACTAGATTATCGTAGTTGTTATTATTATTACGTTGTGCGACGAATTGTCATCATCCAGCGAATTGCACTGTTCTTCTTCTTTTTCTTCTTCTTCTTCGTCGTCGTCGACGTCTCGTCGTTGTAGTGTTGAAGACGCAAAAGCAACTGGTAAGAGCAGACTTGGTGTCGCTAGCTATAGAGACGGTCGGGCTCGACCAACAACACACAGAGAGCGATGGTTCACAAGGTTACTTCAAGTATCCACCGAGCCATGTTAATCGCGATAATTAAAGTAATGATGCTGGCTTTTAAGAAAATGTAATCGCGAACCAGCGACCGGCCACAATTACCGAGAAACGGAGACAGGCTGGCGAACGCAAACGCCACTCGTTCGTAGTAGTGATGCCGTTCAGGCAAGCATCCGTCGCCACGCCGGTACCACTTACGTAGGTATTAAATGTACAAGTGAAAATCGTAGTCATGGCGTACCTAGATCGTTTTCCGCGGTAATTATTACCTTGATTTTCATTTGCATGCATAACCTGTTGATCTACAAGTATGAGCCTATTGGCATGCCTTCTATTCATTAACTATACGGGATTGGTGATTTTTACGTCGTTCGTAGTGTTGCTGTTGTGAAATGGCGGACTTTGACGCCATTTTGACAACTTGATAAAACACTTATCCGCTTAAAATAATTATTTCGTACGAAACCGTTACTTTTGGAATTGATTTACTGGATAAAATCGATTGCTTCTTTACGATTCCATTTCATTTCTACGCATTTTAGGCAATTTCTGAAGGCGAATCTGTAAATTTCAGTGGTTTTCTTCCAACAACACATATACAAGCAGAGCCAAGGGCGTTAAAGTGTCCTTAAAATACTTTTAAATAGATAAGGTTTTGAAAATATTGACAAACAGTATTTTAGTTAGTTAGAATTATGTTTTTCCATAATTAACTAACAAATTCCAATAATTTTACTGAATCTTTCGATTGTACTTAATTTAAATTATTTTATGACAAAGTAAGGAATTTTGAATCTGGCGATAAGAGTATTGTAAGATGACGAAGGATGAAATTATTAAGAAGTTGAAGAATATTTGCAACAAAATTAGAGCAAAAGTTACAATCCTTTATTGACAGACTAGTGTAAAGAATTTATTAAGAATCAGGAAGTGCTTCTAATGCTTCATTTTGTAAGATTAAAGAAACTGTAATTCTGGGTAACTGACATATATTTTGAAATAGAAAACTAAACTTGATTACAAATTTAAAAAAAAATCATTTTGCCATCATTTTTATTGTAAAAAATCTTCTATTATTTACTTTTCACATTGATCTTTCCATCTTTGCTTTCGTTTTTTGTTTTAATAATGAAAAAGCATTTTCTCTGTAATGGTGTCTCTTTACCACTCACAGTTGAAACATTTAAAATGCACTATTCGCCTGTGAACGTTCCAAATATCACATGCATGACTCATGCGGGCATTATTTTTTTAATTAAGTGTTTTAATTTTCAACCTCCACTAATGGTTAGCAGAATTTACCGTATTTATTTTGTGGATGAAAATGAAAACGACTTTCATTTCAACGCAATTACGAAATAGGAAAATATTTGTACTGTTTATTTAAATAAAGTAATCAATACATTTTTGATAGCACATGCAAATGAAAATTTGTACGTGCAGTTTTAATCCGAAAACAAGAATGTTATCGTAACAAATAACAATTATAATCAAAAACAAATAAGGAATTGAAAATATTGTATAAAACGTTAATGTACCAAACGATAGATTTTCTAGTTTATTAGATTTAATAAGAAAATGAAATTAAAAGTAAACCTCACGAAAGTCAGAATATTCTATCCCTTAAGGAATGGGTTAAACGCCAAAATTGGAAACTCAATCTTAGTCAACAGTTGTATTTTCAATTATTATATTTAGGCTGATTGTACATAACATAATTCTAAATTTCGCAATTAAGTTACCTTATTTTTCTTAGTTTCAATAGATTGTTATTGTATTTTATTTTGAAAATATAAGAACGTTAGACAAATGTCATGCAAAAATTATATTTCGTAAGTTATCCTATTCTCAACTTTCTAGGGTTTAGCTTAAGAAATACATAACATTTAGAAGAGTTTATCAAAGACCAATCAGCCGAACTTGCTTCTAGTATCTAAACGCGCAAACTTGACTAAATGATAGTGTAAATGTCTTAATGCTTGAACTACAAAACTAGGTAAATATAAGACACCTGTGAATTTAAGTAAACCGAGAACTGAAGTAAATTTTAGCGTCTCCAACAAAGAAACGGTTTTACACTTTCGAAAGAAAAATAAAAGAACACGTTTACACGTTTGTGTTAATACCCGCAAACCAAAAGCAATTTTTTATGACCTTTTCATCTGCTTCCATGTTTGTTTAAACATAAAAAATTAGTTAATAACTGGAAGGTAACACAACGATTCTTTGTTCTAATATCTTCATATAACATTAACAACACATCTGTTTTGTTACCATTTAATTTATAATGTCATTTCGATTAAGGAATAACCCAGTTTCAATATAACCTACTATTGAGTTTATCATTAGATAAAATATTACACAAATAGAAATTGAAGGTTTAGTTTCGACTCTGATCGGTATATGTTTGGACAAACGTTAAAGTTCCCGCGATAAATAGACGTGTTAAAAATTAAAGAATTAAAATTACTCAAGAAACATTGTAAAAAGAAACAGGTGGTATCTAGACAAGGTAGAAGTAATGTTTCTATTTATATATTAATTTAGCCGGAATACGTCTAAGAATAATTACACTTTTCAAAGTGAATCAGGAAGCCAAGGTATTCATCGAATAGTACATAGGATATGATTAGTTTCATTTTTGATTCCGTAGTCGTGTCTTCCAAAAACAGAGGGCACTTGAAAAGAGCGTACTATTATGACGGTTTGGAAACAAAAAAAAACACAGCGAAGGTATTAATTTTTAATTTAGTTTTAAAAGGAGAACTAAAATATAGCACAAGAATTGCCCTAAAATTTGAAATTTCAAGATACCCTAATATCAAACCGAAAATGCCAAATTAGCATCATTTCAATTTTGGAGTTAAAATATCTCAAAATTTTTATGTGCGTTGGGGCAAATATGAGCCGAGATCCTAATTCAGCAACGAAAGATATTACGGAAATAGCCATTTTCTTGGCTGCTTTGTCCTTTAATTTCATCTTGTAATTCTCTTAAAAAGGCCAAAAATTGTTCTTTTTGAGTTTTAGAATTACGATATATTAAAGTCCTAAGGTGGTAGTAAGACAACTCTGAGACTAAATTTGAATTCGACGTCGCAAATTAGGTCTGCCACTTTGTTTGTGTTTTTAACATCTGATTTCATTGAAGTGTGTTATGTAGTTATTTAAACAATGATTTTAAGTCCCAACGCCAAAAGATGACACTAAACATTCGAAGTACTTTTCGGTAACGAAGTTACCTTCCTTAGGAACTGACTAATTAGCGGAGAGTTAGGTATAGGACACTTGTCACTGATAACAGAGCTTAATCTGTTTTTACAAATTAACATACTTTCAAAACTTCTGATTTACTCAACCAATTTGAGGTTGTCAATATTGAAACAATGATTTTCAGTAGGATTTTTAGATTTTTCTTGGTATGAGCTAAATGTCTTTTGTTTGAACCTAACATGAATGTGTTCTACAACACCGCCAAGGTTTCCAGTATTCTTGAATGTTATTGTATTTTGAAAACACTTTCAAAAAATTATAATACTTACGTACATATTTGAAAACAGTTTCAAAATCGTAACACTTACAAATACAGCTGAATGTTGTATGCAGTGTAAAGAAGATTTTAATAATTTAATCTCATTTTCGATAATGAAGTAATAATGTTTACGAAACGAAAGGCTCAAGTATACATCATTAGATAAAATACTACAGAAACGTCGAAATTACTGGGAGGAAATGTCCAAATATGTGGACGAAAATAAATAAAAACAACGGTCCCATGGCTTTCTTCTTTAACTTACCGATTTCGTCTACATCTCAAAGGAATCTTCCCAAAAGCGAAGTACCTATCGTTGATAGTCGCGTCTTCTATAAGATGTGGAATGACCGAGAATGTGATTAGCACTTTCCATTTCCTAGTCACAGTAACGTCAGAAAAAGATGGTTGTTAATTCAAAATTACTCTTGTGGTATCTTGAAATGTCCTGACGTTCTTCCTACCGAGAATTTCAATTTAGAAACAGGACCAGACCTTTTAAAAATTCGTCATTCTCCTAAAAAAATACATTCTCTAACATCGACTTGTTTAATGTTTAAATCGAGTGTTGACCAGCAAACGACTCTATGACACTGTATTCAACATAAATTTATCGATCTCTGTTATTCTCTGACGGCTCCCTAAAGGGATGACTTCGCAAACCTTTAGAAAATATATCGTATGATATTTGTCAAAAGGTAAACGTTATTATTTTATGGAATTTATAAAAAAAAGTTTTTCTCTTTAACAGTGGGCACGTGCCTTAGGAACCAGTATCAAACATACTCTTTGGACGTGTTTATATTTATGTAGCTGTTGATGAAGATAGTAATTTTTATCTTGAGAATACTCTGTAGGTATAAGTAAAGTATTTTTGCAGAGAAACTAGAAAATTTAAGTCTTGGGATTATCTATCGATGTGAATTTATGCAATATTTTATTAATCATAATTCTCTACCATTAGCAATTTTCACACGAGGTGCGTGATGGAATGCACACAGATAACCACATAAATGGACTTAATTTAGTTACCATTTTATTAATTAGTATTCAATCGCAAGTACGGTGTGTGAATAATTTTTTAGAGGGTATTTCCGGTACATAATTTCTACTGATGTATTGACGATTGTAGCGTGATTTTTATTAGTTTCGCACGTTTTTATACCTCCCAGACGTAGTACAATCGTAACGGTACTCGATCAAATGTTTGAATACTAATAGACAAATGGTGACGGTGATTGCAGTGACGTGCTGGCTTTTAATAATTAATCTGTGAGAACTCGAACGAAAACAATAGAAAACGATTTCCCAGTAACGATGTTTTCCAAGAGCTTGCAATAACGATCATATATTTATTTTAATTAGAAAGGGTTTTTATTTATTTAGACTACTGCGTATGATATTCATCAGTCAAAAAAGAAAAGTAAAGACAGGGTTCCATAAAATAAAAGTAATATTGAAAATACGCATGTAGAGAAACATGATAAACTTTAAGTAAAAATCAGTTTTTAGTGCCATCATAAAAAATTATACAGTTTAGAAACGTGTTAATTACTACATCAACATGAACCTAGATTTACAGCTATAAGGTAATTATTCATCCTACTGCGTAAGTAAACCGCAGTGACATCTATGGTCAAAGTTACTACAGTACTATGCCGCTCGGGATACTTTCACTGTTGGCTTCTACTTAGATTATCTACTTCTGGTAGATGGGAGTATAATAATTAAATTCAATATTAATACAAAACTTTAATAAATGATATTTAATATTAAACTATTTCAATTCAAACTACTTTTAGTTCAACAAGGAAAACAATTGTGTATATAATTAATAATTTTTAGCATTAGTTTATGTTACAATTGTCGATTTAGAAAAAAATAATAATTCAAGTGCTAATTATTGTATAACAATCGATAAACGCAAAAAGTATAATGACTACAATTTCTACTCGTTTGTCTAACAATAATTTGTACATACCTATTGTATGTAAATGAATTTTAATATTACAATATTGTTTGTAATAAAAATAATATTTGGAATGGCGATAACATTTAGCAAAACGTGTTTGGCATAGTAAATTAACTTTGCATAATAATAACACATTTTAAATCATCTTGAAAGATGTGTTTTATTACTGCGCTACTGCCAATTTATTTTTTATGTTTACTTACCCATCTACGATACTTCATCTTCTTCAGCACTTAACAATGAAGTCTTCATTCTTTTTCCTTCTTTATATATATAATGAAGTGTGTCTAAACAATTTTTTAAACTTTGGATTTATTTAAAGGAAAATAAGAAATACTTAGGCGACATCTAATACTTTTGATTGTTATATTTAGAAATTCTGCAGTAATTCATTTATTTAATTCAGTACATGTATATTAATTATTAAGATAATAAAATACGTAAGGAATCATGTTCGAATCAATAGTCAGATTATATATTTATTTTCAATTTTAGCAATGAGTTTTATTAATAAAACGCAATATAAAAAAATGAAAAACAGATTTATTTTCTGAAACTTAACTGTTATTGCGACAACTAATGTAAAGTATTAGTTCCTTAACTAATTTTATAACGAGACACTACATACAAAGGATATTGAAATACGTTCTCAATCCTTCAGATCACTTCTCTTCTCCTACAAACAAGGACAGACAACAGTAGATATTTACACTTCGAAGTATCTATAAAAAGGCACTCAGTACTACATCAGCTTTCTAATGATAATTTTAATGTAATTGTGACTTGTCGGAATGCATTTTAAAAATGAAATTATACAATACCTATTGCTTATGATATGCTTTCATTAATAAATAATTTTCTGTTGATCTAAAATTCTACATCTCTTTTCTTTCATTAAATATAGTTACTAATCGTCTATTGTATGTAATTTTTTCCTACACCCATTTAAATATATACATAATCATTAATTAATAATAAAATCTAGAGATATGCTTTAATTTGATTTTAAAAATAATTAAAGTGCATTATAAAAGAATGAAATTATATAAAATATTGAGCAAGTATCAATTATGGTGATTTATTTTCCACAAATAAACTAAATAAGAAAATGTGAAAATATAAGTACAATAATGGTAGTTATTAAAAAATATGTTGATATACAATAAATAAAATAATTAAAATGAAAAAGTAATCATTGTAATACTTTTGAATAAGGCTAGATTCAGATAAGCAGGGGTGTACTTTCCCAACAACTACAGGTCCCATATATTTCGTGCACATTATTAATATTGACATTCTCAAAATATTAGAGTTAAGAAAGTTAAATTTATTTTATTATTGAATATATCTTAGTCGTGTAGGAAAATAAAAAGTTAGGAGTCTTTGAGATGTGATGTTTTATGAGGATAGTGAAAATGAGGAGGTATTGAAAAAATTAGAACTAAGGGCTATGGAAGTCAATAAAGGAAAAGAGAGATAGGATGGTAGAGCACCTTTTGAGACATAAAGGGCTAGTTAGAGACATATTAGAAGCAGAAACGCAGAAAATAGATGAAATAGTAATTGAAGCATGTTCGATTTATTTGAAAAAATAATTCCTGAAAGATTTGGTGGAGCTGCCATGTTGTAATAAAAAAGATTACTGAAAATTGTTTTTTCTTTTTAGTAATCTTGCTAATATATACCTAATTTCTCCCTAAACATTACAGCAATGTTTATGAAAAATGCTCCTTTTATATTTATAATTTAACAGTGAAAATTTTACACACAAACCAGTGCAAGTTTTGATGTAATACTTTAGAGAAAGTAAGGGCCAGTAGTAGTAATCTGCATGAAAAATGAGACATCCAGCTTCAGGAGTAGTTCACCCATTTATAGGCATTGTCTTTTTAACGCACTAATAATAATATACGTTTGAATAATAAGTTAGTTAAAGAAATACCCATCAAAAATTTGCTGCATGTATCACGTATGCAAGTGTATATATATATATTTAAATGTTTTCTCTATTAGAGAGAATATAATTAAAATAAATACTTTAAATATTTCTTAAGTATTGTCTAAGCTATTTTCACAACCTGGGTTGGATTTGTTTAAAATACCATTGCTGATAAGTATTATTAACATCACAGGGCATTAAAGATAAATGTGATGTTTGAGGATGAAGGGCCATACACTTTTTGTGAACCCTGTGAAGGAGGGTGTGTGTACCTTCGTCATAAATCCAGGGTCCATTGACTGTTCCAAGTCGACAAAAGGCCAACTTTATTCCTTGAGAGTCAGCTTCGATGCAACGTTCACCAACCCCAAGTTGCCCTTTTGCGTTCAGCCTTATTAGTTGATTATTTCCGTAACCATGACAATGTTGAACAGCCATAAGAGATGGTGGACCGTGTCCTAATGTGTCCAGGCATTTATCAGTTGCCCCAGATCGTAATTCACCCCAATGGAGGTTCGGAGGTAGTTCTGGGAATTTTTCGTACACGTCGTATGCCACATTTTCCATATACCAGTCGAAATTTTTACATTTTAGTCGATCTTTAAGATATTTCTGTTCTGTAATGTCACCCATATCGTAAAATCTAGCCATTGGTTCTCGTGTATAAAAGAATTCTTTATATTTTTCGTCAAACCACGTTTCGATTACACGTTTATAATTAATCGTAATCAAAGGTCCTTTCTTCTTTTGAGCTAACTTTCCAAAATTATAAGGCATAAATCCTCTATAAACGTGTCCAACTCGGGAACAAGGTACCCATTCGATACTACCTCCACATTGCCAAATTTTAAAGCTAAGTTCAAAATTTTCACCTCCCCAAACTAATAAACCAGGATCGTAAGCGCCTAATTCTAAGAAATATTGTCTGTTAATGGCAAAAAGGCCTCCAGCATGTGTGGGGCTTTTGTAAGGTTCACTGTTATGACTCCTTTTGGAAAGTTCACGGTCTGGAACTTCGTTCTCCTTATATAACATACCCCATTCGAATATGCCTCTATAATGACGATTGTCTCCGTAAACTGGACGATACTCGAACGTCTTGTGGTCAATTCCATCAATTATAGGGACTGTCATTACAGTTCGGTCCCTGAAAATATATAAATTGTATGAAATTTTCGGAAGAAGAAGCTGTCATTCTTAAAAGCAATATTTATTTTTATATAAAAATGGACAAAAAATTGAAAATATTCTTAAAGCATATTGTTTTTTTGTGGTACTGATGTTTTGGAACTTGAGTTACTAAAATTAATGTACATATACAAAAGGAAAATTAAGTGAATTAATATTACAAGTATGATTCAATCTGTTTGCAGCAATAAACATCCTTATCAAGTTGTAGGTATTTTGCTATAAAATTTAAGTGTGAAACAATGGATAAGAAACTTAAATTAGGTACATTATTAGTGGGAAAAGTTTGCTATGTGTAGAATTTTAAACAAATTAAAACTATAAATAAACCTGTAAATTGGAGCTAAAAGTGGTGGTAGCCAATTGATGTTTACTTCACAATGGGCATCTAAAAATACTATAACTTCTCCTTTTGCTTCTTTTGCTCCTCTAGATCTAGTTCTAATAAGACCTTCCCTTTCTGTATTTCTTATTAATCGAACTTTACCATTGAACTGTTCTATATAATTATCTAAATCACCCTTCAAGTTTTCTTTGTCACTATAGTCATCCACAAGGAGAACTTCTTCAAGAACAGTTGGGGGAGAACGATTTATCACAGTATGCACAGTCCTGAGTAATACTGACCAACCCTCATTATGAAACACAATGATAACACTAGTTTTTGGCAAGTCAGTTGCATAATTCCAATGTTTACATTCTTTCATTCGAGTATCAGGAACATTTCTGTCTAATGAAATTTCATCTGAACATGCAATATTCATGCCATACTCTGATTCTGATTCATCTGCATCATTTTGTTGGTCTTCTCTTAAATAATGAGGTTTACCTCCTTCTCCTGGTCCATCCTTTTTACTCACATCTTTAGGTTCAAAATTTCCAAGGCCAGTTACAAGGACTGGTTTAGATCTTTCTTTTAAATAATTGTTCCCTACCAGTGAATTGTCATCATTTTGAGACATACTTGGCATCAAAAAAAAGACTAATGCTAGCACAATAACTGCAAGTACCATGATGCGAACTAATCTTGTTTTTCTCCCAACAATGCTCACGACCATGTTTGCGGCTTATAAAACAAACAAAATATTTTTAATTCTTAAATATATGGAACAATTTGCAGGCTGAGACGAAAAAATCACGAAAAGTTTAATAATAAATTTTTTCCTTCTAAACACTGAATGAAATTATTCGAATTTCTTCAATTTCTATAATTAATTTGCAATGCAAGTACACTAAAACACTTAATGTTTAAATTACAACTAAGACACAATTGATATTTTGTAAAGAAAGCATATTTTTGAATGAATTCTTGTAAATTATTAAACTAACCTCTTTTACTTGACGTAAAAGTTGACACGGATACCGGTGTAAATAGAATGTGTCTCTGTATTCACAACTTGCTTGTGTTTAGGCAATCAGAAACCAGACAGTGTTTTCTTTTAACTTAAAAATTCGGTATATACCCTTTTCCTATTAATCATTGAATGTATAATAACATAGTAATAAAAAAAACTCGAATGTAATAAAATAATTTTAGAAGATATAACGTCACGAACTGCGATTTTTTAAAATTAAACTTACAAAATAATTGTTGCAACATTTTGCTTAATACTGTTGTGCACTTATTTTCTTAGTTTTCACGTTTGCAAAATTGTACCAAATTTTAATAGTTTTCGTTAATATAGCGTTAAAAATCTATAAAGCACAACAAAATTAATTTTCTGGGTGTAACTTGAACTGCCTCTGTTGATAGAAATTTCATATTGCACATTTTTCTAATACACCAAAGTTTCGTCCATATAATAAAAAAAAAAAAATGAATAATAAGAGACTCATTTTTTTGTCAAAGTCTCGTATTTTCTATTTGAATGTAAAGAGTTAATTCATCCTAAAAATCCTTAATTAACATAGTTAGAACGTATATAAATATAGATAAGTTGGTGTTAATTATATTTTTATAGAGTATCAGTCTTAAGTTACGAAATATGAAATACTTTTAATGAGAATGCGCATTCAAGATTATTTTTCTACTTTTTCAGATCTGCTACGATGACATAAGGGGATTATGTAGGTTCGCTACAATCGCCAGCTTCTCCATCCGAAAAGCCTGTAGCTTGGAGCAAACGCCATTAGACGAAGGATTTAGGAGATGCTTTTGAAAACAACGTAATCCATTTAAGTTCGATTTTCCCGTTATTTGTTTTTAGAAATTTGCACTCATAATCACGGTATTACTTTTATTTTTTTGTATTAAAATGAACATTAGGAGTATTGAGTATATTCATATTGAAATTAACAAATAGACTGCTGTTATATGAAATTTACTTTTTTGCTTATTTAAAAAACTTTTTTTGGTTGCTTTACTGACTTTATGAATCACTAAAAATAAAATTAGGTCTTCCGGTAAAACTCTACGAAGTACACTAATTTTGCTTTTGCATCATATTGGAACATTTTTAATAATCTGATTTTTACCGTTACAGTCGGTTAAATATGTGCATGGAATTAATTAAATAGAGGTTTTCTCAGACTTCATAAAAACTCTTTTGTTTTAAAAGTGGTTCTAATTAAAGACTGCTTAGAAAAATAATTAATAACTGAAAAGAACTCGGAATTTTTGCTTGTACTGTAGAGTTCGTGCTAACAAACTGATGATAAATTAGATTAGAAGATAACTTACACTGACATCCCTGTCTTCCCTTATTACCGTTTTTTAACGTAGCACAGCAGTTTATTGAGTTTTAAGGGAAATAGGTCCTCAGTTATAATTGATATTATTAACTCAAACATTAATTAATTGTTCTGGATATAACAATTTTCTATTTAGTATTCCAGTATAAAATAAAAAAGATAAATCTCAAAATTCCATACGTTTTAAATTTTTAAACGTTTAAGGGGTTTCGTTTTCATTCTGAGATATGGAATCCTAGAAATGATCAGATTTTTAAAGTGTTTCTAAACTATACGGAAAAACTATAACGAAGTTTCTATATCATCAAACTTCAAATATTATTTTACGAAATAAAACAACTAAAATTTTACTGTGATTACAACAATATTGTTTCACCACACAGTGACATCACATCATCAGGTGATGAATCTAAAAACTTGACTGAATTGTAACTATTTATATTGTTTGTAGGGGGTAATTTTTACAATAAATAATATTAAGTAATGAAGAACTATTCCCCTCTAATTGATAATTTAAAATCGCTTCTTTTTACAATATCCATTTATTTCTAACACTTCAAGGAAATTTAATTTGAAACCTTTATGTTGCCTACTTAGAATTTTGTAATTTAAATTGAAGTTATGATCATTTTCTAACAAAAATCGGATTGCTTCGGCCGTTACTTCATCTTAGCGATAAATGAATGAACACTACTTTGTTTATTATCACTTTATTTATTCACAAATCCTTTTGACTATAGTTTCGACAAATAGCTTGTCATTGTAAAACAAATGATTCAAATTGAATGAATACAAACAGATGTACAGTAGTGTTTATATATATTTTGGAAAGTCCATTAATTATTAAATGTACTGAATAACACTGAGTGGTACAAATCTACCTGGTCGTTTAACAGGTTATTTTCGGAAATTTTTGATGCCTTGTATACTTCTAAGGATTCTAAAATATTAAGTTTAAAGCCATTATTTACATTACGAATAATTTTACGATTATAGTATAGTAGGAAACTGGTTTGCAAAATTGGAACTATCTTTTCTTAATCTAAATGATCGAAAATGTTATTTTCTAATAAGTTTGTACCATGCAAGCGGAGTCTATTTTTTTATTATTGAAATTTTTGAAATACTCATTTATGTAGTATAGTAGTAGACTCCAATAACGCGTAAAAGTTATTAGAAAATAATCATAACTTTTTAAAACTTTTCAAAATTTTACATAAGCAACATAAAATTACCAAATTATATTTACTTGAAATGCTAGAACTAAATAGATATTGTAAAAATAACGGACATTAAATATAAATTAGACTAATTAAATAAAGAAAGACTCGCCACAATTACCACAAACTAAATTTAATATGAGCGGAACGTCATCCACTTCACAAGTGGGTATTATCAACCCTAGACTCGCGTGAGTCTTTCTTTATTTAATTATTCTTTTACCACAGTCTCCTATTTTCTACTATCAATTAGACTACTTAAACAATATAAATAGTCATAATTCAGTTATGTTTGTAGATTGTAGAACATAATTGTTGTGAGTACAATATAATTTCTTGAGACTTTTTGTGCCTTATTTCGTATAATATTATGGATAAGTTTCAACAAGTATCAGCTACTACCCTAAAAAGTTATGAACAATGAGCAGCAAATTCTGCCAACGGAACTCGAAAATTGTTTTTTTTGCAGATTAGTTCAATTTTCATTTGTCAACTAATAGGTAATTGGATAAAAATAATAAAAATTGAGAAACCCTTTTTACAACTTCACTCTGTAAATTTCCGTTTTCTTTGGAGCAATAATACCAATTTTAGTTGGAAATCATTTTAATACATTCGAGTTGACCTATATAATTAGGTAACTATCATTAATTATATGTTAAGTATTCACATTGTATTATGACCCAGTTTTTCCTATTTGAGCACGTTTTTAAAAAAGGCAGATGGCATTTCTTTATGTAACAAGTGAAACTCCACTAAAGCAAGCATGAATTTTTTAAGGTTTTAGCTTGGCACTCGGCGATGGATTTTGTTTCGTTTAATTCTTGTGAAAGGGGAACAGTTGATTTATTACCGTAAACCAACCTACTCGGTCATAAATCAAGTATTTTAGTTTAAACGAAAAGTCCTGTTTCTAAGTTGCGGTCCTGTTCCGACTTTTAATAAAACGGCCATGCGTTTTCTTCCTATAAATCGAGTTTTTGTTTACCGCTTCCTTAAACTGCGCTCCCGCCAGTCAACTCGGTATTGTCAATCGTGAAACGATTGGTAAAATGTTTTAGAGACGGAATGAGCGTTTCCACGAAAGCGTCGACTTTAAAGCTTTATTACATTTTTTCGAAATTAATATAAATGCAAATCTTCAACTCTCATTAAAAATGGATTTCCATTAATGAAATTTAGATGCATTAAGGTACAAGCACTGGTAGCAAGGATTTTTTTTCTTTCAAGCAATCATTTTTAAGATTAAAATTTTTGTTTCAAAGTAATCATGTACGTTAAAAAATATAGATTAGTAAACGATGTAGTTATTCAGATGACTTTTCTTCAAAGAAATAAATATTCATCAATTTATTTATACAAGCATAAGAAGCTAAGTATTACTTCAATGGGATTTGAATAAATATTTTCAGGAAGTTTACCTAAAAAACGTATAAAGGTTATTTAAATTGTTTTCCTTTTTTGGAAACTAAAACACTACTACAGATGAATATAGATAACAAAGATTAGATTAGATTACATTATATATATGTAATACATTATAGATATGGATGTTTCTATTGCATTTATTAAGAAGAGTACATCTATCACGGGATCATGAGGTCAAAGACTTAATACTTCTTATCCCACTGTGAGAAAAAAGGAGCTTGACTAAAAGATGAATAACAATGTAATCCCATGTGGATTCCCTTTTGTTATTCCAAGAAACGAAACCCAAAAAACCGAGCGTAACCGGAACACGACGGTTCGCTGATTGTTTGATAAATGTAATTGATGCCAAATTTTGGATAGTTGCCTAATTTTTGAGGCTGCATTGTCTCAAAACCCGTTAACAGTTTTTTTGCAATTGAAACAACTAAATGAATATCTCTTAACATCATAGCTGAAGCATATAGGTCAACTGTTTGGTATAGTAGTGTTTATGTAGGTCGGAAGTATGAGGGTACATCAAATATAAACGGGACTGATTTGTTTTTAAATTATTGAGATGTCAGTGACCTAGTAGTAGTAGATGTGAAGATGGCCTGTACCGCTGGGGAGAAAATAGAACCAACCGCAATTCGCTCGAGTCGCTTTATTACGAAAAGAAATAATGAGCGAGGCAGAAGTGCATGTCTCTGTGGAGCAACGGATTATTATTAGGTTTTTGGCCAAGGAGGGGGTGAATCCAATCGAAATTTTGCGACCTATTACAATCACAGTTCGAGGATAACACTCAGGTGTTTGTATGGCACAAGTGATTTTCTGAAGACATTGAGGCGATCCAAATTCTCATTTAGGTAAATCGATGTATAATTTTCTGGGAAATCGTTGATGAATTGACCTGACCATCAGTTACGGGAGTGTCCACGGGATCGTGACAGATGACCTGCAAATCCGCTGGATGGATTTGGGTTTCCCGACTGTTATCGGAGGATCACAAGCAACATCGATTGGATATCGCTATCGCAGCGACACTTCAATCGATTCCAGCAAGAGCTGTTTATAACAAATGGTTTCCTTTGTTTTATGTACATGACCTTAGAGTAAAAGCAAAGAGACTCACTCCTATATACCATAAACTTTTTTTAAAAAAACTAATACGTATTTCGTTCACTTTTAATGTGGGCATTATCAACGTAGGACTGTCGCGAAACACTTGTCTGTTTTTTTAAACCAATTTTGTGGTATATAGGGGTGTCTTTATGATATTGTTCTATTTGCTTACCAATATCTCCTCTACTACTCATTCTTTGTACGTGACCTTCAAAATGAGGGTTGTTTAATTTTTGATAAGAACTGTGCCTAAACATTCGTATCCAAAATTGGGAACCCAATAAATAGTTTAAAAAGTTGCTTTACAGTAAAATGATTAATAAAGGAAAAAGAAAGCATACGGGTATGATCTTTGCCTTTAGGAACCCTTTTTTAAATTTGAAAAAATTGTTTTTTTATAATTAATGTTCTTCGAGGTGAAAGTAAATATTTCTAAACATTAACGTAAATTAATTTTTACCTACCACAGATAACCTCAAATTAATGAAGTAGTAGTACAAAAATTAATACAATAATTAATTCACATTAATATATGAAATTTATTTCTACAAAAAAGACTCCAAATATTTCGTTCGTAATTTTTTTTATAGGTGTCATGTTTTTATTAAGGTGATAGCATATTTTAGGTATCAGAGAATTATTGAAAAACTGTATAGTTATTACACAAAAAAAGAATTAATCAAAATTAGGAGAAATCGATGTGTATATAAGATAATTGTGTGTTGAACTTCTCCAAAATACTGTTGGTTTACTGGCCTGATTAATACTTAGTATATTTGTACGAAAATGTTTGGCATTTGATGAAATTTGAAAATTACAGAAGTAATTCGTCATGGACTCTTGGTGAAACATTATTTAAACAAAATAAGAGTAAATTAAACACTTGGAGGAGTTTCACTTTATTTTATTGATTACTCTATGTACATTTCGCCTTGCTAGGGCATCATCAGGAGTAGCAAGGCGAAATGTGTTTAATTTACTCATGTTTTGTTGAAATTTGAAAAGTTTGTATTTTCCTATTTAACATTAGGTATAAATCAAGATGAGTAGGTAACATTTTAATTCTCTTAATGGACACTCAAGCTGAGAAATTATAATTTATTGCAATGGAAGGCGTATCGTGCATTTGATTGGGGGCACAGCTGGTACACTAGGACCGAGCTTTTAGCACTAATGAGCACAAACTACCAGTTTGAAAATAGGTTGATAATTAATGGGAGAATAATTCATTATACATAAGTACTTCATACATGAGGCGTGCATCAGGAGTAATATCCTTATTTGTTTGCTTCTCCTTTCGTAATTTGTTATTTAAAATTGAGGGAGACGTCCTACTCGTTAGAGTAGAGACATTTGATAGAATTTCAACAAAAATATTTATAGCCCTTAGTTCAGACACAATTATGCATTTACGTTTGTAGATCATGGATTCGACATACCTTATTATTTATTGTTATTAATTCAATTTTTATTAATACATGTCCTTCATAAAAAAACAGCTCCTTAGGGCATAGTCGGTAAAATTTTCTCACTTTGTAGATTTTAGTACTCAAATGTTCCAAAGGAGAGTAAAGACAGATTTTATTCTTTGTTTACGCTGTTGGGATACTATCGCGAGTATTATTACATATATTTTATTGCCTTTATTAGCAAATACTAAGCATATTTAAATACTTAAAGTTACCTTTCCATAGTACAGAATTTTCGGGACTTATATGAGGCATGCTTTTAAGTAAGTACCGTTTTGAAATTAATAAAAAACGTGCAAAGATATGTTAATAGTTTTATTTTTACATGAAAGCCTGTACCTTAATCTACTTTTCCACATAATTTCCTTCAATATTGAGGCACTTTCATAACCTTTGACCAGTGACCAGTTTTTGAATACTCTTCACATAGAACTTAGCCGTCTGACTTGTTAATTGTTAACCACTGCATCACAACTGTTTTGATTTCGTCATAGTTTTGAAGACACTGACCGCCCAGATGTTTCTTCAAGTGCAGGAACAAATGGTAGTCAGTGGGCGGCAGATCAGGGCTGTACGGAGGATGATCTAGAGTTTCCCAGTGAAAAGATGTGATGAGATCTTTGGTCCGATTAGCCACAAGCGGATGGACATTGTCATGCACATTTGTGCGGCTATCTTTAAATGCTCTCACCCACTTCCTTACCATTCCATCACTCATAATGTTTTGTCCGTAAATTGCACGGATCTCAGATCTCACGATGAATATCAAGCGGTTTTAGTCCTTTAGCACTAAGGAATCGTATAACAGCCCGGACTCTAGATTTCACAGTCGGCGGGACTCACGATTATCGGAAACATTTTAAACACTCAGTAAACAAAGGCGAATCAGACTGTAATGGCGTCAGTGCGTATGTAAGAGATGTAGACGGCAGAATTTTAAAACGGTACTTACTAAAAAAACATGCCTCGTACTTTTCGGATTTAATTTAAATTAATGAGCGAGTTCAAAATTCTGGAAAACACTTTGAAATGGTGTAATGGATTTTTCTGGAGATATCGAAAACATTCAATAAATAGAAAAGTTTTTCTTTTATTTTTAGTAAAACTGCGTTGAAACTCTAGTGAATGTTAGATTTCTTCTATATGTAGGTATATGATTTTACACTCATTACTGTAACAACGTATTTAGCTCTTCGGCTATATTTGTTTATGGGATTACCAAAGCAAAAGTTTAAAACTAAAATATTAGTGACAATAAATTCAAAGAGACTCACCTGTAACTACCACCAGTATAATTTTTGAAAAACGGACACGTGTGTTCTCCCACTTTGAGTGTGGTTATTATCAACGTGTCACAATGATATCTCTAAACGGATTTAATGAGAATTCTGTTGTGACAATATTTTTTTATCTTTACGGTATAAACCAAGCGGCCCATCCAATCTAAACGAAAATGAAGTAAGGGCTTAAGTATATGATTAAACGATTTCTATTTTTATTTTTATCAAATGACGACTTTATATCGTTGATAGAGGCGAAAACAATTACTTTGGTGTAACAATTTTATTAATGTACTGACTTTTGCCTACGACTTCCTCCTCGCTAAGCTATTCCTAATTGTTTATAGTAATTAAATTGTTTTAACCAATAAACACTTAAATAAACAGCTCATATCAATTCTAATAACCTGCTCTTCATGTCTGTAAAGCCTTATAGAAATCGGTTTAACTATTTCTAAGATTGGACCGTACACACAGACAGACAGACAAAACAGGGTCGTACCCATATGTATGACCGTAACAAAAAGCACTTATTTTGATGTTACAAACAGACACTGCAATTTTATTTATATATATAGATGTGAACATATACAATTGAGATTTATTAATCGTGTGAAAGTGCTCCACACAAAAAAGAATTATTTGAAACTAATCCTAAAATGCTTTAATTTTTTGTATTGGTCTGCTTAAAAACATTAAATGCTGAATATGACATTTTGAGAACCTAAAAAGATTGTTTTGTTAAAAACTTTAAATCCAAAATTAACATTTATGTACTTACCGCCAAAAATGAGGAATTGTTCAAATAAACGAATTTTCCAAATGTAAAATTTATTGGTTTATTAAGTCGTATCATGGTTGTATATATCAGTGATAAAACTTCTTTGTTTAAATAAATCCAGTCACTTTCCCACAACGAATCTTTTAATTTTACCGACTAAAAAAATATATTTATGATTAAATTTATTATGTCCAATCATTCATTTTCAATATTTCACTGATACGGCAGTTATTTGTCGAAACTCAAACATAATTTAAAATTTTAGTTTAATAAAACAAAAAGTTTTTCGAAGAAATTATTGGTTGTGCCACAGTGTGGTGAAACAATATTGTAGTGTACAATAAATAATTTCTTTAAAACCTTTTTGTTTTATTAAATTTAAATTTTAAATTCATTTTCAATTTACAAAGGTCCTTCATACGTCTGATAATTAAAACTAAATTTACTATCGCAGTTACAACCACTAGGAGTATGTATTAGTTACAGCAAAAAAATATATTTTTAATGACTTTAGTAAACAAAATGAAGACTTACCTCGTGTGTAACGTTATCTCCTACCCAATTAAAGAAGAAAGGTTGTGAAAGAGCAAGAAAAAAATATCCCCATGCTGCGATAATTTTGCTATTGAAACCATTCTACAATAGTTAGGTTACATATTATTTTAGAGAAAAATTATAATTGTAATCGCATACCGTTGATATTTGGTATAATGACAATGATAATATAAGAATCGAACAAACATACTGGAAAAGAAGTATTACATTTTGGTGTCTTTCAAGACGAGCTGAAGCACTAAAAATGAAACGTTTAAAAAACTATATAGTTTCTTTTTATACAATTAGTTCAAAAATAAAAAGATGGGAACATGTTTTTGGTGTGTACTTTTCATGAAATCTTTGGGATCACTGCACATAAAAATTAAAAGAATATCGATAAGGTTTATATCTTTCTATAACTGGTTCTTTCGAGGTATGGAATTAAAAAACGATGAACAGTGTGGGTTTGGGTACTTTTATAGTCTGTTGCATTAAAATAAATAGTGAAATTTTGTCCCAAAATATGCACAAATAAAAAAGGACAAAGATATACATTTTTTATTTTCTCTCTTCAAAACTTTAAATGTTAGAGATTTCATGCAAATTTTGTACATAGCCAAGGACGGTATTTTTGACACAGTTTTGCTAATAAATCAAAAATCTATGTAATTTGTGTTGCTTGTATTTGATTTTTATTTTAACTAGGAAAACACAAGGCAAAGATTTTCACAAAACTTTATATCTATTGGTGATATATGTTTCGCTAAACATTGACTTCAGTGAATGGATTTTCATCAAGTAATAGTCGAAATTATTCAAGCTTTTTATTTTATAAAGTATTTTAATTTTGGTAAATAACGAAAACCACTAAAATTCACTATGTTTATTAGAGAACTACAAATACTGATAACATAGGGGCATCTTCGGTTGGATCAGAGAGCGAGTTTTAAACATAGTGAATTTTAGCGGTTTTATTTATTTACCAGCATTAAAATACTTTGCGAAAATTGAATTCTACCATGTAAAAGCCATTTATTCAACTTTTCATTTTATTTATAGCTTCGTGTAAAGTTAAGGTTAATGTTGTTATTTCATGATAAATTTTAGTTTTTTTGCGGAGTACATGGTTAGCAAAATCTGATGACACCTAGAATTTTGAAAATCATGGTTACATATAGGTGTATGTTTCATTATTATGGAGATTTTCAAATTTCTACGTCCCATTGTTTTCGAAATGAAGATACTACTTTGAATGATGGCCAGACAGAAACGTGAGTGATATTATGAAATACAGAACCCTAAAGATAAAAAAATGTTTGAATATTTAAGATTTAAAATATAGAAATTGCTTATTCATACTTACTTATATATTTTATGTAGTTGAATGACACACTTTCTAACATCGTCTCTAATGTGATTATTGTTACAGATGACAGTGTTTAAATTATTTGTCTCCATTGAACATTTAAGCGATATCCTGAAAGTTTTCTGAAGTGCTTTCAAGTGTGCCGTAATTGTAACCATTAAACCAATAAATATAAAATCTATACCGATAAAGGCATATGAGCTTATAGAAATTTGAATGCACTCTGTTATTGCAGCAACTGTAAATCCATATGCCGTGTCAGTTTTGTAAGGATGACTTATCAAAACGGATAATGGAAATTTCACTTCAAACGTATTGTCAGTGTTAGTAAAGATTTGATAAATTCCGAATACAAGAGGCGGAATCGAATAATAAAATCCGCATCCTAATGACAAGAACGCGAGAATTTTGCAATAAGTATTGTTTTTCTTATTTTCATCTTTAATTATGTGATGGGTGCCTTTCTCTCTATATAATTCAACCTCACTCACATATTTCACTAAATCTTCAATATCATGACGTTTCCATTTAAAGTACAGTACCTTAAAGATGGTTTCTATTAACAGCGGAATGTTCCATAATGCTTTCATTAAATTAAATTTATTATTGTAATTTTCAAATAATGCCACAAGCGATTGAAATAAAAATGAAAACATAATAATCATACAGATGTATTGATAAATAACATAACCGAAATTTAGATAAATATTTGTGCCTTTATACGGTAGTAATCCGGATATAAGCAAGAAGCAATACACTGCTTTGTATTGTTCTGTCTTGTAGTATTGTAGATCTGAACCCATCGTGATTAATTTACCTACTACGGTATTAAGAAGTTCATATAAACTTATATTAAATACCTTTCCCTTCAAACTGTGTAATTATCTGAAGGCGGTTCTAATTTCTCAACTAGTCTAAAAAGTTACTGCAACTGTTGAAAAGTTCCTCAATTATTAAAATATTTTCAACTAACAAGGCTATAATTAATTTTTCTACTAATGGACACAAGTAAACTTTTAAACGACATTTAAAATATTTTTATGGTCTACTACTAATATCGCTAACGATGTACTTATCTTCATTTTAATTATTTCATCGAAGTTTTTCAACTTTAACATCTGCTGGAACTTCGAAGAAAATTATAGATGTACTTTTGAGCGGGTTTTAATTGATTTACAGCGGTTTTCTGTAGTTCTGCGTTTCTCAGAAATGTTCATTTGATCGGTAATTATATATTTGATAATGTTATCAATTTATTTATGTAGTATCGATAGACGTATGTATATTTTTTGAATTGTTCCCAGAAGTTGAATAAATAAACTGAGTGTACAAGTACTGCCAATATTAGAATGAAATATGAGGACACTCATGTTATAAAATAATTTTTAAAAGCAAATAAATATTACTAACTAATCGATTTTTAATTTTATTAGATAATTCTTGTTCCATTAAAGTATATGGTTGTACATAATTGAAGGGGATCTAACGACAAGAAACTAGGATGTCAAAATTAAACGGGGATTAAAAATTGAATTGAGGAAGCCATTACTTCGTGATAGTTAATCATGACGATATACAGGAATAAAACTACTTTGTATCTATCACACAATTTATTATTTAAAAACACGACTATAGTTTCAGTACAGCATGTACCATTGTCAAATGATTCTACAGAATGACAAAACAGAACCAAGGGGACTATATAAAGTTATAAACAGGTAAGAAGGTATAAACAGATGTAATATGGGAAAACCAAAAATCGGAATTTATGTACAAACGTTAAATAGAAGAGACTTATACAAATCTTGTTGATCATTTAATAGGTTACTGCTAGTAATTTTTGCAGCTTTGTAAATTTCTAACGATTCAAGTACATTAAGTTTAAAACTTTTATTGGCAACATAAATTATATTTAGATTATCTAAGTCCGGAAATTTATTACTACAAGCAATATATGATTAGAAAAGGTAGAGTCTACCTTTTTCAATTTAAAAGATCTTAATTGTTCGTTAAACCTAATTTCAAAAGAGCGACCAGTTTGGCCAATATAAGATGCAGTACATTCTGGACAACATAATTTATATACTCCACCTTTCTGAAATTTATCAATTTTGTCTTTCCAATTAAATAAAATGTTTCTTAATTTACTTTGTGTCTTAAAACTACCTTTATATAGTCCCCTTGGTTCTGTTTTGTCATTCTGTACAATCACTTGACAATGGTACGTGCTGTACCGAAACTATAGTCGTGTTTTTAAATAATAAATTGTGTGATAGATACAAAGTAGTTTTATTCCTGTATATAAACGGGGATTGCTTTATATATTTATTTTTTTCGTTTCTGTTACTGTAATAAAAGTGTAGGCTGTTGTATTGAATGCATTCTTTAACTGACAACTGTAATAATTTTATAATTAAACTGTAATTTAGAGAGGGTCATAATCAAAGTACTTGTCCTCAGATGGAAAAACTTTTTCGGATTTGAATAAAACGTGGCTATTTATTAGAGGTCTTTTAATGATTATTCATCATCTAAAAATTATTTTTGAAAACTTAAAGGAATTTTGACCTGATCATTAAATGAAAGGATATATAAAACATATGCTGCTTTGGAAACATCTAACATAGTTAACTTAAAAACTATTTCAAATTCATATTAACTGTAATCATCTTGTTGTGGTAAACTCATATTTGTATTCAAATGTTAGTTATTTATAATAGAAAATATGATTTTAATGTTTTGCTATAAAATTTTATATTTTTACCCTAAGGTAATTCCAGATTTTAATCAAGATGTAAAATCTAGATAATTAAGGCTGTTCAAAGGTGCAATAAAACTTGCTATTACCCTGGGATAACAAGGTGAATATTTAAAATAAAATTGTAAAAGAAGAATTTCTGTTACAAATAAGTAACATTTGAATAAAAATCTGGGTATAACAGTATGATTATAGTGAATATGATTGAATTTCAACACATTTGATGATTCAAACAAAATTCTTTTCAACATTCAAAAATAACTTTTAAACAAATCATTATAATTAATAGAGCTCTAATATGTTAAATGATCAATTTCATTCAAATTGTTTTTTCGTCTGAGGACTAGTATAATACTTATGGAACTCGAGTATTCAAAATGACATTTCAAAATTGAGATTGTGTAAAAATTACAAAAAAGTTATTTTATAAAGAATAACTAGGGAAGGTCAGACATGAACAAAAAATTCCTTAACTAATGGAAACTGAATGTATGGTGAACTATTTGTTTTTGAAATACTTTAATTAAGGGGTCGCTTTGATATAAAACACTAGCGTCTATTTAATTTTCCAGTTCAACCCCGATTATATCGTTAAAAAATATAGCAAAGATACTAAATCTGTAGTTGAGAATGTCAACTAGATTTTAGTAAAATATTAAAACGAATTGTTAGGTAAATAGAAAATTCAACTAGGAAAAAGAGTAAATCGAGTATGAAATGGCAGATTAAAACTAATGGACAGTCGCCCTTTTGAAGCTGAAAGAACAACAACGTCAAAGTGATTGCCCCCATGGAACTTCCAAAGCTAAATTCGTTGCAGCAGTAAACTTTTAATTAGAGAATCGTGTTTTAGAATACGATAATGAAAAGTTCCATGCAGCTTTAGTTCTTCAATTGAGGCCAAAACTTTCTAGCAACGACAAAATCAGTAGACTACTATAACAGTGTGAAGTTGTGCGAGTTTAGTATAAAAATAAGTCTGAAATGTATGAATGTATATTTAATCAAAATGTTCACCAACAAGAAACAAAGTCATCCACAAATAATTTGTTAATTAAACGTACTAACATTTATCGTAAATTACGGTCCCGACAAAATATTTATATTTTTTGGCGTCTCTTGGAGTTATTCAAGTAATACGTAAGCGCATATTTTTAGGATTGCTCAATTTAAAAATAAAAATTAAATCCTTATTAGATTATTCACGTGACCAGAAATCGTTTATGAAATTACTATGAAAATTCATGGGGGGATAAGTTATATTACTTAAAATTATTTTATCTTTATTTTACTGTGGAAAAGAGATAATTATCAGTTCAAAATATATCCATTTTCAATTTTTGTATGAAATATTGTGGAAACATGCATCAAAAACTTAAGAGAGAGAGAGAGGGAGAGTAAAGAAGTAAAATAATAAAAAAGATGAATAAGCTATATATTATTAGCTATTATATTATATAAGCTTTACAAGAAAATGTTAGAGTTTTATAGATATTCGAAATTCACAATTTTCTAAAACAGCCAAACTAGCTTTTTTATTAATTTCATTTTTTTCCAATGGCTTATTGGAAGGATGCAGATAAGTAGTTACCTTGTGTTATCTCGTTTGAGCAAATCTTGACTTTCAAAAAAGTATTTTTCCTATTTAAAATCTTAGACCGCTATCGGAAACAGAAAGATGGGGTAAGTTCCAGGATTGTCTTTTTGTGCTTTACTCGAGTGAAAATATTAAAAAAAAAACACTTTATTCACTTAAGAATGTCCCTTAAAAGATGATCACAATTTTCAAGAATTTGTTTAAGGTGAAATATTTAAAAACACTTTTTTCAACTTTGAGTATGTTTTATTTAAATTAATATAAGAGTTCAAATAAATATATGTAATTATGATACAATAAAATAGTATAACTATTAAACATTAAATTTAATAACATTATATCAAGCTACAATATATTTCGTTATAATTACAAAAGTATAGAGTAATATTTAATATATGTGACATAATATAAAATAATAGTAAAGATATTAAATAATGTAGTTTACTTTTTATTTTTTTTTAATTCTTTTAACCAGTCTTGTTGCTCATTAACCTAAATTAATTAAACAATTAAATTAATAAACCGATAGCAACATTTACTATCAATACATACCAACAGTATGGAGCATTAATCAATTTTTTATTGAATTATAAATTCATTACTTTTAATTGATTTAAAATATACCATGTTATGGTAAATAATCAAATATAATATAATTAAATATAATTCGTGGTGCATTCACTGTGAAATATTTTTAAACATCTGATAATTTGAGTAAAAAACACGTTGGGAATATACACTCCTTTACGATCTTTTCGGCTATTATTACATGATACAAATATTGTAGTACTGAGTAAACAAAAATTGTTTTTGTTCTATTTGTTTTAACAAGTTATGCAGTTTCACAAAACTTACAATACAAATATTTACTACTGCTATGTAGGTAAAACTATTTTATGATTGTATGTTTATTTATTTAATTATTGTTAGTTTTAGGAATACTACAAATATACTTTTTTTAATTTGGATTCAAATTAAATTAATTTATTGTTTATCATGATACAACTTCATATATTACGAACCAATGATAAAAAAATATTTTATTTTACCTCTGGTTCGTAATTTGAATGATATAAAGCAATACATTTAACTCTAAATAGAGAACAGTCACGTAACCAAACCAAAAAAAAGAATGTCATTAAAGGGTACTTTGTATTGTGCGAAAAAGTGTAATTTAAGGGTTTAGTTATTTGTTATTGTTATTTGTTTCCTAATAACTCTTACTTGATGAAAATACATAAGTAAAAATAAGAAAACAACTTGAAGATTTTCACTTAACGTAAGGATCTGTTCTCCTATTATTACATACTTTTTTTGAGTATCTTAATCGTAATTAGCAATAAACAAGATTGAATTAATCTCTTTTTGTCGTTTTGTTTTTTAAATTTAATAAACCGAGTAAAGGGTGAGATTGTCACATATTCATCGACAAACGCATCTTCAAAATTACAATTAAAACTCGTTTTAAACTAATTTACATGTAATTCTCTGTTTCTTATTCTTAGGTTCAGACTCCATCTCAAACAACCCTGTCACAAATTCTAAGAAGCTCCATCCAGCAAAATATTTCAAATAGTATAAGGAGAATTTGTACTTAATAATTATCACTATTTGACTACAATAATAAAAAGCTATGTTTTCTAGTTTAAAAATAATGTATATAAATTATGATAATTTGATCTTAATTTAAAATGTGTTCCTTAATCATGATTAATTAGTTACCCATGTACATTAATAATATCGAGTAACGCTTTGTTTATTAGTATAAATCGTTTTTGTATTATATACCTTGTAAACCACTAATTCATTTAATAAATTAATTCTCCCAATTACTCACTTATTTTCATTTTTACCTATCGCATCATTTACTCAAATTTACTAATTAATTAATAATATTTTCTGAACATAGCAAAGAATTATTATTCTGATAAATAAATACAAAATTAAATGCAATATGTAACTTACTTTCATAAATTTCATGAAAGTAGATTATTATTATTAAATAAATCTTATGAAGTAATTAAAAATAATTAGTGCTGTACAAAAATATCAGAAAGTTTTTCTAAAGAATAACGAATAATTGGTGAAAGCGCCGGACACAAGTTTTCTCTTAATATAAAAAAAATGGTGAAGGCGCCAGACACGACTAATCAAATGATCGTAGTACTTTCAAAAAATACGCGATTTTGTATCAGGAGAGCATAATTCGTGTGTGGTAAGGATTTCTGTGCTCCTGATACTTAGTGTTATTATTATTTTTTGAGTGTTACTATTACTCTTTTTCGTCAAAGCGATAAAAATCGAAGGTGCGTTCCATTGTAATGATCGGAGCAGCTAATTCTATTTTTGAACCGATCTAAGTTGGAAAAAAATATTAAACGTGATTACAATCTACCAATTGTGCAACTAATCGACATAGTTCAGTAATTTGTAGATTCTGACATATTAATCTAAAGCAAACAACATCAATAAACATTTCTAAAATTTTGGGAAATTATCGAAGCATACCTAACAGCTGATTTCTAGGTTTGAGGTTATGTTGATGTTTTTGTTTGACGTTTATCATTAAAATGGTGAAGGCGCGGAACACAACTTTCTATACTAAACGTAAGCGTACTTCAAATATACGCGATTTTGTATTAGGCGAACATAAGCTGTGTATGGTAACGATTTCTGTGCTCCTGATACTTAGTGTTATTATTATTATTTTAGTGTTATTATTACTTTTTTCGTCACAGCGATAAAAATCGAAGGTGCGTTCCATTCTAACGATCGAAGCATCTAATTCTATTTACGAACCTATCTAAATTGTAAAAAAATATCAAATATGATTATAATCGACTAATTCTGCAACTAATAGACATAGTTCAGTAATTTGTAGACTGTAACATATTACATTAAAGCAAACATCATCACTAAACATTTCTAAATATTTTAGAAATTATCGAAGCATACCTAACAGCTGATTTCTTGGTTTGAGGTTAAGTAGCAGGTTATGTTGTTGTTTATGTTTGACGTTTATTATCATAATTAATTATTTTTGCTTTTTCAATGTAATCAATCTATTCTTTTAGCGATAATTAAAGAAGCCGTAGTATTTATAAAGGATTTGTAATCGTCTTGTAAAAGTCAGACGTGTTTATTTACTGAATTTGAGACCCTAACTTCATAACAGATCGTGTCATACCTTCCTATAAGGATTACCATCAGAATTATTGAATTAGTGAATCTCGATCATTACTTATAATTAACTAAGTAGAAATATGCTGAAGTAATTTAAAATAATTCAGTGCTTATTTGCATCAACTGAAGTCGTCAACACAATGGTACAAATGTTTACATTCACTAAGGATTTGATGGTAATGTAAAATATTTGATTATTAAAATGTATTGGGAGGGTACTGAAAGCGGAATCAAACTGGTACTTCCAAAATCCTACAATCAGTGTTACTGACATTTGTTGTCTCCATAGAGTTTTCAATTGTAAAAATCCACAACTGCATTAATTTGATTTATAATATGATAGAGAGAAATTATTCTTTCATTTGGCTTAATTAGTATTTACTAAAAATACAATGGCTACTACCCAATAGCTTCTACAATTTAAACGAAACATATTCTTAATTGTAAATTCCTCTAAAGCATCACATTTTGACCCATTTTCAG
This sequence comes from Agrilus biguttatus, assembly GCA_963921985.1. Taxonomy (NCBI): domain Eukaryota; kingdom Metazoa; phylum Arthropoda; class Insecta; order Coleoptera; family Buprestidae; genus Agrilus; species Agrilus biguttatus. The sequence goes on along the minus strand of OY998119.1, from coordinate 12,419,694 downwards.
GTTTTCCATCACTTTTGGCTTAGACAAGAAGTATTGTTGAGTGGTAAAGTTAATTTCATATAAGCTTGGAGCGTAATATACTTAAAAGAGTTATAAGATAAATTTACTTCTTTTAACATGAACAAACTTTTTTCACCTGCAATTGTATTGTAGATATAAATTTCTTCCTTATTAATATACTGGAGAATACCAAAAAATTGTAATGTTCTGATGGTCAATAGTCGCAAAGTCCAGTTAGAGATTGCTGGCAAATATTATTAAATCCTTTTCAATAAATCCTTTTCTCCTTACTTATGTCGTACTAAAGATAAGATTTTTGAGAAATCAATTTCTCACTGATTAAAAGAGCTCAATTAAGTAAAATGTAAAAAGATTACAAAGATTTATGTCTGATGAATACCACATTTACTACAATCCCTTCTTTTATTTTGCTTATAATAAAATGAATTATTATAAATATATTTTAAATAGTCATAATCTACAGTTATAATTTAGTGTTTTTAAATATTTCACCTTCACAAATTCTTGAAAGTTGTGAACTTCTTTGGAAAGATATTCTTAAGTGAATAAAGTAGGTTTTTTCAATACTTTCACTCGAGTAAAGCACCAAAAAACAATCCTGGAACTTACCCCATCTTTCTGTTTCCGATAGCGGTCTAAGATTTTAAATAGGAAAAGTACTTTTTTGAAAGTCAAGATTTGCTAAAACGAGATAACACAAGGTAACCACTTATCTGCACCCTTCCAATAGGCCATTGGAAAAAACATGAAATTAATAAAAGAGCTAGTTTGGCTGTTTTAGAAAATTGTGAATTTCCAATATCTATAAAACTCTAACATTTTCTTGTAATGCTTATATATATATATATATAATTCATATAAATTCATCGTTTTTATTATTTTACTTCTTTACTCTCTTTCTCTCTCTCTTATGTTTTTGATGTATATTTCCACAATATTTCATACAAAAATTGAAAATGAATATATTTTGAAATTATGATTAGCTCTTTTCCATAGTAAAATAAAGATAAAATAATTTTAAGTAATATAACTTATCCCCCCATGAATTTTAATAGTAATTTCATAAACGATTTCTGGTCACGTGAATAATCTGATAAGGATTCGATTTTTATTTTTAAATTGAACAATCCTAAAAATATGCGCTTACGTATTACTTGAATAACTCCAAGAGACGCCAAAAAATATAAATATTTCGTGCAAACCGTAATGTATGACAAATGTTAGTATGATTAATTAAAAAATTATGTGTGGATGACTTTGTTTCTTGTTGGTGAACATTTTGATTAAATATACATTCATACATTTCAGACTTATTTTTATACTAAACTCGCATAACTTCACACTGTTATAGTAGTCTACTGATTTTGTCGTTGCTAGAAAGTTTTGGCCTTAATTGAAGAACTAAAGCTGCATGGAACTTTTCATTATCGTATTCTAAAACACGATTCTCTAATTAAAAGTTTACTGCTGCAGCGAATTTAGCTTTGGAAGTTCCATGGGGGCAATCACACTGACGTTGTTGTTCTTTCAGCTTCAAAAGGGCGACTGTCCATTAGATTTAATCTGCCATTTCATACTCGATTTACTCTTTTTCCTAGTTGAATTTTCCATTTACCGAACAATTCGTTTTAATATTTTACTAAAATCTAGTTGACGTTCTCAACTACAGATTTAATAGTTTTGCTATATTTTTTAACGATATAATCGGGATTGGACTGGAAAATTAAATAGACGCTGGTGTTTCATATCAAAGTGACCCCTTTATTAAAGTATTTCAAAAAGAAAAGTAATCAACTGGAAAAATTTAAACACAAACACTATAAAGCAGACAATAACAATAATTTTATTTTCATAGCTATTAAAAATTCACTATTACAAAGTTTCAGGATTACTTATTTGTGTGGGGCTAGGAGAAAATATTGTATACTGTTTAGTTCATTTTGGAAAATGGTCTATAAGGAATTATTTCTTAAAAATAAGAAAACGAGGTAACCGTCTCAAATTTTAATTATTAGAATGTCCATTGATAGCATTCGTAATAATATTTTATAATCTAATGTTCTGTTACAATTAATATTAAAATGTTACTTTCAGAGGACACATGGCCTAGAAAATCACCAGAATATGGTTCTTTTTAGTCAATACGTGAGTTCAATAGGAATTATAGGAAATACGAAAGTGAGAACCTATCTGATTTAACGTTCTGATTGTAAAATAGCTTTTAATTGGAATAATTATTTTCTAATGACATCAAACTGGACATCGCGTCATCGTCAACCTATTCTACAGTTCTGTACTATCATTTCGAAGACGTTACGAAAGAAGTAAGACAAAAAATAAAATTAAATTAAAATCTTTATTGATTTTGTACCATATATCCTTACATAATGGTTTCTTTTTGTTGTTAATAAGTTCTATTAATATAATTTAATTACATTTCCATTTTATTAATTTTATTTTACTTTTATGTTAAAAATGTAATATTAGTTTCAGATAGCCTTCTGAAGAAAAAAGTGGCATGTCTCTAAACTTCAAAAAAAGTGATCAGCCGGTAAACCAACCTGCCATCAACATCAAACACAGAAGTTCATATTCCAAATTCTGGTATTACTTGATTCAATAAATAGACCCATTATTCTCACCTGCGGAAAACTAACACCACTTATACATAAACTGTAGTTTCCTTAGACATAGAGTAAGTAAAAATATTTACGTATAAAATTAAAATAATAATTAATACCTATATATCTTTATCGGAGTTAAATTCTGAAATATAAAAATAACTTCTACATTTACTTTTAATTTTAACTTAGTTTAATGATATTGACTAGTTGTTTTTTATTCATTTCAGTGTATAATAATATACTTCATATTCTGTACTTACTCAACTGATCCAAACAGAATTATAATTATCCATTTATATTGTACAAAATTGAAGAATACTGTTGTATTCACTGTTTGTATCAAACTGTAATATTATTATTCACGTATTACTCTATATTTTTATTTTAGTTTACTTTTTTAGCTTTTTTTATTTTTTTAACAGGTCTTGTTGCTCATTAACCTAAATTAATTAAACAATTAAATTAATAAACCGATAGCAACATTCATTGTCAATACATACCAACAGTAATGAGCATTAATCAATTTTTTATTGATTTATAAATTTATTATTTTTCATTGATTTAAAATATATGATATTATGTTAATTAATCAAATTTAATATAATTAATTATAATTCGTGGTGCGTTCTCTGTGAAATATTTTTAAACAACTGATAATTTGAGTAAAAAACACGTTGGGAATATACACTCCTTTACGATCTTTTCGGCTATTATTACATGATACAAATATTGTAGTACTGAGTAAACAAAAATTGTTTTTGTTCTATTTGTTTTAACAAATTATGCAGTTTCACAAAACTTACAATACAAATATTTACTACTACTATGTAGGTAAAACTATTTTATCATTGTATGTTTATTTATTTAATTATTATTAGTTTTAGGAATACTACGAATATATATTTTTTAATTTGGATTCAAATTAAATTAATTTATTGTTTATCATGATCCAACTTCATATATTACGAACCAATGATAAAAAAAATATATTTTGTTTTACCTCTGGTTCGTAATTTGAATGATATAAAGACTATATTAAGCAATACATTTAATTCTAAATAGAGAAGTCACGCAATCAAACCAAACAAAAGGATGTCAGCAAAGGGTACTTTGTATTGTGCGGAAAAGTGTAATCATAAGGGTTTAGTTATTTGTTATTGTTATATGTTTCCTAATGAATGTTATAAGAAGAAATAACTTTCAATATGAAAACATCTCATAATTAATTAACGTTACTCTTACATGGTGAAAATACATGATAAGTATAAATAAGAAAACAACTTGAAGATTTTCACTTCACGTAGGGATCTGTTTTCCTATGTATTACATAATTTCTTTGAGTATCAGAAAATTACAATTTTTTGGTATTCTCCAGTATATTAATAAGGAAGAAATTTATATCTACAATACAACTGTTAATTCCCTGTTAGTAGCTACATTTTACAAACTTCTAATATAAACCGGCTAATCTCTGTAGGTGAGAAAAGTTTGTTCATGTTAGAATGAACAATTAAAAGAAGTAAATTTACGGTATAACACTTTTAAGTATATTACGCTCCAAGCTTATATGAAATTAACTTGACCACTCAACAAGACTTCGTGTCTAAGCCAAAAGAGGTGGAAAACCTGAAAATGGGTCAGAATGTGATGCTTTAGAGGAATTTACAATTAAGAATATGTTTCGTTTAAATTGTAGAAGCTACTGGGTAGTAGCCATTGTAGTTTTAGTAAATACTAATTAAGCCAAATGAAAGAATAATTTCTCACAATCATATTATAAATCGAATTAATGCAGTTGTGGATTTTTACACTTGAAAACTCTATCGACACAACAAATGTAAGTAACACTGATTGTAGGATTTTGGAAGTACCTGTTAAATTGATTGCGCTTTCAGTACCCTCCCAATACATTTTAATAATCAAATATTTTACATTACCATCAAATCCTTAATGAATGTAAACATTTGTACCATTGTGTTGACGACTTCAATTGATGCAAAACAGCACTGAATTATTTTAAATCACTTTAGCATATTTCTACTTAGTTAATTATAAGTAATGATCGAGATTCACTAATTCAAGATCTGTCAAGAACTTCTCTCAAATTCAGTAAATAAACACGTCTGACTTTTACAAGACGATTACAAATCCTTTATAATTACTACTGCTTCTTTAATTATCGCTAAAAAAAATAGATTGATTACACTGAATAAGCAAAAATCATTAATTTTGACGATAAACGTCAAACATATACATCAACATAACCTGCTACTTAACCTCAAACTAAGAAGTCAGCTGTTAGGTATGCTTCGATAATTTCTAAAAATTTTAGAAATGTTTAGTGACGATGTTTGCTTTAGTGTAATATGTCAGAGTCTACAAATTACTGAACTATGTCTATTAGTTGCAGAATTAGTTGATTATAATCACATTTAATATTTTTTTACAAATTAGATCGGTTCGCAAATAGAATTAGATGCTCCGATCGTTAGAATGGAACGCACCTTCGATTTTTATCGCTATGACGAAAAAAGTAATAATAACACTAAGTATCAGGAGCACAGGAATCCTTACCACATACAGATCATGCTCTCCTGATACAAAATCGCGTATTTTGGAAGTACTACTTTACGTTCATTTGATTTGTCGTGTCCGGCGCCTTCACCATTTTTTTGATATTAAGAGAAAACTTGTGTCCGGCGCATTCACCAATTATTCGTTATTTTTTAAAAAACTTTCTGATATTTTTGTATAGTACTAATCATGTTTAATTACTTCATAAGATTTATTTAATAATAATAATCTACTTTCATGAAATTTATGAAAGTAAGTTACATATTGCATTTAATTTTGTATTTATTTATCAGAATAATAATTCTTTGCTGTGTTCAGAAAATATTATTAATTAATTAGTAAATTTGAGTAAATGATCCGATAGGTAAAAATGAAAATAAGTGAGTAATTGGGAGAATTAATTTATTAAATGAATTAGTGGTTTACAAGGTATATAATACAAAAACGATTTATACTAATAAACAAAGCGTTACTCGATATTATTAATGTACATGGGTAACTAATTAATCATGATTAAGGAACACATTTTAAATTAAGATCAAATTATCATAATTTATATACATTATTTTTAAACTAGAAAACATAGCTTTTTATTATTGTAGTCAAATAGTGATAATTATTAAGTACAAATTCTCCTTATACTATTTGAAATATTTTGCTGGATGGAGCTTCTTAGAATTTGTGACAGGGTTGTTTGAGATGGAGTCTGAACCTAAGAATAAGAAACAGAGAATTACATCTAATTAGTTTAAAACGAGTTTTAATTGTAATTTTGAAGATGCGTTTGTCGATGAATATGTGACAATCTCACCCTTTCCTCGGTTTATTAAATTTAAAAAACAAAACGACAAAAAGAGATTAATTCAATCTTGTTTATTGCTAATTACGATTAAGATACTCAAAAAAAGTATGTAATAAATAGGAGAACAGATCCTTACGTTAAGTGAAAATCTTCAAGTTGTTTTCTTATTTATACTTATGTATTTTCAACAAGTAAGAGATATTAGATGTTTTTATGTTGAAAGTTATTTCTTCTTATAACATTCATTAGGAAACAAATAACAATAACAAATAACTAAACCCTTATAATTACACTTTTCCGCACAATACAAAGTACTCTTTAATGACATTCTTTTGTTTGGTTTGGTTGCGTGACTGTTCTCTATTTAGAGTTAAATGTATTGCTTAATATAGTCTTTATATCATTCAAATTACGAACCAGAGGTAAAATAAAATATATTTTTTTATCATTGGTTCGTAATATATGAAGTTGGATCATGATAAACAATAAATTAATTTAATTTGAATCCAAATTAAAAAATATATATTCGTAGTATTCCTAAAACTAATAATAATTAAATAAATAAACATACAATCATAAAATAGTTTTACCTACATAGTAGTAGTAAATATTTGTATTGTAAGTTTTGTGAAACTGCATAACTTGTTAAAACAAATAGAACAAAAACAATTTTTGTTTACTCAGTACTACAATATTTGTATCATGTAATAATAGCCGAAAAGATCGTAAAGGAGTGTATATTCCCAACGTGTTTTTTACTCAAATTATCAGTTGTTTAAAAATATTTCACAGAGAACGCACCACGAATTATAATTAATTATATTAAATTTGATTAATTAACATAATATCATATATTTTAAATCAATGAAAAATAATAAATTTATAAATCAATAAAAAATTGATTAATGCTCATTACTGTTGGTATGTATTGACAATGAATGTTGCTATCGGTTTATTAATTTAATTGTTTAATTAATTTAGGTTAATGAGCAACAAGACCTGTTAAAAAAATAAAAAAAGCTAAAAAAGTAAACTAAAATAAAAATATAGAGTAATACGTGAATAATAATATTACAGTTTGATACAAACAGTGAATACAACAGTATTCTTCAATTTTGTACAATATAAATGGATAATTATAATTCTGTTTGGATCAGTTGAGTAAGTACAGAATATGAAGTATATTATACACTGAAATGAATAAAAAACATCTAGTCAATATCATTAAACTAAGTTAAAATTAAAAGTAAATGTAGAAGTTATTTTTATATTTCAGAATTTAACTCCGATAAAGATATATAGGTATTAATTATTATTTTAATTTTATACGTAAATATTTTTACTTACTCTATGTCTAAGGAAACTACAGTTTATGTATAAGTGGTGTTAGTTTTCCGCAGGTGAGAATAATGGGTCTATTTATTGAATCAAGTAATACCAGAATTTGGAATATGAACTTCTGTGTTTGATGTTGATGGCAGGTTGGTTTACCGGCTGATCACTTTTTTTGAAGTTTAGAGACATGCCACTTTTTTCTTCAGAAGGCTATCTGAAACTAATATTACATTTTTAACATAAAAGTAAAATAAAATTTATAAAATGGAAATGTAATTAAATTATATTAATAGAACTTATTAACAACAAAAAGAAACCATTATGTAAGGATATATGGTACAAAATCAATAAAGATTTTAATTTAATTTTATTTTTTGTCTTACTTCTTTCGTAACTTTGTCTTCGAAATGATAGTACAGAACTGTAGAATAGGTTGACGATGACGCGATGTCCAGTTTGATGTCATTAGAAAATAATTATTCCAATTAAAAGCTATTTTACAATCAGAACGTTAAATCAGATAGGTTCTCACTTTCGTATTTCCTATAATTCCTATTGAACTCACGTATTGACTAAAAAGAACCATATTCTGGTGATTTTCTAGGCCATGTGTCCTCTGAAAGTAACATTTTAATATTAATTGTAACAGAACATTAGATTATAAAATATTATTACGAATGCTATCAATGGACATTCTAATAATTAAAATTTGAGACGGTTACCTCGTTTTCTTATTTTTAAGAAATAATTCCTTATAGACCATTTTCCAAAATGAACTAAACAGTATACAATATTTTCTCCTAGCCCCACACAAATAAGTAATCCTGAAACTTTGTAATAGTGAATTTTTAATAGCTATGAAAATAAAATTATTGTTATTTTCTGCTTTATAGTGTTTGTGTTGGAAATTTCCCAGTTAATTGTAAACGTTTTGAAAATATTATAATTGAGCATCGGGATGTTAGCCTAAAACAAAGATAAAAATTGATTACAAAATTTAATTTCACCGGGAAAATAACGTAAAAACCATTCACTTTCTATTGAAATAAAAATTGTTTCGTATTGCGTATAACACGTTTTCCAATTTGGATAGCTGATCAATGATAATTGAAAATTTTGTGAAAGGAATAAAATGAAAAAGAAGGAACCGAATTACCTGTTTTAATATCATTGTAAATATTCGATAGCCATTTTAAATTCATTCTCTGGTTTTCCATTAGCTTGATTTCTTTTTCGCTTTATTTTAGCAACCGAAAACTGTTTTGTAAGGCATTTCAAATGACCAATACTGGTTCTCATTAAACCTGCAGTCCTGCAATTAATGCCTGCGTTCCAATAACAACAAACGCAACAATTTGGACTTGAATTAACAAGCGAATTACACCAGCTGTACCTATTCATATTTTAAGGTAAAGAAATTTAATTTCTGGCCGCGATCATTTTCGTTTTAAAAAATCTCTAGAACTTCTTTGTTTTCAGTGAGAATTGTATTAGTTGTTTTCTAGGTAGTACATTAAAGTTTCATGTTTTGTTTTGACAAATGAAAAATAAATCGCCTTAATAGAAGTAGGAAGATGGAGTAAAATTTAAGAATATGACATTGGTTTGTAATCAGTCAAAATAAAAGCTATAATGTCCATCGGTTTCAATTAAACATCAATAAACGATTCAAAACAACTATAAATTGCATTGTGTTCTAATTTAAATGGAATAGTTCCGGCAACAAGGTAACAAAACATGGTAGAAAGTACATTATCTCAAGAAAAACGTTGAAATTAATTTTATTTAAAGTATTAGAGTTATTTTCTTGTTTGTGTTGTGAAAAAAACTGATATTAAAGATTTGTATAGAATGTGTTTATTTGCTTTTAATGTTTTCTACTTGAGAGTTATAATTGAACTACTGCTTATAAGTTATGTTGCAATCGACCTAAAATTATGAATACAAGTGTTTTTGGGGTGGATCTGCCTTCTTAGAAGGGGGATGGATGTCCCATTACTGCCCGCGAAAATATTTTATCTGAAATTGTGGCATTGCTACCCACCGACCTTTATGTCTATTAATGTTGGTGGCATTGCTGCCCGCCAACTTTATTACCCTCATAATTAATTTGAATCCATAATTAGGTATTATAATGCATATAATTCATATAAACGTATTACATATTCAAAACATATAACATAAATTGTTCTAATTTATCGATACAGGTACTTATAGACAATTTAATAAATGTACCAAATAATACACACCAGCAGGGTCAATTAATTATGTTCGAACAGGAAACCGTTCTCGTTTCACAGTACGGCGGGAGAGACAGATTCCTCTGTTGTTATTAGTTTACCTAATATATGTTATAAATATGCTGCTTCCAGGATTTATTATGTAGTCTCTGACAAAAAGACAATTTTAACGTCACAAATTATGAATTCGATTGAGTTGGTTGAAAGTGCTTGGGTTAAACAACAAATTGTGTTAGAAGGTTACTGAACATTCAAAAGTTGTTCTAATCTTTTCGATAAACTTTACACTCTTCACGTCGATCTGAAAAGCACAGAAAATTAGACGAATGTGCGTCCGGCTATATATGCATTATTACCAAAAAACAAAAAAAAATATACGTACAAGAGACAGTTTGAATTGATAAAAAGTAGAGTTCCAAAATATTTGAAAATTGATTTTGAAATATCCACCATTGTGGCCTGCAGAGAAGTATTGCCTACTACATCAGTAAAATTATCAAACAAATACGGACGCGGGCAGCAATGCCACTGTATAATCTTTTTTTCAATCTGGCGGGCAGCAATGGGACTAAGTCATGTTTTTGGGGTGGATCTGCCTTCTTAGAAGAAGCGGTATAGTACCCTACTGAGAGGGTAAGAATGACCCTGAAATTAAGATTATTTGCACTACATATAACGTTACGACTTAATATATATACAGGACTATAAATTTCAATAATTGTCAACTTTCTATAGACAACCCAACAACTAATATGTTACGTAAACATTATATATTAGTTAAATAAATAACATTAAACTCCTACAGAAAATAAAATTATGAAAAACTCATTACGATTAATTTATGGTACGTAAATGTTCTTCATCATAATGGTAGTAATTTGTTATTTATATTTTAAGGTAATTGGCCAATTTTACGGAAATTCCTCATCATAAATAAGCTTTTTATTAACCTTCCCTAAAATTGACCCTAAATATCGAAGATTAAATTACTACTTTACACCTAACTAAAATTAAATATTCAACAGCCACCATGAACAAATTTATCTTTTATTTAATTTATTATTAATAATTTTATACTTAGTGTAAATTATTGATTATTTAAATTTACAAGCAATAATAGTTCTGATGTACAAAGAATAATAGTAAAAGCGAAATCAATCAATTATTTGAAGTGTACATAATTGCATGTCCTTCACAGGGTGTAACAATTGTCATAAATTTTATATCAAGGTGATACAAAATTGCGGCAGAGTTGGATGATAAATGCCTACTTAATATTTTATTAAACGATTGTTTAAAAAAACGATTTTTATATTATTTATCTCAAGTCGAGTGAAACTTTGATATTTGTACAAAAAAAGGACAACTTTGCAAAAATTTTATTTAATAATTAATTAAGAAGCAGTTATTTTAATCATTACATTTAATTTATTTAAATCATCCTTTTCATTACCGTTTAACTCCTTTTTGTGAAATAAAATAAACTCTAACTTTAATATTGGCAATACTGTTGGAGGTGTTAAAATAACTGAGTTTAATTGCAGTTTTTTAAAAAACAGTTTTAATTCGAAAACATTGCAATCCTTGGACTCACCTTTTTTTTGTATATAGTTAGTTCGATCCCCTTTTAAAAAATTAGCAAAGTAGATATTTTTATATTCTTATATGTGTAATGTATATTAATAGAGTATGCTTAATAATAGTAATAAAAGAACACTCTGTATGTAACTTCTATAAAATAAAAATTTACCAGTCAATGCCGATGGGTATGTTTGCAGTAGTTCTTTTTATATCTAATAGAATCTCTTTTTCCTTTCATTTTCAAAACTTTTTACGTAAAAGGTTATAACCTAAGGTATAATATTTTTTGTATAAAAATTTACAAAACTCAGATAGTTCCTGAAAATACTGAAACTCTATTCTATCTTCATTATAATCAATCAAATTTTTAAATGTTTGCTTCTACTATTTTTATAAGTTTCGAAAAAAGTGTTTGGTGTATTTGTGTATAAACTTTAACTTTATAACCTTAATAAATGTTAAGTGAAAAAAGGGTTACTTCTTTAATCAACGAAACGTTTAATTTTCAACATCAAAAACAAATAAATCAGATATAAAAAGTCACTGCACAGAAAACAATCTAAGAATAATATATCGAATCAGTCGTTCTAACTGTAATGCTTTTTATATTCGTCAAACTGGTGCATGTTTGTAACAGAAAACACGATCATATCAATATTTTGAAAAAATTGAAAACCATAGATCTCTGGTTGATCATTAATTACATTAGTCATTAATAAAGCGTATCTAGATATTAGTAAATGTGAAAATAATGAAGTTAAGAAACTAATAAAAAATAATAAATCAGTTGTCAAAACCTATATAAATTTTTGAACAAGAACCGCAATTGAGTTGATATATGCCTGGCAATTTATATAAGTCAGACGGGAAGAAATTTTAGAATTCGCTTGAACGAACATTTTAGATCATATGGAAACAAAAAAAACCGATTCTAACTATGCCAAACATGTGTTAGAAGATAACCATATATTTAATTTAGATCTAAAAATTTTACACATTCAAATAAAAGTTTATAATTTACACTATTAGAATCTAAAGAAATTAACAAATATAAACTATTAAATCTTTTCCTTCACTCTAATGAAGATGCACCACCCTATTTATAGACATCTACTCTTAGGTAGTTTTAAGTAGATTTTGTAGTTCTGAAGAAGCCACAGTGTTGGCGAAACACATCTTAAGTTTATTTAATAAATAGTGGAAGTTATCAACTGTGTGTTTATTTCAATATGTTAGACTTCCATCAAGTATCCGCTAATTCAATACAATTTATCACATTCACATTTACAATGATACAGGCCTAATGAAATCTTAAAATTCTTTATTAATTCTGAATAACCTTCATAAAAAGGAACTTAGAATCTGTAAATATGTAAGTTTTAGATTTTGATTTTCCCATTTTTTTTACGCAAGTGCATGAACTTATGATAGTCACTATTGATTTGTATAAGTTATATATAACTATTGATATTCCCTAGGGAAATTAAGATTCTATTAGGTAACCTAAAGAAGTGTTCCTTATCTTCTTTCGAACAGTGATAAAATCAATTTTTGTAGAGTGCTGTTGGAAGAAATATAAGCGAAGAGAACAAGGAAATCCAAAAAGTTTGGCGCAGGATCACTTTAAGTGACAGTTTGAGAAACATTCAATGCCTAACAAGTTCTGAAAGGTGCGGAATTGAAAAGTTAAAGTTTCATCACGCAGTTCGCCAATACCAGTTACCCACACACAAAAAAAGATTGGATAATGCTAAGAGTATAAGGACCTATATGATATGAAACAATTTTGAAAGTAAATACAAATCACAAAAATATTTAAGATTTGGAATTTATAAAACTCTCACTTACTCACCAATAGACGATTAGATAGTCCAACAGGGTAGACAGGTATATTGGTGTAGATTCCAGCGAGCGAAAATTTGACAATGTACTGGGTGACTGACGTATGAAGAAATAAATTAATTTTCCATTTTCTGAAAAAAAAGGATGTTCTGCCATGATTTTGTCGGTTGCCTCTTACAACTCACTTGCGTACAAATTTTTCCAAGGATGGGCAGCAGGGAACCAGGTACCTGAGAATTTCTGTAACCTTTTCCAACTTGCGTACAAATAATATATAATATTATATATACGCATGTATTTAATATCCATTTATATATAAATATACCTACCAGCTGTACATAATAATGATAAGTATTTAAATATAAATGAAATTTGTTTATTATATTTAGTATGTAATTATTTAGTTACCTACTGATGATGTAACGCGCATCTCTGCTAAAAATAGATGTCAGATGTTTGTTGGCTATTTTTATTTCAATCAGTATTTCACATTATATACATTGTAGTTTATTGAATTTTTGTACGCAAGTTGGAGTAGACCACAGGTCGTTCCAGGTAGAAGCAACCTTGCTACCCACTATTATTATTACTTTTACGCAAATGGGACGGTTTTTGCAGTTGTACGCAAGTTGGATGTACGCAAATAAAAGGACACGGATTTTGTCTACCGAATGAATACTTCAATGATAGAACGTGGCATGGGGAATTTCGTAAGGATAACAGTTGAAATGTAGGGGTAGTAAAAGTAAGGAAACATTTTCCTCGTTTTTAACATACCTACTGTATTTTACCACCTTCTTTCAGTGCGTGATAAACAGATATTTGTAAACATTTTATAATACTATTTACACCCACCCCGTTCATATCAGTTTACCATTAAAGAAAACGTAAACAAAGACAAAACAAATTTATATGTCTTTATTGTTATACATTAATTGCTGATATTTCATCATATTGCATCTGAACAAAATAATACTAATTTTGTCCAATTTTTGAAAAACAATTAGATGCAATAAATGAAATTGGAGACCACGTTACAGATTTGAATCGAAGCCTGGGAGTATATATGTTTGATCAAAAATTCCAGGAAGATTAGTTTTGAATATGATCTCAGAAAACTTAAAAATGCCCATTGTTAGGTTTTTTTATATACATGAAATATTTTTAAATTTATAGTTATCAGTTTACCTGTGTTTTAGTAGTTGCATGGCAACAATAAGTAATGTACAATTTAGATATTGTTGTATTCTTTTCCTAGAATATTCTTTGAGGGACCGTGTTTCGTCCAGATCCGCTCGCTTTATCTGGCCAGACGGCTTAAACAAACCCCTATTGTCCTGCTGTTCCAGATAACCGTAGCTATTGTTTTATCGCGTATCTTTTGATAGTGTACCGACAAAAAAATATCGTTACAACAAAAGGGGAAAGATATCGAGCGTCTTAATACATACATTTTAATATCGGTACTAACCAGTCGAATCATTAGATTATGATTATTCATTTTGACAGACCAATTTATCTTAAATTTATTATTAAGACATTGAAATTTAGTAATTGTTAGGATAAATCAAATTAAATGTTATATTAAACACCAGTGAATTTTATTTCCTAACGAATCACGATCCTAATAACTAGTTTCATAAAATTAATTTCGCCTGCAACGTACGTTTGTACACCCATTTTATACAATAACTACATATATTAATATCTACTGCAAATATATATATTACCTTTTGTTTTGATTTCTACGGTACTGTTGGTAAATTGCGGGTAGCAAAATGGCACCGAACACTTATTTGTTTTCGTAGCTCAATAAAAAATTCGGACGCAACAGTAAAAAAAATATATTTACAATCTTAACACTAAATAAATACAAAACTATATAAGATTATTAAAATGCAAAATGATGAAGTTGTTTGAATAAAATAAAATGTTATTGAATCAACTGCTGAAACGTGAATACCTGTTTTTGGATGAAATATGCATATTTAAGAGGTCGAAAATAGTGCACACTATAGTACAGAGGGTGCAAATCTCCATAGCAACAGGGTCATTACTCTATTCCACGTAAATGTACAAATACGTTTTGGCAAAACCCACTTATCTAAATGATAGTGAACTTACCGATTTTTGGTGAATATAACGATAGAAAAATTTTAATATAACTGCAAAACTACTTACATTCTACGAAAAAGAAGTAGACTGAACTTAAATTATAGAAATAGAAAAGTTTAAAATAACTATAACCTAATGAAAATATACAAGTCTTAACACCTTTGGTTTTGTATTTGATAGATAAATATCAAAATTTAGAGTAACTCAATGTATAATTAGTTGATGAAATGAATTATTTCACCGGTGCACAGATGTGCCACTTCTTTTGATTCCTATGGGGGAATCGGTACAATAAACTGACTTCGTGTTTTAAAAGTTTATTACACCCAACTATTTACAACTATATACACTAATTTAATTGAAAATCGTGAATGCTACTAAATTACGAAAGATTAAATGATTATGATTGATTGATTGAAACTATATGTTATTGATACTATACGTTTATAGAGATCTTGATTTGATTTGTGCTATATTTTAAATGTACTAAAAATGATCTCTCCTAAACGTTTGATGTTTTTATCTAATATGTTGAAATTGAATGAATTGATTGAACTGTATTAACTGTCTTAACTGTGTTGTGAATTGAATTGTAGAAATACTTATATTGCCATGAATTTAAGAACCGCCCCTAGAGGAGGGGTGGTTCCGATGCACCGACACTTGAAACAACAAACCAAACAATAAGGAGGAAAAACGTAAACACAAAAAATGCAACATTGTAATCTATGTGTCGGTGCATCATCTACGTCCTCGAAATGGACCGATGGGTCAACAAATTACCCCCAATAAATCTATAAACTAACTTAAACTCTAGAAGCACATTTGAAGACAAAGAAAAAATAATACAATGGGAAACGGCAATACTAAAAAGGGAAAAAATATGATACATACTATTATAAAACCATAAATCGCAGAAGAAAGAAACGGACAGAAAATGCACATGACAATACAAAAAATTGGAGACGTAAAAAATGTGTGACTGACAAGGCCAATAAATTACAAAAACAAAAAATGAAAAGATAAATGGGAACACTCACGGAGCACATAAAACTAATTAAATCAATAATTTGTTTTTAGTAGCAAGTCGCAAATTACAAGGAAGAATCGAGCTGTGGTGAATTATTAGATTTTCTACGGTGATATTACAAAGTGCCCAGATACCTTGATGTAAATTTACCTCGTCTCATGTCTGTTCTATTTTCATCGAAATATAGTCTCCAATATGGAAGTAATGGGTATGCATAGCCTCTCCAGGGATTAAGTTGTTGGCCAACGACCGGAGACTAATTTTGCTTCTACGTGTTTGTCATATTAACCAGTGGGATCGGACTCCGATCGATTTTAGGTTGCACTAACAATAAGATGAAATATGACTAGTTCTACGAAGTAGGTATCTTGTTCGATTTAATAAAAGTAGCAAGAAAGCAATTGTAAAAAAGGATTTTAATACCTTCTTTTTTGGATTGTTATCTTCGTCTAAGAATCCATCGGAATCAACAGTGTAATTCAATGCGGGTAGGGGTATTAGCCCTCGGAGTAGTTGTTTCTGTTGATTCCAAAATTATATTTATTATATAGCTTGTAAAAGCCTTTTTGCCAGCGCCCACCTGATGAGACCCGATAGGTCGAAACCGGTCGTGGGATATGCCTTTCGGTGCGCTGTGTCTACTGTGTAGGACACGTTCCAAGTGTGGGATCTGTGATCCTTTGTAATTAGACGAAAAAGGATTCTAATACTTTCTTTTTTTGGAAAGCAATTGTAGTTTATGTCGGTTATAGCTACGTTGGATGTAACGTTCTTCCTTTTATAGCGACGTTAATAGCAAATTTGGTCTGTAGGTATAACGCTGAATTCTGTTATAGCAAGCGATTTTTATAGAAATTCACCAATTTCTATAGATGGAGTTCACATATGTAAGAAGTAAGTAATTTCTATAAAGGAATTCTACTATTCACACCGTAATATTCAGATCCAACCTTTGGCTGTTACTATTTAGTCAACGCTAGCTCTAATTCTCCAGATTTTGTTTATATGAACGGTGCGATAAGGCTCAAATATGCAGCTCTTTTATAAACCCGGGCTGTGCTCTCGGGAGAACTATCCCATATAAGTCAGTCTTTCGTAAGCTATCAATGTAGGTATTTATAAATTGTGTGAAATTGTTCATCGGTGCTTTAATTTTCTAAAGTGTCAGTGTTTTCAAATAATAGGTCCGCACTTATTCAACAATTAATTTGTTATAAAACTTTTTATTGTTAATCCACAATCATTACAATGCATTGTGTTTTTTAGAAAGACCCCACTGTGCAACTTAAATTGCCAAACAGATTTTTATCCTTCAGTGTTTCAAATTTTTTTTTTCACTCAACTAAGGTGGTTTTAGATTTTTTTTTTGAATTGCGATCGATTCAAAAGAACATAAATGTTTGGGTACAATATTTTCTGTGAAGTTGCAAAAAATAAACATATTCCACACAGCTCATATAAATTACTTTTAATTTTATAATGCAGAAATGGTTTATTGTTGTGAAATCTTATTATTGACAGTTAGCTAACGGATTTTATGGCAAAAAAAAACAAGCAAACAACCCCAAGAGGAATTTATGATTTTGAAATCGCAAAAGTTACTGAAAATAAAACTACGGTTTATAGAAAACGAACTAATTATAGTCACGTTTATCAATTGTTATTAATGTTTATCATATAACTAAGTTAATTTATAAATGTATACAAGACAAAATAAGAATGTAACTACATTCCAAGTATTTGATAGATAAATATTTCATAAACCAAAAGCAATAATACTCGAATAATATTAACTTTTGTCACACACTTTTGTTAGGATGTGAAAAACCGAGCACAACAATAATATAAATTGATATCAATTCAACAAACATAAATTGAACAATGTAACGCTCACTTGAATATATAAATAACAAATGTTCACTTCGAACTGTAAATAAGGCCTTATTGTAATATAAATAAGTATGAAAGAAATACATTGACCGCAGCCAATCATTACTGTAATCATCTATTTTACATTTATGATGTTGTAATCCTACTCTTGGGAAAGGGCAAAGCACCCTGTTCCCGCACTACCTCTGGAAGACAGATTTCTCTGCCCAAAAACTGGACTGAGGTCATTAATGAGTTAGATAACTGTACGACTGTGGCCTACAGTCCGCATTGCACCGCAGCGCCCTAAAACCTCAGCCCCTAATAATAATAATGACTGTGTCACCGCAGCTAACAGTCTAGGTAGCGTCCCTGTATATATTTTCATTAATTACTTTTGAATCTATATAAATTATCAATTAGCAACATTTCACAAAAACAATCAGTTAAATAATTAATAATAATGAAAATGCTTGAAGCACTCCAGTGAACAACTCACCTGAATCCAATAATTTCATATATTTGGAATAACACACTTAAACAATAAAAATGTAACAACGGCACACCCGAAAAACTCAATTGTCACAAACAATAATATTTTTATGAACAAAATTGGGAATCCCCGACTAAATATAGTGCATAAATGGTATCGTTGTTACTGTAAAGAAATCCACGTTCGATCTCGCGTCGATGGAAACATGTTTTTATTTATAATATACAGAAACAAATATACAATATTACATATAATAAAATATACACCTTGCACTTTCTCACAAATTTAAGTCATAGTTCACTGATAGTGACTAGGCTTTATCAAAATAAGAAATTATAAATATTGGTACAGGAAAATTCATCCCTCACATGTGTTTTGGTTCTTGCGGAATAAACTTATTATCTTCAGTTTGGTTGTTTTATTCAGAAGTTAATAGTATTAACTTAAATAAGTTGAATTACAACAAAATAAGGAAACACTCTCCAAGACGATAGTTGGATTTAAAAGTGTTTATTAATAATGCAGCGTATCGAGCAATTAGCCCGCGACTATCTCTACAGATTAGTTCGGCATAATAAATTCATGTTATCTCCAAGTTAATAACATTAAAATATAACATATACTTTAAATTTTATCTACGAATCACCAATATACATCTATATCATAAAAATTTCAAACCATAATTTAAAATTGATTCGATCGCTTCATTAAATTGAATGCAGAATACGACGTATTAACAATCTGAAATTAAAAGAACAATACCTATACTTATTTTGTTAAAATACTAAGATTTCCAAAAATGAAATAGGCTTATTCCCTTTTTAAAGAACTGTTCCGATTGGCTTGCCATTTATTGTTATGAAGCCTGATAGGGCGTAGCGTAATTAGGCACTTTGGGAACACCCTTCAATTGGGCACCGAATGAACCACCCCTTACTGCCAGCAGGTACGAATGTACATAACAAGTAACTAATTAATTCACGTACAGTTATTTGCATTAGGACGTTAGTTTGATCTCAAATTTGATTGTGCAACAACCATGGAAGTGAAAGTAGGTATTAGTGAAAAGGGGCAACACACCTAACCTAACTTGATAACCTAACCTAATCTGATAAGAGTCAGTCGACTTATCAGTGTTTGTTTAACATATGCTAATTAGTGATAAATGTACAGAATATGGTTTCTTTGTCCAGCTTCAGAATGTTGTCATCTATAAACAAGGTTTTGGTATTATATTAACAAAATCAATTAAACTGAACCTCCTGCAGTGTCTAACTCAATTGTAGACCCTTGCTTGTGTGTGAAATTTCGCAGACAAAAGTGCACAATTGCATGACAATTAATAGATTCCTTGATAAATAAAAAAAAAGGAAAAAGTTGCTAATGTCTAATTTTGTGTCTCTTGACTTTGAAAATAACAAAAATAAACAAAATACTTTTATTAATTTTGTACCTTCAGTGTCTAGTAAAATTTGTAATAACATAAAGAAAACTAATATCATCCCGATATGTGTAAACAAAAATAACCTAGGTTCTTTCATAGTTAACAATAAACTAGATAAATAAAACACTCTTGAAAAAAGTGGTGTTTACCAGTTGAACTGTCTACATTGCTCCGCCTTCTATATTGGACAAACAGGTCGTTCCCTAAAAACCCGTTTAGAAGAACATAAAAAATCCATCATCCAAAATAAATAATGCACTGGATTAGCCGAACACTGCATTACAAACGATCATTTTATTGATACAAAAAACTGTAAATTGTTACATAATTTAAATAAAAGCAAACAGCTAGATCTGAATGAAATTTTAGAAACTAAAAAAGCTTACAAACATCAAGATAATGTACTAAACGACCAAACTGAATTTTGGACCTCCCCACTCTTAAATTTGTTCATCTAACCCCTACTACATAGACATATAAGATCGTTGTTACTTTTGTAAAATTATTCTATTTGATAATGGCTTAGCAGCCGAAACAATTGTTAGAGTGTTCTAAATAAAAACTGTGAAACAAAAGTGTACCAAGTGTTTTATTTCTAAATCTTAACAAAGAACACTACGACAGCTGTGTATATCGAATTAGCGTGTTAATATTGCTTTTTGAGTTCTAGTCGTATCCGTGAAGATCTATTTTACTTACTGTTAGAAAGGCAGAGTTGCTAAGGGCTATTAATTTTCCGCAGGTGAAAATCATGGGTCTATTCAATCGTGTTAAAGTAAGTAACACCAGACGTTGGTATCCTATTCGACTACCAATCCAATCACTCTCGTATAAAGCCGTTTTTACATTTTCAGCCTTGCAACAAGAAAATTCAGAAAATTGAATCATTTTTTAGTCGTGTTAACGAAACTAGCAAAAATTATCTAAATGTATAGAATACATATTGTAAATGTTTAGTGTCATGTTTTGGCGTTGGAGTTTGATTATATATTGGTATCGTGATCTATAACACCGCCAAAGTTTTTAGGCTTCATCAATATGTACGAGGGTTGCTATTTATATTTTGAACATAATAATGAAAAGACAGTAATTGAAAATGGCTTTATTGTTTTCGAAGTATTCTCTATGAAGATCAATACACTTTTGTATGCGTTCGAACAAATTTTCGTAACACTGCGATTGAGCGATTGAGGTACTTCCAAAACATTGTTTTTGAATGCATCAGCGGCTGCTTCAGGCGCCGAAAAATGTTATGCAGGAATAAGAAGAAGTCATTTGGTGATAAATCGGGGCTGTATGGACCCCATGACCTATCAATTGGACGTTTTGGCCAGTTAAATAGGTGGGTGTTTCAGCCGATGTGTGAGAGCCTGCATTGTCATGATGAAGAATGACCCTTCGTTGCCGCTTCTTTTTTCGTATTTGATCAAGCATTTCTAGCAAACAAATGGTTGTGTACCATTCAGATCAGAATTTACCATTCTACGTTGCTCTAATGGTACGGTTGCCACATGTCCACTTATCCCGAAGAAACACGGGATCGATGTGCTTCGCGCACGAATTACTTTTGTCGGATTTTGTTTATCTTTGGAAGACCCATACGGAGGATTGCTGTTTTGTTTCGGGCTCATATGCATATATCCAAGATTCATCACCTGTGTAGATGTTATACACAACTTTTGTTTCACCGCGATTGAATTGCTTGAGCATTTTTGTGCACCAATTGATACGAGCATCTCTTTGAGTTTCTGTTAAATTATGCGGGATCCAACGCGAACAATTCCTTTTCATAGTTAAATGTTTATGTAATGTCTTATTGATGCTCGTCATATTGATGCCTAAAGATGTGACTCAATCTCACAATAAGTCACATGACGATTTTGCAATATCAGTTCGCGCACAGCATCAATGTATTCTGACAGAAGAACCAACAAATGATTTTGGGCGACCTTTACTACTTTCACAGTGGTCAAGGATGGGGCTTCATCGCCAAAAGTTGAAGTAAGTTGATCGATGCACTTCTGTTGTGATAATCCACGTCGAAAGTCAAAGTAAAAAATCAACGCATGAAAATGTGAAAGAGTTAATTCAATTTTTTTGACGAAACGTTCTCAGAAAGGTTATGGTTAAGAACGTCAAACTTTCAATCAGAAACGTCAGAAGGCGCCTGCAAACACTAAGCATTGCTAAGGCTCATTATATAAATAACAACCCTCGTATCGTATATTAAACTACTTATTTCAAGGAAATATTTTAAATTTCGTCTTACTTCTCTAGTGATCATATCTCCGAAATAACAAAAGAGAAACGGCTCGAATAAGACTATTATAAATAAACCGCAAGATTTCAATAGGATGATGTCCACCTTAAAGTCCTAAAAAAATTATTATCGGAATGAGATTTACATTTTCACTACACATTGATTTACAGATATTCAAAATTAATGTGATAAATATGGTAGCAGTTAAAAACACAAACGTACTCACTTTGCTATTTCTGTATAAACCTACAGCAAGTACTGCTATTGAACATAAATATTGTGTTAAAAGCATAAGATTCTGAAGATTTTCCAGATCATGATGTCCTCTGAAAATGAACAAAAGTGCAACCATATTTTATCATTAGGTATAAGTACGAATCTTTCGAAATGAAAATACTATATCAATAAGTTACAATCTTTCAGGTAAGCATAATAACTAGAAAAGATAAAATAATTCTTTTAATGTGATTCCTATAGAAAAAGATATATTTGCGTACTATATATACCAGAGTGGTCCAAAAAAGTCGGTTGAAGAAGTCTAGGAATGTCGTTGTTAATTAAAAAAAAAAGAAGAATTTTTACAATTCAACATTAACATTGAATAACTTTTGAAAGAAGTATGTAGAGCATTAAGTTCCCTACTAAAGTATATATTGAACGTTTACGTGCATTTCCTCGTTGTTGAGCTATAAAACTATATAATTTTAAAAAATCCCATGCTAGTTAAAAGGAAAACTGAAAATTGTGTTCAGGAACCACTAAATATTAAACAACAAAAAAATGAATTAGTCGACTCTTTTGAACACGTGCAATGTACACGCCTTTATTTACATTTTTTGAAAATCAAAGGATAAAGAAAACACTTGGTATTATAGTTTCACTAAAAGTTTTTATTAACTCTGACAATTGTTTCGACTATAAGATCATTTTCGAAGAGTAACAGTGTTGTTGAGTACAAACTTAAATAACTTATCGCTGTTATTTGTGTGTGTTGTTGAGTACAACACTGTTACTCTTCGAAAATAACCTTATAGTCGAAACAATTGTCAGAGTTAATAAAAACTTTTAGTGAAACTATAATACCAAGTGTTTTCTTTATCCATTGATTTTATAATAATAACTATGTATTTATTTAAAAAATATTTTCGATTATAATTGACAGTTATCGTACCATATTGCGCGCGCTACTTCAGTCGCATGTTAACATTTTACGTTCTACGCGCCAAAAAACTAAGTATCACTTCTAAAACTATCTTCTACTATGAGAAACTAATAAGTTGTTCCTAAACATATGACAATTTACTGTTGAAAAGTATCCACAGAATGTTTATTTTGTAAATTCCGCAATGCATTATTAATTTAAAAATCCCTGTAACGTTCCAACTTGAGGAATAAGAAAATATTTTGTAAATCTTACAACATGACAACGAAAAGGGTTACATACTTATATATTCTTTGTAAATATTCTATGGCCTTTTTAAACTCATCTTCTGCTTTCCTATTGGCTTGATTTGCTGTGTCCTTTCTGGCCTGAATTATTGAAAAGCTCTTGGCAAGACACTTCAAATGACCGACAACGGTTATCATCAGTCCAGCTACCAATGTATCTGTTCCGATAAGTACCAACGTAGCCATTTCTATTTGAATAAACATATGCAATGCTCCAGTCGCATAGCCTATCGCCGTATCCATATTATAAGGTAATGAAAGAGGAAATGCAAGTTCAACTTTAAACAACTTATCGCTATTATTTCCCAAAATATTATATAATGCTACTACAATGGCTGGAGCTGTGAAAAATAAAGAAGAAATGAAAACTGTTAGTGTATAAATTTTATTGAATTTATGACAGGCATCTTTTTCTGTCTGAAAAGTGTTCAAAACCTCTTCGTCTTCGCTATATAGAGTTTCATATTCGAGAGAATACATCAATGTTTCATATTTTTTCTTCACTACTTTAAAAAATATTACTTTAGATACAGTTGGAATACGGAAAAAAAGTCCGATTAACAGTTGAGGATAAGACACCTTTTCAGGGTCAGCCAAAAAGAATGTCGTGATATCCATCGGTAGTAACATAATAACCATGAGCGACCCCCAAACACTGTATATTTTCAAAAAAATATTCAAAACAGCATTTTTCGATTTATACGAAACAACACCCGATAACAGATAACTCAAATAACTTAGATAGTATTGTTTCTCGAGAAAAACTTTAGAATTCATTTTGTGATTTAGTGGACGATACTGTTATGGTATCATAACATTTCTGCCTATTATATACCGAATAATATTGTTCCATAGTACAATTATAAGTATTCAGTTTTATGGGTTAATTATACCTATATGCCACTTCTTATAGTTGTGGTGAATTGTTATATTCAAATACGACACGTGTAGGTAATTGGACAAATTGATATGCTATCACATTAATAAATTATTGACCATTCAAAAAAAGCCGGATTACAAAGTCCTGGATGTTTATCTCGGTTATTTGTAACTAATTGTCGAATGGAATATTTAACATCCACTGTCATACGGATTGTTTTTAATGAAAAATAGTAATTAATGCGTATTATTTTCGGACTTCATTAATAAGGGCTTTATTAGTCACCGAACTATAGATATCATTTAAAACAGATCATCTATAGTCCCGAGCTACCGGCTAACAAACAGCTAAATTAGGAGAGGCGATTCCACAAACACGATCGCGTTTAGAAATTCCTTGCACTATAATCCGACGTCCTAGCACCATCAACCAGGGTTTTTTCGAAGTCCAAAAGATGCCAAAAACTTTTGAAGAAGGAAATTTTTAAAACAGACAGTTCGATCCCTTGTTGTAGGCAATGCAGACTTCACCTTCGTTTTGTTTATGTTTTTCCTAAATCTACAAAATGGCGAATAACATCAGCTGCAAGGTCCGATTCGGATACGGAATACATTAACTTTTCTTGATATATGTGGAATTGATACGAACATGGATTGGTCCACCTACGTCATACCGTTTCTCAATTGTTGCTATTGAACCCTTTTGCGGTGTTATAATTGAAATCTAGGACTTAAACGTTTAGAACATCTGTCAAACTAATAAAGAGAGAGGAAAAAATCCTTCACCAGCCGTTGGTCCGTGCTTTCTTGACCAGGATTAACTTAATTTAATGTAATAAGAATTTCCAAAATTTTTAAAAAAGTCAAATAATACTGCATGAGGCACGTGATACTCGCGGAGTGACGGGTCATCCGATTTAATCATGTACGAGGGGGGTCCCAAAAAAATGGGAATTTCGTCATAACTTCTTTATTTCTCTTGACCACAACACACCTCTGCAAATGACCTTTCCATTGTTTAAAACATTTTCTAAATTCACTTATCGGGATGTTCTTCAGGCCTTCCAGAGATTTTTGTTTTGTCTGCTCCACAGTGGCAAAACGCTTTCCTCATGCCTCATGCCATTTTTAAATTTGGGGAACAAAAAGAAATCACAGGGAGCCAGATTCGGTTAGTAGGGTGGGTGTACAATTGGTGTCATGTTGGTTTTGGTCAAAAAATGCTTTACAGAGAGAGCGTTATGGGCCGGTGCGTTGTCATGATGGAAGAACCAGTCGCTTTTGCGCCAAAAATTTGCCCTTTTCTTCCGGATACTCTCTCTCAATATTTTCAAAACTTCCAACTAAAACTTCTGGACAAGAGTTTGACCCTAGGGAACGAACTCCGCATGCACAACACCTCTGCAATCGATGAAATAAATGAGCATTGTCTTGATGTTTGACTTCACTTGCCGAGCTTTTTGAGGACAAGGAGAGCCAGGTATCTTCTACTGGCTTGATTGCTGTTTTGTTGCGGGGTGATATCCATAACACAACGATTTATTATCAGTAATAATCTTGAAAAAAATTCAGGGTCGTCTTTGAGCTGATTTTGAAGCTCAAAACATGCCTGAAGTCGACGATTCCTTTGCTGGCCTGTGAAAAGGCAAGGGACAGATTTAGCTGCAACTCTTCTTATGTAAAAATCTTCGAATAAAATCGTCTGAATTTATTTTCCAGACATTTCACAGAGTTGATCAATGGTTCGGCGATGGTCTTCACGAACAAGACCATTGATTTTGTCGACGTCCGTCACTTCTTAACGTTGAGGGGCGTCCTGGACAGGGTTGGCCTTCAATGAAAATTTCTCCATTTGTCGTATACTCTGGTTTTACTTAGGGCATCATCCCCACAAGCAGTCTTAAGCATTACAATAGTTTCCGCAGTCGATTTCCCTAACAGAAAACAAAATTTCACAGCCGCACGTTGCTCTCGACAATCGGCCATCACGTTTTCGGCGAAATGGAAAAACTTG
The DNA here is from genome assembly GCA_963921985.1 of Agrilus biguttatus. Taxonomy (NCBI): domain Eukaryota; kingdom Metazoa; phylum Arthropoda; class Insecta; order Coleoptera; family Buprestidae; genus Agrilus; species Agrilus biguttatus. The sequence goes on along the minus strand of OY998119.1, from coordinate 12,393,122 downwards.
TTTCACTGAAAAAGTTCCCACGGACAAACCAATGCACTCACAGCGACAGAACATCATACACTAACTCAGGAGACGTGTCCCTAACGAACACCTAGTCGAACAATAAGTTTTTCTTCCTCTCCCCCGCAACCCAATTCCCCTCGTATAGTTTCTGAGTTACCGGCTAACAGACACCCAAATCAGGAGACGCAATTTTGGGAACAGTTTCGCGTTTGGAAATTCGTGCCGACGTAACCAGTATTACACGAATTGAAGATATAAAAAGAATCTGTTTTTAGTACGTAAATCTGTTTCAGTTAATTTCAAAAATAACGTATCAAGATAATGAATTATTCTTTAGGATAATATGAAGAAAACAAGATGTCTTCAATGCACAACTACTTCAGTATTTATTTGCGAAGGTGTTGACAATAATATAAACTAATGTGCGAATACAGAGAAGTGCGGCATGTATATATAAATACTTTAAGCGGTAGCTATGTGAGACTGCTATCAAAACATAAGTCTCCAATATATTCGTATATATCATAAGAATTTCTGAACCATATTTTTAATATTCATTTGATCGCTTCAGTAAATTGAATGCAGAATAAGAAGTGTTAATAATCTGAAATTAAAGAACGATACGTATACTTATTAATTATTTTGTTGACGTATAATTAAAAAAAAAGACAGGCTAATTTTATTTATAAAAGTACTCTTGCGATTGGCTTAAGTATTTAGTGGTATACGTTCCGATGAAGATAGAGTGGCCGGCACGTAAGGAGATTCAGCGACGGTCAGATTGACAGGTTGGTAGGCGGAGACTTTTAAATGAAAGAGCCAATAAGAATATAGCTGGACCGAAACGTCAAGTTCAGCGGCGCGTATCACTGAGAGAAAAAGTACTGAACACGGAACACGTGAACAAGTGAATTCATTTAACTGATTTACTTACCCTAATGGGGTTTTAATGATGTATGCGAAGTGAACAATTAAAATTTCACTATCATCATGAGAATAAGGAGAAAATCACAGTTATATTATATAAATCTAGGAATAATAGGTAATTTAAAGATTATTAGGTATGCATCTTTCGGATATCACCCACTCCAAAATTTTCATTTTCCTCATCGGTTACTGGAAATTTACGTTTCCTTTTATTTAAAGTTTCTCCGACAAATGCAGATTCTCCACTGCTCCCTGCATCAATTCACAATTCTTGAAATACTTGCAACAGAAACACCTGTTGCTTGGGAAACTTCCTTCTTTATTTCACCCAAAAACACATTGTAGACCACTTCTTTTGTCTAATTACTCAGTATTTTACTCTTCCCAAGATTACTCATTTCGAACACAATTTACAAACAACCACTTCTCTACTCTGTTAATTTGCAACTGTTTGCCACTACGCTACTGAACTTTGCTGAGCAGTTATCATTTTGCCTACCGGTCGATTAACCCCGCCCTAAAGGGACTAGACTTTGCTACTGCGCATTACATGATTTATGGCTTTTGAATCTCCTTAGGTGCCGGCCACTGTATACAGATAAAACTAGGATAATTATTTATGTTGTTCTATCGGGATACTATTGAATTTGAAAGTTTGAATCTATTCACAAAGACTATTGTACTTACTTTAAGAAAGGCATAGTTGCTAAGTGGTATTAGTTTTCCGGAAGTGAAAACCATGGGTTTGTTCAAACGTGTTAAAGTAAGAAGCATAAGACGTTGATATTCTATTCGACTACCGATCCAATCGCTTTCGTATAATGATTTTCTTACATTTTCAGCCTTGTAACAATGAAATTTATAAAACTCAATATCTTAGTCGTGTTAATGAAACTAACAAAAATTGTTTAAATATATATATATAGTAGTATGAAGGCTTTCACGACCGGCGGTCTATAGGCTTTTTTGTTGCCTGACGTTTCGTCAGCGGCTGCGGTTGACATCTTCAGAAGCGTTTGTGGTATGGTCGATCTCGAAAACGTCTATTGAATTTAATGAACCATGTTTTTTTAATGATTTAATTCATTAGACGTTTTAGAGATCGACCATACTACAAACCCTTCTGAAGATGTTAGCCGCAGCCGCTGACGAAACGTCAGGCAACAAAAAAGCCTATAGACCACGACTCAAAAGCCTGGTAAGTGATCATAATTCTATATATACATATATATATATATATATATATATATATATATATATATATATATATATAATATAATATATCACATATCGTATAATATCGAGAAACTTGTAGAAACAAATTACTTAATTCAAAGAAATATTTGTCCTACCTCCGCAGCAACCATATCTCCGAAGTAACAATAGAAAAATGGCTGGCATAAGACTATTACAAAAAAACCACAAGATTTAAATAGGATCAAGTCCACTTTGAAGTCCTTAAAAATAATAAATAATTCGAATTATTAGAATGTCCTTATCATTGCGGTTAATGTGACAAATAAGAACATTGACTTGAATAAATGTAGTACCAGTGTGATAGCAGTTAAATATACAAAAGTACTCACCCTTGTAGTTCGGTATAAACCTACAGCAAGTATTGCAATTGAACATAAATATTGTACAAAAATCAGAAAATTCTGAAGATTTTCTAAATCACGATGTCCTCTGAAAATAAACCCAAATGTAATTGTTTTTATTTTCTCATATGATGTATTATAATTTTATCCAAAATACGCTAAAAAAAAAAAAAAAATGACTATTCTCTATCCTTTTAATTCAAGCTATTACATTAAGTTGTTATTTTCAATCGCTAATATAAGAAGTTGATTGCAAATATCTATGACAATTCAGCTTTATAGAAGTAATGGATGTTGAAGAACCTAGATAAAGTATTTATTTATTAAATTCTGCAATGATTCGTTATTTTATTATAATTTACTATTATCTATATTCAAATATATTTTACCATTCAAGTTTATAATATTGTTTCTCGTTATATGCGAATCACGAAATATTTTAAGGTCATTTCACTAATTTTACTTCAATAAACCAGAATATTTCAACTAAGTTAATTTAATTTGAAAAACAATCTAAAACACGTATTTTTTTGAATTCAAAAATATTGATACATTTTAAGAAAATTATTATTATTATACAAATTATAAATTATAATTATTTTTAAAGCCTAAAAAGTGAAAATGAATGTGTTATGTACTTGTATATACGTTGTAAATATTTTACAGCCTTTATAAATTCATCTTCCGGTTTTCCATTGCTTTGATCTTTTACGTTGTGTTTAGTTCGGATGATCGAAAATTGTTTTTCAAGACATTTCAGATGAGCGATGGTAGTTCTCATTAGTCCAGCTATTAAAAGATCCATTGCAAGAAAAGCAAACGAGGCAAGTTCAATTTGAAAAAACATATGAATTGCACCCATTGTGTAACCTTTTGCTGTAGCCATATCGTAAGGTAAACAAACAGGAAAGGCAAGTTCTATAGTAATCAATGTGTCGCTGTTATTTCCTAAAATATTGTATAGACCTAATACTACAGGTGGAATTGTGAAACCAAAAACACTCAGAAAAATTGCTATTGTATATATTCTATTGAATCTTTGGCTGGCATCTTTCTCTTTTTCAAAAATTTCCAAAACTTCTTCATTTTCACTGATGAGTGTTTCATATTGGAGGTAACACATCAATGTTTCATATTTTGTCTGCATTAGTTTAAAAACTATTACTTTAAATAGTACAGGAAAATGGAACAACAGTCCTATTGTCAGTTGAGGATAAGACACTTTTTCGGGATCGGCCAAAAAGTACGATATGGTATCCATCGGCACTAATGCAATTACCATAAATAGCGCCCAATAACTGTATATTTTTGATAAAATGTTTAATACAGCATTTTTTGATTTATATGACATAACACCCGATGCAAGATAATTAAAATAACAAAGACGGTATTGCCTTTCGAGAAAAATTTTAGACGTCATTCTGTAAATTGTCTGACATTACTGGTACGTTATCTAAAACATTCTGCCTGTTATATATCAGTATTCAGATAATATCGGATGCTAAACACTTTAAAAAACGAAAAATTATGATGTAGGTATTCAATTTAATTGGTTAATGATACCTGTACACTACTCATTATTGATGTAGTGAATTGTTGTATTCAACTATTTATTACACATGTAGGTAATTGGATAAATTGATATGCTATTACATTAATAAATTATTTAGCATTCAGAAATAAAACTACATCGGTAGGTCTGGCCATTTACCTTGGTTATTTAAAACTAATTGTAAAATCAAATATTTAATAGCTACTATCATGGAGATTCCACCAAATTAAAGGTAAGTATCTCTAGCGTGGAATACTTATTACTATTACAAAGCATAGGTATGGGAAAAATACTATTTTGCTTTTTATATCTTGTTCGTTTAATGTAACATAACAGAAAAAATGATCCTAATTATCAAAGCCGGTTTCCCAGAAATAGAGATAAAAGGTTTCCAAAAGAAAAGTATTTCCAAAGGTAGAAAATTAGCAGTATTCACGTTAAGAATGTCTCTGCAGAAATCCAAGAAAACCAATCTCGACACATTAAAGAACGAATATTGCGAAAAACTCCCAGTGCAACAAGCGATAAAAAATACTAATTTTTATGATGTAATAGGTTAGGTATGTAGACTCCTTTCATAGTTCTAGTCAGCTAATAGTCAAAGAGCTTATGGTAATTATTCAAATATACTTTAGTTTCTTTTTCTACTTGAGATAGTTTTTATTTGATTATTCGAGTATATTTAAATAATTTAGAACAAACTGCATAGCTCAAACCCCAACGCCAAAACACAACACAAAATGTCCGAAGCACTTTTCGGTAACAAAGTTACCTTCTTCAGGGACTGAAGAGAAGACTGAAGAAAACTTCTGTCTCTTCAGTGTTTCATTCCCACCAGCTACTCGTGCTGGTGGGCGGGCAGTTCTTCCGACCTACACTGTAGTGCAAAGCCGGAGGGTAGGGCGAAAGGCCCTCTTCAGACTCCTTGCAGGAATCGTGGGAATGGGTGGGTGGTGTGGTTAGGGAGAGAAAGATGAGATGGACGAAATAATGACAGAAGAGAAGTGAAAGATTATCGGCAGGATATTACTGCCCCAAAATTTGCCTAAGTGATCCAAGGAAATCACACAAAACTTGGAACAGAGCAGTCGCACCCAGGTACGAACCATAGGAGGGGTTTTACTTGGTAGGCGCTACGGCGAATCCGACACTACCCTCTCGGGGGTGTCTTTTGTAGATTTTGCCCTCCTCGAGAATAATCTAACAAAAAAAAAAGATGGAAACAAACAAACTGGTTGTACTGTACCCCGAAATATTCCAAACAATGAATTTCATTTTAACATTCCCAGAATGTCCCGTTTCTAATACTAAATACGGAAGGGTTGTTGATTATCAAAGTGAAAAACACATAATGTATCAAAGCGGAAATTGGGATGAATTAATCCAGGAACTGTCCCTTTTAAGGTACAAAATGGATTCGGCAGTGAAATTCGTTGTTGGAACAAACTTTTAATTAAAGAATCGTGTTCCACAATACGATAATGAAAAGTTGCATGCAGCGTGTTGTTTCTTCAATTAAAATCGGAACGATCTATTAGTGACAAAATCAGTGATGTTACAAATGTGAAGCCGTCGGTTTGCTCTTTCCAATTAATTAATTCTATTCAGTTTGTAAACGTCCATTCCGTTCAGTGCATCTAGCCAAAATAATTAAATCACATCTATTAATTAGTGAACACAAAACGGCACTTAGGTGTTTTTGTTGTTGTTGCTGTTTGAAATGTGCTGTTTAACTAAATTTCAAACTATGAACAAAGTAGACCAAAATGATATACACATTACATTACATTGAGCATTGTACATATTCGGCAAAACTTTTCCATGTTTAGTTTCAACCAATAAATAAAAAGTGAGCAACCAAATTAGGATAGGAATAGAAACACAACACTGTTAATTGAATTTTATGAAAACACTGGATAAGTGCCGGTCTTGCTATTGCAGCGAGACTTCGATACATTATCAAATTGGAATACGATTTTAATGATTTACAATTTATTGAATCCACTAGATAAAAACTAACTTTTTTGTGTTTCATTCCCACTAGTTACTCGTGTTGGTGAGCGGGCAGTCCGTCCGACCTACACTGTAGTGCAAAGCCGGAGGATAGGCCCTCTTTACCCTCCTTGTAGGAATCGTGGGAATGGGTGGGTAGTGTGGTTAGGGAGAGAATGATAAGACGGACGAAATGAAGACAGAAGAGAAGTGCAAGATTATCTGTGGAATATTACTGCTCCAGCATTTCCCTAAATGATTCAAGGAAACCACAAAACACTTGGACCAGAGCAGGCGGACCTGGGTTTTAATTGGTGACCTCCCGAATACTAAGCAATGATCTAAAGCACTAAACCACGACGCTCGGTATCCACTAGATTAAAATACTTAATAAAATTTTGTTTTTACTCACAACCTACAGAGGTAGACAAAGTCAAAAATTATCTAACAGTTTGTATTTTTTGCTATCGAAACAATAAATGTTGAAGACATTCTATCTTTCCTGTACTACTTACAAACCTACGTGAATTACTGACTAGATTTTTAGGCTCAAAATTTCGGAGATAAAGAAATGCGGTATTTTTGAGCCACTTATAGGCTGAAAACAATTTATTTATTAATTTTTTTTAACCAGTTTTTTAAAATAATTTTAGTTCAGTAGTTTCAGAAATAGAGTAGGGTACACTTTGATGGAGTACATTTTTAACATTTTTTATGAATACATGACACATGAGATTTCAGAAGATATTATGGACTTTCGTATAATTAAATCTTACAAAACGTTCCCTCAAATTTTAAAAATATTTCCTTTACGGTCAGCGGTGGAATGACCATGCTAATGAAGATGCAACCTGCTAAGAATGGCAAAAGTCTGTAATTAAGCAAGGACACCGCAATAATACTCAGAAGCTAACACCTGTAAGGTGTATATTTAATCATATGTAACGCTATATATGTGTTTATATTATAAATAAAAACAAGTTTCGATCAACGCGAGTTCGAACATGAATTTCTTTACAGTAACAATGATACCATTGTGAACTATATTTAGTCAGGGATTTCCGGATAGGACAATTTCGTTCATCACATTATTATTCTGTGTGTAACAATTGAGATTTTCGGGTGTGCCGTTGTAATATTTTTATTGTTTAAGTGAGTTATTCCAAATATATGAAATTATTGGATTCAGGTGACTTGTTCGCTGAGTACTTCAAGCATTTTAATTTTTAATAACTATTTAACTGATTGCTTTGTGAAATGATGCTAATTGATAATTTATATTGATTCAAAAGTAATTAATGAAGATATATACAGGGACGCTACCTAGATTGTTAGCTGCGGTGACAGTCATTATTGAATCTTGTTAATCCACAACAGCTTTAATAAGCACTTTTTAACTATTATGTTTTATCAATAAGAAAAGTTGATTTAAAACTTATTTGTCGGCAAAATCTTAATCAGATAAGATACCATCATTATATTGTCTTCTAAAAATTGTAAACCTACTTACCTCGAGAGGTACCTAGTTGATGAATTGGTCTTCTTAATTATTCTACCAGAATAATAGGTATTTATTTTCTCGGAGATATGAAACACTATTCAGATTAGTGGACCCTAATAAAACTTCTTCCACACATAATGATCAACACCAAACAATTAGTTGCGGAGAAAACAAGTGTGATGGACTATTCATATGAGCGAGACTATTGTGAGACGACGTTTACAGTAAATGCTGCAATAGCCAACCAGCTGGCTCTGATAAGCCAGTAAGAAGAAGGGGACCGTCACGTCATTTGTTTATCTGCTTCGTTGGTTGTATGATTGACATGGGTTTGATGTGGTCCATTATAGAGACGTTGGTCAATTGGTAGTGGTAAAAGAAATACATGAGTGGAATCTATTCTACACACATACTAAAAAGTGGCACTTAACTATTAAGTGGAACCTATAAAAGTTTTTAAATTAAATATGTTCATTGGTGTTTTATTTTCAAAAATATTCATTGATGAATCGGTTAAAACGAATATATTTTAATATGTTTCCCAAGAAAATATCATCATTACTAGTACTCCACCAAGACCAAAAAGAAAAAACTGCAACACTGTAAATGAATATTAACGTAAAATGCTCTACCTTAGAAGGTAATTAGTGTTATCTATATTTTTTTTTGAGTAAGAATTGAACTTGATTCACTGATTATATATAAGAATAAATTGTTTTTTACACAACCGTCTGCAATTGAATTTTTATAGTTTCAACCAAAATGATGAAATTTCATTTTCAGTTGATGAATAGTTGGAGACATTAAGATAAATTTATCATATTAAATTCACCATTTTTTTTAACAAATTTTAAATTAATTGTTTTTTATTGTTATAATATACAATAATTTGGACAGACGAAAAAAAAATGGAAAGTGTAAAATAAAACTTAACTATTCCTATGATTCCTCCAGTTTCATGTTGATACCAATCTTACTCTCCTGAGAAAGGCTTAAATCAGCCGAAACAATTGTTGAGATTTAATAAAATTTCAAGTGTGAAACAAAAAAGCAGTTTATTTTTTTATTTCTTTTCTTTATTTATAAAATGTTTCACAACAATACCAACTGCGTATACTATTCAAGCTATTAATTTTGACTTGTTTGTGAATGAAAGTAAAGGAAGCTGTTTTTGAGAATTGAAAAAGGCAAGACAGTAGAAATCTTGTTTGTAGAAAAGGGTGTTAGTAACTTTACACAAAATATTTACATAAATTTATAAAAAATAATTTACAAAAGCGAGCTATTTTTATGTTCAAATTTATATACAAAAATGAATTTGAAAAATAAGATGTGGGACATAGGTACGCTATCCTATAGGACAGGGGTGGGCAAATATTTTGATAATCGGGCCACATTGCAGATGAAAATTTGACCTCGTGCCAAACAGTTTGTTTTTCTAATTTTAAGTATAGTTTTTGCTAAGGATGTCAATTAATGAATTTTAAAACCAATATTTTTGAATCAAAATATTTATTTATCAAGTCATTTGAATAAAAAAATTGAAAAGAAAATTTTTAAACATTAATATCAGATAATTATCAAACTGTACAATTATCATATAAAGGTGTTATTAAAAGTGTTACCACTATCATCTATGCTTAATAGATTGAGTCACAAATAGTCACAAAAAACATGAAGAACAAATGCTGGCAACACTGCGGTGATTTACATAAACTATTAATTTGACAGAACGTCTTCTTAGATTGTCAATTTCTTAGATCAAATATTTCACTTCATTAAACATAGACAAGTAATATGAAAGAAAGATAAGTTATGTTTTATGAAGAAAAAGGTAACTACAATAAAATATGTATGCTGAAATGAAAACAAATCTTCCAATAATATTAAATTGATTAAATTACAAAAACTGCTCTAATGACATTTGCGTTTTGACATATTATAATTTTCAGTAGTTTTTTGAAAAAAAAGACATAAAACAATAAACAATAAAATGAATGAAAATTAAAGAAAATAATTTTAATAACATAAATTTTAATGACTAAAGTGAAATTTTTTAGTATCACCAATTTTTATCAACTTCTTAATAATCTCTGAAACGTGTTTAATAAAATTTTAGATTATAACATATCATAATTATATTTTCGAATAGGAGGCGCTGAAAAGAGCGGTTGTCCGGGAGAAAATTTTGGCTCCCACCGGCCCTGATAATGTGTATAAGTATTGCTTAATATTTTATCTAAAAATTTTTATGCACCAATTTATGTTGGACAAAAACTAATATTTGTGTTTTTAATAATAATATATACAATGCTTCACGGGCCATTTGCCCAGGCCTGCTGTAGGACATAGGACAATACAAAAAAATGTTTTTGTTTGTACCAGTATTTTATTGTTAATTTAAAAGATTCGATGTACGTACATATTTACAAGGAGATTAAAAAATTACGCTTAATCTAAGGCATGTTGGTCCAAGTTGACGAAATCATTTTAAGGCAATGGTCGCGAAACAAAAGTCAATTGACGCGTTTGAAATTAATCATTCGTCCCACAGGCACAACTGCTTTTGCGACACAAAATACGAAAAATGATGACATTTACGGCACGTTTTTATCCCGCATCGGTACGTCATTGCTGAGTTTTTGTTTTCCCCTTTACCTTTGCAATATTTTAGACCGCAGGGGTACCATCCGATACACAATTCTAAATGGCACTGGCAAGGGGACCACACTTTTTTCACTTCTGAACAACTATGGAGAGCGTTATCTTTATCCGCAACACCTATTTCGTTCAGCAATGGATCTGTTCCAGTAGGAAACCTTTTCACAGCATTGAGATATACGTTTTCCGAAAGACCTGCAACAAAAAAATATTTTTTAATTATTGCCACTATTGCATCGTTTACAGGCTCATAAGTTAATCACAAATAAAATAAAGATATTGATTTTCACAATTTTATTCACACACGTGATGATCGTTTCGCTAATAATATTAGCTTCTTCAGACAGGGAGTATTTACTACTAAAGATATTCAACAATAAACGTACTTATATACTAAGATGTAAGAAGAATCTTTATGAATAACAACTAACACACAAACTGAATAACAATTACTTATTCTATTATAGGTATGTAGACGATATTATTACTAGTTTCACAGGTACGAACAAGCAACTAGACAATTTCTTGAAATACATTAATAACTTACACCCTAACATAAAATTGACTATAGAGGAGGAGAAAAACAATTGTTTAAACTTTTTAGATTTAACGTTAACTAAAATAGATAACTATATATCATTTTCAATATACCATAAGCCTGCCCATACAGATCTAACGATACACAAAAACTCATTTCACCCGATGCAACACAAATTAGCTGCTTATAACAGTTTGACACACAGACTTCTAAGTATCCCTATGTCAAAAGATAATTACAATGAAGAGTTAAATATAATTAAACAAATAGCGTACAATAATTATTACAATCCAAAATTAGTTGAAAATATAGTAAACAAAAAATAACACTACAATTAATCTATCCGTTTGCAATAAACAAAGAAACTAAATACAACTGTATTACATATCTGGGATCGTTTGCGAATAAAATAGTCAATTATTTACAGAAATGTGGTCTGAATATTACATTTAAAACGAATTCCTCATTAGGCAGTATTATAAAAAATAATAAAGATAAAGTTATAAAAGAGAACCAATCAGGAGTTTATAAGTTAATATGTGGGTCTTGCCAAAAAGATTACATAGGACAAACAGGGAGAAGCTTCAAAAAACGTTTGTCTGAACATACAAATAGTTATACAAAAAATAACACAGATTCTACTTATGCCAACCATGTCACTATAGAGGGACATAAATGTAATGATAAATTGAACATTCTACATATAGAAAGTAAGGGTAAGTAATTAAATTAAGACTATTAGAAGCTTTGGAAATTAATAATTACAAAAAACTAGATATTTTAATGAACGACCAAATAGAATGCAATAATTCCCCCTCTTAAATTTATTATAAAGACCATCTTAGTATATAAGTACTTTTATTGTTGAATATCTTTAGTAATAAATACTCCCTGTCTGAAGAAGCTAATTTTATTGGCGAAACGAACGTCACGTGTGTGAATAAAATTGTGAAAATCAATACTTTTGTTTTATTTATGACGTTGGATTTTCATTAAGTAAAGGTCGAATCTATTCAATTTTTCATAAGTTTCTTTATTTATATGAGAAAACAATTACTAAAGAGCTATGCTATGACAATTGCAGTGTCCATAGCTGATAATTGATCCAAGAATAATGATTATCTAAAATGTAACAAACAAATTAATATGATTGATACCACAATAAATTATTGATAAGACCTACAAATGCAACACGCTCCCCCTTAATGCACTTGCTAAAACGAAGCTATTAAACAAATCATGTACCAAATGTCTGGGATCATTTTGTGATTTTATTACTTTTATTAACTCTACCAAATGTGTATACGTATTAGCACGTATATGATTATTACAAATTCCTGTACGAGTTAGTAGTATTTATAGTTTCGTGTTAATTTCATTTCTCTATTTTGTTATCGATTTGGTATTTCCTTGTTTATGGTCATTGATCCTTATGGACTGTGGGCTTTACCAATTAAATAACTTAGTAAATAAAACCAGGGGGGTTCTGAGGTCGGAAAAATGACAAGTAGAATTCAGATTCGGACTAAATGTCTGACAGTCTGCCAATATAATTCACCAGAGGCGCATAGACAATTTTAGATTACGGGAGGCTAACAAACAATCCATACTTTTAAGGCGAAACAGTTTTAGAATAGGTGTCGATTTAAATCCCTAGATTTTATAAAGCACGATTATACGAGGCATGTTTTTTAAGTAAGTACTGTTTTGAAATTAATAATTTTATTTTTACAAACTACCATTCTACATAATTTCCTTCAATATCGAGGCACTTATGATAACGTTTGAAAAGTTTCTGAATACCCTTCTCATAGAACTCTCCTGCCTGACTTGTTAACTGTTAACCACTGCATCACAACTGTTTTGATTTCGTCATCGTCTTGAAGACGCTGACCGCCCAGATAGTTCTTCAAGTGCAGGAACAAATGGTAGTCACTGGACGCCAGATCAGGGCTGTACGGAAGATGATCTAGAGTTTACCGGTGAAAAAATGTGATGAGATCTTTGGTCCGATTAGCCACATGCGAACGGGCATTGGCATGCAGCAAAACGATGCCCTTGTGCTCAACTTGCCACGTCTTTTGTTCTGGATTGCACGGCGCAGAATCCTTACCAGTCCATCACTCATAATGTTTTGTCCGTAAACTGCACAAATCTCACGATGAATATCAATCAGTTTTAGTCCTTTAGCACTAAGGAATCGTATAAAAGCCCGGACTTCACAGTCGGCGGGACTCACGATTATCGGAGGCATCTTAAACATTCAATAAACAACGTAAACAGGGCCGAATCAGACTGTAATGGCGTCAGTGCGTAGGTGAGAGATGTAGGTACTCAGTGCGCATGCGCGGAATGCTGACGCAGGGCTGTGGCGGCAGAATTTGAAAACGGTACATACCTAAAAAACATGCCTTCTATATACTGTCCAGGTAAGTACACAAGTAATAATTTAACATACAAATCCTTCCGACCACGGTAGGGAAATAAAAGTAGACAGAAATGAACGGAAAATTGCACCCAATAAAAAAAATTTAAGCGGATAATGTCGAAATCCGAAAGCTTGTGTACGCAGCTTTCAGAATATTCTGCAATACAAAATGTACGCAGACGTTTGTACCAGAGTATGAAAAAGTGTGAGACGTTGCTTGTTTACTATTCGTAAACAACATTCACTGCTCTCAAAGGCGCCGTGATTTTGACATCAAAGGAGAAATCCTGTTTCATGAACTTCTCTCCATGTTAAATATATTGGAAATAAAATTGAAAGCGCGATATAAAAAATAAATAAGATTTTACCATCTTCAGCTGAAATGGTACTATATATTTGAATGATTAGCTCATAATTAACAATTTATATAACGTCTCAATCACTATCACGTTTAGACTTCAAATCTTATTTGATATGTTTAATTTCACGGTGTGGTTTTAGGGCGGTTTAGGCCGGTTGAATAATTTATATCATGTGGGGTGTCATTCAAAAGCTCAAGTAACAAGAGACTGTAACTAGTAATAAGGGATGTATTTCCACCCCTTCATTTACGAATTAGATTTATAGATCCTTATCTAATCATAGTTTGCAGGAAATCTATGGCGATTATACTGAAAAAAGTGTGTTCACTTTCGAGATAGACTAAAATAAAATAAACCTGAACGTGTGCCAATCCGGAGAAGGTGGCTCATGACCTCGCCTATCTGAATTTTCCAAGATTTAGTCATTTAAAATCATTAAGAGACAACATTAGACAGAACAATTTAGTTATAACTAGAGCAGAGAAAGGCGAAACTGCAATAGCAATAGATAAATATGTATATTTACAAAAAACTAACTCAGACAAATATCGAAAACAAGTCAAAAAGTCAAAAGAAGCATCAAATTAAAAAATTAATAATACCTGATCCGCAACCTCCTCAGTTATATTCGCTTATTAATTACATTGAATAAAGAAGATGCCAAAATTAGGCCAGTAGTCTTGTTTAAACCATCTTCATATTTATTCACTTTAAAACAATAATTGTGAAAATTCAGATATATTGTTGAGTCCCTTGGACCACCAACTGCTTTATTATTATTGCAAGATGCGTAACGTTTTCACGTTGACTTTCTAAATTCTGATTTTTAGCTCCTTTGTTCATTTATTACCAGTTCCTTTCCTTTGTCAATTTAGTCTCGAATCCTTTCCTAATTGCACTACCATAAATCGTCCATAAATTCCAATAATTTTTCTAGCTGTAACTGTCAACCCCCTAATCCTAACGTCCGTCAATTTGTATCAAATTTCTGTCACATATATAACCATACACTAATACGTTACAAGTTTCAAATCCCACCTTCCTCACTTTTAACACCCATCATGATTGTTCTCATCAAATTTAACCACACCTCCATCCCTTCTCAAGTTTTTCTAAAATCTATAAATAACCTTTTTCTAAAAAGAAATCATCATAGGCAATATCAATTCATATTAAACTATCTATCAGCTATATTCAACATATATCAACCACCAAGTCTGAGCAATTAATAATATTCAACTCAATACTGACGCAACGCTTCCCAGTACCTGCTCAAAGACTTTAATTCAAACGACTTACAAACGCTACTTCAATCAAGATTCAACGCAAATACCTGGACTTCATCAAGTTGCAGTCCAGGACGATTCATAGCGAATCAAACACATATACTCTATAATGAACACTTGGAATTAATTTAAAAAAATATATCCATTTGCCAGATAACAGTAAATTCATCTCTTTTAAATACGGCCCTGTCCTATGTTTCAGTTTTCGACGTTCACGTGGGCTGTGTGTAATTGTATTATATTGAGTTTATCTAGAAAGTGAAAAAGCCGTTTTCAAAAAATTGAGAATATCATCACAGTATATAATTGCACCAATTCCCTCCTTCCTGTCACCGTTCCTAAGGCAATCCTGTGTTTTATCGATAAGGCAGCTAACTAATACTATACAAAATAACAGCCAAGTTTATTAAGTAAATAAATATTTCAATTCAATAATGTAAATTAATTTTTACCCATCACAGATTACCTCAAATTAATGAGGTGGTGCGTAATGCCCGGGATCAATTCCCAAGGAGTTCGAGATAGCATTAACAAATTTCTTCTCATTAATTTGAGGTAATCTGTGGAAGGTAAAAATTAATTCAATTATTAATATGAACGTTAATGTATGGAATTATCCTCTACTAAAGAATTCTTAAACATATTTTATTAAATAAATATTTATCTAGGGTTCTTTTTCCTTGTAATGACCGATACATCCAGTGCATCGGTTTTTGTTCCACATACTTATTTTTTATTTTATTTATTTATTTCTCTAGACAGAAATATTCAATTTATCATGAAAATAGAAATAGAAGATAAACTAAACTTTTTAGACCTTTAATTAAAAAAGATAATGAAATTATTTACGAAATCTACAGAAAACCCACCACCGTTTGATTCAAATCAATCGTTCAACGTAAAGATGGCATCTTTCAACAGTATGGTCCCGATTTCTAAAGAAAATTTTGATGAAGAATTGGCAATAATACAACAGATTGCTTTTAATAATGGTTTTAATCAGAATATTGTAAACAAAATTTAAAAAAAATAAAAAACGCAAATTAATTACGGAACATCTTTACGAGAGCTCTGCTTACGTCGTTATAAATTCTTCAAAAATCAATTACAGTTTTATAAACTGCGTAAAAGAGATTGGCTACAAAATTAGTAACCAGCTCCTAAAATTGAATATTGTTCCAATTTTAGTGAATAAAATCAACCTAAGAACTCTTTTAGTTAATTTTAAAACAAAACCAAATTTTCTGGTAAAAAACGGGGTTTACAGAATTTCGTGTAAAGATTGTCGTGTTTTTTACTTAGGTCAATTAGGATGGGTTATTAAACACAGAATAAATGAACACGTACTTTCAATAAGGAACAACAAAAATACAACAGGGATAGCTCAACATTGTTTAGAATTTAATCATGTATTAGACACTAACTCAGTAAAATTATTAGGTACATAATGTACAAAAAAGTTTTAAATTAAATTTGTTAGAAGCCTTAGAGATTAAGAAAGCAATTAAAAATAAAGACAACATAGTTAACAATCAAGTAGAAATGGTCACAGTAAATTCACCGTTGGGATTGTTGGATTTTTCCAGTACCTAACCACGCCTTAGTAATACACAACTTTATACTACCAATAACACTATATAAATATCACTGTAAACAGTTTTAAACAGTTTTAATTTACCAAGCTGCGTGGTCTAGTGCTCTAGATCATTGCTTAGTATTCGGGAGATCACCGGTTCGCACCCGCGTCCGGCTACTCTGGTCCAAGTTTTCTGTAGTTTCCTTGGATCACTTAGGCAAATGCGGTGGCTGTAATATTCCACAGATAATCTTTCACTTCTCTTCTGTCTTCATTTCGTCCGTCTCATCTTTCTCTCCCTAACCACACCACCCATCCATTTCCACGATTCCCGCAAAGATGCTGAAGAGGGCCTTACGCCCTACCCTCCGGCTTTGCACTAATATTATTTATTTATATATATATATATATATCCCGTCTGAACCAAAGAAGTAAAAACTTTTAATTAAATTTGTTAGAAGCCTTACAGATTAAGAAAGCAATTAAAAATAAAGATAGTTCAACTAGAAATGGTCAGTAAATTCACTGTTATTATTGTCGGATTTTGCTAGTACCTAACCACCCCTTAGTAATACCCAAGTGTATAATACCAATAACACTATATAAACAGCATTGTAAACAGTTTTAATTTTAGTAGTAGAATTTCTCTCTTGAGAATGACCCGAAAAGGTGGAAACAAATTTGTCGAGTTTTTTAATAAATATTTAGTGCAACGAAACCCAGTTTTTTTCTTCTACTTATCTTATTTTATAATTTATAAAATGTTTCACAACGAATGCTATATACATTCAATCAATTTTACACATATTTTACTATTTACCCCAACAGCATACGTACCTAGGTGGGGTAGGATGGTACAGAGTAGTTATTTGAGTAAAATTCATGGGCTACGTTCATAAAAGGCACACATGTACACATCAATCACGTCTGAATTGTAACAGCCACGCTCCAGCTCATACATGCAAATAGGACACCCTTATTGCCCCGAATCCCATCGATCAAGTCAGCGTCGCACAGTGAGCTTTCGCTGCTACTTTCACGTATGGAGGAACGCTTTACAAGCCGTTCTCATTCTTTCGCATCATTTGACCCTTTCAGACAGTAGAGTAGGTTTTTTAGAAGCTTACGTTTACTACTAGAGATGAAAATTTCGGATAAATTATCCAGGGACAAATAAAACGTTCATATACGTATACACACGGGTATAATTATTCTTATGTATGAAATAAATTGAGCAACGGGGTGAATATTGAAGCAGAATTTTCCTGTAAAACCAATACTAATTACCGCAATCATATTAATACACTAATGTGAAATAATTTTTACTCACTGTAGATTACCTCAAATTAATGAGAAAAAAATTAATTTAAAAAAAGCTGGAGGGTTTCACTTTTTAAAGACTTTATTTCTCAACAATTCCATTGCAAACAAAACATGCTGTCTTTATTTGTTGGATACATAGATTATGTAATAATCCACTGCCCCAGAAGAATTCAACAAAGAACTTGATATTATCAAAAATATAGCTTCAAAAAATGGTTATACACACAAATTAATAGATAAGATTATGAACAAAAATCTTTAAAAATAAAATTATATAACGATAACAGTAAAAACGATACTCAAAATCATAAATTTGCAAGCATTCGTTTTACTGATAAATTAAGCGCGAAAGTTAAATATAAAATACAACAATGTTCTTAATATAAAATTATTGAAACAAATAACTTCAACATAGCCTCAGTATTAATTAATAATAATAATAACAGAGACCTTCTAGAAACAAGTGGAATTTATCAAGTGTTCTGTGATACCTGCGATGTATATTACATAGGTCAAAGTGGCCGTTCTATTAAAAAACGTATCAATGAACATATGTATTCTATAAACAAAACAGGTATAGCAGAACACTGCACCATAAATAGCCATAATATTAATATAAATCAAACAAAAATTTTACATAGGAATATAGAAAAAAGTAGGAAATTATCGCTATTAGAAAACCTAGCGATTAAGAAAGCCATTCATAAAAATATCAATATAGTAAACAACCAGAAAGAACTCTGTGCCTATAACTCCCCGCCCATGGTTCCTACATTGTAACCTACCCCACCAATTGCCCTTATAGTAGGTATTATAATTAGTAATCTTTGTACTCTCTCTTGAGAATGGCCGATTCGTCGAAACGACTATTCTATGACTTTGTAAGTACGTTCATCGTTGTTACTGTTGTCACGTCTCGTAGCTTAGTTGTTAGAACATTAGCGCTTAAAGTCAGACTCAGGTTCGATACCCGGCGAGGGTAGTAACTATTTTAGCTCATTAATTCGAGGGTGAAAATTAATGTACATTAATGTACTGAAAGTAACTTCTAAAAAAATCTTCAAATATTTCGCATTTATATTGTATTAGGTATATTAACAAATAAAAAAATTAGCCAAAAAACTTAAAAGGAAAGTACAAATGTTAATTTCAATAAATCAAGCATAACCTTGGTATTAAAAAACAAATAATTGCTTTAGTTCAGGTTTATATCAGTTAAACGTAAATTATTGCAGAGATTCAACAAAAATTACTTTTAACTTATTCTTCTGGATGTAACTTTTCGTTAAGTTTTTGGGATTTAGTTAAAAGTTTGGTGTGAAAATAAAAGTAATAGTTCAAATGTGATAAGCTTTTTCTCTGGCTTTAAAATTGCTCGAGTAATACTGTTATTTCCCATCTTCCACCGGATTTTGGTGTAATTGTTCGGATTTGCATGCATTAGGAGGGTTATGCAACAAGGATAAAAATCGAATTTTACAGTAGGTATTGCATTAATTCGAAAATACGTTACTAACTTTAATAATGTTGTAATAAAAAACGTTTGGCTATAACTAATTTTTATTGAAAAAACTAATCATTGTTTCGACCAGACTCCAGATATTTCTTATTTTTAAAAGTTGACAATATTAGTAGGAAATAAGAAAAAGTGGCGAATTTTTAATATTTTTTCTATTCAATAAATAGATTATTACAAAGGGCACACATATAAAATATACATTTCCTCCTACATAGATCATTAAGTTGGAGCACAAGTTTAGTTCAAAAAAGAAATTAGAAATCATTTATTTATTGTACGTTTAATTAGAATTGTAGAGATATTTAATTTCAGAACTATAAGTGACTAATGCTTTTAACACTTAGACAAGCGCAGGACCGACATCGTTGTTCGATAAAAACATTGGTACTTAGTTTCATTGCTTGTTATAAATAAATAATAAAAAAAACCGATTACTTACCAAGAGGTTTCGGCAGGAATATATCTATATATAAAGTTTTGAAGGAGATACGTATTAAAAGTAATTTTCAATTACAAGAACGGACATGCGACTATGCATTTTATTATAAATTTATAATTGTTGTTAATCTCGAATGGAAGGCATAACATTTCATTTTAATAAAATATTACATATAAGAGCAAAGCCATGTACAAAATACATCATGTCGTATAGAATGACAGTGATAAATATACGAATATACCTATGTATGTATATTTTGTTGCTAGGGGGGGAAGTACGTGACGTTAAATCCATTTATTCTAAATAAATAATTTAAACCATAAAAAATTATCATATTTCTGCATTCGCCTTTAGTAAGTTCTAGCGATTGGGTTTAAAAATAAAAATGCAGAAAGATATTTTTACAAGTATTAAAAAATTAGTTAATATTGGTAGACACGCTGGTATAACGTTTTTTAAAATAAACAAGAACAATGTGATTCAAACCTGGCGTGATTACGTAATATTTTTACCACTATTTGTGGTTTTTAAATATTTATCCCTCGTTAGTGCAAAACACCTTTTTGTTTATTTATTCAACAATAATAGAAGACACTTTATATTAAGTGAAATTGTATTTCACATTTTTTGTCAGTTATCCCGCTATTTATTCATTTATCAAGGGATTATACAAAGAAAATCCATGAAGAAAATCATAAATAATATTAACGTAGCTGATGCACAGATAAGCAATAATGATCTGAAGAATTCAAGGATTACAAAGTATGTTTTATTAGTTCCTTTCGTAATTAATAGTGCATTTTGGGTAATTGTAACACCATTTCTTAATTATCAACATCCTGAACGAACTTACATTTCCATAATTAATAAGACAGAAGAAATTGTTAATTGGTTACTGCTGGAATTGAATCTGGAGATAAATCATCAGTTAAAACAGCAATTGAGGACAATTAATTACCAATTGAGAGAAGACATTACGGACATTATATTTATAAAGAAGCAATTGAAAGAAGGCATCTTACAAACAAATGATATAAACGACAAAATTAATATTAAATTAAACAGCATTAGACGGAAACTGCATTTACATTGGTGTGTGAATCAAAACAGTATCGATGCAAAGAACGCTTTTGAAATTGGTATTATTGCAACTTTGGTTCTTACAACATGTTCGGCAACTATAGTCGTCGATTACGCTTTATATTTGTCTTTGTTTAACACGTTTACTTGGCGGATTTTCTTTAAACTGGTAGGTCTATTTACGGAAATAACGAAAGATCTGATAGTTTTGATGGTAATTATTTCATCTTGGACCATGTTAGAAAAAGAGGTAAGTAGTGGTCGTTTAAACTCAAAATTATAATTTGTTTTTGGTTTGAGACGCTAACTAATTTTTAGCATAAAATCATCTTAATTGTCAATTCACTTTTTTACAGCAACAACGACTTTTGTAATATAATGACATATGTATATCAAGATATTGCCAATATATATCGCCTTCTACTGATATTTACTGCTAACTGTGGTATTTCATATGTTCAATTGGGGCCTTAAATATCTACAAGAAACTGATCGAGATCGAGACGTTTTAAGTTTCTTTATTTATTATTTCACTAGCTGTGCCCGCGACTTCGTCCGCGTGGAAAAAAGTTATTTCTAAAATTTTAAACGAAGTCGTTGAGACAAGCGTTAGCAATAGTCCGCTCGCGCGTTCTGAGCCCGCGTGACAGGCAGCCTTTGTGATATTAAGTGGTGGGAGGCGCTTTTACAATTTTTGCCTGTCTGTCTGTCTGTCTGTTTATTTCGGTTAATCTCTGAAACGGCTAGACCGATTCTGACGGGACTTTTACTGGCAAATAGCTAATGTAATAAGTATTACCCTAGGCTACTTTTATTTTATAAATTAATAACTATTTATTATTAATAATAACTAATTTCTATAAGTGTATAAGTACATACATATACATTTAGTAAAAAGTGGTTATTTTAATATTACAAACAGACAATCGAATTTTATTTAAATGTATAGATTTGGAAATTAGGATCACTCTGATAAGTTTCGATATAAATGCGAAAAACGAGACAATTTTTTTAAATGGAATGTTTAAGCATTTTTTAAAAAAACTGACAACTTTTTGTTGGGGCCATTTTTGATATCTCTCTGAAACCTACTTAATATGGTGGTATACTCGGATATAGTTAAAAATATTGACCGAAATTAAATATTTATGGGCTATAATGACTGGCCTAATGTTATAATAATGATACCTTCGTAAAGTCCTAGTCAAACATATGAAATAGTACAGTTAGCAGTAACATCAGTAGATGGCAATACACCTACTGCTAATATCTGATATTAATCAAATTGCTATTATGGACCTACTTCAGCTTATTTATTATTATACTTATGCATTAGAAAAAAAAGAAAAAAATTGTTGTAAATAATGCTCTGTGATTAATTATAGTTCAAGTTTCAAGTTCTTTTAATACTAGATGTTGCGTAAAGCTGAACAGTAGTTTTATTATTTAGGCAACCGAAACAGGACTACTTATCCACGAGTTCTGGAATAGCGCCATTGACTTAGAGTCAGCAGAGTTTCTAAAATTGGCATCTCTCCATATAATTTACACCACTCCGTCATTTTCAATACTCAATATTTTACAATTGAATTGGGATGTAATGTCTGCAGTAATGTTATTCCGCAGCCTGAGAAAGTTTGATAATTTAATTTCATTGTGACTTTATTTTAGATTGTCAATATTGCTGTTGCATACTCTGCCAGTTTTCTTCAACTGCAACTCAACGCAATGCAAAGTTCCACTGGAGATAAAAAATATTTACTTTAACACACAAAATAGTACACCAATTCGTTTTTGTTGTCGATGTAAACAAAGACTTTTAACAGTTTAATTTTAAAGCTTTTGGTAATAACATAATTAGTCCAGAAAAACATTGTATCAAGTATATAATAGTGGCATTTTAATAAATGATTATTTACATTTCTTTTAGTATAGGTATATAATATGAAACCAAGATAACAATATTTGGTTTAACTGTAGTTGTTTTTTAATTTTTATTAATCCCTTCAAATATAATGTGGTCTATATTACACCTGTTACATTATTCAGTTAATAAATAAATAAAATTTACCTAGGTACTTTTATATCTAGTGAATTCCAGAAGTACAGTAATGTCTGGATAATCCGAAAAGTTTACCAGACTTTACATTTGAACCATGAAACGCATAATACGAGAGTAAATCAAATATAAACGGTAATTTTATAAAATAATTTTATTGGCTAATGGTACACACAAACTGAACATTTAACATTTATCAATGTAGTCACCTCCTAGACGCACCTCTAGACACTTATGCCACCGATTTGGAAGCTTGAATATTCCTTCTTCATAAAATGTTTGAGGGCGAGTTTTACAACAAACGAAGGTACCTTGCGTTCAGTCATGGCTGTACTGCAGACAGAACCGAGCGCAACTGCTACCTAAGCCAGTTTCTCGCTTCTCACTCGAGCATCAAGTTCTCTAGATCGAAATTACGTGCTAAGCTAAATAGTAAAATTACCGTTTATATTTGATTTACCCTCGTACTTATATTTGTAATCCGAATCACGTGCGGATTATATATACCTTTATAATCTTGTATTTTATTTAGTCAATCTATGTAAGTACATCTAAAAATAAAACAACGTAGAAACTTTCATTAATTTAATAATTTTCTTAACAAGTTTCGGTCAGATGTCCATTATAAAATCTATACTAAATCATACAACTGGTGCGACAGTATTTATTTCGAATCCTAATTACATAAAAAGAGTGGGTAGTTTACCAAACTTAACTTTATTTGATTATTCAGTGAATTTTGGTTTTAGGCGAGAGCTGTCTTAATTTCTAGAGTTTCCAAGAGAGTCAATTTTCCCCTTTAATCATACCGCTGTGGGGGATATTAATATTATTCAAACATAATCGATGATTTAATGTGATGAAAAGTTCTGAAAAACATGTTTTTGTATCTTTTTTGTCTACATTTTTTAAATGTTCTGAAATTGTGATATTGATGACCTTACCACTCTGCCCAATGTAACACGCATCGCAGTTTTTATATATTCCACTTTCTTCAAACCCATGTAATTTTAGTTTAAATCCATTTAAAATGTAATTTAAGCTCTTTATTGTCATAATTTAAATCAAAATTAGATGCATAATATCTTCCATAGCGGCATTAGCAAAAGTAACAAATTGACTCTCTTTCAAATTCCAGAAATTAAAACAGTTCTCGCTCAAAGCCAAAAATTACTGAATAATCAAATTAGACATTCCACTCATTTTATGTAATTAGGAGTAGATATAAACACTGTCACACTAGTTGTAAACATTAATGGTTGTATGAGCAAAACTTGTTATTAAATTAGTTGAATTTTCTACGTTGTTTTAGTTTGATATTTGCTAACAGTATTTTTCATAATAAGTGCACCCCCCATAGTGGTAACTTTATATTTAAGCACTGTCTCGAACTGGAGTTGGGATTATCCAAACAGACGGTATATTAAATTTTTTTTTGTAATTAAATATTTACGATTGGTATTAGATACAGTGGCCGGCACTTAAGGAGATTCAGCGACGGTCAGATTGACAGATAGCTAGGCGGAAACTTTTAGCATAGCAATAAATGAAAGAGCCAATAAGAATATAGCTGGACCGAAGCGTCAACTTTTAGTTCAGCGGCGCATATCATTGAGAGAAAAAGTTCTGAACACGGAACACAAGTGAATTCATTCAACTGATATACTTACCCTAACAACCCCATCTCTACTCTGTTAATTTGCAACTATTTGCCACTACGTTACTGAACCTTGCTGAGCAGTTATCATTCTGCCTACCGGTCGATTATCCCCGCCCTAAAGGGGCTAAGTTTTACTAGTGCGCATCCGATGATTTATGGCTTTTGAATCTCCTTAGGTGCCGGGCACTGTACAACTAATTGTTATTTCTTGTGAATCCACTGTAAGAAAAGTTTTACTGACTGCTTATTTATACGGTTGTTATGTATATTGACTAAGCAAAGACGAAGTAAGAATGTGTAAGTGTCTCGTGTGACGTTAAGTCTTCTGCATTTGAGACACGTTCCCGAAGTTTAACAAAATGTGTGGGATTTAGACTTTGTCAAACTCACTCTTAGTTATGTAAGTTCGTCAGGGAACTTGTACAAGTTTCGAGTACAACCGGAACGATGAATAGTTAGCGTATGCATTTCAGTAGTTCAACTTCTATCGCTTTATAGAACTGAATGCAAGTTATGTTGCCGGAAATAGAATTGTCGTTCCTCATTTCGTAGTTAATTTCCGGTTTCCCTAACGTTTCGTAAACCAACACATGCTCTTGTATACAAATGGCGACGATAATCTCTCATACCGAACATTACAATGTGCCATTATAAAGTAAGCGATATCGCTTTGTTAAATGGAATTTTCTTGCAAAACAGTGCTTTTTAATGGCAAAATACAAACGCACACAATATCTGTCAGACTGCTTCGTTAATTAGTTACTAGTTAACTATCATTTTTCGGGACCATCCTTACATTGAACTGTATCGAAATATACAATACATTACCATCAACAATGATCAAAACCAAAGAATAGAATATTTCTTACAATAAATTAGTAAAATAACATACGGATCGAAAAAGAAAGAGACCGTTGTAACATAGTACTCGATACAGGACCGTTTCGATACTACTGCAGCTGACAGATATACCTATGCTCGTACCTGCGTCTACCCGTCTAAAAATTGCAACTCTATTTATATCGGCCAGAGTGGCCGTGCCTTTAATGTTAGACTGAAAGAACATGTAAGTAGCATTAAGAAAAAACTATGCACAACAGGCTTGTCAGAACATTGTGTAGGTGAAAACCATGAAATTGATACGGATAACGTAAAAATATTACATATCCAACCCAAAAGTAAAAAGTTGAATCTCCTAGAAAATTTAGAAATCAAAAAAGCATTGTTTTCAAAGTCAAATTTAATAAATAACCAAATTAAATTATCAACAAGCAACTTATAACTTCATGGTTTTCACCCCCTCTCCTTTTCCTCTCCTCAAGAGGATACAATTGTAATTTATATATATACCTTTTGGACTTTCTTATTGTTAGTATAACAAGTACTCTTGATAATGATCGCCTTGGTCGAAACCATTCGTCGAGAAAATATATACGTGTTGAAACAATTTTTATTTTATTTCTTCTATATTAACATGTTTCATCTACCGATCACCACCGACAACATTGATAAATTTATTGAGATTTAAATCTGGATCAGATCAGATTTTCGTGATGTATGATCTGATACGGACAATAAACGTCACATCGATTCTGATCATAAATTAATTTAATCTACATTTACTTAACGGAAATTTATTGTAGAATTAGGAAAATAATAAAAGACTTGTAATTTCCAATTAATTAATTACAAGTGCTTTATTATTTCCCTAATAATCATAAATTGCTTTCAGAACTGATAAGGTTATCGAATTTACTAAGGATCAGGCGCTGCCTTGTTGTTGCTTACTACTCTACTAATTAATAAATCTACAATACGATTATTTAGAGAAAATATAATTTTCAAAATAACTAAAATGTAAATAATATACTTTGTAATGCAATAGAATTTCCGTATATAGGTCGTATCACGAAGAACACAAGATTTCGTTTAACAGTTGATCAGGATATTGTGTACATAGTCCTGATCAAAGATGAATTACTGAATTCCTTATAAAAGTTGTGATAAGAAACCGTATTAAAGTTATTAATATCAAATACTTTCAGGGATCGGATATCCTAATTAACAATGCATAAAATCTAGAGGTCTGAAAATTCCAAAGTAAGGAAGGTAAACAAAATCCAACTCTTCTAACAAAGACCTATTTGAAATTCTGAATTTGTATTCTTACTTGGAAGCTTTAAATTTTTAACTGTTCAAACAAAACAAAACAAGACACCGCAGTTTATATAGCAATATTTTTGTTTGTTTTTTAAACTCGTTCGGGATGGATTAGTAAATATAATAAAAAACACAAAAACTTTGACAAAATTATTTAATTCAACAACAATTGTTTCGCTAACACTGTAGTTTCTTCAGGTTGACAATAAATAGTACATCTAAACAAGGTATATGTATATATGTGAATCGGGGTATAAATACAGTGCAGCAGTGGGGGAAATAATCGAAGAAAATACTAAGTAAGATTAAATACAGTAATCAAATTAAATACATACAATCAAAATTAATCGTATACAAAATTAATGTAATATATAAGATTAAAAAATTAAATTGATTAAAAAAATTTTTGAGATATATAGCGGACAATTACAATTTTGAATTTAATAAAGGAGAAAAATTAACGTCTATTTGTTCATTTATCAATAAAGATGATGATTTTTGTTTGTTAATCTCTAAAGCTTCTAGTAACCTTAATTTAAAACTATTTTCAGAAACGTGTAACATATCGTTGTTGAAGTGAAACTTTCTTAGAAAGCAATCATATCCCTAACTTTAACAACGATATGTTACACGTTTGTGAAAATAGTTTTAAATTAAGGTTACTAGAAGCATTAGAGATTAACAAACAAAAATCGTCATCCTTATTGATAAATGAACAAATAGCTGTTAACTTTTCTCCTTTATTAAAGTAAAAAATTTTGATAATATGTATTCAATTATGTATTTAATTTGTATTTAATTTTACTTAATATTTTCTTCGATTATTTCCCCCACTGCTGCACTGTATTTGTACCCCGATTCACATATATATACCTTGTTTAGATGTACTATTCATTGTCAACCTGAAGAAGCTACAGTGTTAGCGAAACAATTGTCATTGAATTAAATAATTTTGTGAAAGTTTTTGTGTTTTTTATTATATTTACTATGAATAATTTTCACCAAGTAAAAGCCGATGCCATTTCATCGTTCGGGATTATCTGTTTCATACAATTCGTGAATATACATCATATTTCCGGTAACATATGCCTTTTGGACGATTTTGAGAAGTATCGGTCGAAAGGTATCTATTGGATTTGTTTCATGGCATTGATCGGGCCATCGTGAGACGTGAGTGAACTGTATCGAGAGATCAGAAAGCGAGCATTAAATCGCATCAGTTTGCTGGGGTTGGCGTGAATATCTCGACATTTCCCATAAAACCGCCGTTTTGTAATATGAAATAGATGACCCTCGACTGTTCAGCGAAAATCTATCAATCACCTCGAGCAGAGACGCGGCACAGGTGGACGTTGACAGATTGATGGTTCGGCCGCTACGACTGCTGCATGCTTCAGCATCCCTCGACTGGTACGTCAACGCCATCATCCCCTGACGCCACATGTTCTGATGGCGCACAAATACTAATAATAATAACACTAATAACGATTATAACACAGCCCAGTATCGATAGAACTAACTGATGATCATTTCTGATTTATTGCTCTCGTATCCTCGTTAACGTATGTACGTATATGAATATTAATGCATTGCTGTCACACGAACCTTAACGAATGGAATTAGGTGATATTTACAAAAGGGTTCCATTAGCGTATATAACGATTAAATGCCATAATGGGAATCCATTTATTGTCAGTCATTTACCTACATTAATTTAAAAAACTTGTTTTTCTCCGCGGCTTCCCTAAGGGATACCAATCGGGGCTTTTTGTGTGTTATCAAATGACAAATGTTCGATTTTATCCTACGGTAACCAACGGTTCATTTTAAAACTATTGAAAGTAGACTATATATATATATATCTAACTTCTCTATTCAGTATCTGACAGTCGTGTATATTGCCACAGGATGATTATCAATGCATAATTATGTGCTAATAATTATGGTGCAAGCGTAGGTAGGTTTGTAAATGACATCGGTGAAGTTAAGACAGCTGGTGATAGAGCATTCTGGAATTAGCTGACGATTAGTGAGTGTAATAAAAGAATGGAACTAACTGAATGGCATACTTTCGATATCCAGGATTTTTAATTAAAAATCACCAACGTTTTGACGTGTTGAAATATCAATATTCCATCGTTGTAGAAAAATAAATAGGATGTGGTAATGGTTGTGGCTATACGACCGCCGACGGAATCATTTGATTAAATTATAAATGCTATACACTACCGGTAGCGGTACCCATCTGTCCAAACTTGAACGGGTTCAACTAGTATTCCGATATTATAAAACAATTTGTTTTTAGAGTTAACAATTCATAACTCTCAAACCAGTATGTGCTTACTTTAGTTTAATATTTTGTTAAATTTTTTCAATTTTTAAATTTCATTAATTGTGCTGGTTTTTTTGAAATTGTTTCAAAATCTTAAAATATTAATACATTTTCATGGGAGATATAGGTCGGATTTTTTATGCAATTCTAATGTATGTGGGATTTCATTTAATCCCGCTTGCCTTTTTTTGTTTTGTACTGTACTTATTATTTTTATTCATATCATAGGTTACTTTTTCATTTGTTTATTTTATTCGTGATACGAAGGTGAGTTATGCTTCTGCGACGTGGTTGCAATAACGCCGGTAGTATGATCTCGCGGTGATTTCTCGGTGTTCCCATGGAACGTATCGAATGTCGGGGAGCGAGAAATAATCGAGCATTCTATTGCTAATATCTAGGCTTGAAGGGTGTGACGATAGTAATCAAAGAAGATAAAGAAGAAGTGCATGGAAGATTAGGAGTGTCTCCACATTGCCAAAAGAAAAATTCCGAGTGTTCAGTTCATTACGTGTTTTCGCTCAATATATTCTTTTCCATCAACACATTCGGGAGGTCTTTTATTTTAACGAATAAAGACCCTACATGTATATATGTATAATTGTAGTAAGATCTAAAATTGATCATTGGTAATTAAGATAGATTAATTAAACAATTTTCTCTAACATTTCGCCCTTTATTGAGAGCTTCTTCAGGGATTGCATGCATCAATCGGTGGTGTTAAATTTTTTTAAATGCAATATTAATTAAATAGTACTTACAATTGTTTTTATCAAAGTCAAAAATCTAAAATACATCTTTGTTGCGTCCCTTGGACCACCAACTGCTTTATTATCATTGCAAGATGCGTAACGTTTTCACGCTGACTTTCTAAATTCTGATTTTTGCTCCTTTGTTCATTTATTACCAGTTCCTTTCCTTTATCAATTTAGTCTCGAATCCTTTTCTAATTGCACTACCATAAATCGCCCATAAATTCAATAATTTTTCTAGCTGTGACTGTCAACCCCTAATCTTAACGTCCGTCAATTTGTATCAAATTTCTGTTATATTTATTACCATACTCCAATACGCTACAAGTTTCAAATCCCATCTTCCTCAGTTTTAACACCCATCATCATTGATCTCATCAAATTTAACCACACCTCCATCCCTTTCCAAGTTTTTCTAAAATCTATAAATAACCTTTTTCTAAAAAGAGATGATAACAAACAATATCAGTTCATATTAAACTACGTATCTATCAGCTATATTCAACTTATATCAACCACCAAGTTTAATCAATTAATAATATTCAAACGACAACTCAATCGTGCCCCAAGGCTTCCCGGTAGTTGCTACCAGTATTATTCGTTGTAAAAAGTGTAAATATATGTATATAAAACCTGCTCAAAGACTTTAATTCAAACGACTTACAAACGCTACTTCAATCAAGTTTCAACAAAAGACATGGACCTCATCAGGTTGTAGTCCAGGACGATTCAAAGCGAATCAAAACAATCTTCCAGTAAATTTTTTTAAGAAATTATATGTAAATTTTTTTAAGAGATAATGTGTAAAATATTTTAATATTTAGTTGTACAATTCAGTCAATAGTTTAATTAATGAATAAAATGTTTCTTGAAACATTTCTTTAATGTTAGAATGAAATCGATTTTAATGTTGAACATTTTACTTTTTTCTAATCGCTTTTCAATTCTGTTACGGAAATAAAAAGTAGGAAATCAACTCCAATCTTTTCCTTTTCTACCTTCCTTACTCTGGCAAAAAAGGAACAGGATGTCACTGTAAGAAATTTCCCACGAAATAAACTTCTGAACAATCGTAAGGTCGCGGTCTTGATGGCTTTACTGTTAAACGTCATTATCTTACCAAACAATTTCTAACTGCTAAAAATTCCCTTCCTTTTCGTTACTTTAACTGTTTCGGAATTAATTAGCAGTTGAAGCCTTTTTAGATAGATAACAAAGTTAATTTTTGAATAATTTAAGTCAGACGTCTCGTTGTCTTACAAACTTCAGGTTGAACGAATGTTTTTTATTCTACAGTGAAAAGAAACAGTTTTCAACAAGACCGAAATGAACAAGAAAAACAATTATTTCGCTTACAGCGATTTTTTTATATAAGTATTAAATTCTATTAAATCTTCTTTTTACTGTTCCTAAAATAACTATTTATTTTGTAAGGGTTGGGTTTAATGTTATTCGTTTTCGTTATTCTCAATTATGTGCGAATTAAATCGTAGAGCTTGTTTGTACAGTTCTTTTTCGGAATAGTACTAAATATGTAAAAAAACAACCCTTCTAGTGGCTCTAAATTTACACATCACTATTGTTTTATTTCAAATCAACGTGTGTTTTATTAATTATCGAAAACATTTTCGAAATTTACAAAACCAAACATTTAAAATCAAACTACTTATTGTCTCTATAAATTTTTTTTTGCAATTTTGTATTGCACATTCGTGTTTGAAAAGACCGGATATCTACTTTTTACTTAAATATATTGTACAAGGACTCAAATTAAGCTAATTATTTATGGATTGAATTGGGGTTTTAACGCAATTCAACAAAGTAAAAAGCTTTGCATCTCTTCCTAGTAAAATCGTGTGAGTTGATTTTCCAAATTAACCGCGAAGTATTTTGAAAATTACAATTCCCAATACATATTCCCGTGTGACATCCCTTGCTGTCGCACCTAAATGAGGAGGTAAAGGAATATAGGTCTTCCTTAATATCGGATTCGGTATTCGTCGATCCATCACATGTCAGTTGCCCCCCAGGGACCTTCGTAACCGTTGGAATAATGCGACATTTCCGTTAAAGTGATTGATAGATTGTGTAGACTTTGGAATATCTATTTTATTTTAAATTACAAAACGAACCTTTCAGGTTGGATGGAAAATTTAAACGTCCGTTACAGGGAGTTAGCAATTGCTTTCTGATTTTTTGTCCGGGCTTTCAAGGAAACCCCCGGCAAAAAAAGGCAGCGCGCCACGTCGCGCCGTTAAAGCACTTTTCCTCTTCTATTTACATTCACGGATCAGCTTTTTACGATGGATTAGAGCGTCCATTAGCGAAAGAAAACGTAAAATATGACGGTATAAAAAAAACTACACAGACAGTTGCACATGTGAATAAATCTACAATAAAAAAAAAAAACGGGCGTAGCTATCGCTTTAGCATTCACGAAATTCCTTTGTTTTACACCATGCATAATAGTCGTTATTTAATATACTGTAGCGGGTTTTTCTTACTCGTCAGACATTTTTGTAAATATGTATTTGCTTATGCAAGGTACGAAATAATAAATAATTATCATAATTATCATCATTGTATTTACATTTAACGTCGTAAAGGCTGGCGACTAGCATCCCCACATGTTTTGTTTATGTTATCTAAGGGTGACGAAAGACATAGGAAGGAATATAAAGATACGAGGGCACGATTGCAGTCTGGTCCAAGTTTTCTGTGGTTTCCTTGGATCACTTAGGCAAATGCTGGGGCAGTAATATTCCACAGATAATCTTTCACTTCTCTTCTGTCTTCATTTCGTCCGTCTCATCTTTCTCTCCCTAACCACACCACCCACCCATTCCCACGATTCCGGAAAGATGGCTGAAGAGGGCCTTACGTCCTACCCTCCGGTAGGGACTGCCTGCCCACCAAAACGAGTATATGGTGGGAATGAACCACAAAACAGTTTTTTTTTCAATTGCAGCGATTTAATTGTAGCGATGCGATGCGATGCGTTGCGTTGCAGGTGCATTGATTATACATAGATAATTTGTTATATTAAATTATTGGTTTACTAATGTGATTACTGGTTATATATATTTGATATATATGTAGTATTTACATTATGCACAGTACTCGAGAAAGATCTGATTGTGTTAACACGTTATCATTGGCCATTGTGTTTATAAGAGCTAGTTATTGAATTGTGGCTAAAGTGCCACGACTATCTGTCACCGGTGATGCCTATAGTACGGTGATTTGCCTTGCGTGGGGTGGGCATGGTGCTATAGCGGCACGGGGTTAGGTTTGATCTACCCTGTTGGTCTCCAAAATGTGTGTATTCCGTCTGGAGGCGCGGGAGTGCAAACTCATGATTACATGTATTTAATACGATTTGCTGATTGCAAGTGATCCAGAGGGGCAGGGGTTCCGAAGGAACCCCGGTGAGTACCTGATTACTTTATGATCTTGTCAACAGATCGGTAAGTGTATTTATTATTTCATGTGATAACTTCCTATGAGCGAGAACGCCTGTTTGTCGTCATCTCACTTTTACACAGTCGCCAGCCAGCCAAATATGTTTATACTTGTTCACACACGCCTTCATCTCCCGTCTAAGCAGATAATTAATTATATTTACTATTTCCTAATTATTGGCGAGTAAAATTATCTTGATTATTCTTATTGATTTAAATGTTCTTTTAAACATTAACCAATCTGACATCAAATCAAATCGAATTAAAAAAAACCCTTATACTTATTATTTGGAATTCTGGTATGTAAATATAATTCTAAATATTTCTATTCTAAATACTATTCTTCTATACTATTTTATTGCTACTGTGCAAACATCTATTCAAATACTTCTGTTCGAATTCTTTTGTGACAATACCTTTCTATTATACTCTGTCTAAATTACTTTATTACTTGTACTTTCTTTAACAACATTAACAACAAAAACATAATTATGTGTGTAACCTTCCTTACAACATATAAAAGAACGTACCTATACGCAGATAATATTTATTTGGTTTGGTAACGAAAACCGAAGTTTAACATGTGACATTTAAAAATTCATTAAGTTTGTCTGAACTTATAAATTCAAAGTAATTATAATCGAGAATCCGTTATTGAAGTGTATATTCCCGTAGGGCTGCAACTTCTTCAAAACGTTTGTTTGTCTTTATAACCTTAAAAAGCAGAAATTTATGTCGTCTTTATAAAATACAGTTTTATTAAAAGAGAATTCCGAGAATGTAATATTCAATTTATAAAATTCAACATTTATTTCTATATCCATATTTCTTCCCGATTGATATATAATATGAAAAAGTCTGAGCTTATCTTGGCGAATATTTTTTATTTTTTAACAAAATACAATATTTCGCTAACGTTTTATGAGCTTCTTCAAAGGAAATTGTTGTTAGAGAAGCTTTAAAGATGTGAGAAAAAAATATTTACCTGAACAAATTTAGATATTCTTATCTATTTATTTCTAATTTATTCTTGAATAAGGAAACATTTAAATATTTAGATTAATATGATATTCATTTTTACATATTAATGTACCTATTTAAATTAGCCTCTACTAAAAAGAAATCTCCAAAATACTTCATAAATGATTAATACATAATTTGTCATATTGATTGGAAAATGTCTGTGTTATTTTCTTTTCGTCAATTGTAAACTGCAAAATTCTAAAAAGAACTGCATAATTTTCATTTAATGTTGTTTCGTAGAATGTGCTGAAACATGATAATATAACGTTGGCCATCATAACAATAAATTCCAATATCTAATAGTTCATGATGACAGGATTCATATTTCGGTTGCATAAAAAGAAGAGTTTTGAAGATTCATGGCACCAAGTCATCGAAATATATCTTTCAAACATATCTGTTTAAATTTCGATTTAACCGAGGTTCAACTCTCGTCTACTTTATCAGAATGTATGTATGTAGGTAATGCTGTATGTTACTGCATTTCTTTTTTGATATCTATATAATAGAAAGTAATGAAATATTTGGAATTATTTGCTATTACTATTTCGCTAGTAAATTTGTCTAGTCCTTTTGTGGTTAACAGGAACTAAATCAGTAAATCAGTTGATTTTTTTTAAACTTTATTAAACTTTAACTATTCTGGACTTGCTGACTTAATTAATAAAGGACTACAATAATATATAATAGGTATATTTGAATCCTTATAACATATCTAGGTATTGAATGATACTATAAGTCGGTTACTACTTTTTTATTTCTGTACTGCTCTTCTTCAGAAGGTATTCCAAGTGCAAAAGTCACACTTATAAACTCAAGATTATTAAAACTTCTTCTAGGTTTAGTAAGATTTAGTAAATTTTAATGTTTTGTCATCTGATTATGTAAACTTGTGCACCCAAGATGGCAAAATAATTTAAAATACGTCTTAAATCAGACAGTTCTCTGTTTTCGTGAGAATCTCAAAGAAAACTCAATAGTTGACTTTCCATAAAACCTTATATCTTTTATTCAAAAAAGAAGAAATTAAAACCCTTATTCGTCTGAATATTAAGATCAAAGATCTCACATTTGAAACGTGTCCTACCAAGTAGGCACAACGTACCGAAAGCCATATCCCACGACCTGTTTCGACCTATCGGATCTCATCAGGTGGGCGCTGGCGAATAAGGATTTTAATTCCTTCTTTTTTGAATATGTTATATCTTCGTCTAAGAATCCATCGGAATCAACAGTGTAATTCAATGCCGGTAGGGGTATTAGCCCTCGGACTAGTTGTTTCTGTTGATTCCATATTTATATTTATTATATCTTTTAGGTAAACAATAATGAGATTTAGCATTATTTTGCAGACATAACATTGTTTAAAATGTTTTGCATACACAGAATGCCTTAATTAAAAATCAATTGGAAATAATTATCAGAAGTTGGTTAACGCTTCTGAAAAGTTGTTGGCACAAATTCTATTAGCGGTCATTTTGGGTCGAAGGTTTTGTTCCGTAATCGACGTGATTTCTAAAAACCGTACTAACCCTTACGAAGGAAAACATTCCAAACGCAACCCGATACTAATTAAATCAAATTGTATAAACTAAAGGGTTAATTAGTAAGATATCGTTTGTTCAGTGTATATGATAATCTAATGAATTTTAATGACAGACCCGAAAATTTCAATAACACCTCACTTAAAATTCAACATTATAATTACTTGTTTGTAATTAACTAACAATTTTAATATATTATTTAAATTAAAGACAAGATAATCAACAAAAAATGCAGGTACTATGTAACTTAAAAACTTATATCATTATTAATGTTTTTAGGAATATGATCTTGTAATTTTATAAATAATTAATTCCCTGAATTTTATTTATATTTCCTGAATATAACTAGATACGTATTTTATTTAATTTTCATTTGAATTTTATCTGCGAATGTTAACGCAACGAAATTGTCCGATTTTACTTCCTCTACAAATAATTAGCAGGAGCAGTTCCTAAATCAAAATTAGTTTCTACATCTGGGTAGAGCAAACCGGCAAAATTGTATACATGTTTTGAAGCGTGAAAGTTCAACTTTTAATAGAAAACTTTTTGCGCAGTTAATACGGCTGCAGCTAATAGCGTGAGTAATGTTTGAAAGAGCAACTTTCTATGCATAAAAAGCGAAAACAATTATTGGTTAATTGAGTATAAACTTGTTTCTATGAGATTAGGAAACAAAAGTAAAATTAGTATATTATTTGATTTAGATATTCTAGAATTATAGAATATATGATGAAGTTATAGTAGGGGTAAATTTTAAACACAGTAATGCGATATTGATTATTGAATTACTTTGTACCCACTACAGATTACCTAATATTAATAAGGAAACATTTGTTACTTGTTGTTGTTATATTTGTATATATTCCCAGGCTTGGATTGGCCTACCGGGACGCTAGGAAGTTTCCCTGCGGATGATTGCCAGTATATTGGCATCTACTGATATTTACTTCTAATTGTATTATTGCACGTTTGAAAGGAGCCTCACGAAGGTTTAAGCACATAGTCAGAAATTTATTGAAACCACCAGATCTACAGTGGCCGGCACCTAAGGAGATTCAGCGACAGTCAGATTGATAGGTAGCTAGGCGGAAACTTTTAGCATAGCAGTAAATGAAAGAGCCAATAAGAATATAGCTGGAACGAAGCGTCAACTTGTAGTTCAGCGGCGCGTATCACTGAGAGAAAAAGTACCGAACACGAAACACAAGTGAACTCATTTAACTGATTTACTTACCCTAATAACCTCTTCTCTACTCTGTTAATTTGCCGCTACGCTACTTAACCTTGCTGAGCAGTTATCATTCTGCCTACCGGTCGATTATCCCCGCCATAAAGGGGCTAAGCTTTGCTAGTGTGCATCCGACTATTCATGGCTTTTGAATCTCCTTAGGTGCCGGGCACTGTAGTTTGCCTGGGTGTTCGATGTGTGGTAATATCCCGCCGAAGGTTCTTTTGGTTAACTTATGATCAAAAATGGATTGCTTTTCTTTTTATATACACTTTATTTTATACTATTTACACTTATTTGAACTTTTGCTTGCTTGATTTAATTGATTTATATTGATTATGATTTTGGATGTATGAATATTGATTTAAATCGAATAGAGTCGAATAGAAGAGAAAAATCGAATACGTAATGGAATATAATGTAATTTAATGATATTTCGCTTATTTCTTACAAAACAGACAACGCCTCAAAGTGAAAAATATCCCACTCTTGAAGCTAAACATCCCCAATAGCAATTTACAAAACCAGTGGTGGTGTTCTTAAGGCTGATGACCGATGCATCTGAAAGTATTTACAAGGGGTGTCATAAAGAGGCCAAAATCTATTTTTGGGATTTTAAAATGGATTTACAACAGAGGAGACAAAAGATGCCTATATACCTTCAAACTACACTTAACAGATATATACACGAACAGACAAATAATTATTTTTAATATTTACAGCCACTTAACATAGATAGTTATTTAGAACCTACCATCCAATTTTTTTGCGTGCTTTTAACATTTATAACCTGCCTCGTAGATTCAGTTGGGCAAGTAGATACCTTCGTAAGGTACTTGTCAAACATTTAATAAAGAATACTACTGTTTGTACCAAATACCAGTAGATGGCGATATAACGGTAATAATCTTTTCTTTAATAATGCTTAAGCCGTTTTCTTTTCGTGAAACAAACGCTTGTAATCATTTAAGGAAGCAACACGTTGAAAAACAAACTGAAGAAAAATTTCCTCATTTTGTCGTAGCGTCTAATCCAGAGCGTTAGCAACAGTTACCTCCACAGTTCTTGTAACGTTCTTTATTTAATCAGCACATTAGAAAAGTATCGCGAAGCTGCGTTAAAAGCGAGTCGCTCAGACAAAATTTAATTTTACTAAAAGGACATTGTTGCAGTTGTTTATACGTGATTTCGACTATGGCGTTCATTACAAGGCGACAAGTTACGCGCTCCAGTGCTCTATCATCTTTTTTCTTATAACGATGGAATGAAAATCAGATATTACATATATAACTATGTTTAAGAAAGTTTCAGTAATTTAATTAGCATAAACAACTGCTATTGCAAATTAACTAATAACATATTTGAATAAACGAATGAATTCTACAGACCTTTTTATTATCTATAATATATTCATATACTACCAATTTATCTTGAAGCATCCTTCTCTAAAGGTAAAATGTTGGATTCAATTGGTATGACTTTTTAACCAATTCTTTGTTGAATATACAGAATTGAAATACAGCAGGTTTAGTTTACGTCATAGAATAGATTCCGACATCTTTTATAATCTGTATTTTTGCAGTTGATCGTTCAGGATTAATCATAAGTATACATATAATTACAGTCTTAAAAGTATTGGCTTTGTACGGGTCTGAAACATGGACGGTCATTGTGGCCGAAAAGAACAAGTTACACGCGTTTGAGATGTGGTGTTATAGGTGGATGATGAGAGGAAAAGGAGAAATGTAACAATAGGGCACCTTCTGAGCCATGATAGACTAGTTAGAAATAACAGGCGGGCTGAAGAGTGCGTAGGCTGATCCATAGATGGCGCTACTAGTATACTAGTATCAAATCCATATGATTTGTAGTTAGCCCTAACCTTCAAAAGACGCGCGTATAAATTTGACAGCTATTGCACTATTAGTATCTGAGTTATAGCATTTTTAGTGAAAGAACTTTTGTTACTTTGAAAAAATGGATAAAAAGGAATTTCGAGTGTTAATAACGCATTGATTTTTGGCGAAAAAAAATACTGTTGAAACCAAGTCCACAAAATAATTTTTCATAACCGTAGAGTGAAGTTGATTGAGATAGCTGAGATCCGACCTTAAAGATATCAAAGGAACGTGTTGGTCATATCGTGAATGAATATGAATATTTGGATATGCGAAAAGCAGCATATTTGAAGAAAAAGAAAGTGCTGCTTCATCAAAACAATGCACCGTGTCACAAATCAATGAAATCGATGACAAAATTCCATGAGTTGGGCTTCGAATTGCTTCGACATCCACCGTACTCTTCAGGTCTGGCCACCAGCGACTTTTATCTGTTCTCAGACCTCAAGAGGATGCTCGCTGGACAGAAATTTTGCGTCGATGAAGAAGTAATCGCGGAAACTAAAGCCTATTTTGAGGCTAAAGACAAATCGTATTTTAAAAATGGTATCGAAAAATTGTATGACCGCTATAATCGTTGTATCGCCCTCGAAGGGAACTATATTGAATAATAAAATCAAATTCTATCAAAATAAGTAGCTATATTTTTAACTCTGTCTTAAGAAGTAGGTATAAATCAAATCAAGCTCAATTTAACTTCATTGTCACACTTGTTGAAAAACACCGTCAAAAAACTAAAAATAGTATCTGCTGATTTCTCTATAAAAAAGATGATTAGTAAACAAATAATAACGACCAATCAGATACGGAATTGTATATGTTTTAAACTGCCTGGCGAATAGCTGGAATCAATTTCATTTCCAACCGCAGTCTAGGCTTTTAATTAGGATATTTACACAGTTAGCTTCGGGACGCTTTGGTTTGTACATGTAACATTATCAAACATTTACATCGAGCAAATTTTTCGAATTACGGGATTCAACTGCTGTTTATTTTTTGTAAAACCCAACATCAAACATGTACTTAGTGATTTACTAGATTAAAAAAAAAAGATGGAACGTACGTAAATAAATTTGCGAGAATTATATATTTTGGTGTAATTAAAATAAATTATTATTTTTAGTCGAAGACTAGTTGGATACGCATCTCCACTTTTTGCGAACAGTAATCTAACCTAGGCCTTCCTCTGCCTCCCTTTACTCATATTACTGCTTCTAATATGTCCCTAACTAGCCTTTAATAAAATCATTAAACTAATCAAAATTAAAACAGACAAAAATAAATTAATAACATAGCTGTTTAGGAACTTTTATTTCAATGTAGATAATATGAATTTCAATTAAATTTCTTGCTACTAAATAATTGATTACCTTACAGTTGCTCCTAAAAACAGAAAATTTACCATCCAATTAATTAACTGCTGCAGGAATTAAAGCAATTTCTACGTAATTTGTTTTAGTCTGAACTGAGCGTTAAACTGACGTATATTTAACATTCTCAGTAAATTGCTACTCATTACCTGACAGTCGTGTATATTCCTACAGGATAATATTAAAGCACAATTTGTTTTTCGAAAACTTTAGGAGATTGTAGATTCTAGGTTGCGTATAAAGCTTTCTTCCGAAACAATTCTTCATGCCTTCGTACTGCTAATTGTTTAAATTTACGTTAATAAAGTAGCTAGATATATAAAGTCTGTAATGAATCCCGCGGGATATAAAAGTCCTTGGTGGTTTACTTATTTATTAAACAACACTTACAAGGAACAAAAGGGTTGACGAAAACCGATCAAACAATATTTAGAGAAACGACGTGATACCACCACGAGATCCAGAAAAATTACCACTTTAGGGATTCATGAAAATCGCCCAAAAAGGGGAACATAATTGGTAAAAACCAAGCAAATGTGACTGTACGCATTAGTGCAACCTTGAAGTAATATGAGCTTTTTAACTGTTTTGGAATAAAATGTAACTGATAACGTATAAAAGAATGAAAGTGTCCCCTAGAAAAGTTGCTCATCAAGAGTCAGTATATTTTCATACAAACACGAACGTAACGATTTGCCGCCAGTTGCTTAGTGCAAAAGTTCCGACAGGAAATGTTTCGACGATTAGGTGGATACTGTAGTTTCAAAACATATGCATATGTATCATAGCATACCTTCCGAGTTACAGGACATTTTGATTTTTTCCCATAGGAGAGGCACATCAACTTTAATGGTTAGCAACATCCCTTATTTATTTTGTTTTTATCATTTACTTATCGGGCGGCGTGGTCTAGTGCCTAAGTCACCGGTTCGAACCCGGGTCCGGCTGCTATTGTCCAAGTTTTCTGTGGTTTCCTTGGATCACTTAGGTAAATGCTAGGTCAGTAATATTCCACATATAATCTTTCACTTCTCTTCTGTCTTCATTTCGTCCGTCTCATCTTTCTCTCTCTAACCACATCATCCACTCATTCCCACGATTCCTGTAAGGAGGCTAAAGAGTGCCTTATGCCCTATCCTCCGGCTTTGCACTACAGTGTAGGTCGGAGGGACTGCCCGCCCACCAGCACAAGTAGCTGGTGGGAATAAAACACAAAAAAGTTTTTTTTTTTGGTAGCATATTAGTATGTCTTCTGAAGATGACCTAGTAGGTAGTACGGTAGTATGTTTGGACTTGACTGTCCTAGAAAAATGTGATTATTATTTAAAATTTAATGGTTTAATGAAATTCAAGAGCAGTCTCTTTTTTGTCCCTGGTTTTGTCTCTTATTAACTTAATTCTTCCTAGATTGTTACTCAGACTATTAAAAATATTATATGTAAATCGATTCAATGTTGTCGATTTTTATAACAAGACATGGGGTTTCTGATGCACTTACAGTGGTATTGCTATATTTTTCTTTACGTATATGTAAATTTTAGAACAATAACAATAGCTAATTCATTGTTTTAAATTATAAGAAACAATACCAATTGCGAAATTATATATACGTAATAAATGTAGCGAAAGCCTCTTTTTATTATGATCCTGTTTATTCTCTTGTTCTTAACAAAAAAAAAAGGAACGACCGCGTAACATTTTATCGAACCTGTGGAGAAAGTCATAAATAATACTAGCAACGAGCAGACATTAATTGTTACAATAAATCGTAATGTTGGACTCCAGACCCTTAGTCTTCCTTTCCACCCTAAACTTTAATTATAACGGAACTGAGGACGGGTAACACCTTGCACCGCGGCGTGCTGAGTCCGTTCGGTATGGTCACATCGCACAATTTCACGATCCTCATCCCATCCCCACACTTACACGATTGTTTCCGGTGTAATTTCTTTGCTGAATTTAGGTCTAGAACATATCGCAGTGATAATTAAATTGTTCCGGAACCGAAAGTATTACGTACTTAAACTGGCCACTTTTATGATCCGTAGGGAGTGTATGTATCCATTAAAAATAAAGTTACGTTGGAAAGTTACAAGTAATATAAAAATAAAAATAAAAAACCTAAGACTGTACCTACTCTTTGAAAATGACCGAGTAATAGTCGAACTCAAACTAAAGTGCTACTTTGCATTTAAAAATCCAAACATGTCATCAATTTAAATTATAAATGCTCATCTAAATATTCTCTGAAAACATTTTTTTGCAACATTTAATCAGTATGTTTCATGTACTCGACAAATAACAAGAGAACTTAAGGGTGCGGTGGTAGTACATGAAACGTCCTGACAAACCTAATTAAAGGGTTGCAGGTATTAAATTTTTGATTAATACACAAATGATTTGCTTGTAACGTCTATTAACACTATTTACAAAATGTACATTTGGTATCAATCAAGTGCGGGAAGAAGTTTAAAGAATAGCGAGATGAATCACAATCGGTACGGTGTTATATATAATGTATGATTGTGAGGGTGCGCGTTGTTTATTTGGAGGCGATTTACTTAACACTGACTTAGACTTAACTTAAGGGAGAAAAAGAGGCGGAAGAAATAGAAAAGGAAAGACGCGGTAATAAGAGATAGTGATAGCTGTGGCGATGATGAAGATATAGGGTTGTAGGCAGCTGTAGGTCATAAATTGCAGGGGGTGAATGCAAGGTACAAAGACAGATAATTATGGTGAAGAGTATTACAGAATGACAAAGAAAAGATGAAGCAGTAAATTATACAATATTTTTTAATTTCTTCGATCAGAGAATCCATGTCTGACAGTTATTACGTATTTATCATGTACATAGTTTCAGCTTCTCAAGTCGATATACTTATTAGAAAAGGACCTTCTTCAACATTACTGAATCTCACAAAAAGCAGTAAATTGCTAAAGATGGAGTTCACTTTGCTGTTTGTATTTTTTCATAAAAATTTATATTATTTATATGATAAATACGGACTACAT
Organism: Agrilus biguttatus; assembly: GCA_963921985.1. Taxonomy (NCBI): domain Eukaryota; kingdom Metazoa; phylum Arthropoda; class Insecta; order Coleoptera; family Buprestidae; genus Agrilus; species Agrilus biguttatus. Next base: position 12,349,832 of record OY998119.1, on the reverse strand, counting down.
ATTCAAAAAAGAAGGAATTAAATTAAAGATTAAGATCAAAGATAGACCGAAACCGGTCGTGGGATATGGCTTTCGGTTCGTTGTGCCTACTTGGTAGGACGCGTTCCAAATGTAAGATCTTTGATTTTAATATTTAGACGAATAAGGATTTTAATGCTTTCTTTTTTGAATATGTTATATCTTCGTCTAAGAATCCATCGGAATCAACAGTATAATTCAATGCCGGTAGGGGTATTAGCCCTCGGAGTAGTTGTTTCTGTTGATTCGATATTTATATTTATATTTATAATACGGATTATATTTATTTATTAAAATGATTATAAAAGATATTGAATGACCAGTATTAATTAGTACATTAAATTAAATTTTTATTTTGATTTATATTAAATGTTTTGTAATATGCCGTGAGTCACTTTACGACTCCTTCATTTCACTACATCTTCCCTCTCTGTGCTCATATATGCACATATAGAATCTAACATAATCTAGTCACCATCCATTGAATTTGACATAAATTGCGAAGAAATTTAATTTTGTTCTCACTAACACAAGACGGGATGTTCATTTTATCCAAGAAGCGTTATTCAGGTTGATGATTTAGCAAGTAGTGGGAATACAAAGTTCTCAGGAACTGTACCTGCAAAATATGGTGGATGCAAAGTACAGAATAATTAGGTGTAATAAAATAGGGCAAAGTACAGGCGCAAGGGAGCAATTTTCAATTAGAGACTCTCTTAGGTATATATCTGTATATACAGTGTGATCAAAATGTTCCAAGATTAATGTTATCAACATGACACTGCTGTTCGAAAACAGCTAAGGATGTAATATGTTATTTATTTAGAGAAATGTGAAGATTGTGTTAGGATAGGAAGGAGTGGGGGTGCGTGTCCTATCGGGGGTAAACTTTTGTTTAGCTGAAATGAGTTATAAACTAAAAAAGTGAAATTTTGCGAGCAGTGAATCACAAAAATTTTCCTGCGGAGATTCATCATTTTCCGGACTTTAGAATAATCGAAATCAGTTGCATAATTTTTGTTTATTAATTTGGATTTTAAACGTTCCTCTGAACAAAAAATACGAAAATTACCCTGCGGAAATATAACGTTTTCGTTTTACGAGCAAATTTAGTCGACTTTAGAATAACCGAAGTCAGTTAAATTAAAACTTTTTTTTTTTTAATTTAAACGTTAAACACAAAAACGCGAAAATTTAACTAACTTAACCTAACCTAACCTAACCCACTATTTTACTTATTGTCTCTAAAATCCCCATATTCTAATCTAATAGCTCGTAAAAGTTCCTGAAATAGATCTAAGTTTTTTTTACAAAACCGACTCCACAAATATTCGCACAGCTTGTCGGCAAATTTCCCTTCTGTAGCATGCTGACCTCTTAAATATTTTTTGGCAGCATTCCATTGAGATTCAATTCTCTGCGTATGGGTACCATCATCTTCTCCATAAGTCTGTATGTATTATGGATCCCGGCTCAACATTAGCTTTAATTATATCAATTAAAGTGGTTGAATCCCTATTATTATTCGGACACACAATCAACCTTAAATCTTGGGAATTTCCCGTAATCAAACCCAATACCTTCATTAATTTGCCCCGATTATATTTGCCAGGAAACTGAAAATTATATATTTCCGCAGCAAGACTTTTATATTTCTGTATTTAGAGGTCCTTAAAAGCAAAAAAATACAATGCATTTTATATAACTCATTTCGGATAAAAGAAAGTTGAGCCCCTACCTATTAACATATAACGAGGTTTGATATTTATATTCTGAACCTAATAATGAAAAGACAGTAATTTATTATTGAAAATGGTTTTTCGAAGTATTCTCCATGATGATCGATACACTTTTGCATACGCTTGAACTGAGTTTCCTAACACATTTTCGATTCTGATTGAGGTACCTCCGAAACATTGTTTTTGACTGCATCAATGGCTGCTTCAGGAGCCGGAAAACGTTGGCCACGCTATTTATTCTTAATAGGTGGAAAGAAGAAGCCATTTGATGACAAATCTGGGCTGTACGGGGCAGGACCTCTCAATTCGACGTTTTGGCCAGTCAAATAGGTGGTTGTTCCAGCCAATGTGTGAGAGCTTGCATTGTCATGATGAAGAATGATCTTTCGTTGCCGCTTCTTCTTTCGTATTTGACCAAGCACCTCTGGCAAATAAATGATTTTGTACCATTCAGAATTCACCGTTCTATGTTGCTGTAACGACACGGCTGCCACATGTGCAGTTATTCCGAATATGACGATCTTGCAATTTCAGTCTTTTTTCGTCCCTCAGTGAACTGCTGCCGCCCCGATTAAATTTGTTATACCATCGTTTCATAGTGGGAAAGAATGGGGATTCATCGCCAAAAGTCGAAGTATGTTGATCGACGCACATCTGTTGTGAAAATCCACGTCAAAAGTCGTAAAAAATAATCAGACGAAATTGTTCACGAGATAATTCCATTTTTTTGTTGAGACAAAATTTTCAAGTCACTGTAAACAACACAAGTGGTGCTCAAATTACAAAACGTTCTGAAGAAGGTTATGGTTAAAGAGGTCAAGCTTTCAATTAGAGACGTCAATGGCATCTGTAAACACATGGTATTGCCAAGGCTCAAAATAAAAATAGCAACCCTCGTAATGGGATCTTATAACTCGATATTTATCGTTGCACAAAGTTAATCTTTTGACAGCTGTAGTATGAATTATTATTATTTGGTAAATGTGAACTAATAAATAAAAGCAAACTCAAACATTTGAAAATACATTAAAAGTTGATTGTTGACACAAGAAGTTTAGAAGAACTTTAATAATTTAAATATCTAAATAAAACGATTTACCTTCGATATGTGAAAGCTGAAAAATTTGTAAACAATTTAAAAGTGTGCCACTTGTTCTGGTGCTTATTTCCCTGTTTCTTCTGAAGATAAGCTGTTTTATTAAATATTGTAATATCAATAAACATTTTTCAAGTGAATGTCTAACCATCATACTCAAAACTTCTTCGGCTTCAGCTTTTAAATGAAATGAGAGACAAAGTGGCTTCCGACGGTAATGTTAGAAGTACTTGAAGAAGATATTGTATACAATAAGTGAAGAATGCGACAAGTGACACGAAATGAAATTCAGCGCTAGGAAAACTTAGTCTTATAATCATAACCGTTAGCAAAGAAAACAACGCTGCACTCTTTATAACATACTATTAAGGATAATTGCGACATCAACGTGTCTGTACCGTAGGATAAAATAGGATTAAGATCGTGAGTACAGACTTAAAAGTTGATTCAAACGAGAGTTGAACGTTTCCAGTAACTTTGAGAAAGAACTTAAAGAAAAGTTGTTTATAATTTATTGTCTTAACGTTTTATTTATGTAAATAAGTTGCTTAATTTGCCATTTGATAAGCAGTTTCGGAGCTATTTGTAGTTGAAATTTTACATTAGCTCCAAGTTTGATGAAGAAATTGTGTACTTAATTAATACGTAAAGGAATTTTCCACTTTTATTTTAACAAATACTTGACGTACGTTTCATCACTTAGTTTCTTCATCAGGAGTTAGAATTTTGGGTGTTTCATTCCCACCAGCTACTCATACTGATGTGCGGGCAGTCCCTTCGACCCACACTGTAGTGCAAAACCGGAGAGTAGGGCGCAAGGCTCTCTTCAGCCTCCTCTTAGGAACGGTGGGAGTAGGTGGGTGATGGAGAGGGAGAGAAAAATGATACGGATGAAATAAATACAGAAGAGACGTGTGTGTAGAATATTACCTATTGCCCCAGCATTTGCCTAAATGATTCAAGAAAATCACAGAAAACATGGACCAGAGCAAGCGGACCCGGATACGAACCGGTGACCTCCCGAATACTAAGTAATGATCTAAACCACTAGACTATACTGCTCGGTACAATTTACTATTATTGTATTCTTTATATAGTACAGATTATCCAGGTGGGAGAGTGAGGATACAGATTAAGTAAGAGTGAGCTGCTTATCTTTAGTTGATAGTTCATAAGTAAATTTAGATTTTTGTATTTATCCATGCATTGTAGAAAGTAAAAGTGGCAAATGAAATTGGGCGAGCTTTTTATAATACAAACCTAGTGTGTCAGACAAAAATTATTTCATTAACGAGTTTATTGATACAAATTGTGGTGCTATTTAAAGGTAAGTTTGTAAATCATACTTTATCCTTAAATTTCGCACTTGACTATTGAAATAAATTGACAATTGCTAGGTAATTGACCATATACGTAATTAACAACGTTGTTTATACTATTCAAACTTTAAACACACTTTTGATGCTCGAATAAATCACAAAAGTAGTAAGAACCTGATGTTTGTAAGAAATGATAATTTTAAATAAAGAGAAAAAATAAGAACTAATGACATTTGATAGAATTAGATGTTGTAGTTAGTTTCCTATATATTTTTTTGATTACCCTGTATACAGGAAGGACCGCAGGATTGTTGGGTATTTAGGTTGCGCAATTTTAAACAAAGAGAAGGAAATATATTACGGTTCGCCTCGGTGACCGAGTACCACGGGGTAGCAGACATCCTAATCCGTTTTGTAATTATGACTGCAACATAAAGGACCAACTTATTGCTCTGCGGAAAACTTGGGCACAAAATTTTAATAAATCGTGGATGTTACTGAATGCAAAGTAGGACTGTTTTAAAATCAAAATTTTGAGGGACAATAGAAATACAAGAATAAATTAAACTTTATTCCTCTTTAGATGTGAAATGTTCAGAGACGGCTCTGCATAAAGAGTATTGAGAAACAAGATCGTGATTTCTGTAATGCTCTGGCAATTCAAAACCTGTATACCACATTTGTAATTAAATTCTTGAGTGTGAATTCGCAATATCTGCTTGATGTTTAGACAGTCTAAAAAAGAGATTTTCATCTCAAAACCGTTAAAAGTAACACGGGTCCACGAAAGCCAAATTGGAAATTCTGAGGTTACATTTGGACTATGCAGAAAATGACACCTCTGCTCTTATCTTGTTTATCCACGTAACCTATGTTATCTACATTACTGAAAGATACAAGAAAAATTACAAATACAAAGCGATTTCTAGAAATATTACTTTCAGAAATTGCAGCTTAACTGCAGTTCGTTTTTTTATCTTTACTCAAATATATTGAGCAATAAAGTCGTCAAAAAATGACTTCTATGGCCATATTTGTTCATTTTGACAATTTTATATTGTACGAAAATAATATATATTTTTTACTTGTTGTCTTGCGTGGAACATTGAAAAGTGTTTTTTAAATAAAGCGTAGACATACCCTTTTTAATTAATTATTATCTTATTAGTAAAACAACAACTAAACTTTTTGTGTTTGTTGGGAATGCCCTATGTACTACAAGCCCTTTTACGTACTTGTTGTAATGTAAAGCGCAAAAGTTGAATTGCCCCGAGCTGTTGATAAGTTGCGATCACGAAGGTCACAAAAAGTTTTCAAAGTTTTACCACATTTAAAATACAACTGTAAAAGTAAATAGGTACCTAAAAAGCGTTTGAATAACTTATTTTATCGTTACAGTTAGAATTAATTTCAGCATTATGTAATACAAACAACAAAGTTTATATTATCATTAGTAAGAATTAGTATAAAAACTTTTTCCTGTATAGAACAATTTTTTTAATTATTTTTGTTGTATTATATTAAAAATCTTTGTAGGTGGGGAGGGGGTAAAATAAAACTCAATATGTTTTTTGTGCTGTCGTAACTTATTGTGTTAAAAAATAATTATTAATAAAAATTCTGAACGTGCAAATCCATATCATTCATATTCCAACAATAATGTGCTAAACTGAAAAATCAAACCTTGTAGAAAACTAATAATTTGAGATACTAAGGACACGGTTTAAAGGAATAAAAAGAAACTCAAACAACCAAATTAAAACCACTACATTTCGATACAAAATGACTTAATCAAAACACTGTCAATAATACCAAAGACTAATCAGCCATAAGGAAAAATTTACCATTGGGACTCCGATTTTCAAAATGATATTTTTCTTCGATGACCCATGATGACCTGTCACTAATCCTAGAATATTATGAAAATCGACGCGTACAATTTTTTATTATAAATTAAAATGTCAATTTCCTCAGCATTATGTCTATGGCAGAAATTCGGACTTTTAGCCTCTGGATGACCATATGCCTCATCGAAATTGGACATGTTTCTTTCAGAGCCCAAAGATATTGTCATAAGACATATTTTGGCTAAGTGACAAGTTGCGACTAAAATAGTAAAATGTTTGACGCCCCCTGGCGGCCACAAAAAAAATAGTCGCAACTTGTCACTTAACCAAAATATGTCTTATGACAATATCTTTGGGCTCTGAAAGTATCATGTCCAATTTCGATGAGGCATATGGTCACCCAGAGGCTAAAAGACCGAATTTCTGCCATAGACATAATGCTGAGGAAATTGACATTTTAATTTATAATAAAAAATTGTACGCGTCGATTTTCATAATATTCTAGGGTTAGTGACAGGTCATCATGGATCATCGAAGAAAAATATCATTTTAAAAATCGGAGTCACAATGGTAAATTTTTCCTTATAGCTGATTAGTCTTTACTTTGTTTCTAAAGAGAAGTTAGTTATTTTGTAACTATGAATCAAACCGAATGCAACGACGCAAAAGATTATAAAATTGTATCGCTGCTTACCCTGCGATGTCGCCCACTGTTGTATATCTTCATATCTCGTGTAAGTGGCATCGGAAGCTTCGGTGCACATGTCGGCTATATGCGGGGAAATAATCGACGATCGTCCTAAATCGACACTGTATGTCATGGTGTAGTTTTGTCGTCCACGATCTTCTTCGGGCGTACGAATTGTTCCCGGATTCTTTTGTCTTAACTTGGACATCGCGTCCGACGATATAAACGCGTCCCTGGTTATATGAAAAATGAAACACATCACCTGATATTGGCTCTGCCCTCGCTCCTCTTCACCCAATACGAGAGCTTTGAGGATTTGGACCTCCTGAAAGTAAAAAGAGAATTGTTAACAACCCTATTCTTTATTTAAATCATGATAAACAGTCAATTGCATCTGTTGTAAAACTGAAAGAAGTATTGAAGAAACAGAATGTCAGAGTGCAAGCTAGTTAGATTTTCCCCTGAATTTAGTTGTCATATTGTTTATTGCGATTAGGCACTGAACCTACATCAAGTTATTACTTGTTAGTGTTCACTGCTGCACAACCTTAATTAAAAAGCTGTGCCACTTATTATTTCTGAATATTGAGGTATTGTGCGTATTGTATTACACACCGATTTAACCTTTTTGTGAAATTACGTAAAGTCATACGATTTGAATTTAATATCTTTATTTCATGTCACTATACACATGTTCTTGTCGGTATCGTGGTTCATTAGGATCTGATCTCTTTATCTCGCCAGATTGGCCATACAGACCCCCATTGTTCTACTGTTCTTGATAGTCAAACCCATTGTTTCACCGCACGTCTTATGAAGATATATCGAAGACAAACATCGTCACAAGAAGAAAAAATATCTAAGTGATTAAAAAATGTATAAATATAAACACAAATCAGACTAAACACATATGTAGAATGTAACATTAATTTGTCGTTTTGATAACTATTCCTTGAAATTTTAAACGATATCTACTATTATATTTAACGCAACTTAAGATTTTATGTAACGTAGTTTAGCAATCTGTTCATTTATACGAAATATGACAGTCTTACAATTCAAACGTAGTATATTGTGACTCCTTGGTCTGCATAAAGCCTTTTTAACTTAAGCCCCTTTTATAAAACATAGTTCTTCCTTTTTCGTCAAAAAAAATAACGGTTTTTGGAGTCCGTTTTCTAATTTCTAAGAAGAATCAAATATAAAGTAGTGGAGAAGTTCCTTTTCCCATGTGAAATCCTCGGTGTGGAAATATTTGGCTGATTTTATTTACATTTTTGTAAATAAAAGATAAGGTAAGACATCAAATGTGAATGATCGCCTTATATGTAGATGCATATTTTTATTGATTTTAGCTTATAGATGAATAAAAGAATCTGAACCATTCTAATATCAGATTAAATATTCTTAACATATTTGATCGATGTTAGAGGTATGTCCCATCCTGCATTATTTATGTCCAATCTAGAGATTACGACAGTTTATTATACGTCATTCGAAAGATAAAATCGGAAATACGATTTCTAGTTTGAGACTAAAGCGATATACTAACAACTATAAAAATCAGGGGCTAGAGATGTGTAGGGCCACAGGGCATGCGCTCATTTCGAATGTTTTGAAAACATTTAATTTCTGTCAATTAGGTAACACAATAACATTAAATTTCGAATATATTTTATAATACATACACAGGATTTAAACCTTAAAGCATAAAAACATGGAGACTGGGTTATTTACGAAAAGAAAATAAAAAAGTGTTATATATATATATATTTGATAGGCACGTGCACCAAATTAAAAAAGAACGTTAAGTTATCTAACTAATAACCATCAGACGTGGTTCGCGAGTTCAAATCAGTACGCCATAAATAACGACAAATTACTGACCAAGGTTTGTTTATCATTTGGTTATTATGTACAAGCGGCGTCGTAGATTCAGTTTGGCAAGTAGCACCTTCCTTTGTAAAGCCCTTGTCCAAAATTTCAAATGCAACAGTTAACAGCAAATATTAGTAGATGGCGATATTCTGGCCACATCTTGATATTTATTTCAACTTGCTTTTACGGAGCCATTTCGATTTAGTTGGTGATTTATTAAGATTGCCAGTGGCGGTGCAGTATCGGCGAAATACCAAAGAACTTCAAGGGAATAATTTAACAACAGCGTGCCACAAACATATTAGGACGGCTTTGCAGTAATCACCTTTACTACTTGTTTAATTTACCAATAAAGTTAATTTGACGAAAAATTGTAGTCTAATACACTATTCATTGCCAAAACCCTGATGCTGTGTTTAAATTTTTAGATGGTCTTGTTTAAAGCACATTGCAAACAATATTGGAAGCTGAAAAAGTCGTTTAACAATATTTCACACCCTTTTATAACCGAAAAATATGTTTTAGGCTCCAGTGTACTACAGATACCGCAAAAAAAATCTGCTACATATAAAATGAGATCCTTCTTTTAAGAATTTATATGCAAAATTTCAACTATACATGCCTGAAAATGGAGAAACTACAAGGGTTTGACATACGGACGTACGAACAGACGGAAACGATAAAATATATATGTTCTATCTTTTGCCATTTGGCTACGGAACCCTAAGAATACGTACGATGAACGAATTACTTATTCTCTACGTGCAATTCGTGTATATGAAAACAGGAATTCTTAATAATTCCAATCGATTCAGCGGTAGGTTCCTTGTGAAACATTTCAATAATTTTTTTAACAACTAAAAAAACGAAACGTTTTCACAAACGTTTCATGGTAATTTCTTAAACGTGTTTCGACCTTGCGGTCATTATCAAACTAGAACTACAAGAATACTAAATTTATTTTAGATAAAGGGCTATTAATCAGAAATTTAGTTGGAAATTCGGACATTATTGTCATTTTTCGCTCTGTTTTTCCTATTTACGACGAAGGTGTATCAAATATAAATGGGACTGTGATGTGGTAATAGTATATGCCTATACCACTAGAGAGAAGGGAGAACCAACTGCAATTCGTTTGAGTCGCTTTAATACGAAAAGAAAGAATGAGTAGGCAGAAGTGCATGTTTCCGTGGAGCAATGGATTATTATTAAGTTTTTGGCCAAGGAGGGGGCGAATCTAACCGGTGATTACAGGCACAGTTCGAAGACAACACCCTGTTAAGAACTCGGGAGTTAACATGGTATAAAGAATTTTCTGAAGGCCGTGAATAGGTCGAGAACGAGAACCATGCTCGCCAACATTGAGGCGGTCCGAAATCTCATTGAAGGAATAGACACATAACCCTCTGGGAAATCGTTGATGAATTAACCATCAGTTACGTGAGTGTTCACGGGATCGTGACAGATGACCTGAAAATGCGCAAAGTATTCGCCAGATGGGTTTGGGTTCCCCAATTGTTATCGGAGGATCACTAGCAACATCGATTGGAGATCGCAATCGCAGCGACACTTCAATCGATTCCAGCAAGAGTGTGAAGCATTTTTGAATTGGATCGTCACCTGTGATGAAACATGGGTGCACCACGACACACCAGAGTCAAAACAGGCGAGTATAGAGTGGAAAAAAAGCGGCGAGAGGGGACCAATGAAGGCAAAGACGCGCTTGTAGGCCACAATTAAGGCGCAATATTATTGTGATTTACTGGTTGCCCTGAAATTATAATTTCGAAGGAAAAAGATGAAGCAATCGGTCGAAAATAAATTTAGTGCTTGTTTGGTATCCTATTGTAATAAAAATGTTCTACATAAATGTCATTTATATAGTTAGTAAACGTTTAGCAATAAATTAGATATAAGTGGTGTACAGATTTCTTTGTTTGTTAAGTCTTAATGGGAATTTATGGCAACCATCACTCATTCTCATGTTACTGAGGACCTGAACTACCCCTATAAACCATGTGCCGGTGATTCTTTCGGGGGGTCTCGTCAGGTCAGTGTATTATTGATGGTGCAGATCACACAAAAAAATGCTAATAACTATTAGGGCGGAGCTACAAAAGTTTTATTTAAGAGCAAATTCGAATAAAACAAAAGAGTCAACGTTGTTACGTAAAACCGAACGTAGTAATTAAACCAACAAGAATTCAATTAATGTAAAATTTTCAATTGTATATATTGTAGATGTCAAAATAGTATATATTAATAAAATCAACAAAACAACAATAGTGAGTGTTATCATTCTACTAAAAACCAAAAGAAAAACACGAGGTTGGATACAAGATACTGCCTCACCGAACATCCAATCCAGTGTTCTTGTTTTCATTCACAATGACCGCAAGGTTGAAACACGTGTAATAGATTACTAATAAATATTTGTGAAAACGTTTCGTTTTTCTTTTTCAGCTGGAATACAGGAATTTTAATTTACAGAAGAGAGGAGTATTGTGTGGAATCCGGGGTGGTTAAGCATTTCTGCAATCAAAGTCCGGCAATAATTCCATTAAATGAAAAGACATTGCGAAGCACTAACACCACTAATGGTTTCAATTCAGTCGGCGTTTCCGCAAAATAGTTGCTAGTTGAAATGGCCGTGCACCTTGAAAGGCAATCTATGCTGGATCGACGTAATGGTAGGCATTAAATGTTCCGTTGCAGCAGTTTAATGGGTTACAACACAAATTGTTTCGCGGAGAATCAGATGTTGTGGCCGATCATTGTGGCCTCATTCTGTGTGTACTATAGAAATACAAAACAACTAAACACATTCCGCACGTGCACGAATTCATTAGCCGTTTTGTAACCGACACGTAGCTGCTATTAATGTTAATTATAAAAGCTAGGCAATTGACATTTATAATGATTTCGTTTCGATTAAAATAAGAACTTCTTATCGATTTGGTCTTACACAAAAAAGGGGATGTTTGTAGGACACAAGAATGTTAACTGGAATCACATATATTAGTAATCTGCGCCATAGATTCATTTTGGCAAGTAAAATGTTTTGAGAGGACCTTGTTAAATAATTAGTATTTAGTAATTATTAGTAGGATTGGAATTTCATGTTTTAACAGGTCTTACGAAAGTACGAGGGAGGTCCGTGACCTTTTCAATTTCCCGCGCAGTAACTCTAATGTTTATGGAACATTACAGCTTGGTCAGTAATATATCGAGACTGTCTATGGCACGCTGATGAGCTTCTAATAAGAGCGAAATCGCGATCCGTGTCTGGTGGTCTCGATAAATTTCTGACCAAAAACATAATAATTGTTTTTGACATGGAATAAAGTTTTCCCCAAAATGTTTTATTTTCCATCTTACTGATTTTTTACTTTTCCACTGTGATAAAAATATAACTTCTCTGGCTGAGGGACAGATATAAATACGTAATATTGAAAAAATATTACTTTTTTTAGATACTACCTAAGCAATACCTGACAGAAATGCTGACGTGCAAAGAGGTTAAACATTTCAAGACAGAACGTCGCTTTCTTTATATCAGTAGAGAGACAGAAATTTACAGTAAATAGATACGATTTAGATGTATAGACCATCGATTTTATATCCTGTCATGTGCAGGTTAACAAATTATTTTGATATCTTCCTATTACATGCCAATGTGTGTACTGATACTAAGGGTATCGTTAAAATTGAACATGATTTAAGACAATCAATAAATCATAAGTAGGTTACGATGTAAAGAAAGATTGTTCCAATTATTGGCACTAAACAATGCAAATGCATTAACAACAGGAATAGTATAGAACAGAAACCCCGCTAATTGAATTTTCGAGATCTGATACGAAACCATAAAATGTGCTCCCCCAAAAAACCGGGGGTGGGGATTAGGATTACGTAGGAAAATGAAAGAACGGTGCTGCAAGGAAAATACTTAATATAGAGATCATTCGAGGAGTAACAGCGGGTATAAGGGCGTATTTTTTCTTCCCTATATCCCACCATACTTCAAAATAAACTGAAATTATATTTCCTACGAGTCTCGGTTTGAAATCGATGTAACCCCAGACTAAGAATTTTATGGTAATGACAATAAACTGCCGAAGGAAGTATAATATTTATCCGATTATATAACAATATATTTGGAAATTTTAAAGAATTTTATGAATTTTTAAAGAAGTTATATTTTTATAAGCGATATATCGAAAAAAATGGATATACATATTATCATAATAGAGCTATTTGTTAGTATTCAGCTACAATCACATTTATCATCAATTTTGATTTTCAAAGAACCATAAATGAACAGCTGCACCGATATCACCGAAATTCCCTAAAAACATTTGCGTAAATACAGGCTTTCAAATTAAGTAAACTATATCATAATGAGATAGTTAGTTCATTAATTATGGTGCCATAAACAGACCATACACAAACATAGGCGTTAAACGAATAAAAAACGTTAAATTCAAACTATGTGCACTTTTTGTGAAAAATTGTTGAATAAACGAAGAAAGAGAAACGAAATAATGTTCACCAATTTATTTATTTGAAACTCGACAATTGTTTCGGGCTTTGCCCATTATCAAGAGTAATACCATAGTGTATCATTTTATACTTAACAGGCGGGCTGAAAAGTTCATAGGCCAGCATAGAAAAAAAATTTTTTTTTGATAGAATTTGATTTTATTATTCAATATACGATAGTTCCTTTCGAGGGCGATGCAATGATTATAGCGATCATACAATTTTTCGATACTATTATTTTTATAATATGATTTGTCTTTAGCCTCAAAATAGGCTTCAGTTTCGGCGATTACCTCTTCATCGGTGAGAAATTTATGTCCAGCGAGCATTCTCTTGAGGTCTGAGAACAGAAAAAAGTCGCTGGGGGCCAGATCTGGAGAGTACGCTGGATGCGGAAGCAACTCAAAGCCCAATTCATGGAATTTCGCCATCGATTTCATTGCTTTGTGGCTCGGTGCATTGTCTTGATGAAACAGCACTTTCTTTTTTTTTCAAATGGGGCCACGTTTCCGCGATTTTGTCTTTTAAATGTTCCTAGTCACTGTTTATGGTTTTCCCCTTTTTAAGTTAGTCAATGCTCATGGTATAATATTACCATGAGCATCCCATAATACTGATGCCATAACCTTACCAGCTGATTTTTGCGTCTTCCACGCTTTGGACTTGGTTCATCACGTGCAGTCCACTCGGTTGACTGTCGATTGGACTCCGGTGTGAAATGATGGAGCCATGTTTCATTCATCGTCACATATCGACGAAAAAATTCTGATTTATTACGATTGAACAGCTCCAAACACTGCTTAGAATCATCGATCCGTTGTTGGTTTTGGTCGCTTGTGAGCTCGCGCTAGCACGGCACCCACTTTGTACAGAGCTTGAGCTTGTGCATATCCAAATATTCATTCACGATATGACCATGACCAACACGTTCCTTTGATATCTTTAGGGTCGGGTTTTAGCTATCTGAATGAACTTCACTTTATGGTTATCAAAAATTATTGTGTGGACTTTTTTGATAAAGACGAAACTCTTCGGGGCGTCTACTGCGTGCATCGTCCTCGGTGCTCATTAGGTCTCGTTTAAATTTAGCAAACCACTTTTCTACGGTTGATTTTCCTGGTGCAAAGTTCGAATAATGTTTATGAAGCCAAGCCTTGGTTTGAACAGCATTTTTTTTGCCAAAAAGCAATGCTTTACTAACACACGAAATTCCTTTTTATCCATTTTTTCAAAGTAACAAAAGTTCTTTCATCAAAAATGCTATAACTCAGAAACTAATAATGCAACACAAATTTATACACTCGTCTTTTGAAGGTTAGGGCTAACTAAAAATTATATGGATTTCATATTAGTATACTAGTAGCGCCATCTATGGGTCAGCCTACGAACTTTTCAGACCACCTGTTACAATACAATTACTTACACTATTTATACTGTATTGTATTGTACAATACTGTATTGTATTACTCTTGATAATGGGCAAATACCAAAACGATTGTCGAGTTTCAAATAAATAAATTGGTGAACATTACCTCGTTTCTCTTTCTTCGTTTAAAAAACGTTAATTTATGTCCAGTAGCTGTGGCTTTATTATTTATCTTGAGCGGGTACTTTAAGTTATATTCCTATGTACAAATCTAGAACAAGACGATTTATTTATTTAACAGAATGTTAACGAATCCCTAAAGAGCGAGATCACTAGAATGTAAAACAATGTCGAAAGTATAACGGAGCGTTAAAATTAGTCGCGTGAACTTAACATTTTAATTACTTTTCCCGATGGATGGTTATGCTCATCTGTGTGGAAATTCAATCTTCTTACTGAAATAACTCCTGGACCTGACAGTGGCTTACATCTTATTACAGGAAGTAACAACTTATTACAGGAAACGAACCGGTTTATTACACCAAACATATTGAGAACTTGACAAAATTGGAGAAATATCGTGGATCACAAAACTACTGCCTCCTTAAGTTTATTTTTCAATTCCACACTCTTAACGAAATAACTAGAACATATTTGTACTATAGAAGTACCGAATTTTATTAGGGGCGATTCATAAACCATGTAATGTGTTTTCCCTACTTTTTTAATCCTTTCCCTCATATGTAACGTCAGGTAGACACCCGGGTGAAAATAAGTAGGGTTCCGATCTCGATCAGATCAGGCATCCCAGCTGCCCTATTAGGGCTTAAAAGGAAAATTTGCTCAGAGCCGGATCAAGCATGCAACGCCTGAAATGCTCCGATTCGGATCCGCTAATTTACGCGCCCCCGACCAAGGTACCCTGCTGCGTGGTGCTGATCAGGTTGACCTACATGCGTAGAAGGGAACCGCCACCTGTGACATTTACGCAGATCGGTACAATTGAAAGAAACAACAGAATGTGTGTATGTTAAGATTTATTGTTTTTCATCCAATAAAATTATCTATATTCACAAAATAATTAAAAATGACCAATAAAAAAATCTTTACAAACAGTTTGTTCTTACGATTTAAAGAGATATTTCGAAAAGACAATATCAGCATCTAATATTGAATAAGAAAGGGTAAGAAGCTCCCCAAAAGTATTTCAAAAACAGTAATAATGTCAGGGTCACATGCAAAATCTACGGGAATCCATGAATTGATTAAAATAAATATAATAACAGGACTGAACTGGCATAGATAAGCGGTTGCCTAAAAGGGGCGTAGCCGAAGGTGCCACCAAATTATACCTGACCAAAAAGGGTCTTTGAAAAGGTACAACCGATTGTGTCACTAACACCTAATAGGTAGAAATTATTTTAATGAGAAAAGAAAATACTTTATTGATATTTTATGACATTTATTTAACAGTAATTAATAAGGCATTATAAATACATACATATATCAGTCAACAATTTTTTCAACGTAAATATGATACATATTATATATAGTCGATGTTCGATATTGTTTTGTTTTTATATTTTTCACACAATTCCATGATAGTTTTCACTTTACTTCTTACGGTGGCATCCTTAATTTTGAAAGGTGTTTTTAAACTTTTAATCTTGACATAAGTGTCATTTTGAAATTCTCTTAACTTCTCGACAAATATATGTTATATTGATGGATGAGCTATGTAAAAATATTCGTTAAATTTTGAGTGAAATGATTCACACTCGTTTGTCGTTTTCGTAACACAAGGACCACACTCCTTACCACTACCTTATCAGGTAGGTGATCACCCTTTTCATTGGTGGCAAGATTGGTTGTTTACTTTTAAAACCCCAATTTTGTAGCAGGTAGATCTTTATTTTTAGTAGCAACTTCGGTCCCACCATCGAAAAGGGCTACGATAAGGTAATCAAATCAGAGCCGGATTGGGCTACATTAAGGGTTCTTTAATGGGTTAGGTTAGGTTAGGTTAGGTTAGGTTAGGTTAATGGGTTAAAATACGGCCGTCAAATCAGGATCGCACCAGGATAGATAAGGGGTTCCCTTCCTTAAAAGGGATTCGATAATGTAATCAAATCAGAAACGGATTAAAAAAGGTAAGAGATTTACTAACATGGCATTCCCTGATCCGGTTCGGATCATATTAAGGCATGCCCTATTTCATTCCTATTCGGGAATTTAGTCCACCCCTCTTACTTATTTTGTGTTAGATAACTGTGAAACTAATAAAAATTTAAAAATAAGATGATGAAAAATTATCCAGTAAACCACTTTTGTCTTTGTTCTTATGTTTCAAATGCACTTTCCAATTTAAATCATTTATTGTTTAACTACCCGAAATATCCGTACCTATCTTCTAGCCGCAACGTTGACCACAATTTAAGCGAAATAAAATATTTGGATGTTTTTTTAATTAAATTGAATCTAAAAATACCTAGTTGTCTAATTTACGATGGCTTGATTGACTCAAGTACCTTTTTGAATATATGTTCCATTATTCAATTGTTTTGAAAACTAGGTAGGTATTAAAAAATGAATATAATCCGTTGTTTATTCTAATTTGAATTATTACTTCGCAAATGGGTGGAATTTCCGGTAATATCTCTATTTATTTAACCCTCTATTTTGGCGATCATAAATTATACATTCCATTTATTTCAATGACATGTACAAATAAAGCGTATTTTGAATACTGCAAATGTCATTTTTAATACTGCGAAAGCTGACGAACAGTAAACGAGATTAGCGATTTACAACGTAGAAAATGTGAAATTGGGAACATATTTTACTGGTCGTGTGTTTGACGCAGGTATAAAGCAAACACTATTTGTATGTCTATCCGTAGATTGACTGTACAGGAAAATAACAAATAATGCAGGCTTTTCCAGAATGTAAACAGACTACGACAAGTTTTCCTCGTTTATTAAAAAAAACTGATTTCCATTAAACAAATAAGTGGATATTATTGGAAGTACCTAATAGTCATTGTTCGAACGTTTTGGAAATATTAAAATAAGGATAAAATACTTTGTTTCTATGGTACAATTAAATGATTATAAAGTAATATAGAAAATGAAAGTAAAATACATACCAAAACAAAAATTGCTGGAATTGATTAATTTATTCATTTATGAATTGTTTGGATTCAAACAGTAGGCAAATAAATGTATTTTTAATAATGGCAAATGATTGTAATGCAGGAATGTCAAACTCGTAAATCACCGACGGCCATATTAAGTATTATATATTTAATCGCGGACCGCAAAACCAAAAAAAAAGAACAAATGGAAATAACGACATACAAAATGATAATACACACAACACAAACACATTAAAACATATGTTACATACCGGCATACGTACGTACGAAAGATTCTTTTTTAAAATTATTTATTTAAGTGAAAATCATCTTTAGGAACTCCAAACAGATCATTAATGTGTATGTTTGGAGTACGGTTCTGGATGGATGCGAAATGTGAACGGTGCGATCGAGAAGTATCTGAAATGTGGTGTCATAGGTAGATGACGAAAATATCGTGGATGAGAAAAGGCTAGAAATGAGTAGGCATTAGAATGAATAGGAGAACAAAGGAACGAAATGGAAGTCAATAAGAAAAAGGATAGATACGAAGCATGTTTTTCAAGTAAGTACCGTTTTGAAAAACATTTGAAATCGTGAGTACTACCGACTGTGAAGACCGGACTGTCATACGATTCCTTAGTGCTAAAGGACTAAAACCGGTTGATGTTCATCGTGAGATCTGTGTAGTTTACGGACAAAGCATTATTAGTGATGGAATGGTAAGGAAGTGGGTGAGAGCATTTAAAGATGGCCGCACAAATGTGCATGATGAACACCGAAGTGGGAGTCCTTCGGTCGTTAATGAAGATTTGGTGCAGAAAGTGGACGAAAGGGTGCGAGAAAACAGACGCTTTACGATTTCCTTCTTGTGTGATGACTTTCCTCATGTTTCTCGCAGTGTTTTGTATGGCATTGTGACCGAGCACTTGAATTACCGAAAATTGTGCGCACGTTGGGTACCGAAACTGTTAACGGATGTGCACAAAACCAAACGTTTACGCAGTGCATTGACTTTCCTCGAGCGGTACCACAACGAATGTGATGATTTCTTAAGCCAGATTGTTATGGGCGATGAAACATGGGTGGTCTACGTCACACCAGAACCAAAGCAACAGTCTATGGAATGGTGGCATTCAGATTCACCCACATAAGTGAAGTTTAAGCAAACAATTTCTGCCCGGAAAATCATGTTCACAGTTTTTTTGGACAGAAAAGGAAGAAAAGGAGTATTGCTTATTGTGTTTCTGCCTCGTAATGCGACAACCAATGCGGCAGCTTATTGTGAGATAATGAACAATCTACGCCGTGTAATCCAGTACAAAAGACGTGGCAAGTTGAGCATGACAAGCCCGTCCGCATGTGGCTAATCGGACCAAAGATCTCATCATATTTTTTCACTGGGAAACTCTACCTCTCTATCATCCTCCGTACAGCCCTGATCTGGCGCCCAGTGACTACCATTTGTTCCTGCACTTGAAGAAACATTTGGGCGGTCAGCGTCTTCAAGACGATGACGAAGTCAAAACAGTTGTGATGCAGTGGTTAACAGTTAACAAGTCAGGTGGCAAAGTTCTATGAGAATGGTATTCAAGAACTGGTCAAACGTTATGACAAGTGCTTCAATATTGAAGAAGATTGTGTAGAAAAGTAGATTAACGTACAGGCTTTCATGTACAAATACATTATTAAGATATATTTGCACGTTTTTAATTAATTTCATAATGGTACCTACTTAAAAAACATGCTTCGTACGTTGGTAGGACACCTTCTAAGATTTTAAGGGCTAGTTAGTAAGATATTAGAAGCAGAAGTAGGAGTAAAGAGAGGCAGTTAAGGACCTAGATGAGATTGGTTCAGGATAGGAAGGAGTAGAGTGCGTGTCCAATGACTCAGTGATGATATTCAAATAAAATAATATCATGTTTTGACAACATTTTTTATTAACCAAATTTGGTTGATATTGTTGAGCTGTAGTTTTTTTTAAAATTGTTTGCAATTGTTTGTGTAATAAACTCTGTAAGATTAAACATCTTTCTTTCTTTCCGCTGATTTATTATGTTTTTAGCACAAATATGTGCTACCGAACACAAGATAAATCGATAAATAATTATGGAATAGTGAAATACCAACATCTGTATATATAATACATATTACAGAATCACATTGAAGTTTTATTAGTCCCAGTTGTAAATTTTCATAAACAGTTTCAACATCAATAGACAAAGGAGAAATACATTTCTTGAAACTTGTGTAACATATACATTTTGTTATTTAGCAGATGTAGAATATTGTAGTATTGTGAATCTAATAGAAATAAACGCTTCTTTTCATTTGTAAAAAATTAATGTCCACGAATTTTATAATAGTATGAACTTTTTATAATAATATATGGAACCATAAACTGCGTTTGTCAATATACACAAAGAAGGTTTCACTTATTTTTCGGTCTCGTTACTCTGCTTGAATAAAATTTTAGAAGCTACACTAATCGTACCCTTTAAATGCCTACAAAAGCAAACAAAAAGGAATGATTAGAAAGGTAAATTAACCCTGCCTTTAGTAGAACAAAGCCTTCAGTATATTTTGTACTATAAACCGAGACTAATTATGTACGATTTTTGTTAGGTTTTCAGACTAACTTTATGTTTACATACAATTCTATCCAAAGTATTACGATTTTAATAAAGGATAAGCTTCAATTCGCTTTTAGAGATTATCAAATGTCGTTTTCGATCACCTACATACGCCAGCCGATAAAATAAAACAAAATTAAAGTTTGATTACAGATTACAGATTGGATCAACAAAGTTTTCAAAGATGTAATCCATACCAATTACACGATATGGTACACCTAATACCTATTACAAAATGGGTAATGAGATATATAATTAATTCATTACAACAAAATTTCAAACTTATTTTACAATGAGGATACCTACATGAAATTCTAATGTAAATAATCCGTATACTGGTTTATGTAAATTATAATGAATAAGACAGCGGTATTTCTTTTAACAGTCTTGTTAAAATATGTACATGATGTTTATTCTTTTGGTAAAAATGATCAGTATCTTTTTGAGGGTATACAGAATGAAATAATTCTAAAATAATATGAGTAGAAGAAAAACACTGGGTTTCGTTGCACTAAATATTTATTAAAAAGCACGACAAATTTGCTTCCACCTTTTCAGGTCATTCTCAAGAGAGAAATTCTACTACTAAAATTAAAATAAAATAAAAACTTTTTTGTTTCATTCCCACCAGCTACTCGTGCTGGTGGGCGGGTAGTCCCTCCGACCTACACTGTAGTGCAAAGACGGAGGGTAAGGCGTAAGGCCCTCTTCAGCCTCCTTGCAGGAATCGTGGGAATGGGTGGGTGGTGGTTAGGGAGAGGAAGATGAGACGGAGGAAATGAAGACAGAAGAGAAGTGAAAGATTATTTGTGGAATATTACTGCCCCAGCATTTGCTTAAGTGATCCAAGGAAACTACAGAAAACTTAGACCAGAGCAGCCGGACCCGTGTACGAACCGGTGATCTTCCGAATGCTAAGCAATGATCTAGAGCACTAGACCACGCAGCTCGATAAATTAAAACTATTTAAAACTGTTTCCAGTGATGTTTATATAGTGTTATTGGTAGTATAAACTTGTGTATTACTAAGGCGTAGTTAGGTACTTGGAAAATCCAACAATAACAACGGTGAATTTACTGTGACCATTTTTACTTGATTGTTAGCTATGTTGTTTTTATTTTTAATTGCTTTCTTAATCTCTAAGGCTTCTAACAAATTTAATTTAAAACTTTTTTGTACATTATGTACCTAATAATTTTACTGAGTTAGTGTTTAATACATGATTAAATTCTAAACAATGTTGAGCTATCCCTGTTGTATTTTTGTTGTTTCTTATTGAACGTACGTGTTCATTTATTCTATGTTTAATTAGCCCTACCTGATTGACCTAAATGAAAAACACGACAATCTTTACACAAAATTTTGTAAACCCTGCTTTTTTCCAGAAAATTTGATTTTACTTTAATATTAACTAAAAGAGTTCTTAGGTTGATTTTATTCACTAAAATTGGAACAATATTCAATTTGAGGAGATGGTTACTAATTTTGTAGCCAATCTCTTTTACGTAATTTATAAAACTCTGTAATTAATTTTTGAAGTATTTATAACGGGGTAAACAGAGCTCTTGTAAAGATGTTCCGTAATTAATTTGCGTTTTTTATTTTTAAAAATTTTGTTTACAATATTCTGATTAAAACCATTATTAAAATCAATCTGTTTTATTATTGCCAATTCTTTATCAAAATTTTCTTTAAAAAGCGGGACCATAATAAGTCTATGAATTAGACTGTTGAAAGATGCCATGCCATCATTATGTTGAACGATTGATTTGAAACGGAATGACTGTATCAATGGTAGTGAGTTTTCTGTAGATTTCGTAATTAATTTCTTTTTATTTGTTAATTAAAGTTGGATCTAAAGAGTTTAGTTTATCTTCTATTTCTATTTCCATGGTAAATTGAATATTTCTGTCTAGAGAATTTAAAAAATTTAGGAACATATTAAATTGTCTGGAGCTACCATTTGACATACAAAAAATATCATCTACGTATCGTCGGTAAAAAGATATGCATTTAATTAGTTGAGAATTGCTTTTAAATAAGGTTTCTTCAAAATATGCCATAAAAATTTCAGAAAGAAGCGGAGACAAGGGAGAGTCCATGGGTAAGCTATCCTATTGTTTGTAAAAAGTGTCTTCAAATTAAGAATAGTTTTGTTCAATACACGTATTTATGACATTTAATAATTCAAATTTAACATTATGGTTCAAATTTTTATTTTCGTATATTTCTAATAATTAATAATTCTAGTTTTATTATTTATAATAAATAATATATAATAATATATCTAGTTTTATTATTTATAGAAATCTGTTTTTCTTATTTCTTTAAAATAGTAAGAATATCAAAACAATAATTTAGCAGGCAGTAAAAGAAACTACCAGTGTTCTGTATCAAATCACCGTATGTTTTGTTAGGATACTGATGTAATTCAGGGACGCCCCTTTAAAAACAGACATTCAACCGTATACAGGACTTAAAGGCAAAGGCTGAATAAACAGACAAGCTACTGCAAGCAGAAAACGTTAAAGTTATAAAAATGTAAATACGATCCGTACGAATAAACAAAATGGGTTCTTCCAGATTCGTTGAATTGTTAAAATTATAGCCCTCCTTAACTTAATGGTAGTTAACCCGATATAAAGCTTGTAATCAAAATTAAACCCTTTATCCAATTAGTAGTGACGTGTTAAACCATTTCTGTAAGTACAGAAGATTCATTAGGTACATCACCCTATGTAGGTATTAAGTAGCTAAACTCGTCACAGATAAAAGATGACATTAATATTGTTTCAAATTGAGTCATTCAGTTGTCTTTGTATTGCAACAATTAACATTTAATAGGAGTACAAAACACAATGAAAATATAAATATAGAATCAACAGAAACAACTACTCCGAGGGCTAGTACCCCTACCGGTATTGAATTACACTGTTGATTCCGATGTATTCTTAGACGAAGATATAACGTATTTAAAAAAGAAGTAATTAAAATCCTTATTCGTCTAAATATTAAGATCAAAGATCTCATATTTGGAACGCCTCCTACCAAGTAGGCACAACGAACCGAAAACCATATCCCACGACCGGTTTCGACCTATCGGGTCTCATTAGGTAGAAAGGGCTTTATATTTATAATATAGCCTGTAAAGGCCTTTCTGCCAGCGCCAACCTGATGAGACCCGATAGGTCGAAACCGGTCGTGGAATATAGCTTTCAGTTCGTTGTACCTACTTGGTAGGACGCGTTCCAAATGTGAGATCTTTGATCTTAATATTTAGACGAATAAGGATTTTAATTCCTTCTTAATATATAATTATATAATTTATATAATAAATATCGTGGGTGTATTCTTGATGAAACAGTGTCAATAAGGAAAACAGAAATAAAGTAACAACAAAATTATTATTCAATCTCGATACTTGCCTCGACCTAAAGTTTTGTAACAATAATGAAGACAAGCTTTAAACCGT
Organism: Agrilus biguttatus; assembly: GCA_963921985.1. Lineage (NCBI taxonomy): Eukaryota > Metazoa > Arthropoda > Insecta > Coleoptera > Buprestidae > Agrilus > Agrilus biguttatus. The sequence goes on along the minus strand of OY998119.1, from coordinate 12,326,097 downwards.
AGAATGAGGTTACAAAAATGTAACTTATTATGTTACAATTAAAATTTTTTAATTATTAACGATGTGTTGTGTATATTGATCTTTTATTGATCCATATTACTATGTTTTATTGTTTCATTATTTATGGAAGTTATGATTTTTTATAGTTTGGGTTGCGGTGCAATCTTTTTTCCGGTAAATTAAATTATCTCAGAAACTATTCATCGTAAGCATACAAGTTGGTTATCAAAGTCAACTTAAAATTTTAAAAATGTTTATGTTTATGTTTCATACGAATTCATCATAAAAAAATATAGCATTCCATTTAAAATAAGAAAGTTAACATCAACCTCCGGTATAACCGGAAGTGTCCGACAGTTAAATTATATTAGTTAAATAGATAATCCTTGATAACCCCTATTCCCAAATTTTCAAATCTGTAACATGCTTAGTTTTCCTAAAACATCTAAGGTACCACTCAGTTTGAATGACCCTGTATATATATAGCATTGCATCGATCACTTGTTTGTCTTATTTACAAACTTTATTTGAATTTCTTAACTATATTTTTTCGGCTGTTAGCCCATTTTCAAAATATACAGAATTGTGTTTTGTGTACTTATTAAAATTTGTTATTAAAATGTTTCACGGTGAATGCACCACAGATAGCATTCATCACATTTTTAAATTTCCCAAACGTGACATTTTTTTTAAAACACATCATTTACGTTAATTCTTTATTGTTGGGTGGTTCATAATTAGTTAATTTTTCATTAAAACGTTAATAAGATACTTTACGCCAACATATGTAAAGGTAATTAAGGCAATATTAAAAGGCTTAAACGTTAAATATGAAACTCGGTCGCGGTGGCAATTCAGTTAAGGAGTTATCTTACGATTAGATTAGAAAAGTAATTAATGGGGAAGATGAAGGAAATTAAATTGTAAATAAAGTGGCTACCGTTCTACATCTAAATAAAAAATTGCTCACAAAAACATGAATGTCTGAAAATGAAGTTAAAAAATATTTAGAAATTAATTAACTAATCTAGAAAATAGAATTAAAAACAATATTGATGGTTTCAAAGAATGGTGAATCGTCCCCATTAATTACATTAAAAACGTTAGTTTAACCCCTAAACAAATTAAACATCAACACAATTGAAATTTACAACCACAATTTAGGCAGATTCTTAGTAAAAAAGACAAAATGATGTCTACAAATTGTTCTGTAAAAACTGTGTCACTATCTATATTGGACAACGTGGTAGAGTTATAAAAAATAGAATTCACGAACATAATAACTCTATAAAATACAAAATAATTTCTACAGATTATCAACAATCGCAAGTCAGATACCGATAACACAAAGTTTTTACTTGTTTGGAACAAAAGCAGAAAATTAAATCAGTAAACAACCAATTAGTAAATTAGTAAATAACAATGTTGAATTGGCTACCTTCGGATCGCCTTTATTGCTTCCACCCCATATTAAAAATCTGTAAATAACACTTGTATCCTTAGTGTGTACTCTTGTCAAAGACCGACATGGTCGAAACAAATTTCGTCGAGTTTTCTATATAAAATTTTTTGTTGACACTATCAATATTGTTGTTGATTCTATTAATATGGTTCATCACACTTACACCACGCAAAGTCTTTCTAACATAAAAAAAGTTTTACGACAAGGATGTTAAATGTACAACGGTAATTTTACAAACTAAAATTATTTAATATTTCCAGCTTATAAATTTGATGGCATTGATAGAAAATTCATGAGTATAAAAAGAGTTTTCAATAAATAATAATAACATAAATGAACGCAGATTGCAGGTCACGCTATAGGTATACCCTGGTTTAATTATTATTTTTTATGGCTTTATACGTCACACTTTAGGAGTTCCGAATGAAAAAACCGTAATAAATCACGTCCACAGAATTAAAGAAGGCTTTAGTTTGGAAGAGGAACAGTCAAAAGCCCTGTCATTTTCACGAAATTAATGGAAGATTTCTGGCGAAAATTCTTGATACTCATTCGCAGTATACTCGCAGTTTAAATTACTTTTTGTTTTCATCTTTTTTATATTAATTAAAATTAAAATTAAATCTCACTATTACTACTACTACAACTACTACTTTTTCCTGAATTTATTTTTTATATAAACACCTGTACATAACAATAATAGTAATAATAATCAATTATGTTACAATGCAGCAAAAAGTGGACTGTTTTGTTATGTCTTCCTGTTACTATGTAACAGTATTTTCAATCTAAAATTTTGAGTTTATGTGGTTCAAATTTGGTACAGTTATTATTAGTTCAGGTGAGAAAAAAACATTTTAAAATCAAACATTAAAAAAGGAAATTTTTGGTTTATTCATATTATTTTAGACAAATGCTCAACGTCTGATGTAAATGTTTAATTGTTGAAATTTCATGATATAATAAATAATTCAAAATAAACACAATTTAAGTTTCAAAACGAAATCATTGATTGCTATGATCGTTTCACCACACCTGTGGTTTGTTCAGGTAAAGGCATGCAATGTTAAAAAACAAATAATAAATGTATCTTTATATATAACCAATATCTAACAAAAAAAGGAGGGAAATTTCTGAATTCTAAATTTAATAATGGTGAATTACTTGTTTAAATATTATCTTTTAACATTATATTTTTCTTATATTATTATAACGATTTAATTCCTAATTAAAATAAATTAGAAGCTCGGCATAAGTCGACGTACACATTTTTAACTTAATCAATTAAAATGTTCCTTAGTCCTATCTGAAAAAGTTTTACCAGTTTGGCCTCTGTTTCATTCACCGTTGTTACAATTAGAATTCAGAAATTTCCCTCCCCCTCATTAGTTCTGTATTGCGTATATACATATAGCAATATATTTTTTGCTATTTGATTCTGTTTTTGTATGCTTTCATTTGAAGAAGCCATTGTGTTTCGTTTTGAAACTTAAATTGTGTTTAATTTCTGTTAGTTTATGTCTGAGGTAAAGTTAGTATTTCTGAACCGAGATATTTTTAGCTGAACAACTTTGTCAATTGAGTAGCTGGCATACAAAAACAGTAATTAAGTATGCGTCTAACTGAAGAATCTTACTCAATATTACACAAAAAAACTTTTTAATTAATTTGCTACTGTAATAACAAAACTTTAACCAGTTAAATTAGGTATCCACTTTTAAGTTTGCGACTGTTATTGGAAGATGGAGTGAAGGAAATAGCAGAAACCACCAGCGGCATGACACAACGAACCGAGTGGAAATTGTGAATTCAACCAGCGTTCGAGTTGATTTGATAAGCAAGGTATGCTGCAAATAACAATAGGTACGTGTGAGGGTTGGGAACTGTATAAACAGTAATGAAACCTTGAACGATAGCTGTCCTTCTCATCAGATACTCAGAAGGCATATTTACTGCGCCTCTCGAAAAGGTACTCAACTGTAAATGTACAACAGTTGTATTATGCATGGGATGTTCATCAAACACAGTTTCATAAATTTACTCCTGGTGTACGTATTTAACATATATACACGACTGTCAGCTCGTGAGTGTGTTACGTGAGAGGGAAAGTTGGAAATTGTTGCTAATATAGCCCTTAAAATTGTTTACGTTGATCATTAATTATTACAAATTGTAAGCCTTAAATGTTGTCTTTATTACTTCAGGTACGTTGATGATATTATAGTCTGTTTCACCGGTTCAGATAGACAATTATTACACATGTTTTTTGACCAAATTAATAATATTAATAAAAATATCATTTTCACAATGGAAATTGAAAATAACAATAAAATAAACTTTCTAAAGTTAACTATTTCCAAACAAGATAATAAACATAATTTGTCCATCTTCCATAAACCTTCATACACAGATATTATTATACACAACTCATCTTGTCACCCTTACCAACACAAACACTCAACAGACTAATCAAAGTTCCCTTGTCAGAAAAATTTCACATACACTCAAAACATTTCAAACATCTTCCCACTCACTAAAGATAAGACAAATAAAAAATTCAATCTTTTAACATATATAGGGCCATCACTAACAATTAATAAATTTCTCAGAAACAATAATATGAATGTATCATATAAAACGAATAATAACCTTAGCATGCACGTAAAGAATAATAAAGATAATGTAGATAAATTATCAAAACCAGGCATATATCAACCCAATTGCTGTTCTTGTTCAAAAATTTATATAGGTCAGACGGGAAGAAATTTTAGAATTCGTTTGAACGAACAGTCTAGATCATATAGAAACAAAAAAAAACGATTCTAACTATGCCAAACATGTGCTAGAAGATAACCATATATTTAATTTACACATTGAAAATAAAAGTTCAAAACTTACACTGTTAGAATCTAAAGAAATTAACAAATATAAAAATACAGATATATTACTTAACGAGCAAGTAGATATAAACCTCTCACCACTATTAAATCTTTTCCCTGACTCTAATGAAGATGCACCACCCTATTTATAGACATCTACTCTTAGGTAGTCTTAAGTATATTTTGTAACGAATAATACGAAAGCAACTAGCAATAATAAAAGTTGAAAGGATGTATTTAGAAATGAAAATCCTTCATGAATGATAGTGTCCAAATGGAATTATTTCTTCCATCATTTTATTTTCTTTAAAAATACTCGCCTTTCAATTTTTGTGTTGGGTAATGAAACTACTTTAATTCTACAGCTGTTTATTAATTAAAACCATACATTATTTCTTCTTTTAACTTAGAATTTTGACTGCAATTGACAAAAAGTTTACAAGTGTAGGAATTCCGAATACAGCTCTATATATTATACGATTAAATGAAGCACAGACATTGACACTAAATTTTGAGTATAAGGTAAAAAGAGATTATTAGTTTTAGAAAGGAGATTTGTTTGGTCTAAATTGTAGTGAGTCCGTATAATCCATTGTACTAATATTAGAAAAACGTAGAAAAGAATTGAATTATCCATTGGATTAAATTGAAATTTATGGAAAGTTCAATAAGGTATTTTTTCCCGAACCATCCTCAGTCCTTTAATATTTAATGTTGATAAATGAAAAAGCATTATAATTAGCCTACTTGGAAAAGTTCGAAAGCTTCCGTTCTATATTGAAACCTGGCGGTATGGTATCTAATTGAGTTTCGATTTTAATCCTCGGCTCTAATTCTTCTTTAGTTTAATTTAAAATTAGCCGAAGGGATTTGGCAGGATTTGTATAAATGAGACAGAAGCCCAGCCGAGCTCAGAATTACCTTTGCGAGAGCAGAGGACAATTGATTTGCTCAATAAATAAGAGATTGAACTCGTTTTCAGGCAAATGGGATTTCGAGCCAGTATACGAACTTGTCTCCATCGGTCTTTCTGTTCGCTACCAAATTTATACGAGTGCAGGCACACACTGGAAAACGTGAACCCTATAGATGGCAACCGACAAAAAAGTTTGGTATCCGGCTAATTGCATTTATACGTCGATTTGATAAATATTTTCTGTACTAGCTGTGCCCGAGACTTCGGCCGCGTGGAATTTAACAGAAAGTTGTTAAGACACAACCGTTAGCAGTAGCCCGCTCGCGCGTTCTAAGCCCGCGCGACAGGCAGCCTTTGTGATGTCTGTCTGTCTGTTTGTTCCAGCTAATCTCTGAAACAGATAGATCAATTTTGACGGGACTTTCACTGGCAGATAGCTAACATAATAAGGAGCAACTTACGCTACTTTTATTTTAGAAATTAATAACTATTTATTAATAATAATAATTAATTTCTAAAATAAAAGTTGCCTAAGTTAGCTGCCCGCACGAATTACTTTCGCCGAATTTGGCTCGTCTTGAAAGACCTATACGGTGGATTGCTGTTTTGTCTCGAGCTCATATGCATAGATCCAAGATTCGTTTCCTGTGTAAATGTTATACGATACACGGCTTTTGATGCACCGTGATTGTCTTTCTTGAGCATTTTTGTGCACCAATTGATACGTGCATCTTTTTGAACTTCTGTCAAATAATGCGGAATCCAACACGATTAATGTTTTTTCGTAGCTAAATGTTCATGCATGATTATTGATCCTTGTCATACTAATTCCCATAGATGACTCAATCTCACTCTAAGTCATGTGACTATCTTGCAATATAGTTCGCGCACAGCATCAATGTTTTCTGGCACAACTGATTTTTGCTTCCTAAGTGAAGTGATATTTTTGAAATTAAGCCTGCAATATAATTGATTAAACACGAGAAGACAGTTAATTGTCAAATTAGCAAAGTATTACTACCTTAGTAATAATATTCATTTTCTTTTCTTGATTGTTTTATTATGAAGAAAACATTTCTGAACTTTTTTTAGACGAATAACTTATTATTAGCGAACCAAATCCAACGTTTAGAGTTTCTTCAAAACGGAATCCTTCTAGTCAAACATGATTATGTGTATATCATCCCCTTATTTAAGGAATTGTAAAAAAATAATCTGAAAGTAAATTAAGAGAGACAAACATTTTATTACATTCGATTATATATGTTAAACTGTTCTGTTGTGAACAATTCTAAAGTGTTTGTCTTTATTGATTCACTCTGAAGTTATTTTTTTTATATTTTACACTAACCATCTGAAGTTTGTGACACAGTTAAAAACAGTTTTTCAATTTTATACAATCGTTTAGAGAAGAGTGTTGATGTTTTCAATAATCATGAAGAAGAAGCTCTAAACGTTGCTGGTTTAACAATAATTAATTATTCGCCTGGGAAAAAGTTCAGATAAGTTTTCTTCATATTACTATCTTAGTACAATCTTCTTTTATACGACAGTGGACCAAGGAATCACTAAACAATACTATTTTTTATGGGTAGTAGACGTGGGGTACTGGGAATTCTGTCTGTCACAGAAGTATCGAGACAATTATCTCGCAATTGTATACAACCTGGCTGTGCCAGTTGTATATTTTACATTTTTTTCGTTCTTGTATAACGCCACTCAACTAATTTGGTGTAAGAAGTATTCACTTCAGTTGCGTGTAGCGACAAAAACACACTTTTTTCAAAATTATCACGCTTTCTGTCTCAACTATAAAGAGTGACACGATCGTAAGGTTGATATCAAACTTGTACATACTCACATACATAATATAGGTAGACATGAAGTGCGTAAAAGTACAAGTGCCACCTGAATGCAAGCTGTGATGTCGTGCGAATCTTAATTGGGTTAGTTCGTTTACCGAAAGACCTATTTTCGCGTAATGTTGGCTGTCGCATTGGGCGCATGACGGGAGCCTCGCTGTTGATAATCGCTAATCCGAGGCGCGAAAACAACATAATGCAAAACGTCGACAGAACGTCATTAAAATCGGTTAGGTACAAACTGATCGTAACTAAGCATGCACCGCTGCTAGGGTGAGCAATAAACTGAAAATACAGCACCGATTTTTCCCTTTTAGTAGGTAAAGGATTTTCAAATTCGCAAATTATCTTTACACAGCATGTAGAAAATTTTTGATGTGAATTTTAAACTGTGACTATATAAAAATAATTAGAAGTATTCAAAACATTTTAATTGAATTGTAATGTACCGACTTGAATCTCAATAATATATAGTTATTAATCTTAGTTTTAGCAATAAAAAAAAATTAAACACTATTTATAACAAAATAGTGTACAATAGGAATTAACCGAAATCATTATCTAAAAGCCGTAAAAAAATGCTTTCCTTTCACTTTCTCTAAATACTCGTACTTTTGTAAACAAACTATTCATTTACTTAATGTTATTTTTCCACTCTTTTAATGTTTTTACGTCAAAGATTTATAACCTAAGGTATTATTCTTTTGTATACTTACAAAATTTGGAATTAAGTTAGTACTGAAAATATTCGAACTCTACGTCCAACTCCAAATCTCTAACCGAAATCCTACGTAAGTCATAATAATTTGTTTAAATTGTTTATTGTCTCTATTTCTACTGCTCTGCAAGTGTTATTTTGTGTATAAACTTTAAAACTGTCCTATAGTTTAATAAATAAATATAAGTGAAAAAGTGCAACATTATTTCTTCAAACTTTCTGGTTGAATTCCATCACAGAATCTACTTAATATATATATATATATATATATATATATTCCGAACGATTCTTAGACGAAGATAACAGATCCAAAAAAGGAGACAATAAAATCCATATTTATATTTATAATAAAGCCTGTATAGGCCTTTCTGACAGCGTCCACCTGATTACACCCAATAGGTCAAAACCGGTTGTGGGATTTGGTTTTCAGTTCGCAGTGCCTACTTGGTAGGACGCGTTCCAAATATGGGATCTGTGATCCTGAATATTTAGACGAGAAAGGATTTTAATGCCTTCTTTTTTTTTGATATTTTGTATGTATCTACGAATATATAACTTTATTTTAGTCCAAAATGTAAACTAAAGCTTATTTACATTTACTTATAACGAAAAAAACATTAAAATTTGAGTAATTTATACTACTTATTTTCACTTCGTTGTAGCGTTTCCAAGTAATAAATTAAATTAATAAAATCTAGAATTTTATCATAGAAATTTTTTGTATAATAAAGCGTTCTTTACGTTTTACCAACCGATCAATAAAAGATGGATCATGTCCGTCATTTATAGCTAAAGAATGTAGAAGACTTAATTCTGAATTAAAATTATTCTGTGAAAGTGGTATGTTGAATAATCGATGGACTAAACTATTAAATGAAGCTGTTTTTATGTTAAACGATTGGTTAGAATTGGCTGGAATAATTATGTCTGTTGTTGTGGGTTTCCTGTATATGTCAGTTTTTAATACTTTAAGGTCTAAAAAATTGAGGAAATTATTATTTTCAATTTATACAGTAAATTATTAAGCATTAAATTTTAATCCTACGAATAAATTTCAGAAATCTATTTTAAATTCCATCAACAACAGCGATAGATGAAAAAGATATAAAGGAATAAAATAAAAACATAAAAATTTTACACCAAAATATTTCAAAATGTAGAAAATTAAACATGTTAGAGTCACTAGAGATTAAGAAATAAATTAATTCAAACCTTTATCTAGTAAATAATCAATTAGAATTAAGTAGTTATGATTCACCTTTAATACTGTATAGTCTGTAATTTCCCCACCCCATAGACGGTTGTAACCAAGTATTTTCAATTGCATTATGCAGTAGTTCAGAAAACACCTCTTCGTTTTCAATTCCACCTCAACTTCTTCATTCATAGCACTTGAACCCAGTAAAACCATAATTCTCACTTGTATATCATTTAGTGACTGGTCTTTGGTTAAGCTTCATAATTGATCCATAATTAAAATCCAACTAACAAAAAGTTATTCGTATAACTTCTGTCTGTATATACAGGAAGATTCGCATAACAAGAAAGCTGTTACTTCCGACACAATCTTTGTAATAAATTGCGTAGAGACAAAGAAAAAAGTTTAATCAACAATAAATAAATAACATTTTTATGCTCTTTAATGTTTCGAGTTCCGTTCAGTAGCTTTGATATACGATGAACTGCAAGGATTGTATCTTCAATTCGATTTTTATTTAGAAATAAGCAGGTACACTGAAGGATTAATCTCTACTAAAAATTCTTCAAAATATTTCATAATTAATGATTAATAGTAGATTAAGGTCCCGGGTTCGATTTTCGGCGAGGGTGTGATAGCAGTAACAAATTTTTCCTCACTAATTTGAGGTAATATTAATTCAATAACTACTATCAACATTAATACAGTAAATCATGTTAAGTACAAATATAATGATAATTTAAAAAATGGAATGTATGCAATGAATGTAGGAATGTATTCCAATAATTGAGTGCCGAGAAACTTCATATAAAGCTTTAGACTTGCCATATCCGGATATTCATTCTTTTATTGTATTTTTTTTACGTTCTAATTTGTTCAGCTAATTCCTTCACAAGGTATTCATCGATTATACGTCCATTACATTGCATATCCCGTTTTGAAGTTTTAGGCGTTTAATCGTTTTCATTTCCCATCACGTCACACGTATTCCCGGTCTAGAAACGCTGCGCTTTTTAAAAGATAATCTCTTCCGGCTTTCTATCAAATTTAATAGATAGTAGGTTAATTAAGTTTAACTTGCTATTAATTAAAACTGTGTAATAAATATTGATTGAGTGCAATTATCTATTCCAATTTAACAATATTACAATAAATGTTTCTTCTTTTTATTTCGAACGATTTTATTTTAATTAACTATTATGTATTATTTGAAAATAGGACTATTTATTTATTTTTTAAAGAACTCTAAAATTAGTGATTTATTTCATTTTCTAATTAGTTATGCTTAGAGTAGTCTGACTCTTCTGTTTTTTCTGAAAAAAAAAACAATTCAACACTATGCTATGCTTATTAAAAAAAAAGTACAAATTGCAACATATAATACCAATGGTTACTAAAAGTTGTGTTACGTATGGTTTGTGAGATACAGAAAGACTCTCGCGCAAGACTGTTAGGAAAAGACCTACAAGAAGACAGGAATTTACAAGACTCACTTATTCAAAAACGTATTTGATTCCTACCAGCTACAAGTGCTCGGACAGTTTCTCCGATATACACTATAGTACAAAGCCGCAGGATAGAGCGGAAGCTCTTTATTCATCTCGTTTTAGGAATTGTGGGAATGAATTATATAGAGGATTATACGGATTATAATGTTTTAAAGGGTAAAATGTACATTTGATTGTAATTAATTAGAAATGCCGTTCAAAATTTGATGAAGCTAATACAGTAGGTATCTGTAAAAGTCTATTACTGAAGCAGTTAGAAATATTTCTCAATTACAATCCTGTTTACTACTGACTATCTAAACAGAAAGATACAAATTGTATAAAAGAGACCCCAAATTATGAAAATAATATTTATATGCATTTTAATTTCAAGTTATATAAAAGAGTGATCAACAAACAACTAAATTAAAGGAAAGCTCATCATAATACTACAGGTGATATTTAGTAAATATTAATTAGACTGGCCACTTACTTTTAAATTAATAGAGATATTTCTTTTTATTCTATCCAAAATTAGTATTTCCTTTTGAGCTACTATTTAATTTTCATTTTCTGTTTGATAATTCTTCTGTTAACTTTCGAATCATGTCAGAACACGATTCATCTTATTTTTAGGAATACCTATTGTAATTCAAAGCTTTAATAATTTAATTTATGTAAAATAACACAAAAACCTGTTATTCAAACAAAACCTTTCTTCATGGTAATTTCAAAATTCAGAAAATTTTATCTCACTTCCGTCTTCTTTGTCGCAAACAAAACATTTCAATCAGTAGGCAAATTATTTAAGGCTGGGCTAAATTAGATTATTTCCCTCCAAACTGCTTTTATTATATCGTATTCTGTTAAAGAAAGGACTTCGTTAATTCCTCTGAATATAAATGGAGATTAAATAATTCCATCGAAATTTCCGTTGTCATTGCATTCTCCTTGGGCATCGCGTCGGGTCGCGTTGCTGTCGTAGAAGAAAGAAAATCGAATTACGACACAACCCTCGACATTTTATACTCACAAACTTCGCTTCGTTTACAATTGCAGACAAATTTTATTTAAAACAGTTTTCATCTTTATTATGGATCCTTTATATTCTTTTAATTATTTTAATAACAATTACCATAAGTAGATATGTTGTGAATTTAAAAATTGCAAAAAGATAGGGACGTATTTTGAACACAAATATCAGAAAAGAAGTTACATAGTTTTAAAAACATCTAGGACCAAAACTAAGTAATTAATTAAAATGTATAATAAAAACTATATAAAATAAACAATGTCATACTTGCACTCTGAGGGTTCCGGTTAATTTCCTAATTGTTAGGGCATCTTGGAATTATCTTTTTGTATTTTGAAGGACCTACGCCACACACCCCATGTATTAAAATTTCTACTGGTTTACGTCTCACCTTTACTGAGATAGAGGCATGTCACAGACAGACAGGCGACATCATAGATTCAGAAAATAATTGTATCCCCTAAAATGGCTGTATTTCTCTAATGCATTAAATTAGAAGATTGAATTTTATAGAAGATTGTTAGTCTTTGATATTAATTTCAGCTTAGTATTTCAAGATATCTTTGAGGGACAAAATGGCAACTAAGTGTTATGTTTGGTTTTGACGTACCAGTAACCTTCAAAAATGATTTTACAAGACAATACACGTAACGGTGGAAAATGATGGGAAGTGGTCGATTTAATATAGTCTAATCTTCCAACAGGAATTATCTCGTTTGTGTAGGTAACTTGAAACCTGTCATTTGCCAAAATACTGTCTAGGAAAGACGACGCGATGCCTTGGAAACATCTAGAATCTGGTTAAACTCAAAGTTATAATAATTATGTTGAAGAGAAACCGACAACTACAATTCATAGCTGCCTCAAGTGATAATTTCATTAATCAACGGATTGGATTTCTATTAACAAATTAATTTAAAAATTACCTACGATGTAACTGTAGGATTATTATTCATAAAAATGTCAACATTTCATAAGGGCAGTAATATAAAGCTAAGGGAAATGTTAAAATGTTTGAGTTATAGAATATTTGTCCAGTTTAGAAAGGATTGAAAAGTTATGAGGGCTTATGGTTATTTAATGAAACGATAGGATCCCTTCTTGTGTTACCCTACAAATACTCAAATCAATAATAATATTGTATAGTTTAAGGTAAATTAATTAAAGAAAGAATAAGCAATTATATTTTTTTTGTTCCTCCTTATTATGTGTGTATTTATTTTTAATTTAGTTATCATTTCCATTCCAGTTTTTCTTTTTTTATTGCGTAAGAAAACCAAATTATATTAAAACGCGCATCGGGACATTCTGTAGTCTTTTATAAAATTTAATATTTCAGTTTCAGTAGTATATATGTATACAAGAACTGACTGATGAGATACAAAAAAAACTCAGGAACTTATTTATAAAACTTTTCTATTCTAGCAGCGTTTTTTTTACGAATTAAAAAAAAAACAAATTTTATGACTAACCATGAATATATAGTTTTATTTTTAATTCTGAGTTTATATGGATTGCACATTTTTAACCTTCATTACGTACCGGGTGTATTATGCGTTAAAATATTACTTAATAAATATTCTAAACGTAATTTATACCTAGTTGCTTCATCCATTTAAAATATCGAAGTTAAGGGTTTAACCATGAAAAAGTTAGATGGAATACTACATTTTTAAAAATTTTAGGTTAAGCCATTTTGGTGAGCAGGGGTGGAAAATTAATAAACATTGTCATTTATAAGGGTCCCTTTTCTCTTAAAGTTTTGTAATTACTGTGGTGCCCATGTTGTAAAAAAACAATTTCGATTAGCAAGTAAATTATTTCAGTAGCGAAAATTAAATTATTTAGCCGCAAACTTCGTTTGTTATATATTTTGTTAAAGAAAGAACTTCGTTAATTTTCCTGAATATAAATGAAGATTAAATAATTCTATCGAAATTTTCCGCTGTCATTGCTTTTTACTTGAAACGTCGACGGCCGGGGATGGAAAATCGAATTACGACACAGCCCTCGAGATTTCGTACTTACAAACTTCCTTTAGATTATAGTTGCAGGCAAATTTTATCAGAGGTATTTTTCATCTTCCTAATGGAATTTCTCTCATATACATACGAATGTAAGCAAAAGAAGGTACATATTTATGGAGAACGAATCCAATAATCCCAGAATTTGCATGAGATATCGACGACACTCTGATAACTACCAAATCAGATTTCCTTCCAGCACGAAATAGAGAAAAAGTTCTTTGAATTAGAATAGACATTCAAATGGCTAGGTAATATAAAGGCTAACTATTAAATGGGAGCAAAAAAAACAACATGTTCAAATAGTAAAACGAATATTCGACGAAGGTTATTCTCTTGGTTAGCGTTTTGTTGAAACTACCAGACGTGTATCGCGATTGCTAAATTATTGGTCCTCATCATCACACCATGGCAAAAATCTGTAGATGGCAGACAGTTCCGATAGAACACCATTCTGTTTTTTTAGTTTTTATCCTTGAGGAGGGGAAATCTTCATAGACACCCCCGGAGGTGGGGGTAGTGTCGGTTTCTAACCGACTAAAACCCCTACTCGAACGGGGAGGGCAACCCGTGGGTCATATGTCCCCAGGAAAGGTTGGGAATGGGATTGGGTTAAGAGTGACCGTGGGGGGGGATGGAAGGAGAAAAGGGTGGTTGTGCTCCGTGACCCACCTCGGATGAGTTGGGTGGGCACTCGCGCTATATAGCGAAACTAGGAATGAGCAAAGGGGGGCAGCTCAGTGTAGAAGGTGACAGGGCCTTCTATAACGGACGGATGGTTTAGGGGCAACATCTGAAAGTGTCGAAATGGACGGGGTTGAGTGACCTGACACTGAGGTCCGGAGGTTGGCCGCGAATCTGGTTGTTGCTTCGGGGAGTAAGAGTCTGTTTCCTTCAGAATTTGGGAATATCTGACGAACCAGAGGTAGTTTAATGCGGAACGAATACTCCGCATGTGTGTGCTTTGAAGGGCTCGCAGGCGATGAGGGAAGCACAGCACTTGCTGGGAAACTGTGTTGTTTTGGAAGAAGGGTTTGAGTGCGATGAAGGCGCCCAGGCCCTTAGAACGGATAGTTCGAATATGTTTTAGCTACGTGAGCCCTCTGTCGAAGGTGACACCCAGATAGGTGACGGAGTCGCTCCATTTGATGGGGTGGTTGCTTACGATGATGGGGGGAAGCCTTCGGAACCAACGAGAGAAGAATATTGCTTCCGACTCGGTCTCGTTAATGGAGAGTCCCCATTTTTGGTACCAATTAAGGAGATGGTGTAGAAAGTCGTTGTTTCTCGCTGAGCTGTAGAGAATCTGTCTGTGGGTGTCTATCAGGGTAATGTCGTCAGCGTAGAGAGCCGTGAGAATCGTTGGGTGTGATGGGATGTCTGCACAGAACAAGTTGAACAGAAGACAGGGACAGCTTGGAGCCTTGGAGGCACCGGCCGTGACGTGTTTGCTGGCGGATAAAGCAGAACCAACGCGGACACGAAGGGTTCTATTTGAGTGGAAGGATCTGATAACCCCGATTAGGAAGTGTGGGGTACGATAGAACATCAACCAATCTACCTGCTGCCTATAAACAGCATAAATAAATAAAACAGCGTATTCATATATAGAAATTTTCTGCATATTTATGGGATTTAAGGTCTTCCTCTAAAAAGGATAACGATTTGTTAAACTAAACCCATACTACTACGTGATGTACACATAAGCAGATAAAACAAAAACAAAGATACGTTCTTGGTTAACTTTCTTTGGAAACTGTCAGACGTGTATCGCGATTTTGAACCATTTAGCACATCGTAAGCAGAACTGTGAAAACCAATAGGTTCGAAATCGCGATACACGTCTGACAGTTTCGACAGAACGCTAAACCAGAGCGTATCTTTATTTTTGTTTTATTTGGTTACGTGCCTGCCACGTAGTTAGCTACACCGAGGGTTCAGTATATAAAGTCGATATCCTTTATTTAACATTACCGAATCTCATAAATCAGTGAGAAAATATCTACGGATGGCATTCCCTACGCTGTCTGTATTTTTTAATTTATTTATATGATTCCACTATGCTAAAAAGGCATTGAAAACAAGGTTTAATGTATAGAGTATGATTATAATATTAATCGATGCATAGCTCAGTTCTTATGAAACATTTTAGTAATAATAGTTGACAAGAAAAATTACAATTAAATGTTTCCAAACTTTTATGTAAACTATGACTATGACCATAAAGGAATGAGTTACGGTCTATGCTTTTATTAACTACTATTGAGCTGCGGGCTTTTATGGGTTAAATTCGAAAACTAGTACAGCTTTTGTAATGTAATTTCTTCGTAGATTAAAACGGATAAATATTTTTCATTTTAAATGTTCTTCCATGTACTCCAGTTTTCATAAAATGTAAATACACACAGCTTGGTCTAAAAATCCATTTAGGATTCTTCTTCAGGATAGTGTTCAGTATAGTCTAGGACTGGCTACTAAGTTAAATCTCTGGTTTTACTTTGCAGTAGTTAGTAAGTTTTGAATGACATTAGATTTAACTCCAGCAGCTTTAGCTCGAGCAAAGAGAAGAAGTCAGCTTAAAGTTGTATTATAACGCGACGAAGGGGATAATGCGGTTGCAGAGATTATGTTTATGGGATCGTTACTTTACAAGTTCTCAAATATGTACTTACATGCATGTTGATTAGAAAAGTTATTTTGCCATAATCCGAAATGGGGAACAATGTTTAAATATGCTTGATAACAACGATTATTAATATATAAATATAATAAATAATTACACTGTTGATTCCGATGGATTCTTAGACGGAGATATAACATATGTTATATAATTCAATACCGGTAGGGGTATTAGTCCTCGGAGTAGTTGTTTCTGTTGATTCCATATTTATATTTATATTTTTAGATTTATAATATAGCCTGTAAAGGTATTTCTGCCAGCGCCCACCTGATAAGACCCGATAGGTCGATACCGGTCGTGGGATATGGCTTTCTGTTCGTTGTGCCTACTTGTTAGGATACGTTCCAAATGTGACATCTTTGATCTTAATATTTAGACGAAAAAGGATTTTAATTCTTTTTTGAAAACGATTATTACTTTTAATAAAAGGCTACTAAAGAAGTTTATCAAAGTTGCCTTTCTGAAATTGAAAATGAAAAGAAACTGGTCAGTATTCCGAGTTCAAGTTGCACGGATTTTATATAAATTACGGGTTATTACATTATAAGTGGTTTAAAATGGCAATATACAACAAACTATTGCTTAATTTTACTAGACTAGCTATTAAATTTAAATATCTAACGATTTAGCAATTACACACTAAAATAAGCGTTTATAGCATCGATCTTGCTTTAAAGAACGCAAGAAACTAGTACTCAATATCACGTGCTAGGTACCAGTGTTGTAGGGACTATTGATGGTATTTATTAACATTAATAACGTGCTGATGTATTCTAGGTTAGGCACTAAAAGTGTTTCGCAGAATAAGAATAATTACAGCACGACACTATGGAGTTGTAATATTTTAAGAGCTAAAAGAAAAATGATGAAAGGCTGAAGTTCTTTAAATTAGAGCTTTTACGAACCTTAGGTTACGTTATTTTCATTAGAACGACTATAAAATGCACATAAAAAGAGCTGTATTTCCGAGTTTTTAGAGGATTATGCCTCATAAGCAAGAACACTAGTTAAAATTTAAAACACTGAATACCTTAAATAAAGCAACTTTTGGAGGACAAAGGACAGGATGATCCTTACGACAAACTACTTCCTTTTCACCAAAAATTAAAACGAAAAAAAATTTTTAACACAAAAGCTTAGATGAATACACTTCAGAAATTCTATGATGCCTTTTTCGCAATTTCATTGCTCATATAACGTCAGCCATAAGGCTGTTTGTAATACCACGTTATTTTTATGAATTGTGACAAACTAAATGCTTTAAATATAAATATAAATTTAAGTACAAATATGGAATCAACAGAAACAACTACCCCGAGGGCTAATATATGCTAATAATGTTTTTGAATATGTTATATCTTTGTCTAAGAATCCATCGGAATCAACAGTGTAATTCAATGCCGGTAGGGGTATTAGCCCTCGGAGTAGTTGTTTCTGTTGATTCCATATTTATATTTATATTTATAATATAGCCTGTAAAGGCCTTTCTGCCAGCGCCCACCTGATGAGACCCGATAGGTCGAAATCGGTCGTGGGATATGGCTGTCGGTTTGTTGTGCCTACTTGGTAGGACGCGTTGCAAATGTGAGATCTTTGATCTTAATATTTAGACGAATAAGGATTTTAATTCCATCTTTTTTGAATTAATGTGTGAATACTGTTATGATTATTGCATACATGCTAACTCTAGAACCCATAAATTATGTAGAATTGTACTGGTAGATTCCAAAAAACAAGCATGGCAGTAATTTTAGTGGTGCTTTTTTGGGACATAACTTTACTCCTACTAAAAGAAGCATGATGTGAAGAAGATTAGAAGAAACTGACAAAAATAATACGAGAAATAAATATACGACGACATATTCTTTGTTTTAGAGACAGAAAGGAAAAGGCCCAAAAAATTTATAACAGTAAGTAAAGCATGGATGTTCCCTTGGTACAGTAATATTTATTAACAGCTGAACGGATACATATTGTCGTAAATGGTGCTTAGCACAATTGAACCATGGCATTCCTCCATACTGTGACCTAATAATTCCGTTAGCTGGTGTTTAGCCACAGACACTGCCATATCCTTGCTATAACCCTACGGCGACTGAATATTGACATTTACACACGTTTAACACGCCAAAACGTTGGTTTACTTTTAATAAAATATGGTCAAGTTCATATGCGGATGATGTAATATTGAT
Source organism: Agrilus biguttatus (assembly GCA_963921985.1). NCBI lineage: Eukaryota > Metazoa > Arthropoda > Insecta > Coleoptera > Buprestidae > Agrilus > Agrilus biguttatus. The sequence continues at coordinate 12,307,646 of OY998119.1, read as the reverse complement.
GACAAACTATTAGGGAGAAAGAGAAAACAAATTTAAACGATTCATTAAAGATTGAGGATCCGAATAGTATGTAGGGAAGATAAAAATAATACGAATGAATGTCACGAGAAAGGTAGAAAATTATGACATGAAAATCAAGGAAATTATTGGGATAAACGCTGCGAAGAAATAATGGAGATGTAAGAAATCTGAAAAGAAGCTATTTTAGAACAGATAGAATAGAAAGTACCACGATGTATGGAACGATGAAATGGAAGAGGAAGGAAAGGAAGGGTAAGGATTTCAGGATAAGCACATAAGGTGAACACCAAAAGTAGGTTGCACAACGCCAAGATATATGGAACACTCAGAACTCGGAATGGGAAGAACTCCTTAAAAATCTCTATAAGACCAATGAAATTCAAAAAAAGAGAAGTGTACAAGCGTAAGTTTTTAGAAGAAAAAGAAGGGTCCATTGAATACTATTATGATAGGATACAAGAATAACGCAGGCTTATGGGAAGAAGTAGACAGAGCAATTGAAGATGCAAAACAGAAGAAGAAAAAAACATTGTCAAATTTAAAATATTCAAAAAAAGTTTACGTAACAATATTAAATAATACAAGAATAAAACATATCAAATTAAGACATTTAATGAAACCAATAAGAAACGGACTAGGAAACGAGACAAAGGCGAAGAAATAAATAGAATTGGAACCACCGGAACATATAACGCGGGACGTGTAAAGTAACGGGACCGGCACAAAGTAGACTAAAAAGAAAACATGTCCAAAAAATGTGAGAAATCATTTGGAAGAGAAAAGAATCGACAGTGGCAAACAAAACAAATGAAAAGGGAAAAGTAATAGGCATGCTTGCAAAGAAAAGAAGTAAGGATAACATTGTAGAATGGCAACATTATAATTATAAGAATGTACTAAAACTATGTAAGATATTTAGTTTTGTATTAATGTCATAAACAAATGCTAGGTAAAAGAGTTTACTAAAAAATATAGTCCTACTTTTACCTAAAATTCGTTCGGAAAACATACCACTTACCGCTACAGTTATTGAAAGTAAATTTGTGTTACTTTTTTATTACCATTATTTCTATACCCGCTACTCTTCGCATCCTATATACAATTGTTAAAATGTTTCAATAATTTATTAAATACAAAGAAAGACACTATATTGAGTACGATTGCAACGTAGTTACAAACATTAAGTCAAAACCCCAATAGATGGCTCTATAAACATGCATTGTAGGCACATTTCAATGAAAACGGCTGTAATTTCCATGATACGAATGCGGATTTTATTACACTCTCATAAATGTTTTATTACTGCATAATATCAACATAATGCATTCGCTATCGCTCCCATACTCTTAAACGTACCATACATAAATGTCGTAAATCCTTTGACGTACATATTCGTCTTCATGTATGAGTATCATCATCCTTGTTTTTTTTTTCAAATTTAATTTGAATTCAATTTATGTGTATCTTCAATAAAAACGATAAAAACCATTCGGAAACATATCGAAAAAGGACGAGTACTTTTTATAACCAAAAATACTCTTCTCAATTAGATAATGTACTATACCATCATCATAGGGTACGTATTTCCGCTCCTTTCTCTAAAACTGGATCACCATACATCCCTAACTAACAGGCGGACTGAAAAGTTCGTAGGCTAGCATAGAAAAAATTATTGTTTTTGATAGAATTTGATTTTATTATTCAATATATTCAATGATTATAGCGGTCATACAATTTTTGATACCATTTTTATAATACGATTTGCCTTTAGCCTCAAAATAGGCTTCAATTTCGGTGATTACCTCTTCATCGGCGAGAAAGTTTTGTACAGGGAGCATCCTCTTGAGGTCTGAGAACAGAAAAAAATCGCTGGGGGCCAGATCTGGAGTGTACGGTGGATGCAGAAGCAATTGGAAGCCCAATTCATGGAATTTTGTCATCGATTTTATTGATTTGTGACACGGTGCATTGTCTTGATGAAACAGTACTCTATTTTTCTTCAAATGAGGTCGCTTTTCCGCGATTTCGTCTTTTAAATGTTCCTAGTCGCTGTTTATGGTTTTCCCCTTTTTAAGTTAGTCAATGCTCATGGTATAATATTACCATGAGCTTCCCATAATACTGATGCCATAACCTTACCAGCCGACTTTTGCGTCTTCCACGCTTTGGAGTTGGTTCATCACGTGCAGTCCACTCGGCTGACTCTCGATTGGACTCCGGTGTGAAATGATGAGGCATTTCATCCATCGTCACATATCGACGAAAAAATTCGGATTTATTACGATTGAACAGCTCCAAACACTGCTTAGAATCATCGATCCGTTGTTGTTTTTGGTCGATTATGAGATCGCGCGGCACCCAATTTGTACAGAGCTTGAGCTTTTGCATATCCAAATATTTATTCACGATATGACCATGACCAACACGTTCCTTTGATATCTTTAGGGTCGTGTCTTAGCTATCTGAATCAACTTCACTTTATGGTTATCAAAAATTATTGTGTGGACTTTTTTGATAGTTTCGTCTTTGCGTGCATCGCCCTCGGTGCTCATTTCGCCTCGTTTAAATTTAGTAAACCACTTTTCTACGGTTGATTTTCCTGGTGCAAAGTCCGAATTATATTTATCAAGCCAAGGCTTGGTTTCAACAGTATTTTTTTTCGCCAAAAATCAATGCGTTAGTAACACTCGAAATTCCTTTTTATCCATTTTTTCAAAGTAACAAAAGTTCTTTCGCCAAAAATGTTATAACTCAGAAACTAATAATGCAACACAAATTTATACACTCGTCTTTTGAAGGTTAGGGCTAACAAAAATTATATGGATTTCATACTAGTATACTAGTAGCGCCATCTTATGGGTCAGCCTACGAACTTTTCAGACCACCTGTTACAATACAATTACTTACACTATTTATACTGTATTGTATTGTACAATACTGTATTGTATTACTCTTGATAATGGGCAAATCCCAAAGTGCTCCAATAACGCCACTTAATAGTCGCTAGTCGCTGTTTATGGTTTTCCCCTTTTTAAAATAGTCAATGAATATTATACCACGAGCATCCTATAATACTGATGCCATAACCTTGCCAGCTGACTTTTGCGTCTTTCCACGCTTTGGAATCGGTTCATCACGTGCAGTCCACTCGGCTGACTATACGATATTCACAAAATGGATAACGATTTTTTGAGCTTGACAAAAAAAGCATTTATGCCGGAAGTGCTCTATTTGACTTTTTTCAGAGGTGTGGATAAAGTAAAATCTGGACTATCTAAAGTAAAACATTACTTCGTAAGATAGTCCATAACTCGTAATAAGAATGCTTGATACGATGATTTTAAAATACGGCATTTAAAAAATAAGTAATGGGTTTTTGATGGGTCCCTTTTTTTTGCTTATTGCCGTATTTTAAGAATTGGCCAATGTATCTTATTGCGCTTTTAAGGAGTTACAGACTGAGACCTGTTGAAAACTCACTCTAAACCGCAAAGCTGGTCTTCATATCTAACCTATTCTTTCCACCTATAACACCACACCTCAAATATTTGTAACTTTTTTATTCCCAAATATACACATGTAATAATGTTTTTAAAGTTTCTAAAGTCGCTATTCGCGAGCACAGAAGAATATTCTTTTTGTTAAAAGCGATTTGACCTTGCGTTATGCCTTGTCTTGCGTCTCTGCCGCTTTTTCTATGCTGACCTAATTACATCCTAAATATCTAAAATTGACGACTTCTTCTAGTTTTTCGTCTCCAATTTTTATACTAGCTCTAACCTCTCTTACAAATCACAATTTTTGTTTAATTTGTAATTATTTTATATATAAATAAATAATTCTATTTATAGTTACATATTTATTGGCGGATTACTACTAAGGGATTGTTGAATGTTTTCAGTCCACCCTGCATACATGTATTATAATTGAGATATTAATTAAACGAGTTTTAAATCTATATAATCGAATCTACATTTACTTGATGGAAAGTCATTATGAATATTAATAAAACACCAATTTGGATAATTTCTATATAATTGTATAATCACTTAACACTGCGGCTTCTTTAGAAGTTTTACATGAGTTTTAAATCGACTAACAAATAAAGTTTATTGAAAAAATTACTAAATACTAATTAATAAAATATCCAGTATACTAAGGAGATTAAAAATTTCTCTGTATTTTGTTTCCAGTCGTTTGAAAGATGGACATTTAATAAAGGTAACGTTGTGAGTTGTGACTGATTAAGTAAGTGAATCTGAATGGTCGAAAAACACTTGTTGAATGACTGGAATCCGTAGGAAATTTCAATAAACAAGTCTCCCTTTACGAAAATTTCTGCCACAGAAGAAAGTTTTCCTTGGCGTCGAGGGTTGCAAATGATGATAAATTACACTCCGCGCAACACTCAAAACAAGCAGATGTGTTTGAGTAGACCTAATTAATTAACATCACTGGGATCGAAAACCTCCAGCCTCCGGATAAAGACAAGTAACTAATCTTATTATTAACATTCTTCAGGTACTCTATAAACTTACTTTTTTTCTATCTGATTTTTTTATAAGGCAGTAAAAGTAACTTACACGGAAACCAAAAATTTATGCGAACTTCAAAGAATGCCGAATAAAATGCTTTAGGGTTTGGTTAGGTGCCTGGATATTCAATTAAACCCATAAATTCGTAATATTTTAACCAACAGTTTTAATTTTACTAAACTCTATTTAATGAGTTTTTCTTTTAATAATATGGAATTATGAAAATGTCTTCAATTATTATTGTAATTGTGTTTTAAAAATGCTGTTGTGGCTGCAATAATTCGCCACAAAAGTTTACATTTTTTGTATTAATTTTATATTTGAATATTTTATATTCCAAATATCTTTTCGAATTCTTTTCTGTATTCTTATCTTTTGTATTATTCTATTATTGTTACTATGTAAATATCTATTTCAACTTTTTTACCTAAATCTTTTGTATCTGTACCTGTCTATTGTGCTCTGTGTAAATAACTTTATTACTTGTACTTTCCTATAATCCCTTTGACGTTTCAATTTTACTTACTATTCGCATGACGTCTGTAACTCATATTCTTCCTTAATTGCATATTAATAGTACATGTCTTTCAAGTAAAAGTTCAACAATCAATTTCTTAACTCAAAATTTCCAGATTTCTTTAACTTCTAATTGGATCCCTACTTTTATCTTTCTAGTTCTTGCTCTCCTCTAACTGTCTTACTATCATTTTAATTTCCAAAATCTACACACTTCCCATCTGCTTTTTTTTTGTAAATATATATTCATAGTTATCAAAGTGCATTATTTCATTTATTCATTTATCATTATATTCGACAATCAAAACTAATGATCCAGTCAACAACTATCTAAAGTAGTGAACAACATACATATCACCAAACTGTTAAGAAAGCTTCCACTGTAATACGAATTGTGAAAGTGGTTTGAAACAAAAAGAAATATACATATATATATATATATATATATATATATTAAGAACCTTTGTTGTCTATAATGTAGCGTGGTACACAATAGCAAAAACCGAGATCTCTGGCAGTGTTCAAATTATCTAACGGAAATTGTTACCATTGATTTTCATCAGGTGCATGTATCTGCTTCCGATCGTAGTAATTGCAGTTTTCCAATAAATTAGCTTCCGCGTCATTTACGATCGGACGTCCGTTAATGTTCGGCCCTTTATGGTGGATGAAGGACATACTGCCTAATGACATCTATCGGATGTCACGCGTGGAATGGCGCGAATATCTCAACGGCATGTGTGTGTCGATGGACAAATATCACACCGAAAAAAAGCAGAAAAAAGAACAGTAAAGATAAACCGCCGGCAAAAAAATTATACGGATACTTCTCGTGGTTTCGAGCATTAAAAGCTTAAATGCGGAAAATAAAAACGAATTTTATCAATACTAATACAAAAAAGGGAATATTGTTATTCACACAAATGTATACACCCACGATCGAAAAATCTGATACCAACATCATACATGATATGATGGTGCATTTTTTTAACGTAGAATCCAAAGTTATTAACAAATATAAAAATACAGATATATTACTTAATGACCAAGTAGATATAAACCTCTCACCACTATTAAATATTTTCCCTCACTCTAATGAAGATGCACCACCCTATTTATAGACATCTACTCTTAGGTAGTTTTAAGTAGATTTTGTACTTCTGAAGAAGCCACAGTGTTGGCGAAACACGTGTCAAGTATATTTAATAATAAATTGTGGAAGTTATCAACAGTGTGTTTATTCCAATATATCAAGTATCCGCTAATTCAATACGATTTATTCATACATATCTTTGTATCAAATGTTTTACATTCATTCTTTTTTAATCATTCGTTTAATAATGACAAGATAGTAGCGATTATTGAAAATAAAGTGATAATAAACAAAGTAGTGTTTATTATTTATTGTAAAAATATTTTATTTAATTCCCATCGTTTTTGATGTTCAGGTCCGTACCACTATTCACTCTTGCAGTCGGTATTGATGTAACAAAAGCAATTTACCGATTATTTTTTTACTATTTACATCTGTTTATGGTAATTTCGTCGCTACCAGATAATATTGGATTATTAGCACGAAGACGCTCAAACGGAGAACTGCAACTGAAAGCACTTTAAATAGGAATTAATTTGCTTTGATCTGGATACTAGTTTATGAAATGTTGGAATATGCATGTATGCATCACGATTCCTTCTATTCACATTAAATACCTACAGGACATTAAGGTGTGGCGTTTTATCAAAGTATTCCCCGTCCTGTAGACTAACTCCTTTCAGTTTCGATTATTAGATTAATGTTCAAATTAAACTACTATTAGATGAAAGCATTTATCTCATAAACGTAAATTTAATGGAATACTAAGGTTAGCTCAGTCCTGATACAAACAGATATTTAATTACTACTAATACTTATGTTCTAAAAGGGTTATAAGTCGACTAGCATAATAAAATACAGGCTGCGCATAAGTTTATATTATTGTAACACATAATCGTGAAGATAACTGCAATATAAGCGCACAGGTGACACTAGGGTTCTATTTAAAGGGGTGAACTGCAATATAAGCGCACAGGTGACACTAGGATTCTATTTAAAGGGGTTCCCTAAAAGAAAAATGTATATCGGAATGAGGGTCAGCAATGACTTCTTCATGATAGGGCACATGATCTGCACAGAAGAAATTCTTGAAACACAAAACATTACTTCATAACACAATTTATTGTAACATTGTTGAGAGAAACGACGAAACGGCAAAAAATCTTTATCCTGTCCCACATTACAACGGGAAAATAAACTGGAATGAATTGTCGCGTATTTTCAAACAAACCGTCACTGTAAAACTATTTATTACTACTATTCTCCTTGAAACAACACCACTATTAATAATTTATAATCTTCTCGCCTACTAAATCACTTCGCTATTGGTCATCTATCGACTCCTAACTAAAATTAATTCGGCCCACTTTGCGCCTGTTTATTTATAGTGACTGAAGGTTCCAGAATGACTTTCTAGAAATTTCTGGTTTTGTTTTCAGAATCTTCGCATTTACGTAGGTTGCCTACTTGACTAGAATTAAAGTTTTTTAATTTATATTTTTATTTATATTTAACTATTGTTCTGTATTTTATGCAATAGCCATCACTGTAAATAAAACTGTTTTGAAGCTTTCCATTGATACTTAATGCTTCTCTTCATTTCATATACGAGGGTAAATCAAATATAAACGGTAATTTTACTATTTAGCTTAGCACGTAATTCCGATCTAGGAGATTCGATGCTCGAGTGTTGTTTGGTTTATGAGGAGGTGGAAACCTGCTTAAGTAGCAGCTGCGCTCGGTTCTGTCCGCAGTACAGCTGTGACTTAGTGCAAGGTGCCGGTACTTTCATCTGTTGCACAACGCATTATCATAAAGTTTTTTACTAATGAAGGCGTTAAAACATCGGAAATTTTCATTAGTTTGAAGGAACAGTTTGGGGATGCTACACTGTCTCAGAATAGAGTGTATACGTGGGTCAGAGAACAAAGAATTCAGGGATGGGCGAGAACGTGTTGAAAATGAAGGTCATGTTCGACGCCAAAGAACAAGTCTCACAAATGACAACAATCGTGCTGTTCGAGAGCTTGTTGATGGTGATTACCATTAGACGGTTAACTATTGAACAAATATCGTCAGAAATGGGTATGTGGGTATCAACTATGGGAGTGTTCAATTCATCATAACTGATCAACTTGACTTAGGAAAAATTATTGATCGCTGGGTTCCAAGGTTGTTGACCGGAAATCAAAAACCGGTTAGGTCGGAGATCAGTGAAAGATTTCTAAATCGATTCTAAAGGGGAGGTGTATCGTCACTTGCGATGAGACGTGGGTCCACCACTACACTCCCGAATCAAAAATAGCGAAGAAAGGTCGAAGGCTGTCCAGCAAAGCCAAAACCAAAACCCGTCTCTCAAGCGGAAAAATTCTTGCGACTGTTTTCTTTGACTCAACGGGAGTTTACTCATTGATTTTATTCACCATCAACGGCGAAAAACAGTGAATACGGCTAATTTTTCTGAATTGTTACAGTCCACAGTCGAGAAAAATCGCGTATCGAAGCACACGACGGGATATGCCCATTCGAGACGTCATCTTCCTTAATGACAACACACACGCCGCAGTATTGACAAGGAATAAATTTGAAGAAATGGGCTGGGAAACCCTCGAGCATCCTCCATATAGTCAGGGGATAGCCCTGTCGCCCTGTCATTATTTTTATTCATGCCTTTGAATGAATCACTTGGAAGAAAAAGATTTGAAAGCAATGAAGAAATAGAGGTAGCTGACAACTCGCCCTCAAACTTTATATGAAGAAGGAATATTCAAACTCCCAAATCGGTGGCAAAAGTGTGTAGGGCAGACATTGAAAAATATGTGTACCATTAATCAATAAATTTATATTACAAAATTACAGTTTATTTTTGAATTACCCTCGTATATAACACTATTGGAATTATTGATTGGAGCGGTAGATCGTTTATTCTTTGTATATTGCCAATCAGAGCTAAATTTTGCAATAAATAAGGAAATTTACAGTAAAATGTCGCTTAAATTACGATCTCGTTTAGATGTAGAACGTTACAATTTGGCTTTTATAGCCGATCCTTTTGAGGAAAAAAGAAAAGATAGAATTCGAATTCTTTTTTTAACGTGGAATCCTTTTTATTTCCTTGGAAGAAAGTCATTATATCGGTAAACGACGGCGGCGTCGGGGTTTTTATCAGACTTCTTTTCCCATCGAACTGCACGAATTCTCCCACGCCAGTTCAGTGCGGTCACTTTCCAAGCTAATGACAATCGGTCCGATAAGCCGTACAATATAGAGGAAAGCGGACAAGTCTGATAAGAAAAATCGGCGCACGGAAAAGCCAACTGAAGGGTAAACTTGCCGTTAAAGATGACAACTTCGAAAACTTAGCAGTTACTGATTGAAATAAATTTCATTTGAAGAAAAATTTGTAATAAGATAAGATGAATGATAAATGCTTTTTTATGTTTCAAAAGAAGTTTATTTAAAACTCGACAATTGTTTCGGCATATGATGCCTTTATCAAGAGTACTAATATATACTAAAATTCAACAGTGTACAGATGTATTAAATACTAATACTACTGACTTATACAGGGTTATAAACACATAAACATAAACGTAATAAAAGCTATTGTATATCGTTACCCAAAAGTCGTAAATATGTATCTATTATTAGGTTGTTCTTAAAATCTGAATGTAAGTTTGTAATATGGTCTTTATGCTTGCATGCTTTTTTGATTTCGAATTTTTCTAGTAAATTTAGTCGTTTGCCTTTGTTTTTTGAATGTAATAATTTAATACTATCTAATTTTATGTTGTGTTTATTATCGATGCAATTTGTGTTAAAGCCTGTAGCTTTTTTGCATTCATTGATATTATTTACATGCTCTTTAAGTCTGAGGGATAATTTCCTTCTCATAATAAGCGTCGCAATTAAAACAATCCATTTTATACACACCACTGGTATTATTGGTTTATTATTTACAAGTAATTTATCAAAGTTACATTTATTTAATGAGATAATGTTTAGTCCTAATTGGCTGAGTGTTTTTACAAATTTTGTTGATACAATTCGGAACATAGTTGACGAAATTGAAATTAATTTTATTTTCAAAAAAGCTACAGGCTTTAGCACACATTGCATACGCCGAAACAATTGTAGTTTTAAATAAACTTCTTTTGAAACATAAAAAAGCATTTATCATTCATCTTATTTTATTAATCAGTATGTGTCACAATTATCCAACCGCAGAATCTTTACGAATTATAAAAAATCATAATTTCTATTTTATGAGTAAGTAACAGGGAACAGAAGGCAAATAATTTTACCATAAGAATAAGACTTTTTAGCCGTATAACTTCAGCACGTATTCGTGAACAACGTTCAACAGTTTTTAAGGAATGCATCTGTGATTGACGAACGGCTGAATGTATAAGTTATCTTATCAGAGATGCAAGATCCTAAAACATTCGTTGGGGCTAATATATTTTAATTTATGCCAAATGGATTCTTAAATTTCTTATGCTAAAAACAGGCGGCACTGCACAGTACACATTAATCATAATTATTTGATAATACTTAAACTATCGTGGGTGCATTCTTGGAGAAACATTTTAATAAGAAAAAGAAAAACACAAACAGTAACCATTTGTAGTACTCTTGAAAATGACCGTTTAGGTTCGAAACAATTGTCGAGTATAATAAAGTTTAACTGCAGAAACATTTGTTTGTTTTACCTTTTCTTATGATTATTTGATTTGCAGAAATGAAAATTACATTTTGTCCACTAATCTGAGAGAGATAAATGGAATATGAAAACAACCCATTTTCTAATCGGTTGAAAATAACGGCGTATACTGTTACAATAATTGATATTCTTGTTTTTTAACGATATACTATGAAATATTGGTCATATTTGTGCATTTTTTGCGGTAATATTTAAATTAAATAATCTGCTTTCCTAAAATTCTTCAAATAAGCTTAACCTTACGATTGGTCCTATTCGAAAGTCGGCACCATTCTTCATATATACATATTTTAATTTCCGCACAAAATTAAATAAAGTTGAAAAGTTGAAGATTTCTTTTAAAACATTTAGTTTTCTCTGAACGTACAGGTATTCGAACAGCTTTCCGCGAGAAAGCCCGTTAAATTGCACTTCGAACTTTTACCGATGCGGTGCGATGTTCAAAACTCTATTCCCCGTCTTATTCCTTAAACTTAGGTAATTTTTCAATCGTTTGCATAAAATAACCGCCTTTCGCGATTTCAGAGTTCGCGAATTAGGTAAATTAGTAAAACTGTTGCTATTCGCTTTTTTAATAAATTTTGAACTGTTCGAACGGTATCTGAAAAGTTCATAAAATATCAAAAGTCATGCTTCATTTTCCTAAGAAGGGTTTTAATTTTAAAAGTGGTGAAGTTCAAATAACAGAGTAATCCACTTGGCAAAAATACACACTTTATTAAAACTCAGTATTAATCATTCTTTATCAGTTGATGAAATAAGATTATTTCACCGGTGCAATAAACGGACTTTGTGTTTTAAAGGTTTATTACACCCAAACTATTTACAAATATATCACACTAATTTTATTGTACGATGTGATTGCTACTTATTTTTACGAAAATACTAAATGACTATAGATTATGATTTATTATATAAAACTATATGTTTAGAGAGATCTTGATGTGATTGGTACTATATGTTAATGTATAATGATCTCTGCTAAAAATGTTTGATGTTTGAATGGTTTGAATCCAATATGATGAATTTATTCTCTAATTGAATGTAAAAATACTTATTTTAAAATGAATTTAAGAACCGTCCCCCAGAGGAGGGGTGGTTCCGATGAACCGACACTTGAAACAACAAAAAAAGGAAGGGAAACGTAAACATACAAAAATGCAACATTACAAGTTGTTCGCATTTATCATTTCATTTTTTGTTTTTGTAATTTATTGGCCTTGTTAGTCACACATTTTTTACGTCTCCAATTTTTTGTATTGTCATGTGCATTTTCTGTCCGTTTCTTTCTTCTGCGATTTATGGTTTTATAATAGTATGTATCATATTTTTTTCCCTTTTTAGTATTGCCGTTTCCTATTGTATTATTTTTTCTTTGTCTTCAAATGTGCTTCTAGAGTTTAAATTAGTTTATAGATTTATTGGGGGTAATTTTTTGACCCATCGGTCCATTTCGAGGACGTAGATGATGCACCGACACATAGATTACAATGTTGCATTTTTTGTGTTTACGTTTTCCCTCCTTTTTGTTTGGTTTGTTGTTTCAAGTGTTGGTGCATCGGAACCACCCCTCCCCTAGGGGCGGTTCTTAAATTCATGGCAATATAAGTATTTCTACAATTCAATTCACAACACAGATAAGACAGTTAATACAGTTCAATCAATTCATTCAATTTCAACATATTAGATAAAAACATCAAACGTTTAGGAGAGATCATTTTTAGTACATTTAAAAAATCAAAGGAAGTGGCACATCTGTGCACCGGTGAAATAATTCATTTCATCAACTAATAAACACAAGTTATGTGTCGGTGCATCATCTGGAAATGGACCGATGGGTCAAAAAATACATAAATCCGAGAAGTAATAAATGCATGACTAATAAGGCTAATATATTACAAAGACAAAAAAAATAAAAAGATGAATATATGCGAACGATCATTTTCTGATGATGCCAACATACTTGGCGAAACGGGCGTTAAGTGTGGAACTTGTGTGCATTTTGCTACTAAATTGATTAAACTCTGTTTGTATTTTTACATCAAAGGTTCTACAATCCATTTCATGGAGAAGATAAAAACCTAGCTAATAAGCATGAATTTATGAGTGATATAGTAAGCAACCTTTTTATTTGTCACAAATATTTTCAAAAACGAAAAACGAATGAATTGAAAAAGTCTTGTTTGGAAAATGTTTAATACATCATAACAACAGATTGCTGTTCGTTTTAAACGATTTTGCGCTTAATAATATCCGTATATTGTAAGGATTGTCAGTTTTCGAGGTTCTTCTCTTTTTTCCAATATTCGAAAATTTTCTTTTAAACATGCCAGAAAAATATTTCCGAGAAACCTGATTTTTATTTCAAAGTAAAAGATTTATGAATATGTGTTTTTGCATGCTATATTTGGGTGTTGTTGTCTCTATATATGAAATAAAATAAGACAGTAAAATATAGACCTATTACATGCAAATTATTCCCATAAAGTAATATTTCTTGCTTTCGTTCCATTTCCGCTTGCTATAAATTATTATCTCTTTGTCACAGATACTAACAAATATATGAATTATTTTATAATGCCATTTCCTGTAGAATTAATGACATTGCAGATAATAGAAAAAAAAATTAAATTTAAGTCACTACAGACAATTTAAAACATTGTTGCAACTGTTAATGTTTCACTACCTATGGAAATAATTGAGTAAGTTCAAAGTACCTTCCACAAAATCAAAAGAGAAAAATTATAATTCTTAGGGTTCCCTAGTGTTCCGGATTGAACAGTTCCAGATGTGCACAAAATTAATTTTCTGTACCTGACCTTCCGAGGACCGTAGCTTGTAAGCTGTCCTTCCAATAACAAAAGTTTCATCCACACACCCCCCAAGCTTTCAACCCGTAGTCTATAAGTCTTTGTATATAATAGTTAAAATAGTATGATTCTGATTTCTGTAGGGAGCAGTCGTAAAATCTGTAAATACGTAGTCAATATACATTAAAACCATCGTTTTTCTCTAATTAATTTATGTGCAAAGCAAAATAAATACAGAGGTGGTAATAACCATTTATTTGTATTTTGCCAAAGTACACAATCAAACACCTAGCAAAAACGTAAAGAAACCTATCAACAAAGGCATCAATGCTCATTTGTCTTCCTGTGTCATGAGTGAGTGTCTCAGGAACCACAAACGTCTTAGTTGTAGCGTATGCCTTCCAGAATTAATTATTGATAAAAGTTTTTTAACTATAATTATATTGATTTTAAAGAGAACTCAATTTTTGTTTTTAAACAAATGGAGATAACTAAAACCTACAACTTATTTTAGAACATCTATAAAATTTCAAAAATATAACAGTATATAACAGTGTCGTCATTTTACAAACAAATCTATCACAAAAATATTTCACAGGGTGCTACTGAAGTGGGTTTTATTATATTTAAAGCATTAATGTTTGTGTTTCATGTGTAGGCTCAGAAACAATTTCTTCTATTTGAACAATACTAGTTTTAAAATTAAAAAATAAAAAACCTACAAACTATATTTTTCTGGTAAGGTCTACATTTTAAGAAGGCGTAATATTTCATTTTTATTTATCACAAACCTTCAGTCAGAAAAAAACATGTAATAAGATTTTCGTTGAAAGATTGTAATATTTCAACATTCATAAAAAGCAAATTTAATAAATACGAAAAAAGGTATAAATTACTGGATAAAACTAATGACGAATAATGAGCGTCCCTTGTACCACATGGAAGTTGTCGTTTGAAGTTTCCCATCATTATTTCCATTTCAAGAATGAAATTTATTTTCAGTGCGCATTAAAGGGCTTTTTGACAAAGTTGAAGAGTAAAAAAAGTTCGTAATGAAATATTTTCCCTTTAGAGAACATCCAGACAGCGTGGAGTGATGCCAAGGGCGAAGAAGCGACGGCTAAAACCTGACGACATGTGACTGTGCAGCTGAATTCTCACACCTCACCATTTTCGCCACTTCTCTCTCTCTCTCTCTTTCTCTTCGTGTAATAAATGTCCTCGTATCAGTGAAGAGGATCTCTCGCATTTATGGAAAGACAAATAGTTGGCTTCTTTATGTTACAATAAGAACCATGCAGGCATATATTAATGGTCTTCTTTTGAAGGCGATGCGCGATGATTACAATACACTATGAACCGAGAGGTGTAGTTTTCGAGCTTTACTACACAAAAGCTTCGACTTTATATAAAGGTAGAAGCCCATTGGGTTTACTGTTGACGTACTGCTACTTTACCGATGAATCTCAGAAAGCGAAAACATAGGACAAAAGATGACGAATAACAGGTCTTACGATGTACAAATACGCGATACCTAAATGCAACTGAACGTAAATAGAAATACGCTCGAATGAAGAAATAATAATCGAGAGAATCATACCTAAGTGTAATATTATAAGGTATTCCTTTGCAGTCCAGTTCTCAACTAGTGAGGAAAACAAGCGAAAGTAGTAGAGGCGGGTCAATGCACAATTTCCTTCTATTGTTTTTAAAGCCAAGCATAATGCATATTTTATACTAGTGTAAGTTACCTCAATAAGTTCTTTACGGTTAGTATTTCATTTTGCATCGTACTAAAAGATGCATATCTATTCATAACAAGGCAATTAAAGCTCACTGCAGAACGTGCCAAGAAGTTTAACAGTGAGTATCTATTCCTTTATCATTTTTATTTGAAAGCAAATATAATATTAAAATCAACAAAAATAAAAATATGCTCTTGGTTAGCGTTCCGTCGAAATAGCCAAACATGGATCGCGATTTCGAACTTACTAGTTATCATCAGTACTCGGTAGACAGTTCCGGCAGAACACCAACCAACCGAAATACTTCCTGCCTAAAAACAGCGATTAATAAATACGAGGATAGGTCAAATATAAACGAGCCTTTGCTCATTTTGAAAAGTTTCACAAAACACAAATTTCTCTATTTTTTTTACATATCTCCCTTGTTTGTCTATACATTTTTCCCAACGCATTGGTAGTTTTTTCATCCCGTTTTCATAAAAAGTAGCAGGGCGGGTGTCTATCCAGTTGCGCACAAACGCCTCCACCTGTTCATCGGTCTAAAATCGCTAATAGCTCGTCTCCTAGTGATTCTTTGTGGAGCCCAAAAATGTGGAAATCACAAGGGGATAGGTGTGGGCTATATGGAGGGTGTTCCAGCTGTGTCCAGTGCATTTCACCGATTTGGGCCTGCGTTAAATCTGCGGTATGAGACCTAACGTTATCGTGCAAGAGTAGCACGTCACGAATGCGGGGCATCCTCCTTTTTCGGCGATAAGCAAGTTTTACCTGACTGAGAAGTCAGTAGTACAGACAGCAGTAGGGTGCATTAATGGTTCTTCGCTCGTGCAAAAAATCGACCAACAGCACCCCTCTCCAGTCCCAAAAAACCGTGGCTAAAACTTTGCCTGAGAACAGACATGTTTTCGACTTCACTGGGTTTCCTTAGATCATTTAGGCAAATGCTAGGGCAGTAAAATTTCACAGATAATCATTCATTCCCTTCTGTGTGTAGTTCATTTCGTCCGTCTCATCTTTCACTCCCTAACCACACCTCCCACCCATTCCCACCATTCCTGAAAGGAGGCTGAAGAGGGTGTTATGCCCTACCCTCCGGCTTTTCACTACAGTGTAAGTCGGAGGGAATTCCAGCCCACCAGCACGAGTAGCTGGTAGGAATGAAACACAAAAAGTTTTTGTAATCAACAACGCAGCCTGCATACGTGAATTCACGTAAAGCACTACAATAACAATTATTCTTGTCTAGTTTGAAATTTTCTGTATCTACTAGATGGCAGGAATAGCCTCTATTTTGTTATTATATTAACTGTAACTGTTCTTTACGGAACATTTCGACTTTTTGCTAACAAAAGTAGTAGGTTGTAAAGGAAATTGATGCAGCTTAGATAGCTGATGATACGACATTGTGGAATTAGCTGACGACTAAAACGTCTAATAAAGGAATGGATCTAACTCAATGGCCAGCTTTCAATATTCAGAATGCTGTTGTTTTAACGAAAATTTTAATTGAGGTTCTTGAATTTTTGACGTGTCCGGCGTGATTAAATGTCAATAATCGTTCATAGATTGGATGTGACTAAACTCCCGCTAACGAAATAACGTCATGATTAAAGCACAGGTGTTATTCACCATTGATAACGGTATTCATCCGTCCAAATTTGGAAGGGTTCAACTAGTCATTCACAATAAAAACAGAAAAAGAAAACAACATCAACGGCTTCTGATAAGAAACAATGTCTAAATTGAAAATTACTCCCTGCAGGGTTATTTTAATCAAGATTTCAGATGGCTGATATGTTCGTGGTTGAGTTATAGCTTATTAGAGCCACTTCGAAAGGTCCCGCGAATGCTCTGTAATACAACAAAACTCGTTAGTCTTGTTAGAACATTCCATGTTGAAATGTATAAAAAAAACCTATTCGAAAAGAAAAAACGTAGATACAAACTTTTTTAATCACGCAACCATTCTATATACTTACAACTGATCAACTCTTTGCTTCGAATTTATATGAAATTATGTGAATATTAAAAAGTTTAAGTTGTCTGAAACACCGCGAACAAACTAAAAAACAAACCGACTGACCACCCACTGATCTGCTGTTTTCACATAGCTTTGTAACATACAGGGTTGATATTTATATATTGAGCATTGGCAAAACTAACTGTTTATAGGCACCATCTGACGTTTCTAATTGAAAGTTTTACCTTTTCGACCATAACTTTCTTCAGATCGTTTTGTCATTTGAGCACAACTTGGGTTTTTTACAGTGGCTTGAAAATTTTGTCTCAATGAATAAATGGAATTAGGTCGTGAACATTTTTGTGCTCTTGATGTAGATTATTAAGACAAGAGTGTATTGATCAACTTACTTCGATTTTTGCGAAACACTGTGAAACGCTGGTATCAAATTTAACTGTGGCCGCAGTTCGCTCATGGACGAAAAAATCAGTTGTTGTGATAGAAAACATTGATGCTGTGGGCGAACTGATATTGCAAAATCATTATGTGACTTATTGTGAGATCTAGTAATCCTTTGCCGTTAGTATGACGAGAATCAATAAGATATTGTATAAACATTTAGCTGTGAAAATGATTTCTTCGCGTTGGATGGATCTCGCATAATTTGACAGAAGCTCAAAAAGATGCTCGTGTCAATATCAATTGCACCACACAAAAAGCTCAAGAAATACAATTGCGGTGCATCAAAAGCTGTGTATAACATCTACATAGGTGACGAATCTTGTATATATGCATATGAGCCCGAAACAAAACAGCAATCCACCGTATGGTTCTTCCAAGACGAGCCAAATCCCACAAAAGTGTTCGTGCGCGAATCACTCCAAGCAAATGATCGCCTGTTTCTTCGAAGTAACTAGACATGTGGCAATATCATTCTTCATCATAACATTGGCCGAAACAACCACTTATTTAGTTATTTTAGTGGCCGAATGTCGAATTGATGGATCATGCTCCGTACAGCCCTGATTTGTCACCAAATGACTTCTTATATTATTCCCGCATATCAAGAATAAATTGCGTGATCAACGTTTTTCGGCGCCTGAAGTAGCTGTTGATGCATTCAAGAAGCATGATTTGGACAAACTCTCAACCGGAGTGGAAAATTGATCTTTTCATTATTCGACTCAAAATATAAATAGCAACCCTTGTATAACGGACATAATTAAATTAGGCTAAACAATAAATTAATTTTTAAATGGAAATAAATTACTTAATGGAAAAAATTGTTTGACATAGTAAACTCAAAAATAATAAACACGTATTTTTACATTTATAATAAGTAGTTCCAATTAAAAATTATTCGCTGAAGATGGACACTTAATATAGCTAATAGTTTTGGGTTTTCAAAATGTAAAAGATTACAAAACGACTGAACAATAAAAAGTAGTTGACTAAATGATGATCTAACATTGACCTAACGAATTCACTTATTATTTTCTTAAAATTTTAAGTTAAGAACATACCTAAAGGATGAGATATCAGGGGTGTTTCCACAAAAAAATATATTACAGTTTTACTAAGCCACCTTAATAGAAAGTAACCGAAGATATTATTTTGTTTTAAAAAAAAAATATGTGTAACGGCTTGTTGGAAAAAAGAAAAATATTATTTAATTAATTATTGGTACATATTTTCAATTGAAAAAGGTGTTACCAACCGAAAGGTCTATTTTCACCGTTGACAGACATTTAAAGGGCAAAATAGACACTTGATTAAGCCTGTCATAAGCCACTCGTATTAGCCAACATAAAAAGTCATTAAAAACTGAATGCTGCATTTGAAGTCGGCCGTGACGAATCAAAATGGTTTGGAATGAAGCAAACAGCTACAGAAATAGTCATAATAGGCTTTTAAAATCCAGCTGATCGTTGAGCCCTTAAATGACATTATTTTTATCTGCTGTTTAAGTTGCTTGTTATTTTGATACGAAACAAGAAAAGGGCGATAATTTTTTCCTTTTTAATGCATATATTATATAATATCACCAATAAATACGATTTCAGATAGAACTGGTGTTACCTAGGTCAAACTAAAACGATTTTGGCAAATCGCTTAACCTAAAATTAATAGAATATTGAGTTTATTGATAGAAATTATCACACCACATGCAGCGTCGATAAATCACAAATGACGGTTAATATAATAGCCAGTGTATCGTCATCCATTGATATTTATTGCTCATTGCGGTATTTCATATGTTTAACAAGGCCTTACGAAGGTATCTACTTGACAAACTGAATCGACGACACAGCTTATATTACGCGAATGGAAATTAGTTCTTTAGGTCTTGGTTCCTTTTAATTACTGATCGATTACTACATAACCAAATAGATTAATTTAATTTGATTGAAGCGAAAGTAGTTCTTCCTGCAGTAATAAATAAATAATACAATTATATTTATCAAAAATACTGTAAATCTGATACAAATGACTAACCAAATATTTAAACATCTTCTCCCTTGCTGTGAATGCCCCATGAAATAGGTAGTGTAATAATATCGTCTTAATCCAGCCCTGCATCATATATGCGTAGGCCATTGCAGACCTCTGTCCCCTAGTGACACAAAATAGAAAGGGTCATTCAGATGACTATTTGAAATGATTCTCCTTCAAAGCACATTATAAATTTAGATTATTCGATCAACAGTAAACAACACTGTCCATGCAAAAGTTCGATACCAACTCAAATATACACATACATATGTATATTATGTCCTACTCCTGCTTATACTTAAAGGTAGTGGTTACGGGATGTATTGAACTAATAGTTCTGAGTATCTACGAAACACCAGCTAAATAAATTAAACATCGCTTATGGTAACAAAGGCGGTTAGTATATACATTAAATCGAAGTCGTAGGTGGTTTAGTAGGGGGTTGAGACCGGCTTGCAGCTCGTACTTGTTCTGGACAAATTTATGAGTCCTATGTATACAGAGTAAGCTATTTCTCGAAGAAATTAGAAGCAGTAAATATTTGGAGCACGTCTGCGGTTAATTATCAAGACGCTGACAGCAAGAGGCGGAGAAGAGTTATCAGTAATCCACGCAAACGAGAAACACTGAACGTAGACGGGGAAGTTTCGAATCGGCAAGCTGCAGACACTCCACCACAACGACAAGCATCGCGGCTTCCCGGAATACCAAATGCGAAATTTTAAGAATGATGCACACACCGTTTGTTTCTTTAAAATGATACTCGTTTGTGTTCTTTATACAGCAACTGAATTACAAGTAGATATACGAGGTAGGTACTCTGCTACAGCTTTGCAGAACGTAAAACTTTAAACAAGTATCTAAAGAAAAGAGAAAATAATCTAGCGTTATAAATTTAGTTGCAAGTTGCTCGGTGATGACAACATGCACCACTTTTGTATACCAATGCAATAAAGAAACTCGGGAGGTTACGACAATAATAAGGATTCATAGTAAAAGAAACACATTTATCAAACACTGTTCTTCTTATCACTCAACCAACACATCGAAAAACGCACAATGAAAACACTGAATGATGTAAGTATAATAAAGTGCGTTTTGGTTAATAAGTTTTCAATTGAAACAAAAATTAAAACACAACACTTGGAAATTTCACTTAACTTATTTTTGACCCAATACGAATTTCGCCTTCTTAGGGCATCATCAGGGGTTCATACAGTTTAACTACATTAACAAGACAATTTTACTTCTTTAATTCTTCCAAATCGGAATTGGTCTTCCCTTAACATTTCTTTCGCCCTTCCATACTTTATTGCATAATTCTAGTCAAGAATTACTTTAAATTTCTAGTGTTATTGCATAAAAGTAAATTGTTTCTACTTTTTGAATTATACAGTCTAAAGTTGTTTCATTTTGAATAAGTAAGTAAGTAGTACAGTGTCTTAAATTATATTACTCACCTCCAAACTACCAACAAAACAAACATAACTTACCTGAAAACAAAAGAAAAATATATTAATAAAAAACAAATACAATTATAAGTTTAGGTTATACGGTTTACTATTATTTTTATATTTTAGATGGTTAGTAAGAAAGTTCTCTGTCCCACATGCGTTTTCAGCAGAAGCTTCTCAATTTTTAAAAATACATCCAAAGGAATTTATGTATATTTATGTACTTGTATTTGTATAAATAGGTAATCCAATTTACCTTAGAATTAAAATGACGCGATTAATTTTATAAAATTTAAAATTATGGAAACTACATAATGATATCCGCAGTGCGTATAGCAGGGTACTTGTCGATTCGGTAAATATAACGAAACAATCTTGTTGTGTGTCATTAAAATTTATATATTCAGTATCGAATGAAATGTAAAGTGAGTTTAAAGATGCAGTCGCTGTGCTGTTTGGATTTCCTACGACAAACTTCGATTCTACTTGCATTTTAAAAAAAGGATTTGTGGAATTACCATAAAAAGCAAGGATTATTTAGGAAATATATCCATTTCTTGTTAGGAACACCATAATGGATATTACAAAATATCAGAAAACTTTGAAATTCCTCTACATACAAAAAGTTTTATACAAGCGTCGAAGAAATTGTTACTCTTGTAAATAACAGAGTATATGGGTTTATTATTTTGTAAAAAATAATAAATTGAACAAACAGAAAAAGTTTTAAACTTAAATTGACAACTTTGTAAACATTTTAATGAAAAAAGATATATATTCGTAAATTTATTATCAACAACAAAATACTGGCGCACTAATATAATTTATTTATAAATAAATTAATCTGCATCTTTTTATTATTATAACCACCTAACTTAACCTAACCTGACCTACTCTAATGGGTTACGGTTAGGTTAGGTTGGGTTAGCACCTAACCCTGAAAATGTCCATTTTTAAAAAATTACACTAGTGAGCCAATTTTCTTTATTTTGCTTAGAAAATTTGCGAAGCACAATAAAAGCACAAATACTGAAATATTTGAAGAGTTTTTTAGTAGGGATAAATTGTAAATACATTAATGTGATATCATTTATTGTATTAATTTATACCCACTACAGATTACCTCATGCAATGAGGGAAAAATTTGTCACTGTTGTCACCCCTCGAGGGGTATTTAAAATTTAACCCTACTAAAAATTTTTCAAATATTTCATTATTAATGACTAATAATAATATACATTGGTTCCGACGTTCCGTGACTTATTAAGTACGTTTTCGTCGTTGTTACTGTTGTCACCTCTCGAAGCTTAGTGGCAAAATCATTGGCGCCTAAAGCCAAAGTTCCAGGGTTCGGTTCAAAAAACCGATTCTATATAAACAAAACAAAAAACCGATTCTAACTATGCCAAACATGTGTTAGAAGATAACCATATATTTAATTTAGATCTAAAAATTTTACACATTGAAAATAAAAGTTTAAAATACTCTATTAGAATCTAAAGAAATTAACAAATATAAAAATACAGACATATTACTTAATGACCAAGTAGATATAAACCTCTCACAACTACTACATATTTTCCCTCACTCTAATGAAGATGCAGCACTCTATAGACATCTACTTTTAGGTAGTTTTAAGTAGATTTTGTACTTCTGAAGAAGCCACAGTGTTGGCGAAACACGTGTTAAGTTTATTTAATAAATTGTGGAAGTTATCAACTGTGTGTTTATTCCAAAAGGTATTTTAAAAAATATCTTCAATAATTTATTTAAAAATCGTCAAGCTCAGATTTACAAAAAATACATGAATGAAATAATGATAATAATATGAAACACAAATAAGTAGCTGAAGTTCGTTGTTTGTTAATACTAGTTACATTTGCAGCTGCAGCTATTATTATCTGAACGATATTTTACCGGATTACGAAATATGAGTATTGATTACATGCGCTGTACATTACATTATCAAAATTATAAAACATACTTATTAATACAAATCGACATTTTCGCCGTTCCGTGGATTAACGGATAACGCGGAAATCGATTAAACACATAAAGTTGCCTAAAAACTGCCGATCATTATCTGTCATCAATCATCCAATGAAAAAGTACAACTTTTACACAGAAATATCAATTGTTTTCTGTAACAGATTATGAATTGGCACCGACCCAGGCCCTAAACAATTTGTCATGAATTATCTGAACCACGATAAAAACATTCAATTAATAAACCTATACACAGGCTTCTATTTTGCCGTCAAAAAAATTAACCGCAACAAAATTAACAAATAAGACGGAAACAATGAAGCAGATTCTTTGTTTGAAATTCTTTTGTTATCATACATTATTTGTACGTAATACGTAGTACGTTGATAATGGTGTTAAATCTGAGTAGGATACAATTAAAAAAAAATAATCGAAACGGTTTTATTGGTATCAAAATTTTGCATTAAAATGTATAAAATAATTTATATCTGTACAACAGCGTAGAGAATTTTTACACTTTTTTTCTAATTAATACAAAATACAAATAGATTTTTAAATTTCATGTGATACATTTCCTGAGATATGGTACTATACACTACAGGTAAAAGTTTAACCGGCAATTTACAACGCTAAGAATAATCCCTTCCATAAGATAGTAGCAAATTATTGGGTATAATAATCCGCAGTTCTATTGGAACGTAAGTTATAGGGTGTACCACTGTGAGACAATTTGTTTATCATTCGGGAGGTCACCGGTTCGAAACTGGGTTCGGTTGCTCTGGTCCAAGTTTTCTGTGGTTTCCTAGGATCACTTAGGCAAATGCTGGGTCAGTAATATTCCACAGATAATCTTTCACTTTCTTTCTGTCTTCATTTCGTCCGTCTCATCTTTCTCATCTTTACCACACCACCCACACATTCCCATGATTCCTGAAAGGAGGCTGAAGAGGGCCTTACGCCCTACTCCTTGGCTTTGCTCCACAGTATATGTCGGAGGGACTGCCCGCCCACCAGCACGGGTAGCTGGTCGGAATGAAACACAAAAATTTTTTTTTTCCACTATGAAACTGCGACACCCATTTTTCATTTAGTTGCAGACATTTATGCCGGTAATTTGGATGCGCTTCGTGCAAAAGTAGTCGAAAGGATAAAGAATATTGCACTTGAAATGTTGAAAAGGTCATCAGGAGTTTTATAGTAAACTGGAATTTTGTTTGGCACAATGTGGAGCCTATTTGAGCCCTTTATAGAGTATTTTTTAAGGAGTTACCTGTTTTTTTATAAAAATAATTTACTTTTTAACATTTTTATTAGAATGACTAGTTACTTTGTTTACGAATTCCGTTGCTTATTTGTTCACCAGAGAATTCGCCTCAGGTATCAAAAACAGTGATCAAATTAACCCACTAAGCAGAATATTAGATAAAACTGGAACTCGTATCGTTAGCATCATAATCGTTATCAATCCTATCAATATTCCATGAATTTGAAATATATGTAACAGAACTTCCCTATGGTCGGTTAAACTTGCGCCTGTAGTGTATACGCACCCTGTGTTTTTGAAACAACTGAAACTTACATTATGAAAAACATAAGCTTTCTTGAAGTATAGCTAATGTAAAAAACTATAGCAGGGGTTTCAGGTTGTAACATTTTTGAGAAAATCATTACCTTCTAAAAATTAATTAACTCTTTTCGCGCGAATGTATTGTGCAAGCGGTCAGCATTTCTAAGGGCATGTCAATTTCTTTGCCAAATATCTGCGGTAGGTATAAAATAGGGATTACTGACTACAATCCCCATGAATAATTATTGAATAGAGACTGTATATCTGCAAAAGTTAACATTCATTTGTTTGTACTGTTGGATAGATATAGCACTATTCGGTTATCGCAATTATGAAAATCCCATTACAACTGCAGTTTACTTGATAAACTGGCCTGAGTACTATTGGATATTCATGTTCTTTGAATAATACACCCGAAATGGTCGATTACGTATTCAAATGAGTTTGCACAGCTATATGTGTACGTTTCATCCATTTCTCTAGCATATTTCCTACACTCAGAGTGTAACTATTGTAAATATTGTATAATTCGAATGTACAATAAGATAGTTGAACATTAAATCTATTTCGCATCAGTGTCTGGAAATTTGTCTATTGGTTTATACAATTTGACAGAGTGGTCGACGTCTAAAATCAAATGTCTCATTATTATCTATGAAGTACAGAGCACTTTTTTGAATGTATTGTTCGTTTATATTTTATTTAAGAAAAATCAAAAATATTGTGTCATAAATTACAGTAACATAACAGACAGATAGACAGACAGAACACAGCCCGATTCGATTGCATTATTGAACTTAATTATCCAAAAAACATAAACAGACACCCAACTTTACGACGATAAAGATGAGATATGAGGGGTAAGGTTATTCACTAACCACTGTACTTATTGTCGGTTGTCATCGAAACTGCATTGTTTGCGGTTTATACCTGTAATCGTAATTGTTAAAATTGTTTCATGAAATGCATTTTGGAGAAGGAATTGATAACATTTTTTCTCATTTTTAACAATAATAATTTTAAACGTTACACAACATCAGGATGCCTATAAAACCAGGAATACTATAACGGATTTTTAATAATTGGTTTAAATTTTAGGGCGGTAATGTTTCTTTCATGGTCTATCAGTGTCAAAAATTACTTTTTGGGTTACATGAATTTTCCTCATAAAGTAATAAAATTAAGTTAGGAATATACTCATTTTTTATATATACAAACTAATGGTTTTTTGATTTTGTTCAGTAGGATTTTATATACAATGGATGTCTAAAGGAAGTTCATCAATTAAATTTAATTGTAGAACTATTTCGGCACACTGTGCCTCCTTCAGGTGGAGAAGTTATATAAATTAAAACAATACAATTTGACTTATATACTAAACATATCAGCTAGAGAGGGGGGAGGGAAGAACAATATTTCTAAATATTTAACAATGGAGTATTTACCACGTCTACTTGATCATTCAAAATAATACCTAATTTGTTTAATTTATTTGATTCAATCAATCAATGGAAATAAATAAATTAGGTATTAATTTGAATGATGAAATAGACTCCATTGTTATATATTTATAAATATTGTTCTTTCCTCTCACCCCTCTCTAGCCAAGTCAAATTTTATTGTTTTAATTTATATAACTTCTCTACCTTAAGAAGGTACAGTGTGCCGAAATAATTATTGTAGAAACAATAAAAATATTTTGTAACCATATGTGTTGTTTTAATTCTATAATATGGAGTTACAACCTTTTAAGGCTTCATCTATTCAGTTTTTAAATTTAACTGTTTAATAACTAAATACGTAAGGAATAATAAATGAATATAGAAATTTCTTCAAGATAAATTTTAAGCTTTAATAGTGCTAAACAATAACTTAATACTAATAAAGTTTAAATATATTATTAATTTAAAATTGAGATCCTTATTGACATAATAAGATTTTTTTCAGAGAAATCAATTTTGCATAAAATCTCAAACAAGAATTTTTCTATAGATAATGGATACCGAAAAGCGTTTATTTATATATTTAACAGAAAACAAGACTCTGCTTTATTAAAGCCAAAGCAGAAAAAGAATGAAGCCAAAATCGAATTTTTGTTTTAATGGGGATTTTCCTTCACTCAAACACTAAATAGTGCAACCAAATAGATATGCGGGACAGTTTACAGTTTAATTGGTAATTATACTTATATGCAAACATGTATGTATGTAGATATATTCACTATTAGTGTCAATGTTTTGCCAGATAGCAGTCAAAACAGTGATGTTAATGGAGAAATTAGGACTGTAAATGGAGATTAGAGGGAAGTTGATCAGCTAGAGCTCCAGATAATACTGTGGTTCTAGATAATAGATATCACATTTGATACAGAATTAATGGGGTTATATACTAACATGAATCTATCATCCGTAGAAATGATTTAACCTACAATAGAAGGAATATGGAATTAGGAGATAAATTAACTACTGACTAATTGATGAATGAGCGTAATCTTTTTGATCGGAATATACATCAATCATACGAGTATATAATCAATTATTACATACGTATATATAGGGTAGTTATTTCTTGACAAGAAGCTTTTCTTTAATAGAACAAGTTAGATGAAAACGATTACAGCTTTACGTTATTGAATTTCGCGACAATTAAGATCTGGTTACAATACAATTTCTTGGAAAGGCCAAAGCTGATTGTTTTCCAATTTTGTGGTAAGCCCTACATCTTCATCAATATTGGAAATTGTAACGACTACGCTTTTTTAGATTTACCTTTAACAAGATTAAGATGACAGTATCAAATTCGCGATAAGTCATTTCTATAAAACCCAAACTTAGATAGATACTTAAAAATTGAGTCGACGATTTTAATTCTTGTAACTCCATAATACCGACGAAATTAAACACGGAGTTTCAGTTACAAAACAGTTTATTTAAATCTGTAAAAAATTTAAGAAACTTAAAATCATGAGAAAATCGCTTACATACTAATTTTAAACCAAATAAAGGAAGGGGTAGAATATGTAGAAACAGATTAAATATTTAAAAGAAATGATCTATTAACATCTAATTGAGACTTCAGCAAATTTAATTTTAAACCTTTATTGTCTATTTGTAAAATTTGAAAATCAGCATCAAAACTATGTGAATTGAGAAGTAAGTGTTCTGCATATGTTGAATTAGTGTACTTCTTTTCAAAACGTTTTATGTGTTCTTGTATCCTCCTGTGAAATGTACGTTTTATTATAAATGCTAGAGTTAAATACATTAATGCGATATTAATTATTGAATTAATTTATACCCACTACAGATTGCATGCCTCATAGAATGAGAGAACTTTTTTTCATTATTAATGCTACAGTTAAGTATGTAAATGCCTGATTTTAGACCTTTGTTGGTAGTGTTTCTACTATTTTGTATGTAAATGTTTGTCTGTATTAACAGAAATATCTCCCAAGTAAGTTAGAAAATTATAAGTATCAAAATTGCAGCGACAAATATTAAATGGTCAATGCTTCAGTTACATTTAGAAAATAAACAAATAAAAGTGCTTTTTTTGTTACCTAGTAACTTTTAAAATTTTCACCTCCTATGTGGAGAAGTCACCACTGACTTTTACGATAAATTGTCATTTTCCATTACCTATTAAAAATATTTATTTTTATACTGTGACATATTTTTAAGAAATAATTTTCACGCAGTTTGTCATTGTCTTTCTGTTGAAAAGTTACTTATTTTGATTGGGTGGTATCCATAGCAACGGACTATAAAGACTACCAAAAATGACAACTTGCAGTTTTCTGTCATTTGAAGTAAAATCAATTACACTTCATACAAATTTATAGTCAAGTAAAGACTTCTGCTCAAAAATGACGTCCTTGTTGAAAGCAAATTTAAAAAATCATACTTATAATGTTGTTCATGCATTTGGCAACATTCAGTTTGCCTAAAACTGCTTAAAATAGCACAATAATAATAACTACCTCGACGACTTACTTTGTGTCGAAAACCTTCTGTCAATAGTTAGTGAACTCCTTTTTATTTTATCACGATGGAAAGTGATTATGGAATAGGTATTCGCAACAGGTATGCGGTTTTTTTAGACGATGAGTCTGATCCTGTCGAATTCATTAAGAAGAAAGAAGAAGAGAGGAAGTTGAAGAAGAAAGCGAAATCATTCGAAAAGGAATGCAGAGTAAAAATTGAGGTACCAAACAAAATTAAGAAGATGCACGGTTCCAAAGGCGATTCTCTAAAACCTTTATCGCAAAACAACCACTCACCTGTAAAGGATATCAAAGAAGAAAAAGAAACTGTTACAATAAACGAAGATAACCATAAAGAGTGGAAAAAACGCGAAAATAAGCAACAAATAAATGGTCGTGGAGACGCAAAGAGGGACGACGAAAGTCAACTGATTAATAAGGAGTTGATTAGTAATTACGACATTATTAAGAAACCCAACAGCAAAAACTCTAATTATCGGGGACAAAAAATCCGAAACCAGAAACGACGTGAGTTTGATAGACAAAGTGGCAACAACAAAACAGGCATTAAATCCATGGAAAAACGAGAAGGTGCTGGAGCATACAACTGGGGTTCTCACAAAGGCGTGATTGAGGAAGCTCAAACCCAAAATAACCTATCAGGTTGGGGAGATGAAGAGCGAAACGAAGTTGAACCAATAACAACATTACCAGAAACGAACGACATTACAGAGGATATCAAGGAAAATGAAGAAAACGTCGAAACAGAAGAACCACTTGAATTAACACTAGACGAGTGGAAAGCTCAACGCGAAGCACAACTTTCTAATCGTAATAGACCTCAATATAACATTCGTAAAGCCGGTGAAGGAGAGGATCCTAATAAATGGAAGGAAATGTACGAGTTAAGAAGAAAAGACGAAGAAAATGAATTTGATGAGGGAGAATACGATCCGAATAAGTATCCTCAACGCGTAGGAAGACAGAGATATTTACTCGATATTGAAATTCACTTCAACGAAAGACGCAGTGGAGGGCCATCAAAGAGAAGGTTCAACAGAGGGCGAGGTAACAAAGACAATAACCAACAACAACAACAACAACAACAGCAGCCACGTTTAAGTAGCAACGAAGAAGTTCTTTCGCCATGGAATGAACACATACCAAAGGTAGACGACGAGCGAGACTTTCCATCTTTGAAATAATTTCGTTTTCCCGAAAATTATTTCCTTCATTATTTGCTGGAATTTATAATTGTTTATTAATAACGATTTAATTTTATGACAATAACCGGTTCAAAAATTTGCAAGGTCATTAAAATTTACAGCTGTAGTAGTAAGTACTGCTTATTTGTAGATGAACAGCAATTATGTAAACTGATTTAATTAATAAAAGGATCTGAAGAATAAAAATGATCGCTTATTAGATATCTAATAATTTTTGATTCTTGAAAACATTCCTTGCATTGACTGCCTATAAAGAATCAATTCATTTGAAAATGAATAAAATGTAGGTTAAATATTTAAGTTAGCCAACAATATTATTGTTGCAATTTGCAATAAAAGTTCTTGTAATACAATTGTAGGTTAGTTATAAACCCCAGTTTAACGTCTTTACAAAAAATTGGGGGGATTTCATGATAATGGGAATACTGAAAAACAAATCCCAAAAACCTTCCTCCATTTTTTAAATGCTATTTTAAAATCAAAAGGATTAATAATTAGCAGAGGCTAATCTGTAGTGGTTAAAAATTAATTCAAAGATTAAATCACATTAATGTATCAAAATTAAAAGGAATTTATGAACTTTCCATCTGTTCTAAAATCGATAATTCTACTACTACTAACGTAAAAACACGAGAAAATCTTTAAAAAAAATAAATTATATTTATCGTATTAGCTTACCCCATTGAATTAATTGCAGGTCGGCTTTTCTGCAATGTTTAATAACCTGTAGTGTAATGAAAATAATGACCACATATAGGTGACACTCGTAAATTAATGGTTAAATGATTAGTAGTTATTATAAATGGTATGTTCGAGAACGTTTATAAACTTTTAAATATCTGGTTTTATCGTTTTAATTAGCCGAGAGTAGAATTACGTTAATTGCCGTATACCGGGATCGATATCTAAAATTCACGTTCTCATTGTTGATCCATTTAATATTCCCATTTAAGCTCCACGGTTTGATACAGGATTTATTTACATTCACGGCAATGGTGCATAAATTAGGATACGAATTTTGGCCGTTAAGCTTCGGTATCAACTTGCCAAACTATTTATTCTGAAATGGATTTACCTAATACGAACCTGCTTATTAATACGACCTGAAAATTAATGAATGCAGAAAGCGAAACAGTAAAGCACTCTATACGTATATTAACTGACAAAAATTCGATTTATTGCTTTAATATTAAGTATTCAGTTACTGATTTTTTAACGTTACACAAAGTGAGGAGGAACGATTTTCTATTTACAGGCTGTCACCCCTGGAATCTGGGAAACTTAAAAGTGATATCTACTTACATATATCAATATATAACCATACATTTTTTATTTTAAATTTTTCTTGGTAATTTAGCTCATAGTTGTCAGTCCAAAAATACATGAATGGGTCCAAATGTACTGTTCAAGTCAAAATGAGTTGTAAGTTATAGCAATTGTGATTATTGTTAACTAATTTTTAAGCAGTTTAAAACGAAACTGACTATTTTATTTTTGCGGTAATGATTAGCTGTTTTCTATTTTATGTTGACGATTTTTTGATACTGAAATTTTAAAAGTACGAGGGTATATCTAATATAAACGATAATTTTGTAAAATAAATATATTGATTAATGGTACACACAAACTAAACGTTTAATATTTTTCAATGTAGTCACCTCCGTGCTCTATACACTTTTGCCACCGATTTTGAAGCTTGAATATTCCTTCTTCATAAAAAGTTTGAGGGCGAGTTGTCAGCTTATTACGCAAGGAGGAGTATGTACCTCTACTTCTTCATTGCTTTCAAATATTTTGCCTCCAAGTGATTCTTTCAAGGGCGCAAAATAATCACAGTGTGACAACTCACTCGGCCTCTTATAAAAAGGATTCTCAGGATATTCCCAGCCTATTTCTTCCAATTTATTCCTTGCCAAAACTGCGGTGTGTGGCCTGGCGTTGTCATGAAGACGTCATCCTTGTCTCGAATGGACATACCCCATCGTTTGCTTCGATACGCGAGTTTTGTCGACTGTAACAGCTCAACAACAAGAATAGTAAGCCGCATTCCCTGTTCGTTGATCGTGAAGAAAATCAATGAGTAAAACTTCCCTTTGAGTCAAAGAAGTTGCAAGTTATGATGATGCGTTGTGCAACAGGCGAAGGTACCTTGCACTCAGTCATGGCTGTACTGCGGACAGAACCGAGCGCAGCTGCTACCTAAGCCGGCTTCCCCCTCGTCGTAAACCGAACAACACACGAGCATCGAATCCTCTAGATCGGAATTACGTGCTAAGGTAAATAGTAATCTTACCCTCGTATTATACATACACGAAATGTACTTTTAGTTTGTTATTTTTGATTTTGCATTGAAATTGTATATTATTTTTAACAGGCTACTAAACGAGGAAAATGGGGTAAAGATGCAATAACAATTATTGATTGTTATTTATCAGACTATTTTACTGATTTCTGTACATAAAAAGTAGCCAATAAAACTACCATGGTAACAAACGATAATTTATTTATGTAAGTGCAACAGAAGAGAATACTACGTTTATACCTAAAGAAAAACAAAATCACTTAAGGATTCTTACGAGTTATATGCAGATGCTTTAAAGGCTTTAATAAAACATTAAATTTCGTACTGCGATTACAACACATAAATGCTGAGTGATAAATATATTGATGATGTACCACACATAAATGTTTTCTGCCTTTATCTACACTAAAAGCTAAAAAGGAAAAAGGAGTAAATACGGTCTTGAATACGACATGGTTTCTCTTTAATTATTTATCATTCTCTTAGTATTGTTTACGATATAAGAAACAATATGTATCAATTATATACCGGAAAAGGTTGAAGTTGACTTTAAAATCACTAAAAGTTAAATACTAATTGCATCAAATTACAGAAATTTATTAAATGTATTCCTTTTTGTAGTTGTAGATCGTGTGTCTTCATGTTTTAAATTATTTTATGATAGATGTCAAATCCAGGACATTTTTCACTTCTATCAAATCTTTCCTAATGTAGGACATATCCTTTAAAAACAGTACTGATAGGAAATGATAAAAAAGGCGTCAATTGACTGGGCAAAATATATTTTATCCTTTTCGTGTTTATTCCATATCGATTTATCACTAGAACGGCGCGTGTTTAAAATGCATGAGAGTCGGCACAAAGCAGTTCTGCTTCTGTCTAAAAATTTATTACTAACTTCGCCTCCCTAAGTTGACCCTACGATAAATTAAGTCACATATTCGTCTTCTTGAACATAATTCTACTACACTATCTATAGTTGCTACTAGAAAGTTCAAGTAAGTAAGAACAATATAATTATTGTAAAGGACAGAGAATACTTTTTTGCGATGAGTTTTAAACGAGGTACAGATTTTGAATGGATGTATGTGTAGGTTTATGAAATATCTTAAATTCAAGATAATATAACAAATAAATTAGGGAAACTAATTAAAAACAACAAGGATAAAACCGACAAATGTAAACTATCAGGTGTGTACAAATTATGTTGCGGTTCATGTGAAAATGTTACATAGGCCAAACAGGTAGATCGTTTATTACTAGGATCAACAAACATTTAAATCTTTTGAAAACAATAAACAGAACTCAAATTTAACAAACCACTTACTAGTCGAAAACCACAATTTCAATCAAGATTTCAAAATTTTACATGTGTTAGGAAAAAGCACAAAATTAAACGTTCTAGAATCATTATAAATTAATAAAATAAAAAATTGTAATGCGCACCTATTACTAAACGACCAGATAGATTTAAATATTTCACTATTATTAAACTTAAGTTAAGTTAAATTATAAATAGGATATTTTGTGTAAACTTAAGCAATACTATGTATTACTCATTTGAAAAAGCTACAGTGTAGCAAAACTGTAGTAGTGAAAATAAAAATTTTGTGAAAAGTTTAATTGTGTTTTACTCAATATAATTTCTGGCAGCCTACAATAGGTACAACCGATGAGACATGGACGTGAAAGGAGGAAATGAAAGGACAGGCGCCATTGAAAATGAGGAACAAAATGATTTATGAGACGATTTCCGAAAATCGATTTTTGACAATCTAAGAAATAATAGATGTTCACGCTTCGGTGTTCCTTTAAAGGAGGCTTGAAAAGTTTACGCTCGAACGTGTTTTTAAAGGAGGCATTGGGAGAGACTGAAGTATTTGAATTCGTATTTATGTCTACTTCTTATCTTTTGGTAGGCAAGCTGCACGGTGAGTAAGGATAATAGCCTTGTCCGCACCATTTCCTTTGAGAATCGCACATCCTCGCCTCCAGAGTGAGTGTCATTCGCCTTATTTTCTTCAGTTCATTTAAGTGACACAGTTTGGATGTGCAAAGTGAAATTATACGCGAACCTACACGGAATATATCCGCAACTCTCGATGACTTCCAACCAATTCCAATTCAAACTACAAATAAGAAAAACGAACATCCCGTTTCAACATTTGCGCAAACTTTCTGAAGTACCGAATCCATTTCGCTGAACAGGTTTCTTTTTTTTGCAGAAAAAGTTTTAGATATATACGTATATATTTGTACCCATCTTTTTGTGATCATGTTATAGATAATATGGTTATTTTTAACTCTTTTTGTACAATATTCTAGATGTGCTGGTTTTTAAAGAATTCAGCTTAACTTTTAGCTAGACATTATATAAAGGTATATAATAAATATAAATATGGAATCAACAGAAACAACTATTCCGAGGGTTAATACCCCTACCGGTCGTAGGAATGGCTTTCGGTGCGTTGTGCCTACTGTGTAGACCGCATTCCAAATGTGGGATCTGTGAACCTTTATAATTAGAGGAAAAAGGATTTTAATACCTTCTTTTTCTTTGGGGTTAGATAAAGGATTGAATATTTCTCTAGTTGAATGTAAAATGTTAAAAACTAACATAATTGCAATTTTTATAATCTGTTATTTTTTTAAGATTAGAAGTTGTTAATATACATGTTTAAGGGTCATCTATCCCGGATGTTATACAGGTTAACTTTTGAAATCGTATCAGCTAAAAACAAAAAATCAGAAACCATTCATTTTCTTTAATATTTAGTAAGGTTAATGTAAGTTCTTTTAACATTTAGAAATGTGGTAGATAAAGTTAATAAGTGATTAAACTATACTAATAAACTTATTAATACCAGTACATGTAAATGAAGTAAACATATAACAAACTAAAACAAATTTTGACTAAAAAGAAAATGTAA
Source organism: Agrilus biguttatus (assembly GCA_963921985.1). Taxonomy (NCBI): domain Eukaryota; kingdom Metazoa; phylum Arthropoda; class Insecta; order Coleoptera; family Buprestidae; genus Agrilus; species Agrilus biguttatus. The sequence goes on along the minus strand of OY998119.1, from coordinate 12,272,303 downwards.
ATGAAACTTTATTTAGAGTTGTTGTCTTCGACCCATTATATTAGAAAACATTTTTTTTTGTTTATTTTAAAATTTGGAATTCGAATAGTTTTAAGATTTCCTGCTCACGGAATTTGTCTACGAATAACGAGGATAATAGGAATAGATGCATAATAGAGCAACTAGGAATTTATTGGATACGGTCTACAGTTAGTTGGTTGAAATTCATATTACACTTATTTTGAATAAAACACTGTTTTATAAATTTCAACAGATTTAATTATCACTTGACAATTATTTCGCCAAACTTTGGCTTCTTCGGAAGTTATATATATATATAATAGCCATGTTTTAATAAACGAACAAATAGAATTAAGTAGTTCCCCACTACTAAACCTTTCCCCTCTAACCCCTAAGCCAATCTGTAGTTAAATTAATTTAAGTTCAAATATAACTTCCAAAGAAGCCAAAGTTTGGCGAAACAATTGTCAAATGATAATTAAATCTGTTGAAATTTATAAAACAGTGTTTTATTCAAAATTAGTGCAACTAGGAATTCAAATTATTTACTTTTTTGAAATACATTTAAAATGATCAGTTTAATATTGTTGACAGTTAATTGTCTATATTAATAATATCCAATACCTTACGTGTGAAGCTGTTCGTCTTCATAATTTAAAATTCTTATCGTATTATAACGAGTATGTCGCCATCTGTTGGTACAACTTTGGTTTGGTCTAATAAGATCGAAATCGGCGACCCACATCTGGTAATTTCGCCAAATTTCTGACCACAAAGTAAACGTCCTATCAAAATTCTTACGTAATCTACTTCGTGTATAGTTGAAAATTTATGATTAGATAGTCATAGTCAACAAAACGTTGCATTGTAACGTATGTATGATAAAGACGTCGTTTCCGTCATTATTAGCTGTATACAAAAATAGACAAAGACGGAGACAATCTTCATTGTTTATTCCGTTGACACAGCAAACCAATTACGTTTATGACATTCATTTCCATAATTAAATTTAAACAAAGAACAAGGTTTCTCTCGAAGCACCGGATAAGGGTCGGCTTATTATGTTTGCCTGACCTCTTAAATGTTACAGTGTAACGACAAACATGGAAAAACAGAGTAGAGAAAAACCATCCACAAGCGCTACCATTGTAAGGATAAATTTGAATGGATGGGAATCGCATCTAATTTACTTTGTAGCACGTACGGAGACCGCATTGGTAGCAAAACAACTTGAAATAATCACGAGTGCTATCTGAGGAAAGCCGCCTGTTTCAACGCACGTCTGAAATTAACATTGTTTTCCACTTAGCAAGTGGCGCCTAGAAACTGTGAGGATAAACTGAGCTCCCTCTCTTTCTTTTTTTCTTTCTCTCTTTTACTCGCTTTCCAGAAAGCCTCCCTTTTTTACGATGCCATAAGGACAAAGTCCTCAGATCGTTTTAATATGCGCCGTCATTATGTTTCTGAAATTCTATCTCAGTTAAATCCTTCTTTACTTCTTAAAACGTGGCTTTAATAATGAGTAGGATTTTAGAATAAAATACTCGCAGCATCTACAAATCCTTTAGACTTGTAGGGACAAAAATACCATCATAATTATTTGCAGTGTCACAGGAATAAATGACAGACGGAAGCAGAAATTATAAGATCAAAACAGTCCCATCATTTTCCCCATTTCTAAAAATATTTTTATAAATTAAAGCCAATAAGTGGTAATAAAGTATTTTATTGTAGCCAAATATGCCTACATTTTACCCCAATTGTTTATAAGCATATGCTTTTTCAGGGTAGATTGCAAGTTAATAATTTTTATTAATTTAGACCACAACAAAAATGTAGTTATAAAAGATATATCAGTTCCATAACTTAATGGGCCAGTCTAAGCAAATTTTTTAGATGTCAAATTTTTTAAATACATCAATGTCATATCAATTTTTCATGTATTTAAAATATACTTCTACTAAAAATTATTCAAAAGTTTTTTTCAAAACGATGTTTAAACATTGGAATTTGCAATTTTATCTCATTTTCCGAATTTATCTTGAAAACGAAATAATATACTCGATCGGAATAATTTTCACCGAGAATAACGTGAAAGACCTTCGAGAAAAAGGCCATTTTTGCATTTTTCAAAACATCCTAACTTCGCTAATTTAATATTTTTAGCCCGATTAACGTATGTAAAATTTTAGAATAGATTATGAAAGTTCAAAATTCAAAGAACAAGCAAGGAAATGTCTCCCCCTTCGTTTGCTTTTTGAAAAAATCATAATGCGCGAATATTTTCTTTTGTTGAAATATTTTGACGAATTTTTAGTAGGAGTAAATTTTAAATACATTAATACGATATTAATTATTGAATTAATTTATACCCACTACAGATTACCTCATACAATGAGGGGAAAAATTGTTGCTGTTGTTGTTGATAAGAAATTTTCTGTAGCAGCACATTAGAGTACAACAGTAGCACAATTCAGTAAAACTCTTTTTTTATTTTCTTCAGAAATGGCGGTGCTAAGTTACTTGACATAATGTTTGATCTACTTATTTACTTACGACTTCGCTATTACTCTACTACCATCAGCTTATACATTACCTTATTTTCCATTTTCTCTCGTTCGCAGAGACCGCAAGTTACGTTTCAAATTTCTCGTTACCTACATCTATATACGTGACGTGTTTTATTTCCCATCCCGTGACGATTTTCTTGTGGTATATAATATTCGCAGTAGAAGATAGCAGAACAATTAGATAAATCGTTTAAAAGGCGAAAGAAAGTGTGTTTATACACCATGAGATGTTTACTTGAAATATACTTTATGCTTAAACCCAATATGTATCTAATCCTATATTCTGTACAGGTTAAATAGTGGAAACAACAGATTAATGTTAACTTTCAAGGCACGTATTGGCGAATGAAATATTATAAGAGTAAGCATGTAGGTTAGGTTGCTATCGAAATGCTTCTCAGAGCGGAATATTTTATGTTTATCCCGAAGTTAAACCGTTTAAACCCCTTAAAGCTTTGAATAGGATTTATAGAAACCCAAATGACACGTATGGGTATTAAGGTACAATATATGATCAGAAATGTCTGCAAATTTATACAAATGGATATCGTTTGTGATTTAATTTATCGTATTTCGTAAACTATTTAATTTAATAATTAAATCACTAAAACGCAGCAGAATGACAATAAAATTGAGCTAGACTACCGCGTCGAGAATTACATACTATGAAAACCTAATACTTTCCGTTCGTCTGTTCGTTCGTCCATCACAACTCTCTAAACTAATAAGATTTTTTGAAATTTCTGTTATGGAGCAAAAAGTAACTCAATTATCTTTTCAGAATAACTGATTGAGTGACGTGTCTTCAGATACTAAAACCTTAGGCATCGTAAAATGATACAAAAACTGTTCTATGAGTTCCCCTCTAATTTATTAACTATCGATAAAAAACTTCTACTTTCCAAAAATATTTACGAAAAATGATTTCAATGCCTTCTTTTTTGGATATAAAAAGAAATCCTAATAATAGGTATAGCATATAGTTGTAATTTTAACGAAAATTAACACTGTAACGAAAGAATATAAGAAAAAATTCAGAAATAACTCTTGCCTATGACGTATATAAGATTCAGTTTGATAAGTACATGTCTTCGCAAAGACCTTGTCAAACATATTGTGACGTGTTCGGTCACAAAAACACAATTAGCCGAACGAAAACAACGAACTTTATTAACAACTAAAATTAGATTAACTACAGTTCTGATTAACACAAGTCTACACAATTTTTCAGACTAGTAACTCTATTTCTCCCGTCGCCGTATTCTTAGTCACTACTTATACTCGCATTCATCTGTCGCCAGTCTATGACAATCGCCTGTCTATCGCTACTGTCACTTGTCAACGCACGATGTAAACAAACTGACTCGGTCTGCCCAGTGCACTCGCTTTTATAGTTTTCAGCATTTCTTCCAGAACGTTCTACAACCTTCCCGTGTTACTATTGTTTTTTTATTGATCGTTGCTAGAATATTCCAGACGTATCTAAGAAGGTCGAGAATATCCACTATCTATTCCAGGAAGGTTATGTTAATTAGGACTTTACCAACACAAACCGCAAGTACAGTTCGTGACAATATGAAACACTATAGTTAGCAGTAATTACACAATCAATGTGGATCAGGAAACTAAGGCCAGAAATTCTATATCCGAAGAGATTTCAGAATTGCCACAGCACGTCTGAATTTTGAAATATCATAACCACAAAATCTAAAAGTCGATTTTTGATTCTTTTGTAAGCATTACTACGAGAAATAAAAGGACAAAATAACTAAGGGGTAATTATTTTTTATCTTTGAATTAGAATTTCACATTAAAATTGACCCAGCACATAAAGATTCTGATACATATTAATTTAAATATTGGCATGATACTAATTTTTGGTTTAGTTTTGAGACAAAAGTGTTTCGAAATCGCAAAGCGCTAGAGCTTTTCTGGGGGCATATTTGAGTTCACTACCGTTTATGTAAAATACATCGAAAATTATTACTTAGGTTATGCAAGGAGAAACTTGACTTCATTAGCATGTATTTATTTCGGAGTCCGTAATACAATAAATAGACTTAATTCAGTTATTTAGATATTAAGCACAATTATTAGAGCTTTAGTGAAAACATTGTGAAAGCAATATAGTGACAAAAAATCTTTTGGTAGCGTGACAAGTATAGATGAAAACGTTGTAGACAGTTTAACCAGCTGAATGATTTTTTTTTTCATAACCTAATTATTAAGGTGTCAACGGTCAGCATACGTGAATTCAAAAATATCTCTAGATCGTTTGTAAATCCACTTTTTCCAAAATAACTTCTAGGTACCGTACTGTTAAATTTAAAAATTAAAATTTAAATCAAACAAACATGGGAATTTCACTTAAAACTTTATTAAAAAACTCGATACGTATTTCGCCTTATAAGGGCATCTTCAGGAGTAACAAAAATATACTAAGTAACAAACAGCAAATAAATTAATTTACAGTACATCCTAAGAGGGTGGGGGTTGAACAATGTTTGGGTCCAATAGGGTATTGTTGCCAAAATCGTGTTGCTCGGTGGTGATATTTTTATTTTCTTTTTTAGCATTTTCTATTTCTAAAATTTCATATCTATAATTTTATAGTGCTTTTATTTATGCTATGGTTATTTTCAATTATTATAGATGAGTGGCTAAACCTGAGGCATGTTTATTGAACTTTACATAATTTACGTGTTCGTTGTATCTGGTTAAAAAATCTCCTTTTGTTTTGTCAATGTAAATAGCTGGGTAGTCTGAACAATTATTGATTTCATATACACCACTTATATGAAAGGTGTCGGGTTTTCCAGTCATCTTATTGTTAACCAGAAACTTGCCTAGAGTGAATTTATTAAAATAAGCCGCATTAATATGAAATTGCCTAAGTGTCTTACCTACCTACCTTTTCTCTAATGATGCCATAATATGGAATTTTTCGCCAAGTATTATTATCTTTATCTGACTTTTGTAATGGAAAAATAATATTATTACTAAATAGTTTTAATTTTTTATTTAACATTTTGTCTATGATTATTGAATCATAACCATTATTTCTTGCGATGGTTTTATTAGTATGTAGTTCTTGACTGAAAGCTTCCTGTTTTTAAGGGAATATATTGGACCCAAACATTGTTCAACCTCCAACCTCTTAAGATGTACTATAAATTAAGTTATTTGCTGTTTGTTACTTAGTATATTTTTGTTACTCCTGAAGATGCCCTTATAAGGAGAAATACGTATCGAGTTTTTAATAAAGTTTTGTTAATTTTAGATGGACATTCGATTCGTACCTCTGTCATCGAGACTATCCAATTTGGGAGAGAGCAAGCAAATAGCTGGGGTATTGTATGGGGGTAATTGTGCTTCTAAGCATTGAAAGGCTCTAAGAATTCGAGTCGTAAAAGCCGATATAAAAGGCAAAAAAGACTCTTCCTCTTCAGAATCGGAAAAAAGTTCTCGATGATTCCGAAGAAGATTAAGAAGAGCTTAGACGACTGTGAAAATGAGTGTGTTGGGTGTAGTGAGGATTTCAGGAAAACGAAAAAAAGAAACGACTGGATCCAATGTCTTGTATAAACGTAGCTACAAATGAAGGATCACGAAAAACAAAAAGAAGTGCTCCTCTCCTTCTTGAGGTGGTCCGACTCGCCCCTACTAGGAAGGATATGTGGACCAATAATATCTTTTTTTATATTGTACAAATTGACATAATAATCGACACCTTACATTTAATAAACTTTTATGTTACAGTAAACAAAATGGGTAATGCTTTTGTTATCATTTAAACCTTTTAAAATTAAAAATAATGAAATTATGTTCAGTTTTCTAAAATTTGGTCCAACTTGCTTCCCTTATTAATTGATATCCGATCGATTGAATATACAATAATAATACGCGAAAACAAAATAAGTTTAAAAGCAGCTACTTTTATGGCTTCTAAAGCTATTAGGTATTTTTCATAAATAATTTAAAGAATTTCCTATACAATCTCAAGAGTCTCCAGAATAGATCACCGTAGATAACATTACACTGTATAAACATTGATTTCGTTTTATTTAATTCAGAAGTCTACGATATATTGGACGGACAACATGAGCAATAAATTCAAGATTTACCTCAGATATTTTGTACATACATCCTAAAAAGAACCAACATGTGTACTTACTGCAGGACTTAACAAAAAAAAATTAATTACAACAGCTGCTAGTTTAAACACTGGTAATCGTATTTTCCAATTAAAATCGATATCCACTAAAGCCCGAAGTAAATAATAGATAAGGCTCTGTGAGCCATTTATTATCGAACTGGAGAGCCGTTACCGTTATACTTGTTAAATTTCCTATGTGGAAAAATAGATGGAAGCGTAGTTCAGCCCTATAAATAGGCCTTTATGTTATTATAGCACATATAGGATTAAAGGAAGCACCTGAGGTGGAAGTTTCTGAACCAACAATAGACGATATATAACCCTAATTAACCTCGTGACAAGCTGAAACCGTACGTTGTAAGTTATACCTAGCATGAAGGTGCACGGCTACCGTTTATCGGCGTTATTACTCAGGTTGTAAATTCAAGTTTCAACAAAGTGAAAATGGATGTTAAAAATAGACTTCACTTTATAAGTTCGTACGCGAACAAACGTAAACTTGTAAACCAAAATCGATCTCATGCTTAAACATGTAAGTACGACCAATCGCCCCATCTTTAACATTTAATTAATTATATTAAATGATTGAAAGCTCAATATACTCTACACTCTACAAATCCTTGGAAACGACATATTTTGTTGTTCAGTATTTTTCAGTCCATTACGACACAATTTAACAGTTACACCTAAAATATATGTTTTATTGTCCCTAGAAATATTTTACTACGACCAGGATAGTTCTATTTAACTTTTTCTTTTTTTTTAATAAGACATAAAACAGAAACCACACATTGGGAAAAAGGTTGAGTTCAAGTATTTGCAGCTCCATAAATAATCGAAAGAAGCACTTTTTGTTTGATTCAATTGTCTTAAAAATCAAGTGAATTAAGTAATTCTTCATTTAAGTAATCACAAATAATAGGACTTGGTTGATTTGCAGCAGCAATATATTTTATTAAATGAAGCAATGGTAAGAACAACATAAGTTTATGGTCAAAACTACCAGGTGGATCGCGATTTCGATGTTACTAGATTCCATCAGCACGCTATTGAGTCAGTGCCGATTAATCACCGACAAAATCGAAAGTTGATATAATTTATGGTTATGATAGTATGTTGCCATCTATTGATATCTGCTATTAACTCAAGCTTTCATGTTAGTCAAGAGCCTTACTGAGGTATCTACATGTCAAAATGAATAGACGACACAGCGTATAATAAATGATAGACACACAGACCAACTAATTTATTGAAACTACCAGATGCGGATCGCCATTTCAAACTTATTAGACAGGAACTGCATATGCCGTGCTGATAAGATCTAATAGGATTTAAATTGCGATCCACGTCTGGTAGTTTCGATTTATGATGTTTTATTAATTTTCTTTACGTATATAAAAGCTATATCGACGATTCAGTTGGACAAATATGTTGAAAGGTAGCTTAGTAAAGCTCTTATCTAATGTTAGATAACAATGTACTGCCATAACTAGAAGTAAATTAAATTCTTTTTTAAGAAATCATATCAAATAAAATACATTTAAATTTAAAAAATATATTGAAATAGCGACACTTATTTTTAATTAGTATTGAACGAGAAATTTTATTCAACTTACTTGGCACTGTTAAGACCAGGAAAATCATTTGTGCCAATATTTTTTTTTTCTACAATTGTACAATTATTTTCTATCAATGTAGGGGTTCCAATATTTTAATAACATATAAATAATCATCAGCATATTACACACTCGAAAACTTTCAGAAATAGAAATACAATAAAATAATAAATATAAATTCATAGAATGTTTAACACAGGAATTGGGTATTACCTATCCTATGAAACGAATTTAATAAAACACATTTACGAATACATTCAGTAGTATCTACTACCTAACTGTGTAAAGTGTAAAAAGAAAAATTAAAATAAAAGAAAAAAGTCACAAATAAAACTACAAAAGAAATATGGTAAGTGTAAGTTTAGATTATTAAAAAAAAACTTTCGGTTGTTTCATTCCCACCAGCTACTCATACTAGAGAGCGGGCAATCCTCTGATTTACACTGTAGTGTAAAGCCGGAGGATAGGGCGTTAGAACCCTCTTCGGCTTCCTTTTAGGAAACGTGGAAGTAGGTGGGTGGTAATTAAAGAGAGAGAGAGAAATGAAACAGACAAATTGAAAACTAAATAGAAGTGAAAGATTATCTATGGAACATTACTGCCCCAGTGTTTTTCTGAATGAACCAAGGAAACCACATAAAACTTTGACCAGAGCAGGTGGACTCGGAATCGAACCGATTATTTTTGCAACAGATTGTTAAAAAAGCAAAGTAGATATTCCATATTTGAGACACTTATATAAGACGAAGACTGCTACTATAGTTCTGACCTAGGTCATGCATTTGCTCATCATTAGTAGTTATATCGTCAATTAATAATGTTGTACGTATGTATGATTCTAGCGTGCAGGTAGGTTTGTAAGGTAATTTTGTGTAGCTACTTCCTCTCATGATACCAGACTATTAAAGCGTCTAATTAGGTTTAAACTAACAACATAGTTTATATATTTAGGATGTTGTCGTTTCGTCGGATTGTTTTAATTAAAAAAATCACCAATATTTTGTCTTGCTGAGCACGTTTAAATGTCAATTTTCGGTAGTTATAAAGACAGGTAGAATGTGTTGATGAATTCACAAAATCATTACTATTCCACAAAGAAATTGGGTACATTTTGGACTAAACTTTTATAAATATAAATGGGTTATCTTCATTTTTAAAGCTTAAAAATTATGAAGATTCAGCCCTTCTATAATGCTGCATGACGCGTTTAATATATTCCATTCAATCCTCTATTTTCTTTAAATTTCGCAGAAGAAAAACTGCAAATCGTAGAAACTTTAAACGCGCTTAGATTGCACCCCTGCAATTTAATTTAACAATGTTTCTTTTCAATTACCCCCCGTTTAAAGTTAATTACTTCCTCCTCCTGAGTTGAAGGATAGCGAGTTACCTATAGATTTTTATCAGTGTAACAGTTTTCAGAAAGTGCCGTTATCAATGTCTATTCACGTGTACGTGGAGAACGTAGAGAATTGGAACAATAGAGGCAGTCACGCAAAAATTAATTTCAATGGATGTGGAGCAAAATATTTGCTGCTAAACATGGACTCTCGTAAATACCTACCAGGCTTTTAATGTGAAGTTGATATTGGAGCGGATTCCCACAACAAAAGTAATTCTGAATACCAGAGATACCTAGCTACATATATAATGTTCTCTGCCTACCAACCATAAATAACTGAAAGGGACGTATTTTGTTTGAAAACGTCTCTCAAAATAATACACAGATAACGAAAAATGAAACAATATAAAAACAATATATCTAGTTGCTTTGTTTGCAGACAAATGCCGATCTTGAAACAAAAATCTGTAGGAGGGTAAATCTTTTCCAGAGCCGTATTACATTTATTCTAAATTATAATGTTAATTAAAATATAAAGTTTAAAAAGCAATTTTGAATAAAATCCATGTTAACCTGCGTAATTCACTGTAACTATGATAAAACAAAAAAAGTAAAAAAATACTAAAAGAAAAACATGACAAATTTTTTGCAAAAATTCACAACCCAGATAGATATCCTCTACAAATATCTTCCTAATATTGTGTACATTGTTATACGAGGATGGATCAAATATAAACGGGCCTTTGTTCATTAAATATTTATTTTGAAAAGTTTCACAAAAACACAAATTTCATTATTTTTCGCCATATCCCCTTTGTTTGTCTATACTTTTTTCCCAACGCATTGGTAATTTTCATCCCGTTTTCATCTATCCAGTTGCACACAAACGCCTCCACCTGTTCATCGGTCTGAAATCGCTAATAGCTCGCCTCCTAGTGATTCTTTGAGCGGCCCAAACATGTGGAAATCACAAGGGGATAGGTCTGGGCTATATGGAAGGTGTTCCAGCTGAGTCCAGTGCATTTCACCGATTTGGGCCTGCGTTAAAGCTGCAATATGAGGCCTATCGTTATCGTGCAAGAGTAACACGTCACGAATGGGGTGCGACCTCCTTTTTCAGCCAAAAGCAAGTTTTACCTGACTGAGAAGTCAGTAGTACAGATAGTAGTAGGCTGTATTAATGGTTCTTCGCTATATCACCACTTCAAGTTCGTAAAGCTCGAATACGCTTTGAAAAACCGGCGCGCAATTTAAAAAGGCTTATTTATATTTGATCCACCCTCGTAGTTTGAGCCCTAAAAATTGTACCTGTTTCGTAATCATTCGCTTACGATGTACGTACTTCGTCAGAATTAATATAAAAATAATTTAATAATGAATAAAAAACTGATTGTAAATCACTACCATATTTACTGTTACTGTTTAATGTTAATTTTAATGTCTTATTTTTTGGATAAAAAATATATGAAAGATCAAAACCTATCCAGTAGTTTTTGTATAATGCGCGCATATAGAAAATCTAGCTATCATCACACAATAGAACATACGATAATTCTAAATTTTACCGAAATATGTGTTGGCTTGAATAAGTTGTATACTAAAAGGCGAAACGTCGACTGTGGTTTATCACAAAAGAAAATACTTTTTACCCTTTAACTGGCTTTGACTTTTATAATTATTCTTTTAATTAGAACCATCCTTCGTGTGAATACTTCTAGTTTACAAATTTTGTGTTTTAGATCGAAAGTATTTGTATTAAACTCGAAACTGCTCGTATTAAGCGGTAAAGCAGCGTCCATTTTTTAATGACATCATCAGTGATATGTCTATACATCTCGGGGAAGTTTGAAGACGGAATAAGTAGAGTGAAAATTAATTCCTGGCACACAGATGTTCTTTTAGCTTATCTTGAATTGGACAGGTCAAATTTTTTAAATATTTATCTTATTTTGTTAGTCGAAAAATGCTCGCCAAATGCACTTTTATAAATAAAAGGCGAATGGGATTAATGAGTAGTAACGAGCCGGACAAGAGCCTTGTGATCCTTAAGGAATCGTTAACATGACAAACAGTTACTTACTGCTTTTCCAGCCAGAAAGCTGAGAAATGAGTAACGTTAAGCCCCTTGAACTAGGTTAATGAGCACCATCACTCTTTTTACAAGCTCTAATATATGCTGTGCGTGTATAAAAAGCGCTCTGGTAACAACCCACCCCTCACTACCATTCAAAAGCTTCCACGTACCAGTAATCTAAAGTTAGCTCTCGTTTCGCTGCTTTCATACTTTCATATTTTCAAAACGTAACTATTATACCTGCTTTTGCTTTCGACGAACAAAAAATTAAAAGTCTCCTACCATCATCAAACAACACTTTCAATCATGACTATATATACATACACATAATAACACCAGCAAAAAATCCATTTTAGGTAGAAAAAATAAATAAAATGACTTGTTTTTCAACTGTCCATATTGGTAATGACTTTGTACGTCGAAACCGGTCCACTAAATACAATAAAAATAGTGGCTGATTGTATCCGCCGTTACTTTATGGAAATTCATTTTTAATAAATAAAATGAACAAAATTCAAATTTTGTAATTTCCACTTTATTATATATATTTATAAGTGGAAATTACAAAATTTGAATTTTGTTCATTTTATTTATTAAAAATAGTGACAGTGCAAAGACTAGTGATTGCTTTCATACAGCGGTATCGTTCTGAATGATACATGCTGGGACACTTGCCTTGATTTTTTCCCGAGTTACGGGACTTTGATTTCTTCGATAGAAATGCGACTTTACAGAGGTTCGATTAAAAAATCATAGCTGAAAACCAAACAGATCTAGCATAACGCCGTTTGGACGCACGATTAACAACAGATGTGGGTAACTGCCGAGGTATAGCCTTCCAAACATGGCAGAAATTAAAATCGCGTAACTCGCATGGTACAATTTCAAGGAATCCTTGATTTTTTCTTAATTTTTGGACTTTACGATTATAAATTAGTCTATAGATATAGTTTCAGTCAACACCTTCACCCAAACATAAATTTCATACTTTGGACTTTATACGTCCAAGCAGGTTTCGCCGACCGGGCAGTTTAAGATATCGAAATTCGCTTTGGGCCATGGATTTGGTATAATCCCTTTTTATGTACTAGTTTGGACCTGTAGATTCAAAATATGACAAGAAACACATCCCTTGATTTTCTCCCAAGCTAGTTACGGGACTTTCATTTTATCGATAGAAATGTGACTTTATAGAGGTTCGATTAAACAATCATAACTGAAAAGCAAACATATCTAGCGTAACGCCGTTAGGACGCAAGATTAACAACAGATATGGGTAACTGCAGAAAAATTGGGAATAAGCTACCTATCGCTTCTATCGATGTATGGCCTTCCAAACATGGCAGAAATTAAAATCGGGTGACTCGCATGGTACAATTCCAAGGAATGCTTGGTTTTTCTTAATTTTTGGACTCTACTATTATTACTTCAAAATTTACGAGAGGCTTGTACTCCAGGAGGCCTCATCTATTGAGTATTTAAAACGGATTGTACAAACTAAAATAATGTTGTTAAATAAATCGAAAAAACATTCATGTTATATATAAAAATATACAGTTACAGGGTTTGTTGGGTGAAGCATTTTACTTATGTTAACTACGGCCTAAGATCTATGTCTACGAAGTTAAAATAATAAAAAGATTCAGAATCTACGTTTCGGTTTGTTTAACGTAAATGATGAAGTAATATTAAAAAATCCTAGTAAGTAAGTATGTTTAATTAGAATACAGTGATTTAATAGTTTACAAAAGAGATTGATGTATTTGTGAAACATTTTATAAATAATGAAAAAATACAAAGGAACTGCTTTTAAATGTTTCAGAGTTTTATTGTATAAACTCTACATATGTTTCGGGTGATTAGCCCATAACTCTTGAGAAAGGGCCCATTACTCTTGAGAAAGGGCTAATCACCCGAAACATATGTAGAGTTTATACAATAAAACTTTGAAACATTTAAAAGTTTATGTTTAGTTAGGTCAGACGATAATAATCTTTGTTTATTGGGCTTTTCCTTAAAATTTGCCTGCACTTTTTAGACAACCCTTGTAACAATTTTTTTAAGATAAAGCACGAAATAACGCTCTAATATTAGCTCAGTAACCGCTTATTACTGTTATCTTTATTAAAATCACAAAACTTGACAAATTGCTTACTTACATTTCTGAAGTCGATGAGTTGAGTGACGAGAGTACCGTCAGGCCTTTGAAATTCTAAACTAACTGTGTCATCTGTCACATTTGCTGTTATCGTTTCCTGAACAACATCGCCACCCTGAAAACAATAAAATGCATTAAATTCGGTAATATGGTGAAAATTACAAGTACTGTTTCGTAGGAACATGGCCAAGGACCCAATATAATAATTGAATTGGACTTGTCAAACAACATTATCTTGAATAAGTACAGATTAGGGTCCCTATAAATACTCAGCAGGTTAGTCCAGATTAGTGGTTGAACCAATCATTAGCTGTTTTTAATTGGCGAGGTTGGAATGACAAATGTCACATTCTTATTATATGTGTCAATATACCTTGATACTTGCCAACACATCGCGAAACATTGCTGATGTTAAATGAGTGATAACAAGCAACAACAGAGATAGCAACAGGGGCAACAACCTTGTTGGCATATCAGAGGCAAGGACTTTAATACAGATAACATACGAATACCACCTCTAGAAATCTCTTAGTAATTATAGGATTAAATAGAACAAAAAATAATTTTGGTCAGTGTTCTGACACATGAGTAAAAACCTCGTCTTAAGAAATGTTTCAATATTCCTCAACTAGTTGAACTCGTCTAAATTTGGACGAATGGGTATCACTATACATGGTGCATTCTAAGTTGCTAAATGCTATTATAACTCAGTTAATGTTGGGAAATGCACTTCAATACGACTTGGAAATTTTGACAAACCCTTTCATCAACCTCCCCTATTACCTGGACTACCGTTGCCCCCTAAATACGTTCAACCTTAGACAACATTACGACCAACCTAAGCTAACCTGACCTAACCAAACCAATAATGAATCTCTAAGATCTGAAATTACTACCTCTTCATAAACATACCATCATTCGAGTTTAGAAATATTTTGGAAGTTTACGCATTTGATACCAAGCGGCGGACGTGGTCTTGCGATTTAGTACATAGATTAGCATTCAGGATGGCACAATTTCAGGTTTCCCTGCTCTGGTTTAAGTTTTTATTCTGTGATTTCCCTAGACCGTTTGGGCAAATGCTGGAGCAGTAATATTCTACAGATAACGTTTCATGTCACATCTGTCTTCCTTTCCTCCGTTTCATCTGTTTCTCCCCAATCACCACCCACCCATTTCCACAATTCCTAAAGGGTGTAGGTCGGAGGAGTAACCTTAGTACCTGATGGTAATGAACTAAATAAACGTGTTTTTAGATTTACTTTTTGATAGACCAGTTTTAGTTTTTAAAATATAGAACATCAAATTGTAACCAGAAAAGTTGAAAATGCAATTTAACTGTATTGTGTTCATTCGTTTTCCAATAAGTTGAACACCCTTTCAATTAAGGTTAACTTTACCTTGCTACAGTACACTACCAATAAGTAACAAAAGTAATAACTGTTAAAGTCCAGCTTTGCTATTACACGTAGTTTTAAAAATATAAAGCCTTTTGTCTCTATTGTATTCAATGCACTGCGGCAGACAGGACATCCCGGTACTCATCAAACGATATAAATTAATTTAATATAGTTTGCAAAACGCCCTAAGCGCCTAAGCGATATTGACAGGAATGAACAAGAACACCGCTCTGCGTTTGACATAATACGTGCGCCAAAATTATTTCCACATAAATCTCTCTAAACCAGCGACAATCCCCTTGGATACCGCATAAACTTCCTTATTTAGGGAAGCCCTTTTAGCACTGCTCTTATATTTATTTCACTATAAATTTCATTGCACAAAATCCTTTTATACTAAACAACGACTACATGTTCGCCGCTTAAATTCTTTATAATTCCTATTTACGATCCTTGTTTCTCATTTCGAATTCAATGCACCAATTTAATGAGCTTAAATTGGCATTCTTTTACTTTTAATGGTATCTGTTCCTGTGATAATACAATTCACTAAATACGGCAAAAATAACAAAACTAACATCGATGATGTTCGGTTCCAGTGTATATAGTTATAAATATTTTCAATAGATTTATATAGTTTTATTTTAGTAGGTAGGTAGGCCGTTAAGTGTACATTCAATAATGTTAGAATAAGGGAAATACCAAATTTATTAGGGTTTCAGTATTACCAGTTGTAAGACCAGTCAGGTCATCTACCTACCCCAACAGATGCATGTTGAGGGGGTGTCGCATTCTTTAAAGATATAAATACTCAAATTTATAGAGTAGCGCACCGAGCCGCGTGGTCTAGTTCTTTAGATCATTGCTTAGCATTCGGGAGGTCACCGGTTCGAACCCGGGTCCGGCTGCTCTGGTCCAAGTTTTATATGATTTCATTGGATCATTTAGGCAAATACTGGGGCAGTAATATTCCACAGATAATCTTTCACGTCTCTTCTGTCTTCATTTCGTCAATCTGATCTTTTTCTCCCTACCACACCACCCACCCATTCCCATGATTCCTGCAAGGAGACTAAACGCCCTGCCCTCCAGCACAAAAGTTTTTTTTTGTAAGGGTCAGGATAATTTTCCTTGCTTAACTGTAAAAAAGGCTTTATTTAATATGCTATGCAAGGCAGTATGTCTACTGAGTTTTACTGCTGACAGTGGTATTTCATATATTTGACAAGGTCTTACGAATATATCTACTTTACAAACTAAATCCACAGCGCAGCTTACATTACGTGATAGGCACGCAAACCAAATTAGTAAAAAAACATTTAGTGTTAGTCAAAAATTCATTGTGATTTCGATCGTATTAGATTCTCATCAGCACACCGTAGATAGGATCGAAAAATTAATGACCAAACCGACGTTGTATCGTAAAAGGAAGATGATTTAATATCGTAGGAAGAAATCTTCATAAGACATATGAAATACCACAGTTAGCAGTAAATTTCAGTGGATGGAGACATACTGCCTTTAATACGATTTTAAATCAACTTCCTTTTACACAACAGCTTGGGTTTGATCACTAATTTATCAATGCCGTCTATTGTGTGCTGATAAGACTCAATAAGATCAAAATCGCGATCCAAATTTGGTAATTTCGATTAAATTTTGACCAAGAGCTAAACGCCCTTCATTACGGCCATATTTTCCTGTTGATTCGTTAACAGTTTTCATAAAACCCTTATTCTTTTTAACTAATTAACTACATTGTGTAACTATTACATACGTATAACATATATCTTCAGTTTCTTTTGCATTTGAGTATCTTTCAATTTTGTATTACAAAATAAGTCCTTCCCCAAGAACATTTTATTTAATGCAACGTTCAATTCTCAACGTCATTTCTGCGCAAGTACACCCCGTGAAGGTAAATATCCCCAAAAGTATTCTGTATTTGCAGAAGCGCCTAAGAGAATATGAAACAATAATATTATTCTTAAATTGTCCATGGAGAGTATTTATTTATTTATTTAATTTTTCAGCTTTTCCTCCAAAGTACACTTCTAGAATCTTTATTATCCATTTTCTTTTTCACAGAGGTCAAAATTTCATCAGTGCGGTAGTATAAGTTCATTAAAAAAGAAGGTAAAGTTTCGAAGATAAAAATGACATTTTCAATAAAATGAGGTAATAGCAAAGAAAAACTTATAATGAAATCAGTTACTGTGTACGCATAAACAAAACATTAAAAATGCAAGCCCTTCACCACAAGGCATTAGGAGAAATAAGAAAAATACCATAATTTACAACTTACCATCCAAAAAAATTGGGTTGTGTTAACTAATTTATATAGTTCACCAGATTTTGAAGAAAATGATTAAATTCTAACATGACAAGCGTGTTAATAAATAATAATTATAGGAAGATGTAATCCACTCTACTTAATAGCGTGTGTTATTACATTTAATGGAGTGTCATGTTTGGATTATCGGATATCTGCTCATCTTGACATAATCCTTGCCCGTTGCCTTACGATATCGGAGAGAAACGCATTACTTCCTTATTGCAAGAGATCTTCCATAAAATAACTTAGCAAACAATAAATAAAAACTGCATACAATGAAATCCTTGAATTTCACCATTAAAAATCACAGAATGGCAAATATGTTCCTATTATCTCTGCACTCTTCAGAAACTGAGTTTTCATGACCATTATTTCAATGGAATCTTTCATTGGAAAGGGATGAATGAAAATTAAATAAAATAGATCCAGATAAAATGGTACCATACGGTAGGTTTTGCTTACTTTTATATGTAACTTGCACGTTGCTTCTTAAACAGTTTACTCTAAAAATTGTAAATAATAATTGCCTCAATTTTTTAGACCTTAAAGTATTAAAAACTGAGAACTCGTTAACTTTTGACATATACAGGAAACCCACAACAACACACATAATTATTCCAGCCAATTCTAACCAATCATTTAATATAAAAACAGCTTCTTTTAATAGTTTAGTCCATCGATTATTCAACATACCTCTTTCACAGAATAATTTTAATTCAGAAGTCTTCTACATTCTTTAGCTATAAATGGCGGATATGATCCTCTTCTTTTATTGATCGCTTGGTAAAACGTAAACAACGCTTTATTATACAAAAAATGCCATATAAACCATTCATCAAAGACAAATCAAATAAAATTGTACAATCAACTACATAAAAAATGTTAGCAATAAGATTAGTTATATACTATCAAAGTTAGATTTAAATTATATACAAGTGAACAAATTAAACTTACAAAAAATGTTAGTAAATAATAAAACTAAACTCGACCCGTTACAAAAAGGTGGACTTTATAAAATAAATTGTAATAACTGCGATACAGTTTACATAGACCAAACAGGGAGATCTGTCACTATCAGTCTAAAAGAACATATTTATGCAATAGAAAAATCTAACAATTGTACTGGCATATCTGAACATTGCTCCTCTAAAAAACATAAAATTACAATAGACTCCATTAAATTGATTCACTCCATTCCGAAAAGTAAAATGTTATATTTATACGAAACATTAGAAATCAAAAAATGTATAAAGAATAACGTCAATATTGTCAACAATCAAACAGAGATCAACAATAACAACTCACCCCTACTCATCACACAATTTCCCAATTTAGAAAGTATAAATAGCCATAGAGCACATTCTAACATTTAGTACCAGTACTGTATCTTATGATTATGGCTTAACAGCCTAAACGATTTCGTTAAGAGCATTCAATAAAAGATTGTGAAATTTTACCCAATGTGCTTTTGTACTCATTATACATTAATTAATTATCAAACATGTTTCACAGTGATTGCACCACGAAAAGCATTGATTTAAAAGATGCTTTGACTTTCTTATAGAACGTCTTATGAGAAATAAAGCAACAAAATAAGCAAGAGAATTGTTGCTTCCGGCTTATCTTGAAATCTAACCTCAACATTGCAACATCATATCAAGTTTTCAAAATAAATTAACCTCTAAAACCGAATGAAACTGGTTTGGCTTGAATAGTTGCAAAATTAGAATATCTCGAAATTTCAATGTATTAATACTACAGAGTTTCTGGGGTCAGATTCGAGTTTTTCGTCAAAAAATACATCGAAATTGATTACATTCTTTTCTGATTCTTCTTCGAATTTATCAAAGAACGAGAGGGTAATCATTTTCAATGTAGTTTTTGAAGGCGAATCTGACTCTAGAATTAATGTAACACATTCAATTGGAGATAGTATTAATATTTGGATAATTCAAAATCTTAATGTGCTGAGATAATTCTAAGGATAGATTCTAATTCAGTGTTTTTCCCAAGAAGGTCAAAAATATTTTATTTTTGAGTTGAGGTTAAGATATCTTGCAATTCTACGTCTTCACTAACTGCTCTTCTGTTTTTCCTTTCTTAACACCAGCTTTTATTGACCTATGTAATCTAGTAACGATTTTCTAGAACAGGACTGACATTTAAAATAATATTATTAAACGGCTGGAAATACTCTAAAACCTCCAACGATGTTCCTTAACTCCATTTACTGCCTTCAAAGGTTAAATAAGCAATTTCAAACTAATGTAGGACAATTCACAATACATCCAGTAAGTCCTTCTAATCTTACCCGAAACCACAAGAGTAGTCCAGTAATTTATCCTGGATAACTACCCTTCTTATAGCGCTATTATTTCCAAATTCTATCACTTAAAATTCAGAATGTAGAAAAAAGTTTTCGAAAAGGATCAATGACTCAGTCAACATCAATATTTATTCATTGTAGACAATACAAAAATGCAAAGTACATCACAGAATGTAATGAATGAATCGTACCGACAAAGCTTTGACGTTTTGTTTAAAGACGAGCTTTGCTTGGCTGAGATAAAAGCACAAACGACAATATGAATTAAAAGACGCCAGTTTCGTGTAAAAGCAGATGAAAAACTGCTTTTATCTCAGATAGTTAAAAAGTAATAAGAGTAAATTGTTGAGGCAAAATTTTATACATAAACGAAGTTTTTCTATCCTATATTACTATTAATATTAGGATTTAGGTATGTCTGCATTGGGTGATTGCTTTATGAAAAATATAATAACTTCATTAGCTGGTAATCAAATGAAACCGTGCTTTACGTTCTATTTTTGTTTTTATATGATACTTTTACCTTATAAAGTCGCGCATTATTAAATATTTACCCTTCTAAACAAACGTGCATCTACTTTTAAATTTATTTCAAAGTAAATTAATCGAGAAACTTTAAAATATCATGGGAAAATTGACACAAACAACCCTTGATACTATTTGTCTGTGTGTATGTACAGGCTAGTATTGGAAACGGCTGAACTGATTTCGGCCAGGCTTTTACAGACATGAAAATGGGGATGTCAGGGGTGATTTAAAAATCATTTTCCACGCGAGCGAAGTGTAGGGGTAAAAGTTAATATAATATTAGTTAGTATTTTCATCAATTGCATAAAATACAAACAATTTATAAATGTATTATAAATCTTGACAATTATTGGAGCAGTTACGTCCTTTACGAAATGAGTTCTCTTCAGAATAAGTTTTACAAGAAACATAAACTATATAAATAAATATACGATAGATTCGGCCACTACTTTGTGAAATTTCGTAATCACAGTAGCCTTTTCAAGTGAATTGTTACACTGACAGCTATACAAAACAACGCCTTAATAATAGTTCTGTGTTTATTTAAAGTATCTAAAATTTTATAATTAATGTTGAAATTATGATTTTCTAACAGTAAAGGTTTGTGTAACACGTTAGAGTCTCTAGAAACAAATAAAATCAAAAAGAAAAACTCAGAATTATTATTAAATGACCAACTAGAACCAAATCCTTCACCTTTATTAAATATACTGTAATACAACTCCCCACTTTCATTAAAGCACCGTCTTGTATATTTATAAGTATAATAAAACACTTGAGAAAACTACTGTGTAGCGAAAAAATTCGTCGTAGAATGATATAAATATATATTATGAAATATAAATATGGAATCAACAGAAACAACTACTCCGAGGGCTAATACCCCTACCGGCATTGAATTACACTGTTGATTCCGATGGGTTCTTAGACGAATATTCAACATATTCAAAAAAGAAGGCATTAAAATCCTTATTTGTCTAAATATTAAGATCAATGATCTCACATTTGGTCGTGGGATATGGCTTTCGGTTCGTTGTGCCTACTTGGTAGAACGCGTTCCAAATGTGACATCTTTGATTTTAATATTTAGACGAATAAGGACTTTAATTCCTTCTTTTTTGAATATATATTATGAAAATTTTACTTTCTCGTTTTATTCATACAAAGCTATATAAATCTTTTAGAAACTTCTACTTGAACTTGAACTGGTTATATTTATTTATTAGGAGGTTATAATTTCGTTTCCAATGAAAAATTGGTCGAAGCAATTATGTACATACCTACTAATTTATAAATACTTGACCTTATAGTCGTTACATATTTTGTCTTTTTTATTTTTAATGTAATTTTATATACTTTGTAAACAGGGGAACAGCGTATTTTATCCGCGTTCGCCAAGACCAAAGTCTGCACAAAAAGTACTAACAATTTTGCTAATAAGCTTTTACAAAACGATGATTTCATATACCTAGTACCGAAATAGGTGATTCTGAAGTTTCAAACTTTATTCCTACTTCCTTTAACAAAATTTGCACAAAAGCCTTCACGTATGAAGGCAAGACCCATGCGGTGTATGTCGAAGGCAAGCTAACAATATATTTATATATGTACATACAAAACTTTTTAGTGAATAGTTTATGCTCGGTTGGTATAAATGATTTAAAATAAAAGATAATTGCATGCACACGGAAAACGTTCGTTGCACATCCTGCCCAAAAGACAGCTGCTACGATGAATATTCTTAAACAATTACTTACTTTACTTCAAACTAAAAGCATACTAATTTGGCACAAGCCGAACAAAATCAATTTCCTTCTGTTCATTTGTCTAAGAGTAGCTTTCGACGTTACTTTCGCTCGCGTGGATTTTTAATGCAATTTCAATAAAAAAAAACATATTTATTAATAAAGTGTAAGTTTTGTACGGTGCATTCAGTGTGAAAATGCATATTAAATAAAAGGTATAAAACAAACACTTGGTTAATTTTCACTAAATTTATTATCAACTCGACAATATTGTTTCGACGAAATATCGTCATTTTCAAGAGTACAACAAAATTATACTAAAGTTATCAATTAACTTCCTTGATTTAACAGTAACTCGAAATAATAATAAACTTTGTTTTAAAATATATCGGAAACCTACAACTACCGACACTATCATTCCCTTTAGTTCGAATCAGTCTAACAATATTAAAAAAACCTTTTTCCACAGTGCTATACATAGGCTAATTAATACCCCCCCCTCAGTCATAACGATTTCATTTTAGAAGTTAATACTATTAAACAAATAGCACAAAACAATGTATATCACACTAAAATAGTAGATCACTTGATCAAACTTAAACTAAAACAAAAAACCCGACAAACTTTATACAATGTAAAAAACGAAAAACCTGAACACATTTTTCATTCACTACAATATGTACCCTTAACAAGTCAAAAAATTAAATCAAATTTGAAAAAACACGGTATTCAAGCAATTATTTCGAACAAAAAATCTCTAGGTAAGCTACTTGTTAATAATAAACAAAAAACAGATATCCTTGATAACAGCGGCATATATAAAAAATTTTGTAAAGAATGTGATGCTTTTTATATTGGACAACGTGGTAGAGCTGTTAAAACACGTGTAAATGAGCACCTATATAGCATTGTGTCTAAGAAGAATTGTACAGGAATGTCAGAACATGCTTTAAATTATAATCATAATATAGATATAGATAATACAGCCATATTACATATCCAACATAAAAGCAAAAAATTAAGCCTTCTAGAAAACCTAGAAATAAGAAAAGCTATTTTAAATAAACAGAATATCGTAAATTTACAAACAGAACTGTATAACAACAATACACCCCTCCTGTTGTGTAATTTGGGTAAAACCCAAAACCAGGTATAAATTAGATAATACCCATTATAACTTTAGTATAATTTTGTTGTACTCTTGAAAATGACGATATTTCGTCGAAACAATATTGTCGAGTTGATAATAAATTTAGTGAAAATTAACCAAGTGTTTGTTTTATACCTCATATTTATTAAACTAGTTTTGGTGCATACTTGATGAAACATGATAAATAATAAAAATAATATGAAAAGTTTCAACAATGTATTTAAAGAAAACCTCTTACAATTGTTTCGACGAGACCGTCATTATCAAAGAGGAATGGAATAGATATTAAACGATGTAATAGACTATGGAATGTTGAATTTTTTATGTTTGAAGATTGGTTCGAATCCGCGAGTATGATAATGTCTGTAGAAGTGTTTTTTCTAAAGATATTAAGTTCAGTAAGAAATTAAAAAAGCTTTATCGGATCGAAAAAATGTAGTAAATAACCAGAACGAATTGTGCTCAAATAATACACCCTTAGTGTTACCTAGAATACAATACCTTTATTGTTACAAAAATGTTTGTGTATGTGTATTTCCAGAATTCCATATCGGCTAATTGGTTGTTATAAATACGTTTATGTATGAATATTTGTACATCTTGTCAATAGGTATTTAACCAGTTGGTTTTAACTTTTAATTTAGTTTGTTTACCTACTCTTTGATAATGACGGTCTCGTCGAAACAATTGTAAGAGGTTTTCTTTAAATAAAAAAACACATTACTGTGTAGTATTATTATATATACAAAAAAAAACAAAACACAAGTAAAATATTATATAAATATAGAACAATAAAAAAATACAGACGAATCAGACTCTACTTGGATCTACGTCTTAAGGAATTTATAGGGCGGAATTGTTCGTAATTGACATCGACGGTAGAACAAAGACAAGAATTCGTAGAAATACGCAAAAATAAATATAACAAATCCTTAGATGAGGTAATTAAAGGAAGACCTGCTTTTAAGAGAGGGTGAATTAAATTGTATTTACCCTGATATAATTTTTTAATGGAGTAAAATAAAAAATAATAACCGGACCGGACTGATACAGATGACGGGTTCACTAAAAGGTCACGATACGGTAATCAAATCAGTGCCGGACTGGGATACATCAGGAGTTCTTTATTGGGACAAAATGCAGCAATCGTGTCAGGATCAGACCAGGATATACAAGAGGTTCCCTAAAACAAACGGATACAATAAGGTAATTAAATCAGGACCAGATTGGGATAAATGAGCGGTTTCTTACAGAGTTAAAGAATGGCAGTCAAGTCAAGATCAGATCAGGCCAGATAAGGGGCTCTTTAAAAGGGATGCAATAAGGTGGCCAAATCAGGGCCGGATTGGGCTAAAACAAGGCAGTCAACTCAGGGTCGAACCGGGACAAATTAGGGGTATTCTAAAAGGTATACAATAAAGAAATAAAATCAGGGCCGGATTAGGATATGTTAGGTTTTGAGTAAGAAAGCATTCCTTTTAATACCTCATACGGACCATATATGAATACCGCATTACGGCATTCTCTATTAGAGCCTAATCCGATCCGGATTATATTAGATCATGTCCTGTCACAAAAACGTAAAACTCAGGAGAAAGTTTTGGGAATTTTAGAATTCAATTTAAGATAAAACACATGGAATTAAAAGTCCCGGGTCTAAGAAAGAAAACACGTTTTTTTTTTGTTCAAAATTGGCTTTATTCATCAACGTAATCTCAATCAAGAGCAACACAATCATTCCAGCGCCGCTCTAACATTTAAATACCATTGTTCTAGAACAATTTTTCTTTTGCCTCAAAATAGGCTTCAGCTTCAGCGGAATTTCTTGCCGAAGAGCAGTTTTTTGAGGTTTGCGAACAGCCAATAAATAGTCGCTGGGAGCCAAATCTGGAGTAAAATACAAACACAGGTTCACCAGTTCGGAGTGAAGTGATGATGATGATCCATGTTTCATCCATTGTCACAAATCGACGAATATCGAGGCAAAAGTTCCGGTTTGTTACGTTTAAACATGGCCAGGCACCGCTCAGAATCATCAACACGTTCTTGTTTTTGGTCAACAGTGAGCAGACGCGGCACCCACATTGATAGTCATAGTTTCATATTCTCATAGTCAAATGCTCATGCAATATAAATCCAACACGTTCTATTGATATGATATTGATATTTTGATGTCATTTTGATCACCTAACTCACACAATTTCAATTTTCGATCATTCAAAACGATTTTGTGGATTTTTTTGATGTTTTCTAGTGTTACCGCCTCATTTGGACGTCCACTGTGTTCTGATGCACTGCATCATCAGTGTCTCTATGTTACGACCACGTTTGAAGTCAGCAAACCAAAGTTTTATTTTGTTTCGGTTGTTTCTGATGGTGCGGAGTCTCCATAACACTTTTCAAGCTATTGCTTCTTTTGAGAGGTATTTTTCCCATCAAGAAGCAGTGTAAAATTAAAACACGAAATTGTTTTTGATCCATTGTTTTTAAAATAACAAAAGTAGCGCCACTCTCTAACGTCAGCACAATAACTCACAAACTAATGAATAGTATATCGTAAAATTTTAACAGCTGTCTTTTGAAGGTTAGTACTAACTGAAAAAGAGGCAAATGCAATAAGACTAGCGCCATCTATGTGTTAGTCCCGGGACTTTTCATGCCATGTGTTATATACCTAATAAGCATATGAGTATACAAATTATGACTTATGACTATTGTACAAATATCTGCAATTAAAATAAGGTGAGATTTATCAAGGCCGATATGGATGATTCCGCACCATAATAGTGCTTCTATCTGTGGGCGAATCCGCTAGCAAAACCTCTCTAGTCTTCAAAAAACTACACTTAGTTAAAAAACGAATACTTAGGGGCTCGTAAAATTTATTCGTTACGTGCAAATGTATGAATACAGGATGAATATACCGAGAAACAACGCTAAAATGTTGTATATATTAAAAAAAAATAATGTCAAAGAATATTTTTAGCTCGAGAGAGTTTGTGGAAAGAAGGACTAACTCGTGTCGAAGTCACGCTTGGAAATAATTCTTATTCATCTGAGAGCATGGCTGTGTCAGTCAGAACCTCGAACCTCTGAACAGACCCGAATTCAAGTGGACAGTTGTATTAAATTATGTAAATTCCATAATGCGCCAGCTCCAGAATATTCACAATAACGACTCGAGTCGAGTTGTCGTTTGTCGTTGCAGTTGAGAATTCCTGTCTGCTTGTATTCGAAAGTTGTTGGCGATTGCTGCAATTTATGTAATCGTTCTACACGGGAGAAGAGTTACATTCCATGGAATGCAATTAACAGAACCAAACAATGAACAAGCGAATAAACAGTGGAATTGGAGACAAATTTTCCGCAAATGTTTCCCTACCGGAAAGACGGTTTGCGATTATGAGAAGATAAACGAGCTCTCACGGCCAAAGAAACAGATAAAGAAAACGCAACGTGTCGTACCTTTATTTCCTTTGGTTCAAATTAAAAAACAATCTCATTTCGTCCGGGCAAACTAACACGAACAAAAGAACATTTCAAACAGCTTTTTAACAAATTGAAAGAAATAAATGCAAACACTAGAAAATAGTAGCAGTTCAAACGTTTGTTCAATTTTCATTAATTTTAAAAAGTATTTGAAGCTTCTTTCTTCTATCAAAAGAATTTGAAATGTTTCTGGAATTCAAAAAATACTTCAAAAATTTTACTACACATGTAAATCACCACTTTTATGATATTTGGAGTCATTAAGACAACTTTTTATGAAGTACTTGCATCTATCTTTTAGTTTTAGTACCAAAGGTAATTAGAACTTTTCTTAAATTTCATTAATAAACAAAACAAACAAATTCAATTTACTTTAGAAACTGGGGAAAAGCATTAAACATCTTAGATTTAAATATTACTATTAACAAAAACCATGGATTAGACTTTGATATTTACAGAAAAGACACTTACACAGATTGCATCATACCTTTTGATTCTAATCACCCCCGTAACATAAAACTAGCGGCCTTTCATTCTATGATAAACAGAGTTGTCAACATAGCTTTATCGGAACAAAATTACAAAAAAGAAATAAATTTCATAAAATTAATAGCAGTAGATAATGGTTACAACAAAAATATCATTGATAAGTTACTAAAGAAAAAATAAAAACCAAAATTCGATAACATCATTTACCCAGTTAATTCCAATTCTAATAATAATGTTTGGAGGAATTTACCCCATTTAGGTAAGATAAGCGAACTAGTAGGTAAATCCCTATATCATTACTATCATTACAATATTAAATCAGCTTATTTCAATAACAATACTTATTTAAGAAGCTAGTAAATAATAATGTAAGCGTAAATAATAACGTTTTACAAAAAAAGTAGTGTTTATGAAATATCCTGCAATGATTGTAATGCTATATATATATATAGGCAAATCAAAAAGAGGTATTGAAACCCGTTTTCTAGAAAAGTTCAATTATATAAAAACTAACAAACCTAACTCAGGCCTTGCTAGCTATGTATTAAATAATAACCACTCATTATGTAAAGATAAATTAAAATTACTAAAAAATGTGAAAGGAGATCCTATACTCGATAGATTTGAAATTATAGAAATAAACAGAGCTATTAAAGCCAACAAAACTCTCAGGAACGACCAATTAGATTTCGGGAATAATCCATTACTTGGCGGTTCCCTAATTTAACTCCCACCCTCTTTCTTTGTATTGTATGTATATAAATATAATTTAATTATGTATTAACTTTAGTACTCTTGATAATGCCTTAACAGGGCGAAATGCGCATCGAGTTATTTAATAAAACATTGTGACCAGTTTCAAAGATTTTTTATTTATTTATTATTTCAACATGGTTCACCAAGAACTAATGGCAGACACCATTTATTGTGTAGTTTTTATAGAAAATCTTATTAACAAAAGCCCAGTATTTAGTCAGAACTGCTGTAGCTATCAACAATTTAGTTATTGGTTTTATTTTATTAGGAGACACTAGAAGATAAAAAAAGAGGTCAAAAGTTGGTTGCATTATTAACTCGATCCTTGATAAAACAATTGTGAAACTTAAATACTGAAATTAATATTAATCTTCACATCTTTATCTACTTAAATTACAATTTTTCTAAAAGGATTCAAAGTTTGTACGGAAGGAGCATATTTCCCTATAAGAGCACAAATACACACATTGATAATGAATGTGCATGTCTTTCAATGTGTAATTAAAATAGACACAGACGTGGAGTATAAAGAGAGCAGTGTATAGACCGATTTTGCAAGTAGCAGTTTTTCCAATTAAAGCACTAAGCGGTTTATACGCTGAAAGGTTTAAAATTAATTTTATAACGCTTTTCATTCTTCAACATTCACTGGGAAATTCGCACTGCTATCAAAAGCACACAAAAGTGCATTCTTTCGTTAAAGCCTGATTATATTCACATCGTGCAACAAAACATGTTCTCTGTAATTAAAAAAATCTACACTGCGCTGATCTCTTTGGTAAAAAAACTTGGCCGAAAAAAATTGATATTAAAGAGAACAATGGATGCCCTTTGAAGTCATAACTAACAAAGGCTCGAATGTACTGTAATTTAAATAAAGTCCAAAATGTAAGTAACGAATTCTTCCACACAGAGATTACACTACGCTATGTAAACCAGCCATGGAAATTATAGTACATTAAGAAACGTTTTCACTTAACATAAGTAAAATTTTACTGAATTTATTTAGAACTAGCTGTGCTCGCGACTTCCTCCGTGTGGAATTTAACAAAAAAGTTATTAAGAACAAAAATAAGTTATTGGTCAAGTAATTGCTGATGAGATCTAATAAGATCGAAATCGCGATCCACGTCTGGTAGCTTCGACAAATTACTTGATCAAGATTTATTTTTGTTCTTATTAATTTGATTTACGTATCCTATCACGTATATAAGCTGCGCCGCCGATTCAGTTAGACAAGATGATACCCTAATAAAACAAAGAATTGCGCAGGGTCGAGTTATTTTTAACAAAAAGAAGTCAGTTCTACACTCACAGTCGATTAAATTAGAAATTCGAAATAGATTATTAATAGTCTATGACTATTATAAGCGTTGGAAATGAGGAGGCATTCGAAGGAATAAGAGAACAGAGTACACTGTGAAAGTCAACAAGAAAAACGAGTGATTGGATAGTAGGACACATTCCGTGACGTGATGAAATAGTTAAGAGATATATTAGAAGCATAAAAAGGAGTAAAAGGGAGCAAATGAAGATCTAGTATGAATAACTGTTCGCAAATAGTTGGGGATGTCGGATATCCGGTACGTCAAAGACATTCTTAAGTTATTATTTTATTGTTGTATGGTTATAGTTAAGTTTAAATTTAGTTTAGGCACGTAGGATTGTAAATAGTTTCATTTTTTGCATATGGGTAACTTAAGCAAATTTTTTGTATTGTAAATATTGCTTTTCTATCACTGCAGCCGTTCTTGGAACGACTATCATATTTGGGCTTTCGAATTAACCGATAATTAATACAAGAACCAAGGGCATTTGCCGAGGGCACGAGCCAAACAGGCTTCGGACAGACAACTTTTATTATGATAATGACTTAATTCACCTAACAGCTAATCTGTCACCTTCAAAGAAAATAAATGAACTGAAAATATAGATGAAATACTGAGTTTTCATTTAATCATAATTAGTCTGATATTCCAATTCGCTAACTATTACTTAAAACAATTATATAAAAGAAGTAACTACGTCATATTATTTACCTAAACAGTATCCACTAAATATTTGTATTATCTCACAAAAAACACGCTTCAATAATTTTTGCATTTAAAAGCTTGCGGTGAATCTGAACTGAAGCTTTTATTTATCGTTTCGTTTAAAATGCATACCACTCATTTCTATTTTCAAAGCAAGGAGGTATTAAACTCAATTAGGTACCTACAACCAAAGTGTTAACAAATTACTATTGCAAACATTCGAATCAAAATTACGAGACAAAATAAACAGGAAGAAGTTTTGACCAATACGAAAAAATAAGTTGATTCATCTTCTAGACAACAGTACTGAATCATTGACACATTTTAACGTATTTATATAATATGGTACTGATTCAATTATTATATTAAACATTTATATATACATTTAAAATCAATATACAAGTAAATAATAACTAATAACAATATCGTTGATTAGAGCTGTCCTTCGGAAAATTAAGCTGTCATTCGGAGGAAATTCGACAAACTCAAAAATTTGCATTAAACCGGAAGCATCTGGGCATTTTCTAAAAATTTGTGAGGTCCATGTTTTCAAATTCTTATTTTCATTTTAAAAAAATATTTTTTATACTATATTTATTATAACTACGAACGTAATAAAAACGTCTTCTAACCATCGTACTAGCTACAAGTTTTTGTAGTTTCTAAAGTATAGGGCTATCCAAACAGCTATATAAAAACAAACAAATCGTACAATTTTGTAACGACAGACAAACAAGAATTGGAATGGAAGCAGGGTTCGTCTCAAGTGGTCAATTTTTACTGAAACACTAGTCGACCATAAATTGTTCCATTTGGTGACTGCAACTGTTGTCAATATCACTTTTGTCTTAAATTTAATGAAAACTAGACCATTCGACAAAAATTGTTCCCCAAACCGAGACCAGAAAATGTAAAAAGATGAGAAATGAAAAAGAAAGCAGACAGCGCAGCTGAAATATAAAATCGTATTATTATTATTACTACTGTTTGCGGTAGTAAACAAAACATTAAATATTATCTTATTTTACTCACGTATCGAGTGCTTATGTGATTATGATTACTGTTTTCCACAAAACGAAATAAAAAGAATTGTAACCAATGTCACTTATTTCACCAGGTTAATTAAGAGAAATTTAAACAATTTTTTAATTATACATTTTACGACATACGATTAGATTTTTCAACTTTTCCAAACATATCTCTTAAGCAATTTAATATACGTACAGAAGAGATTATATGGCCAAATTTTATTATATATTGCGTCATAAAATTGGTTATGCTGAACCATTCGTATTCTTTTATCTTTTGTAGATGGTTCACGGTTATGTTTCTCGAAAAATTCTTTTAATAATACCTTAGCTTCTATTAGGGATTGCACAGAAAATCTCGAAAATATATTTTAAAATGGATTTAAGTATTAAAAACAATCGAAAAAAGTATCGATGAACATTAACTCGCAGTAATTTAAAGAACAATTGAAACAAAGATCGCTAGTCTTAGAGTATAAAAACATGCAGACAGCATCCTGAAATGGCAAATAATTGTGGTTCACCTTTCTCGCTCTAATATAGCCTGATTGGCTGTGTCTTTCCTAGTCGTGTCTCTCTTTACTAGTAGGGGCGCGTTCAGGCCACTACTATATTGGTGAAGGCTGTTGAAATTTCTAGTAATATGATATGGTGTCGTCCTATTTGCGGTCAGTCCATCGAGCGGTTGGTGGATTTTTCGGTCAAATTCTTCTTGAATGTAAAAATGGAGGTAGGGTAAAATTTACCTGTCGATTTTACGGTCAAAAAAGCGTTTCACGTGTATAACGTATATGCCTTTATTTTTGAAAAGAAATTGATTAGGTTAGGTTAGATTATTGGTGGAGCTGAAGGTGTAAATCACGAGATAAACTCCAAAATCGCAAGAACAAATCCGAGATTTAAAACCATTCTTCAAACACTTATGGCAGTAGCCGAAGGAGCTGATCAAAAAATAATGAGGTTGGAATTAAATTTAGACGGAAAAAAGCGAAAAAGAAAACACATCCACCTGGATGAGAGGATTGAAAAGGTGATAAAGTGGTATGAAGATGATCACAACGGTTCAAAAGAAGAAGTTGTATATTTTTATAAATAAATATTGACAAAATAAGCTCGATAATGTTAGTTGTGTTTTATTGGTATTCGAATTTATGACCGCAAAATCGACATATTTAAATGAGATGGAAAAAGTGACCGCTCAATCTACAATTTTTACGTTTTACCGCAAATTACACGACCGCTCGATCCAAACAACCATATAATATAGATCCTTAGGTCATTGGGCCCAATTAAACATACTAGTAGGGTAGGTGATGATTGCAATAATGTTTACAAGATTATTGAAACTTCCTGCAATTAAACTAATTAGTATATATTATAGAGATTCATTGCTTCTATTCCGACTATAATATGGCTTCACTTTCGTTCTCGCGCAAGTTCTTTTTGCTTTAATTAAACAACCCGTTTTCCAGACCGAACGAGCTAGTGCCGCAATTAGCTGTTAATTGCTCCACTACAATTAGGCACCACAAATTCGCTTGTTATGACTATTCATATGACCAAATAATGATGCAACAAATATGAATTTTCTTGAGCATCAACGCAACACTAAAGATTCATATTCCACTTTGATGGTGTCAATTTTTATTGAAACTATGATTATGTTTCTTTCATATATTTAAACACAGAAACAACTCAAATTGGTAAACTATTGCAATTTGTAGCGGCCAAATATTAGGTTGTATGGATCGAGCGGTCGTGTAATTTGCGGTAAAACGTAAAAATTGTAGTTTGAGCGGTCACTTTTCCCATCTCATTTAAATATGTCGATTTTGCGGTCAAGGTAACATAAGACTGTAGAATATGCGGTCATAAATTCGAATACCAATAAAACACACCTAACATCAACTTTGAAAAATTCTATGGAGTTGGCCTTTACTATATGAAAGTTGATCATATTGATTTTTCTTTTGAAATAAAACACTTGAAAATTAACTTTCACTAAAATTTTATTTATATTGAATCTTGAAAAATTCGTTTCAACCTACAAGGTCATCTTCGGAAGAAGGTATTATATTCATGATTCAATATAAATAAAATTTTAGTGAAAGTTAATTTTCAAGGGTAACATCAACCTAACTTAACCTTACGCTTGCTTGCCTTTCTCACTGGCAAAAATCTAATAAGCGGTTTTTATCACCATTATCTGAAAACAAAAATGATTAACCATTCTTTGTAATAAGTAAATCTTACTAATGACAGTAAATACCTACCAATTAATATTTATTAAGAGCAAATGAGAAAAATCATAACTTCACAAGTTGTTTTCAAAAATAAAAGTGTATACATTATACACGTGAAACGCTTTTTTGACCGCAAAATCGACAGGTAAATTTTACCCTTCTTCCATTTTTACATTCAAGAAAAATTTGACCGAAAAATCCACTGACCGCTCGATGGACTGACCGCAAATAGGACGACACCAATATTATTATTCACAATAACAATAGGTTATTTTTGTACGAATTTCAAATGGCTGGAAAGTTTATAGATTAGTGGTAGTCACGTACACAGATCCTTCAGGTCGGGGCTGTACGTAACACCAATACGTAGAAATATGCCAGTAATGTTGTACGTACCCGTATTACCTGGCCGTAACAATGTTTAGATATAAGTTCAGTAACAGGAAAATACTGGCCAGTCTTTGTAATCAAGCTCCCGCTGCTAGCACATCATTTATATTGTAAGTTAGATTAAATAAAAATGCAAAAGTAAATTCGTACAGCTTTTTATACACCATCTCGCTTGTACTACCCTTCACACATAAATGTTACTGAAAATCATTCTTTCTAGCACTTTTAAAGGACAAAATAAAAAAATACACGGCATTCGGAAAGTAAGCAAAAAAAGCTCAAAAACCCGTTATCATTTTGTGCTGTGTTTCAAGACCCGGCCAAGCATCTTATTTACTTTTGATTGTTTAGATTTACAATTTAGATAATCTTTTGGAGGACAAAATTATATTAAAGGCATTATCACATTATCATCTACACATACTTTGCAACTTCGATTAAGAAAAGCCTTATGTAAATAAATATGTTATCAAATCTCATCTCATTATGTAATAAACAAAAATGCAATTTTTAGTAATTCTACTAAGCTTTTGAAAACTCTAGGTATTTATCAAGAGAATATTACTAGTTCCAAATTAGGAAATCCTGCCTAGGAAAACATAATCAGTTTCACATCAGGCATTCCTAAGTAGTTCCTCAGTATTTATCTGCGTTACGTGCCTTACTTTATCCTGATCGGGCACGCAAGGCATGCCTAAACAGGTCATAATCTTATTCAGGCAAATTTTTCTAATCGGGCTTAATACAATATAGAAAACTGTTATGGATAATTGGTATAAGCACTAACGAGCACACTGTTAATTAAAGAATAAAGAATCAGGTTTGCCTTTAAGGTTTAAAAATTTTTCCAAATGATTATCAGAATATTTTGTATTAAATCCTGGAATTTTGTGTTTAATAAAACGCAAGAGTGAATTACACATTAAATAATTTTGTTTCGCAAAAGAATATAATCAAACAATCAATTAACAAAATTATAACATTTCAAATTAAAATTCGGTTTATAATAGTAAATAGACTTAATTTACAAATGTGGATTAGAAATTGTTAACAGGAACATATAAATTATACGCGAGATATGGAATGCACATTTAAATGCAGTAATTAAACACCAAATTTCTAAACATTATTTTGTTTGTTCCATTTCAAGTAATTAAATAGTTTGTAACAGTATTTAATTTAGTTGTTTGTTTGACGTGGTATAAATAGAACGCATATAGAGCAAAATTATTCGTTTACCCAGTTCGAAAAAACAACCAATAACCTTCTTTTTCAATCAATAAATTCTCGAATTCACTGCTATATCCATAATTAGATTTTTAGCGAAATAAATATCCGTTACATCCACCACCGAAAACAATGTCGAACACAGGAAGAATTCGTTATCGAATAAATCTTTTTTTTTGTATTGAAGCAATGGATTTCACGATTTGTAATACGATCTAGTGAATGTAAATTTTAGCATGGAATACACAAAGAAACAGTTTTTGTTTTCAGAAACAGTCGCATTCTCGTCCTGACAAAAACGTAACAAAATCTCATACCTGAATTTTTTGAATATACCAGGGTGAGTTAGAAATTATCTACACTTTTTTATCATATCACACCTCTGCAAATGAGTGCTTACAGTTGGTACTATTGTGCTCATGAGTTCTGTTAGTGACAGAAAAAACATTCCTCTCAGCTAGCTATTGGAACCAAAAAGGAACAATTAACAGTTTTTCGACTTTTTTGGTCGGAAGGGGTGAAAGGGGCTGAAATTGATCGTAGATTTTCAGTATAATATAGGGTTTACATAGTTTTCTTAAATTATATAAAATACAACACAATTACTTTGCACTGTCACTAAATTTATTTCGACTTACAAAGTCATTTTCAACAGTTGTTTACGGCATACAAAGTAATAAAAAATGAACAAACACTGAAATAAAAGAACATACAAATAGGAAAAAATAACTGAACATAAAGTGCCGACTTTAATAATATCTTTGTTGATATTCAAAAGACGTAAAGTGTATTTAATTGTTTCGTTGGCAGAGAGATCGTAAGAATAAGTCGCCTTGATGAAACACAATCAAATTTCTGCACTCTGTCTTCCTTGCTACAAAAGCATTAACTCTTAGGAACACAGGAATGTACGACAAACATATAATTTAAAGAATTTATTGTTGATGTAATAGGGTAGGCATTCACGGCCGGAAACGAATGAACAATGGCGTTGATCTGGGTCGAAAAGAACTTGAAGATCCAAACGTTTCGACTGCAACTTCGGCAGTCATCTTCAGTGAGCAGTTTGATTCCTAGGTTGAAGATTGTACCTCGTAGTCTTAGTAGCAACCGAATGCTGAATGCTCCGAGGTACAATCTTCAACCTAGGAATCAGGCTGCCCACTGAAAATGACTGCCGAAGTTGCAGTCGAAACGTTTGGATCTTCAAGTTCCTTTCGACCCCGAATCAACGTCTTTGTTCATTCAATTTATTATTAATTCTTTAAATACGCTTACAGTAAATTTAACTTTTGAGGGCTTAAGAATATAAACTTTTATTTTTAGAATTTAGAATTTTAGAATCTAGAATCTAGAATTTATTATTACTTCTACGCTTAGAGTAAATTTAACTTTCGAGGACTTAAAAATATAAACTTTTAAGCAGTCACCAGAAAATGTCTTTCCTTATACCTTCCTTATCAATAAATTCGCTTGTGTTTCATCCTACGATAGATACCTACATAACATCTGCAATGAAATTTTTGCAACTGGAGAAATGCAATTTTGTGTTTAATGGAAGAAAGAGAAATAAGGAGAGAATGAGAACGCGTTACTTCTTATTGTAGAAGTATCAGCACTCCATACGCGAACGAAACAATAAAAATAAAGAAGTACGTCCCTATTGTGCTCAGTTATAATTGCATAGTCATCAGAGAGATGTAGCAAAACAAGGAAAATACTGTTTCCAACGGTACATTTTGTCCATTGCTAGCTGCTGCAACGATATTGAGCTTTTCATTTAAGCTGTGTCATTTACATTAATACTTACTCCGTTTGCATTTTAAACATCGGAAGCAGAATACTTGAATTGAGGTATATACGTTCGCAGGAATTAAAATTTTTTGCTTTACGTGTAAGCCAGAGATGAATTCCTATTAAATCATATTTTAAATTTATCAAAAGGGAACTGATTATTCTTTGACTATTGAAACTTCGCCACCATGTGGACTACATCCTTAAATATTTTTTAAGCTAAAAATATCCTCTCGCTTCGAAGTTTAAATTTCCTCGGAACAAATTGAAAAATACACAAATACAAATACACGATTCTTTGGCATACATATTGAGAATCGGTGTATCGTATATAGGTATATCTAAAAATTATACGTAAAATTTCAAATTCAGGAGAAGCGAACTGAAACGAGATACTAACGACCGACAGTTATGTTAGCGAATACGGCAAATTGATCGGAGAGATTTGATATTGTAACCACCTTTGTTTTAAAATCTGTGGGTTATGCAGTGTTAGTTACATCATGGACCATTAGCTCTTTTGTTATTACAAAACAATAAGAACATAAGTTCTTGGTCAGTGATGTGTCAAAACCGTCAGACGTGGATCGTGATTTTGAACACCTTGGTTCTCACACCGTAGATGATTCCGACAGGACACGGACCAATGTCCTTTTTGATTTGAAACAGGTTCCAATTTCTTGTTAGTGATATGTTCCTATGACGTGGGTTTGGTTATAGATGACTTTCTCAAATGCAATGGTTGTGACATACAAATGGACAGATATAACAAAACTACAAAAGATAATTATATTACCATTTCGCTGCAAATTCCCAAAACCAATTTCTTTGGTCGAATAATAATTCCTAGTTTTACTAAATATTATTTACATGGCAGAAAAGTTGGCAGAAAGGCTTTACAAGTTATTTAATAGATATAAATATGGAATCAAGAGAAACAACAATGTGGGATCTGTGATCTGTTAGACGAAAAAGGATTTCATTACCTTTGGATATCTTTCGTATCTTCGTCTAAAAATCTTCCTGAATCAACAGTGTAATTCAATGCCGGTAGGGGTATTAGTCCTCGGAGTAGTTGTTTCTGTTGATTCCATATTTATATCTATTAAATAGCTTGTAAAAGCCTTTCCGCCAGCGCCCACCTGATGAGATCCGATAGGCTGAAACCTGTCATGGGATATGGTTTGCTGTGCGCTGTGTCGACTGCGTTCCAAATATGGGATATGTGATCCTTTATAATTAGACGAAAAAGTATTTTATTACCTTCTTTTTTTGTATCGAAATTGTTTAAATGTCAACATTCGATAGTTGTCACAGACATACAGAATAGACTGAGCAATGGCCTCACAAAATTGACTATTTTCTGGAAATGTGTCTCATTTCTGTAGCTCTGCAATGACAATTTCATTTTGGTTATGCACTGTATTACGTATTTTTGCGAAGTATATAAAATATACAACAAATTAGTTTTACAATATTCACTGTAATGTTCTGTTTTCTTCTTTGTAATACTTGTTTGAAAGAAAGTCTATTAACAATTCAGGCTTTATGGCCCTTGCCGGTTTCAATGTTTGGGGAAAATTTTTATAACCTTCACCTCCATCTTTTTACGTGCACTGGAACGCAGCGTTCTTCGACTTTACTCATGTAATCCAGACACGTTCTGGAAATGTTAGGTAACGAAATGACCCCTGCCGGAGACACATTGTGCTGCAAAGTGAGCTTTAAAGTCCACTAATAAAATCGGGAATCAGTACGAAAGCCTGTGGCGTCTTCCCCTAAAAGCCTGATAACGAACGCTGATCCGGTGTAATTCTACACATGTCCCGGCTTCGAGATCGTCTTATCGAGTTTTTACGAGCTACAGCTATAAACTAGAATTCCTGAGACGGAACTAGAATTAAACCGACTTACTACCGAGCAAAATGTTATTAGTGTGATTGAGACGGTGATCATTCCATGCTTCAAATAACTTACAGAAAAAATGTTCAAAAAACATTCCTAATACACAGACATAAATATAGAAAACATTTTGATACATATGAGTGCAACTGTAATCTTAAAATAAAATGGTATTATATGTTTGTAACAAACTATACTACACAAGAACAAAGGATTTTGAGTAGTTATTTTTGGTGCACTACCATGGACGCAACATCCACAATCTACCAAGCGGCGTGGTATGGTGCTCTAGATCATTGCCTACTATTCGGGTGATCACCGGTTCGAACCCGGTCCAAGTTTTCTGCGGTTTCCGTGCATCATTTAGGCAAATGCTGGGATAGTAATATTCCACAGATAATCTTTCACTTCTCTTCTGTCTTCATTTCGTCCGTCTCATCTTTCTCTCCCTAACCACACCACCCACCCATTCCCACGATTCCTGCAAGGAGGTTGAAGAGGGCTTTACGCCCTACCCTCCAGCTTTGCACTACAGTGCAAGTCGGAGGAACTGCCCGCCCACCAGCACGAGTAGCTGGTGGGAATAAAACACAAAACAATAGTTAGTTATCCACAATGACAACCTAAAAGTTCCATTGACGGTTATTTCGGTTGTTTAGTTTTTATATCTTATCCTAATCTCAAATATAAACACGCCAAATTAGAACCAATGGAATGTTGAACTTACCAAAACCTTGAAGCCTTTAGATAATTTAGAGAACAGATTTTAATTTTGAGACAAAAAATACGTCTTTTGGTTGTTCTGGTCTTCTATTCCACATGGTAGTGCTTTTTAAAAATCTAAAAATAATTTTTGAGTTTTAGACTCTCGTGTCGGGATATTAGTAAATCGACAAATAAAACTAGATAACAATAACGATCCCAACAACAACAATATATTTAATAACAAGAAGATGGAACGATATGATTTTAACAAGCGGAAGATTCCGATCGAACAGTCTAGTCAGAAGGAAAAAATAGAATGAAATCTAAAGTGTGAGGTAAGAGAAAGGGTAGTAGATTAGAGTAGGGTATACCAATAGAGAAGTACAAAAGCATGGAAACTTTTGAGACAAAAAAATTAAAACTTCTGTGTTTCATTCCCACCAGCTACTCGTGTTGGTGGGCGGGCTGTCCCTCCAACCTACACTGTAGTACAAAACCGCAGGGTAGGGCGTAAGACCCTCTTCAGCTTCCATGCAGGAATCGTGGGAATGGGTGGGTAGTGTGGTTAGGGAGAGAAAGATGAGACGGGCGAAATGAAGACATAAGAGAAGTGAAAGATTATCTGTAGAATATTACTACCCCAGCATTTGCCTAAGTCATCCAAGGAAACTACAGAAAACTTAGACCAGAGCAGCCGGACCAGGATTCGAACCGATGACCTCCCGAATTCTAAGCAATGATCTAGAGCACTAAACCACGCCACTCAGTATTATTATTTTTCTTTGAGACGAGAAATATCAAGAGATATGATGAAATAGAGCACCGATCCAAATGACCAAAGAAACCGCGAAGAACAGACGTCATGCGGTTAGTACGCGAATTTGAAATGGACAGTAAGAAAAGTTATTGGCACAAATGGACAGAATACAAAAGCTTTAGAAGATAATGTTAAGAAATATTTACCTAGATACACCAAGACAAATAATACAAAAGATTTAAAATAGAATGTTATATTATACAGCTGAGTTTTAAGGTTATAATATCTCGAAATCTTGCTGCGCTGAGGAAATTCAGAAAGCAGTTCCGGACTCAGTGTCTAAAATTATGTGGAAAATAACCTCATTGTTTCACTCCTTTTCGATTTTCTAGACCTGTCACATCGTTTATGTTATACATGGAACTCTCTTAACCTAGATGGCATTTTCACAAATTCTTTTCAGTCAGTAATAATTGAACAACTAAAGGATCTAACGAGAAAGTACATAGTAGAACGTTTCCTCAGGTATTACAATTACGATTAAAATTTCAGGCGCCCTTGTCACGCGACGGGACGGTGTTGAAAGCGTGTACCAACAACCGACCCTTATCTGATACACCTTTCATGGCTCCCCCATGCAGAATGAAAACCTTTCGAGATATGAGTGTATTTACCACTAGATATCTATTCCACCTATGAACCCATCGCCTTGAAGAAGGATAACTTTGTAACTAATCGCAATACATGTTAGAGGTGAAAATCGCTTATCCGTAAATTTCATTTACCCTTCAGCGAACTTGCGTAACTAGTTTTCACGCCAATGCCTGGTAGCATATGCGAAACTTCGGTATTAATAATCCGTTTACAGATAAGCGACTTAAATAGACACTGTGAGTATTGTACATATTAACTATAAATTGAAAAAACTTTTACTAATGCTAACACTATTACCTTCATTACACCTAATCATACAAAATTACATAATTAATGATAATTTCATTATTAATGATTAATAATAATATACATTTATTTCAACGTTCTGTGAGTTAGTAAGTACGTTCGTCGTTGTTACTATTGTCACCTCTCGTAGCTTATTGGCTAAAGTATTGGCGCGTAAAGCCAAATATGAAGCAATCTGTAGTGGGAACAAATTAATTCAATAATTAATTAATATCGCATTGATGTATTATATAATTAGATAGGTAATGAGAGAGATTTAAAATATAGATAAACTATTCATGTTTCTCAACTTTTCTGGTGTTTAGAAAGTATGCATCGTACTTGATGGGATTTAAAACTGAAATGATGAGATATCACGAATCGAGTTGAATGCAACAGCGTATAGAGAAATGTCAAGTGAGCGTAGCTTATTGGCTAAAACATTGGCGCGTAAAGCCAAATATGAGGTAATCTGTAGTGGGAACAAATTAATTCAATAATTAATTAATATCGCATTGATGTATTATATAATTAGATAGGTAATGAGAGAGATTTAAAATATAGATAAACTATTCATGTTTCTCAACTTTTCTGGTGTTTAGAAAGTATGCATCGTACTTGATGGGATTTAAAACTGAAATGATGAGATATCACGAATCGAGTTGAATGCAACAGCGTATAGAGAAATGTCAAGTGAGCGTAGCTTATTGGCTAAAACATTGGCGCGTAAAGCCAAATATGAGGTAATCTGTAGTGGGAACAAATTAATTCAATAATTAATTAATATCGCATTGATGTATTATATAATTAGATAGGTAATGAGAGAGATTTAAAATATAGATAAACTATTCATGTTTCTCAACTTTTCTGGTGTTTAGAAAGTATGCATCGTACTTGATGGGATTTAAAACTGAAATGATGAGATATCACGAATCGAGTTGAATGCAACAGCGTATAGAGAAATGTCAAGTGAGCGTAGCTTATTGGCTAAAACATTGGCGCGTAAAGCCAAATATGAGGTAATCTGTAGTGGGAACAAATTAATTCAATAATTAATTAATATCGCATTGATGTATTATATAATTAGATAGGTAATGAGAGAGATTTAAAATATAGATAAACTATTCATGTTTCTCAACTTTTCTGGTGTTTAGAAAGTATGCATCGTACTTGATGGGATTTAAAACTGAAATGATGAGATATCACGAATCGAGTTGAATGCAACAGCGTATAGAGAAATGTCAAGTGAGCGTAGCTTATTGGCTAAAACATTGGCGCGTAAAGCCAAATATGAGGTAATCTGTAGTGGGAACAAATTAATTCAATAATTAATTAATATCGCATTGATGTATTATATAATTAGATAGGTAATGAATGAGATTTAAAATATACATAAACTATTCATGTTTCTCAACTTTTCTGGTGTTTAGAAAGTATGCATCGTACTTGATGGGATTTAAAACTGAAATGATGAGATATCACGAATCGAGTTGAATGCAACAGCGTATAGAGAAATGTCAAGTGAGCGTAGCTTATTGGCTAAAACTTTGGCGCGTAAAGCCAAATATGAGGTAATCTGTAGTGGGAACAAATTAATTCAATAATTAATTAATATCGCATTGATGTATTATATAATTAGATAGGTAATGAGAGAGATTTAAAATATACATAAACTATTCATGTTTCTCAACTTTTCTGGTGTTTAGAAAGTATGCATCGTACTTGATGGGATTTAAAACTGAAATGATGAGATATCACGAATCGAGTTGAATGCAACAGCGTATAGAGAAATGTCAAGTGAGCGTAGCTTATTGGCTAAAACTTTGGCGCGTAAAGCCAAATATGAGGTAATCTGTAGTGGGAACAAATTAATTCAATAATTAATTAATATCGCATTGATGTATTATATAATTAGATAGGTAATGAGAGAGATTTAAAATATACATAAACTATTCATGTTTCTCAACTTTTCTGGTGTTTAGAAAGTATGCATCGTACTTGATGGGATTTAAAACTGAAATGATGAGATATCACGAATCGAGTTGAATGCAACAGCGTATAGAGAAATGTCAAGTGAGTTGAAAATGAAAACTATCGTTCTGCATGTTCAAGTTTTAGCACGTTGGAATATTCACTAGGACGAGCCAAACAACTTCAGAGCATTGTATTTGCATTACACTCAAATTGCTTGGTTTTCTATTCGTTTTATACGGGATACACTTTCTGTTGAATTGCGCACTTCCCGACGAATGAAGCATTCGACGACAACACTTACTGGAAGCGCTAAAACCTTGATCACAAAAAAGATGAACAACGTAGAAATGGGAAAAAGTCTCTACTGGTACAATTCCACATACTTGCGTACTTACTCACAACTAGTTACAAAATATTTCGCTGTATTAACAGAAAGTACACTCATCTGCGATTATTTTCAAGATTTGTCATTATTCTGAAGATGTAATCTTTTCAAAACTAATGTTCAGTAAGTAAATCCAATACACGAATTTTATAATTTTAATATTGTGAAGAAAAAGGAAGAAGCGCTTATAACTTTTTATATATGTTAAATATTTACCTACATTACTCTAGTAAATGTGGTGTTGATAGCAACATTAAATTTGTTGGTAATTAATATTGTGAATTTCTTAAAACCTGAGAGTTAAAATGTTTCGTGACATTTACGCAAATGTCTAGAAACCCTCACTTTAAGTAG
This sequence comes from Agrilus biguttatus, assembly GCA_963921985.1. NCBI lineage: Eukaryota > Metazoa > Arthropoda > Insecta > Coleoptera > Buprestidae > Agrilus > Agrilus biguttatus. Next base: position 12,228,438 of record OY998119.1, on the reverse strand, counting down.
TTCCGAAAAATAAAGGAGGGGGCATACGATTTCTAATTAATTCTGACTAGCTACTAGTCAACTCTCACAATAAGCCACAAACAAAAGCGAATAGGTAAGATAGTATAAATAGCATTAATTGCTTGAAAAGCAACAAGTTTCTATATCAAACGGTTTCTGAAAACAAAAATATCTTTTTATGATAGTAGAAGTTTCATTTTTAAGAGTTTCGAGTTGATTTTTTAAATTTCTAATAATTCAATAAGTTTTTATTTCATACTCGTAAGAAATACCTTCTATACAGGAATTTTTCTATTCACACTGTAATATTCAGATCCAACTTTTGGCTGTTACTATTTAGTCTACGCTAGCTCGAATTCTCCAGACTTTGTTTATATGAACGGTGCAAAAAGTCCCGAATATGCAGCTCTTTTATAAACACGGGCTGTGCTCTTGGGAGAACTATCCCATATAAGTCAGTCTTTCGTAAACTATCAATATAGGTATTTATAAATTGTGTGAAATTGTTCATCTGTGCTTTAATTTTCAGTGTTTTCAAATTATAGGTGAGTTGATCACTGGGTGACCAATTTTACTATTAAACTATTTATAATTTGACAAATTAATTAAGGCTTTCGCGGCCAGTTGTCTACAACCAACAGCGAAAATGGATAGACCTCTGAAGAAGCCCGCCACTCGTGCTAGCGAAACGTTAGGAAGCAATTCCAACCGACGACGGCCTGTACACCCGAAGAAGGACAACATCAGTTTATTTATAATTTATTTACTTTATTTATTATAAATTAATATTGCAATTTAATTGAGCACTATACGAGTTGACCCTTAGCGCTTTGTTTTTGAGTATGATGCGAGTTGACCCTTCATACTCTGCTACTTGTTATAGAGTGGGTACTATGCGACTTGACCCTTAGTACCTGAAGTGAATGCATGCACTGTTTACCATGGTAGATATACTCTTCACTAGCTTATTATATTTCCGTTGAGGTATTTCGCAAGTTGAACCTTAATACCTGTGATCTGGAAATTGATTGAATTGCAAATTCGTGAATTATTATTTATATTTATATCGTTATGATTGCGATTTTGGTTGCTCACATATTGTTTTTGTTTATTTATTTCAGATCATCTCGGACCAGTCAGGCCATAAATTCCTAATTTAGTATTGTTAGTTATTTTTTTAAATTATAATTATTTAACAATTAATTAGTTCATGTTTTAATTCACATATTTTTATTCATTTTCTTTTTAAATTAAATTTTATTTATTTTCCTGACTATTTTAATTTCATCCTACATACTTTCAAACCAAACTAAACAGAAACACATGACATAGATAAAAAAGCCAAGGCGTTATTTGAAAATGGCCAAGGTCAAGGTCTTATACGAATCGTTTATCCAACATTTCGGCAGTCGCTGTGGTTGAAATTCTCATGTAAGCACAGCCGCAATGAAAGATTTTACGCACACGTTACGTTCTCTATAATTGCAACAGTTGACAAAATTTTCCATCGGTGGACTTACTCAAGGAAAAGAACCACTCCTGGACTGTGGTCATCAAGCCCGAATGTCGAACCCTCCTCCCATTTGACCTACAGACTAAAATATCTATCTAACTATGATTGGAAACACCATCTGTTGGAAGTCAGCTGTGTGAAATAATAAAAAATAATCCGTAATAATGTAATTGTATTCAAAAATTGTACTAAAAACTATAACAGAAGAAATTAAGATGTTAATTCAAATGAAACAATATTCCAGAATACTCTAATACATTAATTGTACTTTTCAAACGCTGTGTGGTTATCACGGCGTACCCCGAAACTAGCATAACCCAAACAATGTTCGATATGGTTCTATTTTTATACACCGTATGAAGACTGTTTCATTTAATTACCATAAATAATTATTTTTGAGAATAATACTTCAACACGATCCCTTCAAAAAATGTGCTTAAAGGCGATTTATGAAACGCCTGAGAAAAACATTATACCCGTTTTGAACAAACAGACAAATTCAAACCCATGTTACCCTTCCTGATGTTTCGAAAATAGATAAACGGCTTCAGATGACACAATTACAGCGTTGTGCTTTTCCGAGAAAGTTATTTTCGAAATGAATTGGCCACTTTTAATCAACATTCGAAATGAAAAGAACTAATTAAACATAACTAATTAATATACATCGGCCATATACCTAATAGGTAGGTATATAGGTGGTCAATAGCTGTTAAACATACGTTTGCTCTAATCAAGGCTTTAATGCTTTATGGTAGAGTAAAATTAATGATTAGGAAACAGCACAGGTCGTTTGTGTGTATCACACTCACACGCTATCTGCGAAACCTCCATTTGTAGTGGTAGGATAATCCGTTGTTGTGCAGAGAAATGACAAACCGCAAGGTAATGAAGTGTATTCCGAGTTACAGGGATTTCATAGTAATTGCTCGACCGACCAGTACGTAACGTCGAACACAACTGTTAACAGTTTATTAGTAAATATTATAATCCGCAGCAATAGACTTTAATCACTAATTAATGAATTAATCATTATAACTGTCAGTGTGCAGATGTTAAAAGAAATTAGTGAAATATTGAAATACCCACAGATATACAGAGTCTTATGCTTTGCTTCATAAGCAATGTAACGTCAGAAAACTGCATATTTTTGAAAGGCATATTATACGAGACTGTGGTAAGTCAATTAACTAGAAGAGACTCCCCTATAATTACTACAATTAACTTTTAAAAATATAATGGTCTCAATTTTAATCTAATGTCCCAGTTTCATTCCTCATATACAGTGTCCCAATGTTTACATGTAAGTACGTAGTTAAGTCAATAACTAAGGAGTGACTGGTGCATATATGTGCTGTAGAACTGCAAAACTGTAATATGTAGTTGTTATGACTTTTTGAGTGTGTTCCTGTTCGGTTGTTTCGGCATGTTTTTTAAGTAAGTACCGTTTTGAAAACTGCCGCCGTAGCCCTGCGGTCCGCGTTGCGCGCATGCGCACTGTGTATCTACATCTCTCACCTACGCACTGACGCCATTACAGCCTGATTCGCCCTTGTTTACGTTGTTTACCGAGTGTTTAAGATGCCTCCGATAATCGTGAGTGAGTGAGTGAGTGAGACTGTGAAGTCCGGGCTGTTACATGATTCCTTGGTGCTAAAAGACTAAAACCGATTGATATTCATCGTGGAATCTGAGATCTGTGCAGTTTACGGACAAAACATTATGAGTGATGGAATGGTAAGGAAGTGGGTGAGAGCATTTAATGATGGCCGCACAAATGTGCATGACAATACCCGTCCACATGTGGCTAATGAGACCAAAGATCCCATCACATCTTTTCACTGGGAAACTCTAGATCATCCTCCGTATAGCCCTGATCTGGCGCCCAGTAACTACCGTTTGTTCCTGCACGTGAAGAAACATCTGGGCGGTCAGCCTCTTCAAGACCATGTGCCTCAATGTTGAAGGAAATTATGTAGAAAAGTAGATTAAGGTACAGGCTTTCATGTAAAAATAAAATTATTAAGAAATATTTGCACGCTTTTTATTAATTTCAAAACGGTACTTACTTAAAAAACATTCCTCATAGTTTGATTCATGTGAAGATATTTTTTCAATAGTCATATGAGGAAAAAAAAAGATTTAAAAAATAAAAGTAGGCCGTAGCCCAATATTATTATTGAGACTCCAGGGAAGAGCAAATTATAAGCGCCAAATTAATAGAGTAATTTATTCGAGTAACAATGGTATGTACCTTTACCTTTTATGTATGTAACAAAAACAATGCATTGTTTTGTACTCTTTATTTACTTGTTGGCGGAGATAAACCATAGACGGTGATAAGGGTGACAGATTTTTACATGTATGAAGAATCGTAGGATTGAATTAACTCAAAAAATAGGTGAGTAAACATTTGAAGAACACTAGCTTGATTTCAACATGTTTAATTATTAACAGAGAATATACAGTCTACATTCAATTGGAATTAAGATTAAAGCGAAAACAATTGATACCTTACGTAACTCGTCGAAAATAATTGTGCTCGATATACACTGTTTCTTGTAGCGGGAGAGCGAGACAGAAAGTTGGGAGTATTAAAAGCAGCTCCATTCCAACGGAACAACGTTGAAAATTACTTCATCAAACACAACAGTTTTTACTGCAACGATTCATACATCAGCCAAAGTATTATTCGCCTTCGCGACATTAAGCTTTCCGGACGTCGAGTGCAAGTAGTTGCTGAATAAACTTCGACTTTAACTCGAAGCGTACTTCAAAAGTTCGTAGAGCTCGTTATTCTAGCTAACGAATCGATTGCTCTAAATGTGGTGTTGGTAGTTGTGCCGTGGTATTGACATACACAGTTCAGATACACACCCCAATGTAAAAGAAAAACCGAACTCAAAAAACTATCTAACTATATATGTATATAAAGGTATTGCTGCATTTTACTCTTACATAAATTCAGGTCTTGATTTAACATTAGTTTAATTAAAAGTTATTTACAATATGGAAAGCACTGGCATTTTTGAAATAGGGTTTTAGTTTTTGAACTCCCACTGAAGATTTTTGAACAAATTATGTGTTGGTTGAACATTATATTTAGTATATTTAAAAACAGAAGGCATTAAAACCCTTTTTCGTCTAAATTTTTAAGAATCACAGATCCCACATTCGAACGCGTCCTACACAGTTGACACAGCGTACCGAAAGCCATTACCCACGAGCGGTCTCGACCTATCGGGTCTCATCAGGTGGGCACTGGCAAAAAGGCCTTTACAGGCTATATTATAAATATAAATATAAATATAGAATCAACAGAAACAACTACTCCGGGGGCTAATACCCCTACCGGCATTGAATTACACTGTTGATTTCAATTGATTCTTAGACGAAGATAACAATCCAAAAAAGAAGATATAAAAATCTTTTTTCGTCAAATTATAAAGTATCACAGATCCCATATTGAGCTATCGGGTCTGATCAGCCTTTCTGCCAGTGCCCACCTGATGAGACCCGATAGGTCAAAACCGGTCGTGGGTATTTAGCTTTCGGTACGCTATGCCTACTGTGTAGGACGCATTCGATATGTAGAATCTGTGAACCTTAAAAATTTAGAAGAAAAAGGATTTTAATGCCTTGTGTTTTTAAATATGGCATATCTTCGTCTAAGAATCCATCGGAATCAACAGTGTAATTCAATGCTGGTAGGGGTATTAGCCCTCGGAGTAGTTGTTTCTTTTGATTCCACATTTATATTTATATTTATTATATTTATTTGTGGCAGTAGGGGACCAGACCAGCTGCTGGCATTTGAGATAGCCTTATCAAGCAGAAAATTGCGAGATGGGCAGATTTAAAGCTACGGAGGAATTAGGAAACACAACCAGGAAGTAAGCAGGTAAAGGTATTCATATCCCCTACAGACTTCAGATACTAAGAAGCACAAATTCTCAGCTTTCGCAAGAACAAGGCTAGGACTTTTGTGGAAATCCTTACCGGACACAGTGAACTGCAGTACCATAGAAACAAATTGGAATTAACCACCAGCTACTCCTGATGTTTCCATGACGAGAAATTCTCTATCACTAATGGATGTCATCACCTGTGACGCCTCAAGGATTATTTCCATTGAGGCCTAGGCGAAATTAGTGACTTAAAAGAGGAAAGCAAAGGAATCGCCCATACTGAATAAGCCTAAACCCAGCCAATAATAATATAAATATAGACGTATATCGCCATATACTGATATCTGCTGCTAACTGAAGTATTTCCATAAAGTGTTTCACATCTAACGCTGTTGGTTTTTAAACTAATGCATAATTTTTTTTCAGGGTCACATGGCTACTTCATTAAGCGCATTGTAGGCAAATAAAGACCCAAGCAAAACTCATTCACTATAAAACAAATCCTACATTGATCGATTGATTAATTGAATAAAGGGATTATTCAAATCTTCATTGTGATTTTGTGTTTGGGTTACATATAGTACCTACTTATAAGACAATAACAGACAATAGAGCTTTATGATATTGTTTATCAAAACTGTGACAAACACCTCGATTTAAATTCTCTTTCGGAAAATGCCAACGTCCCACCGTTATTTCTCGTTAGGTATTGTTTTTACGTGACAGTCTGTACAGTTGAACAATTGGAATTGTTTCGTGTAAAATAAACATAGTGCCGTTTTGAGAGATTAAAAGAGACAAGGGAATGAGGACGCGTAGTTCCAGTCACATTTCATTTTAAATGGGGACTGTAATTAGCGAACAGCTCTCAAGAACGGACATACTAGCACCGCTATTCTAGAAATAATAAAAAGCTTTTAAGTTATGAAGCGTAAACGTTTCATTTCAGATAAAAGCACCACCCGCTTTGACTTCTTTTTTGCTACCATGAACAAACGGCCAATTGTAAAAAGACTAAAATAGTACGTATATTGTACCACCACGTATTCACAAAAGATAAACTTAAAGCAATGAATCTTAACGTTTGATGAATCAAAATTGAGTTTAATTTTATTGTTCACTAGACAACTAGATTTTTGAACGAAATTGTACTAATTATTCTCTACTTTAGGTTCGAAAAATCCGTTTGCTTTCTTTGGCAAATATCTGTCACTTAAAAATTGCATTTTCTAAAAGTGTATGTGTTAAATTTTCCTTGAATTAATTTTCTCTCTAAATAATGGGCTCCGAAATAACCTAACATTTGGGTGTTTCATTCCTACCAACTGGGTAGGACGTAAGGTCCTCTTCAGCATCCTTTCAGGAATCGTTGGAATTGGATGGGAGGTGGTTAGGGAGAGAAATATAAGACGGACGAAATGAAAACAGAAGAGAAGTGAAAGATTATATGTGGAAAATTACTACCCCAGCATTTGCCCAAGTGATCCAAGGAAACCACAAAAACCTTGGACCAGAGCAGCCGGACTTGAATACGAGATCCGAAATAAGAAGCGCAATTAAATATAAATTTTGGAGTGCCCATAATTTCTCTGATTTTCCCAAATCATTTCGCCAAATTCCCCTCACAAACTACGTCCGTTTTAATGATTTTTTTAGTTTTTCAAAAATTAAGGAAGAAGTTTATAAACTTAATATTTTTTTTATATTTTGCAACAAGTGTTCTAATTTCCCGTTTCTTCCCTTGAAATATTTTGATGTAGGTCAATTAAAAATTCGCATTAGTGAATATGCATTTTATAAATGACTAGACGAAAAGAACTAGTTATCCATTTTGATGTAATAATTCGAATCATTGATTATTTACTCAAGAAACATCAATGAGTGCTAAACTAATAAAGCTGAAAAGAAGTGTCTCCTCGTTAGGTGTTTCATGAACTGACTCTAAAAAAGTTAAGTAACATTATTTTAAATATAACGTGAATTAACTGTTTCCAAAATTATAAGTTAAAACAAGTTTCTGAAGAATTCTGTATTACTACTATAATAATCAAAGGTGAAAAACTGGTGATAATCACTAATGCAATGCACCTATTATTTGGGACCAGAGTGTTATTTAATTAATTTATTCTGTAGAATGATGTAGGTGAACTGGGAAATGTACTGCACCTATGGTAAATTGAAATTCAACAAGTAATATAGCAATATAAAGAACATAGTAAGAGAAACATAGAGAGGATTGTCAATACTAAACTCAAAATATATATCTATTCATGAAGCTGTGTATAATAATAGATAAAACTTACAACATTAACATTTCAGAATTTGCTTAGTTTTTGAAACTTATATTTGGCATAGAATAGAATCATTATTTATTATTTTTATTCTTTCTATTAATAGACTATCGTTTGTGATCGAAGTTTCTATATCACATTATAGGTTAGAATGCAGATTTTCTCGAATTGTATTTTCTTGTAGTACTATAGGGGTACGACGACATCCGCATTTTTTAAAAATATGATCTTTATATATAATCCTCGAACAGGATAATATGAGAAACAAAACGAGATCCACTCCCTCGTACCGAAACGACGTATTATTAAGTGTTGTGTTAATTATTTCGCTCATTACTAACTCGCCCATGTGTTTTGAAGTAACCTTCTTGGTGATACAAGTCATCTCTTTTCTGTTTCTCATTTGTTGTTTTTATTATTTATTTTATCTATACATCTATACATATAAATAAAATTGGAGTCTGTTTGTAATATTAAAATAACCACTTTTTAAATACATATGGATGTACTTATACACGGTACATATACCAAAATAACATTTTTTCTAATTTTTGTCTGTCTGTCTGTTTGTTCCGGCTAATCCTTGAAACGGCTTGACCGATTTTGACGGGACATTCACTGTCAGATAGCTAAATGTAATAAGGATTAATTTAGGCAACTTTTAGTTTAGAAATTAAGTATTATTATTAATAAATAGTTATTAATTTCTAAAATAAACTATTAATTTCTAAAATAAAAGTAGCCTAAGTTACTCCTTATTACATTAGCTATCTGCCAGTGAAGGTCGCGTCAAAATACGTCCCGCCGTTTCAAGGATTCGTCGGAACAAACAGACAGACAGACAAAAATTGTAAAAGCGCCTTCCGCCACTTAATATCACAAAGGCTGCCTATCGCGCGGGTCCAGAACGCGCGAGCGGGCTATTGCTAACGGTTGTGTCCCAACGACTTCGTTTAAAATCTTAAAAATAACTTATTTGTTAAATTCCACGCGGACGAAGTCGCGGGCACAGCTATTCTCAAATAAAATGCAACTTTGCGTGAAATTCATTTCCAATCGGCTTTACAACATAAAGTAACTTTTCTAAAAATTACGCACGTTGCAGCAGAAGAAATATATGTTAAGAGAGGGGATTTTACTGCAATGGAGATACAAACAAAAAGTTTCGTTGTTGGTGGATGAGAATGTAAGATGTAAACAAGAACAGCTCACTGTACAAGAAAAATGTTACTTTAATCCTACCTAAAATATTTCTTTCCCAGAAAATAGGTTTTCGCAATTTACGTCCATGTAACAAGTTGCGCGTACTTTACCCTAATGTTTCTCGCCGAGCAAAGCTGAAAATTACGTATAAATATTTTAGCGAACGTAGCACTTCTACATGAATATGTATGATTTTTATAATACTTTCTGACACATTGCATATATAAAATAAATTCAATATCCTTACATTAATAAATTATGTTAACGTCAAAACATCCGTTAAAAAATCATCCAAACGGCTTGCAACAGTGTAAATTCTCTATAACGAAACTTAAGGGACCGGACATTTTCGTTCGTTATGTAAATTATAAAAGAAAACCAAAGTATTACAAATTACATTTTTAATGCTTAATACTGCACTAAAACTCTAATAATGGGCAGAGTCTGAAACGTCTTCCGACATCACCTTGACTCTTTCTTTTCTAACATATTGCGCATTTTGAAGCAACTTTTCATTCTACAAACGAAATTTCTCTTTTACTACTACTAATGTATAAATCATGTTCAGTGTTCAAATGTAACGTAATGTTTCGTTACAAAGAGTTAAGTCAGTGTATGGGATGGACGATTACGTTTTGTCATCCTTCTGATCATTTAAAAAAGAAAGCATTAAAATCCTTTTTCGTCTATATTTCAAGGATCACAGATCCCACATTTCGAACGTTTGTTTGTGTCGATTTCATAATTATATTTATATTTATGATATAATCTTTCTGCCAGCACCCACCAGAAAGGCCTTTACAGGCTATATGATAAATAATAAATATAAATATGGAATTAACAGAAACAACTACATCGTGTTTTGAATATGTTATATCTTCGTAGGTAGAGGGTATTAGCCCTCGGAGTAGTTGTTTCTGTTGATTCCATATTTATATTTATATTTATCATATAGCCTGTAAAGGTCTTTCTGCCAGTGCCCCCTGATGAGACCCGATAGGTCGAAATCGATCGTGGGATATGACTTTCCGTACGCTGTGCCTACTGTGTAGGACGCATTCGAGATTTGGGATGTGATCCTTGAAATTTAGACGAAAAAGGATTTTAATGCCTTCTTTCTTTTTTGAATATGTTATATCTTCGTCTAAAAATCCATTGGAATCAACAGTGTAGATCATCATCATCATCATCATCACTTCACTCCGGAATCAAAACGATCGTCATCTGAGTGGAGGTCATCTGAACTGGTGAACCTCGTCCAAAGCGCCCGAAAGTAACATACAACAACCGGCTGGAAAGGTTATGGCTTCGGTATTTTGGGAAGTGGGTAGTGTAATATTCATCGACTATCATGAGAAGGGAAATACGATCAACAGTAAATTGAAGTAATTGTATAGCGTTTGAAGGCCGAAATTGCAAGGAAACGACCGCATATGGCAAAAAAAATTGTTTCATTAAGACAACGCACCGTTTAAACAAGTCAATCGAAACAATGGAAAAACTGATAAAATATGAATTGAACTTCGCATTACTCCCACATTTCCATACCGCCGTATTCTCTAGATTTGGCTCTCAGCGACTAGCATATTGCAAAGAAAAAAAATTGTTTCATCAAGAGAACGCACTGTGTAAACAAGTCAATCAAAACAATGGAAAAACTGATAAAATATGAATTGACCTTTGCATTGCTCCCACATTTCCATACCGCCGTACTCTCTAGATTTGGCTCCTAGGCTGTTGGCAGACCTCAAAAAAATGCGCAAGAAATTCCGATCGAATGAAGAGGTTATCACTGAAGCTGAAGCCTTTTTAAGGCAAAAGATGGATTATTATACAAAAGTGGTATTAAAATATTAGAGCTGTTTTGGAGTGATTGTGTTATTCTTCAATAAAGCCAATTTTGAAAAAAAAAACGTGTTTTCTTTGTTAGGCCCGGGACTTTTCAGCCCATGTGTTACATGAATATCAGAAGCTCCTTTAGAGTGAATCAGAAAAAGGTAGGAGTAAATGTATGCATTTTCTCCATTTATTCAATTTTTCTTCACCGTTCGCTCTTCTAATGCTGCACTACGATAGAGAAGTGTGCAAAACCTTTTTAATAGACCGCTAAAGGCTACACCGTGCTAAAGATTTTTCGTCGGCTTGTTATCGAATTCGACGAGTGCCTTTCGAACTTGCTAAAACGCAAATAGCAATTTCCTGTTTGCAACGAGTCACATTTTTCGAATACGGCATGAAAGGCACAAACAAACAAACATAAATATACATTTATATATCTAACTACGCGTGCATATCTTACTAAACCCAGTCCAACTGCATACGTATTTGCATAAGTGATTACTACTGCTTGCAGCTGCGAAAGAAAACTTGCAGAGAACTTGAATAAACAGACTTAAAGTTTTATTCAACATATTCGGATACAAACACTGCTTACTAAGCTTTACGAAAAGAAAAGATCCTGAATATGCATAGGATACATATGTCACGTACTTGTAATGCAAATCAAGTAGTTAGTAGTACGTTTTCACCCTTAAGTCGCTCGAGCCTTTCATTAAAATAGTTGAGTTATTATTCGAGAATGAAATAATATTCGAGTAAAATAAAGACGCTTGTTTACTTCTTATTTTTTAATTAGTGTTGGTTTACTACATTATTTATAATCTAAAGTAAAGCTATAAGTAATTATTATAAACAACTAAAAACGTAAAAATATTATATTCGTAACGAAGTAACGTAAACCAAAACTTACTCTTATGAGAACTTTGAACGCACTGGCTTTTGTAATAAATTCATTCGGAATAGAAATTCTTGTCACTTAAAAGACGGATACAAAGAAAGTATAATTGATACGTTAATAATTACAGACCCATCTCTCCTGTTTCTAATATACCTAAGATTTTTGAAAAGATTATATGTAGTAGAATAACTAACTTTATAAATAAAAATAAAATAATTGCTAAAAACCAATATGGGTTTCAGAAAGGTAAAGGTTGTAATACCACTCTTGGTCAGTTATCCGATTATATTAAGGATTGTTTAGATGGATCAAGACCGATAGTCGTTGTATTCATAGATATACGTAAGGCATTTGATTGTGTAAATCATAACTTACTTTTAAGTAAACTAGAGAGTTATCGAATCAGATGGATACCACTATAATTGTTTAGAAATTATCTAAAGGATAGAGAAATGAGTACTAAGTTCGAATATTATATTAGTGATCCTATTATCATTAATATAGGAGTACCACAGGGAACAGTATTTGGTCCTATACTTTTTAGATATATATTAACTCATTATTGAAACAATTACCTAAATCTTATTTTTTGCTGATGATGCGGCTGTTCCCTGTGATGCTCGTTCCTGGGCAAAACTTAGGACTAAAATAACTCAACAACTTGAGATTGTTTATTACTGGCTATTTACTATCCGTCTTGCATCTAACATATCTATGACAACTTTTATCACCTTTGAAAAATATAAAAATTCTATTCCTGTTTCATTTGATATAATTGTTATTACAAAGATTACAAAGATGAACGAGAATATAATAAATGTCGAACAAAATTTTTTCAATACGCCTTTATTAGATGCAAGATTAGAAGCAGGGTCATCTGGTATTTCTTAATAATGACTATGTACCTGAAATTTTGAATTTATACCGACAGAATACCGACTGTTGACTGAAAAAATATATATAGACGATAAGTATGACATTAAAATATTTTGAACATTTAAAAGTGATTTAAAAGTGATTTTAATTCCTTCAATTATTAAAATAATATTTCACAAGGATACGACCAGTTCAACAATTGCTTATATAATAAAATGAGTGTTAAAATATACTGCTTGTCTCGTGAATGTGTATGGTCCTTTGAGAATTTAAACTCAAAGTGATATAAAAAGAAACCAAAGATTGACCCAAAACACAAAGCACAGAAACTATGCATTTTAAATAGAAGTCTCAATATTGTTAACAGATTATCAACAACAAACAGGGGCATTAAAATAAGTGAGAAAATGGTCGTCCTAACACTGCAAAGTAATCAAAACCGTTTTGCTGTTCTTTTCCTTTTACGAGCATGTTCCGCTGTAAAACTACAATGTTCGAGATTGTTAACGCGTCTTACTACTTACAGCTTCTTACTTACTTTGTCTTACTAAATCACAAAAACAATTAAAAATATTTCACTTATGATTCCTGTTTATTAGTTGATGAAATAAGATTATTTCACCGGTGCACAGACGTGCCACTTCTTTTGATTCCTATGGGGGAATCGATGCAATAAACGGACTTTGTGTTTTAAAAGTTTATTACACCCAAACTATTTACAACTATATACAAACTAATTTTATTGTACGCCGTGATTGCTACTTATTTTTACGTAAATACTAAATGACCATAGATTATGATTTATTATATGAAACTATATGTTATGAAATACTATCTATATGTTTAGAGAGATCTTGACGTGTTTGGTGCTATATGTTAATGTACTAAAATGATCTCTGCTAAAAATGTTTGATGTTTAAATGGTTTGATTCTAATACATATTTTAACATGAATTTAAGAACCGCCCCCCAAAGGAGGGGGTGGTTCCGATGAACCGACACTTGAAACAACAAAAAAAGAAAGGGAAACGTAAACATACAAAAATGCAACATTGCAAGCTACGTGTCGGTGCATCATCTACGTACTGGAAATGGACCGATGGGTCAAAAAATTACCCCCAATAAATCTATCGACTAACTTAACTTAAAAGAATATTTGTAAACAAAGAAAATATAATACAATAGGGCTAAACGGCAATACCAAGAAGGGAAAAAATATCACACATACAAAAACCATAAATTGCAAAAGAAAGGAACAGACAGCAAATACACATGACAATACAAAAATTACTAAAATCCGAGAAGTAAAAAATGCATGACTAATAAGGCTAATATATTACAAAGACAAAAAAATAAAAGGATGAATATATGCGAACAATTTCAAAGACAGCCATACGCTAATACATAAAATTTGTAAATTTTGATAAGAACATCATGTTTTGTTGATTTAATTTTCTTCTCGAACAGGAACCGAAAATTTTCTGATCGGAGGAGCATGATCGTCGACGATATAGATATAGATAATCGAGGAAAGAGAATAGGAACTCATGCAGAACTAACACGTTACTTGACGAGCTTTTCCAATTGAAACTTTGTGAAATTTAATCAAGTGTAAACTCAAGACAAGTGGCAGGCATTCTCTTCATCAAACTTTAGAACACATTAAGTTTAAACTTATCTGAAGAAGCAATTATTTTCATGCAAATTTGCCAAAACTGAAAACGAGCACTTGAGAAAGTAAATTACAAATGATTTACCAGCAAAGAAGAAAACCTTCCACATAATCCCACACTGACAACATGACCTCAATATTCGACACACCTTTTACAAAACTAAACACCATTGGATAACAGTAAATAGTTAAAGTCAGAAGTTCGTTGTAAAATATTTGTGACTGTGGAAGACCAGACTGCGAGCCAGCCGTTCGATAGGGGAGGAAATGTGATGCTATATCATAAGTGCCACAATTTTATAAGATCCACTTTCCACAAATAAACTTACCTCTCAACAAAATCCTTGAGTGCAATAAATTTACTTGTGGGCTTACATGGCAAAAGGCTTTTAAAATAAAAGATCGGACATATTAATATTACGTTAATTTTTCACAATTTTTCGGTATTGCGAATTTTTTTTTTGAGTAGTGTATTGCTTAAATTCAAATTTAGTAAAACAAAAAGGTTTCGAAGAAATTGTTTATTATACACTACAATGTTGTTTCACCACACTGTTGCTTCATCAGGTGTATATACATTCTACAAACTTACAGTTACTCTAATACTAAAAGGTGGTAAATTTAGATTAAGGCGAGGGGAAATGTTTCCCTGTAATTAGTCATTCAATATAGTGTTCGTTTTTAGACATCTATTTATTTCCAATTGTTGTAACAAATTAAGTTTATGTTTCCCTGTAATTAGTCATTCAATATAGTGTTCGTTTTTAGACATCTATTTATTTCCAATTGTTGTAACAAATTAAGTTTCCTGCTTATATTATCAGAATGAAAAATTTTAAAATTTTCATCAAAATTATGTTCTAAATTAATTAAGTGCTCTGAATAATGTTCTTTATTTAATTACTTTAATTTATGTTCTTTTATTCTATCATAAAAAGGTCAGCCTGTCTGCCCAATATATACATTATCACAATCTTTACATACTTGTAAATAAACACCTGATTTTTTAACTTTTTTAGTTTTGTCTTTACAATTTTCTAAAAAAGAAGCTATAGAGTTATTGGTTTCGAAAGACACTGAAATATCATTATTGTATTTTATAATTTTGCTCGTTTTTGTGGAAATATTTTTTAAATAAGATAAAGAAACAAATTTCGTATTTTTATTGGAAACAAAGGGGTAAATTGAGTTTGTAATTTGGTTTTTGTGTTTTTTAAAAAGAATATTATAAACAACTCTTCTTTTTCATAGTTTTGTTTATCTAACGGGATATTTAATAATCTGGGGATCATGGAGTGAAATGCTGACATTTTTTGTGAAAAGGGGTGAAATGAATGGGCATGAATTATAGTATCTGTATGTGTTGGTTTCCGGAAAATTGGAAATTGATGTTTATGATTATTTTTCGAAATTGTGAGATCTAAAAAATTAATCTTGTGCTTTTCCTGTATTTCCATTGCAAATTTAATGTTGGGATGTATATTGTTGATGAATTCAAATAAACAGTTTACTTGTCTTGTTGTCCCTTTATAACATACCAAAACATCATGAGTTAGTGGTAATTAGGGTGAGTCTTTCTTTATTTAAATATCTATACCAGTAAACACAATTTACAATTTAAGTGATATTTTCCCCCAATGTTATTCATAAATATTTCTGACAGAATAGGGCTGAGTGGGTTTCCCATCGCCAAACCCTCGTTTTGTAAATAATATTCATTGTCAAATTGTAGGTAATTCTGAGAAAGGCAAACTTCGAGTAAATTAAGGATTTCCGATGATAATACAGGATTGTTATTGTTCTCATCTAATTTATTTTTAATTATGCCTACAACTTACTAGCAAACAGGTTGGTAGCATCAAATGATATTAGTTTACATTTTATGGGTAAACTTATATTAGATAATTTATTAACTAAATCTGTAGTGTTTTTGATAGAAAATTTCGGTTTCAAATTAATCGCGTTTTTTATGATATTTATTTAGAACTTTGATAATTTAGAGGTTGGAGCGTGAATGAATGATACGACCGTTCTAATAGGCTTATAGTTTATGTGGAGTTTAATTAAACCATACAGTTTAGTAGATTAGAGATTCATCAAAATAACTTGTTTGTTGTTAAACTCTCTCTGTAAGTACTATTTAAAGTTGAACTAAATTCTTTATAAAATTTTAAAGTTGGATGTACTTTGATTTTGGTAAAGGAATTAGAGGTCAGAAAATTTTTAACTTAGTTATTATAATCTAATCATGAAATCGCGATTACTGTATTCCCTTTGTCTGCTTTTGTAAAAATAATGTCACTCTCTGTAATCTTTTTTCTGATAGAATGTATGATAACCACATATTTATTTAAATTTAAATTGTTAGACCTTGAGTTGTTTTCTATGAGTTTTCCAATTTCGAATTTTTTATCTAGATCACTATTTTTTAGTGTAAGCTCAGACTCAATTGCTAATTTTTCGTAATTTGGATTGGTTAATTTAGTTCTAATATTAAATTTATAACATTTGTAAAATTGGTAAATCTATTGTAAAAACTAAAATTACAAGACATAATCAAATCTGAAGGTTCTTTTTGAATATTATTTTGAGAGGAAAATAAACTATCTAGTTTTTTCTTTTGTGAACGTAATTTATTGCGAATTATGGAACTAAATTTTACACTTAAATTAAAAAATAAGAATATAAATGTGGAGTCAGCAGAAACAACTACACCGAGGGCTAATACACCTTTCGGCATTGAATTACACTGTTGCTTCCAATGTATTCTTAGACGAAGATATAACATATCCAAAAAAGAAGGAATTAAAATCCATATTCGTCTAAATATTAAGATCAAAGATCTCACATTTGTTACATATTCGTCTAAAAATACATCGGAATCAACAGTGTAATTCAATGCCGGTAGGGGTATTAGCCCTCGGAGTAGTTGTTTCTGTTGATTCCATATTTATATTTATATTTATAATATAGCCTGTAAAGGCCCTTCTGCCAGCGCCCACCTGATGAGACCCGATAGGCCGAAACCGGTCGTGGGATATGGCTTTCGGTTCGTTATGCCTACTTGGTAGGACGCGTTCCAAATGCGAGATCTTTGATCTTAATATTTAGACGAATATAAAAAATAAGATGTCGAATTCTAGGTTGTGGTTGTGTCTAAATGTCAGTTCAGAATGGATCACTTTATTTTATGTCGATAGGATTTCCCGTTTTTTTTGTATAAAAATACATATACCTAAAATAAATGCTAAGAAAAATTACAAGACTAATAGAACAGTAGTTCTCAGGTTTTCATGGCCGGAGTGCATCTATTCGGTGCTGGCTTCTAAGTTGTAGCCTATGGATGTATTGTTCAGGTTGTAAAGGCGTACCGCTTGAACTTTAGACTTTAGTGGGCGTGTTCACGATGTTAAAGATTTGTTTTCAACGAGGGGAGGAAGAACATACCCTTTCTAAAAAAGTAAAACCGTTTACTTTTCAGAGTAGTGGTTGCCTACATAATTGCTTGCGTAGGTTGTTAGATATTATAATGTATCGATTTTCCCTTCGTTAGTTGGAAACCTTTTACAGAAAATCCCAAACATAAATACATTCTACATTTACCTAATTTACTCGACGTTAACAAAAAAAAAGTTGGATTACTGTTCTAAATAAGATTTTTTAGAATAACTACTTTGTTTACCTGGCTTTAACGCTCAATTATAAGCAAAAGGACGAACAAACGCATAACAGAGGTGAGTGATTAGTCTTTCAAATCCTTGAAGCTTTAAATAAAAAGCAATTCTTACACATAAATGCCAAAGAATACATAATTATTTCTTATTGAACCGCCTCTATACAGAATTAAAACCACTTTTTCATTTCACTTTCCTTCGATTATCTATAGCTGTTACCAATCCTGGTCATTGTTTATATCGGATTTCGTAAGGATATATAAAGGACGGACTAGCTATAAAGAACGTTCGTCTTCATTTTCTTTGTTTGTTAAAGGAAGATACATACAAACAACCTTTTGCTTTTTCAGGACAATAATGTGTCGCCCCTTAACAGAAAAAAAAAACATTTGCTTTTACGAACACATAAATAATTAATCTTTTCTCAGAAGCCATTATGTTAATACCCCAACAGAGAAAAGTGGACGTGGAAATATCATACAGCCAAAAAAATTTGTTTTTCTTTAAGGGTTGTGACTTCAGGAAAACATAAAAACCCATGAAGCGATAAAAAGATTTTCCGCTTTCATGAACTTGTTGTTTTTATATCTCAGTCTTAACAACGGTATCGAATTTCAATTTTCAACAAACACTGAATGAATAAAATCGAAACAACTCAATATTTAGTGAATTTAACACTAGAATATATCAAATAATGTGGGTTTGACATTGTTTTCTTTAATTTTACTAATTTTGTAACCTTGCTAATAGTATTATTATTATTTTAGTGTTTTAAATAACTATTATTTAATAAAAAATAACAAAAACACTAATATCGCAACTAACAAATTTTATATACCAAAAAACAAACACACAATAAAAAACATATACACAAAAAACGAATGAAAAGTACAATAAAAAACGATGTAGATCAATTACGAGTGCGCTAGGATAGACGAGGCAGGACTAGTAATAAGCGATACTGTGAGTCTTTTATAACAGTTATTTTAAACTGTGACGTGTCACGGTTAGCTGTCTACAAATACTAGTATTTATTTTGTACTCTTGAAAAAGACTTCGCTAGCCGAAACGATCGTCGAGTATTAATAAAAACCTTTGAAACATAAAAAAGCAGCTTTTTTTGTCTTATATATTTTGAAGAATATGTTTCATAATTATCCGACCGAACAATCCTTACAAGCTAAATAAATTAATTGAAGGTAAAACCAGCCATTAGTAAGAGGTGCATGCAGGTAGTGTTGAAGAGGAAATTAACTAATGGAACAATAGAACATAGATAGAAATAAAACAAAGATATACACCAGATAAGAAGTTGAATGTGTGTGAAATAATATTTAGAAGAAAGTGGCAAAAATAAATTTAGGAAATATGGTAGGTACATTACATAAATTATATTTTAAAAAACAATATACTTTTTACCGCCACATCATTATTAATCAGATTGCTGTCTCGGTTTATGAAGTGGCGGGGATTTTAAGCACTTTACCAATGATCAGGACAGCGTTGCGTGGGCTGCTGGGGGTTTTAATTAATCAATCGCGGAATGACGATAGAAAACACGAAAGCAGAAAAAGGCGCGACTCAAATAATAATTGTCAGTATAAAAAAAAAATATGAAAAAATAACGAAGAATTCGCTATAAAAGAAAGACGTGTTTATGTATCAACCTTTCCACCAAAAAGACGGAAGACGCATGATCAAGAATGTATCTTGTACGAATGATTTAGTGTATATGAAGATTAATTAAAACAATAGTGGTATTAAGTTTGTGACAGCAGAAAAACTCCTATGTACTTAAGAATTTTTTTTTTTTTAATTATTAAACGTATTAAAATTTCGTCGGACCTTCATTTTATTGCACCCTAGACAAACTTTTTCTTTCTAAGAAAAAGGAATAAGAAAAAAGCCTACAATAATATGTACCTATTAATATTGGTAATGAAGATAATTAAATAAAGACTAAACTAAATGCGAATTATTTATCACATTTAGATACCTACGTTTTTCCACTGATTGCAAAATTAAATCATTTTTGATAGAACAAAAATTGGATTTTTTCAGAAACAATGAAATTCTGAATGTATTTTCGTAATATATTCGTGTAAAATTTAGGTAAACCATCAAAAACCGTGACATTTTCATGATGAACAAAATCCAAAATTATTCAAAAATTTGCCCTACTCCCAAATTTTCAAACCATGCAACAATATTTATTTTTAGGTACTTTGTATACTTTTGAGAAATCAAACTAAATTTTTAATAGTAGGTACTTATTAATTTCTTGCAATTATTAATTATTTAACTCCTATTTTGTAAGCAATTATATAAAACTAGGCAGAGTGCTCCTTAAATTGGTCTATGCCGGTGTTTATATAATTCTAAAGAAGAACATTGCAATATTCATCATGTATATGTAAATCTGATTAATAAAGTAAAATAAAATGTCTGGCCTTACCTACTTCTTATTCATATTGTCTTTCAATCCTCATCAAATTAAATTGACTAGATGTCTATACAAACTCCAAAGATACAAAGTATTTACAATCAACAATGTAATCATATAAATCTACAACAAAATTCAAAGTTCGGAAAAATAGATATTTACGATATTTTTTCAGTATAAGGCATATTATCTGTATTCTTAATGTCGGCCCATTTATGAAAATTAATTAAAACAGAAAAGACATCAGTGCTCTTCCTTCTGATTTTGCACAGTCAACTTAAAAGAGAGTATCCTTAGAAATTTACTCAACGAAAAGACAAAGTATGAAAATAGTACATTTCACTGCGTTACTGGTAAGCTTGTCAGATACTTTTTTAAGTTATTATAAAAATCTTTGTAAACTATTCTTCGTTAATGACCGCCAGGTCGAAACAATTGTCAGAGTGATTAAATAAATAGTTGAAACTTCCAAATACTCTTTTCGTCTTTATTAAAAATGTTTCATCAAGATTACACCGCTAACACTGATTCCATTATTATAAAAAGGAAACAAAATGTCGCAGTAGACACTATTTTTAACTTAGTTAAAACACATAACATTAACTAATGCACAACAGCAGAGTAGTTAGTTTTATTAAAACCTCTAATGTGCCACTCAGTTTGAATAAGCATGTATATTTATGTGCAACAAGAGCAGTTATAAAAATGAAAATTGATTGTTCGTTTGGCTGACAAATTTATGTGCGAGTAACATCAGTAATACTGTCTTAAATCTTACTTTGCTCGCTCAACACATTAAAACATAGGATTAAAGGGAGTTGAAGCACCTCAAAAACCAATTTACCAGCCCTTAAATCATCCACCGTGCTTTCAGTCACAATAGATCACTGCCGTTCGTAATTTTACACTTTTGCTTAAAAGCGCGCACGGTTTGATCCGAAAACGGTTGAACTTGGTTAGTTAACGATGGCGACAACAACGGTACGCCCGACTGCTTGCTAAGCTTTTCGAGAAGTTTAATTGCACATTGCGCGTTGCTTCTATTTAACTCGATGCGACCCACGATTACCTCACTGCAAAGTGTTAACCGATGCGGCGAATGGCAAAGCTTACCCAAAACTAAAACAAAACTTCCAAGAAACAAAAGGCACAGCACAGGCATTTGATACTGTTCTTGCCTACATACAGGTACCTGTTCAATATTGTTTAAGATACACAAAATATCAACAACAGAAAAAGAAATATTAACATCTTCTAAATATTTCAGAAAAGTCTACACATCTACGTCTGGATATTTTAAAATCTAAATCATACATTTTTTTTTTCTAAATGCCACTGTCTATGATGAAATGAAAGGGGTGTTGGTGTGGTCATCCCTCGGTTTAAAGGTCTAAGATGACTAAACATATGCAGAACACCCGTTTCAAATTGGTTAGGTTAGGTTAGGTTATCACGTGTGGCGACACCTCTGAAGAAGTTTGCCACTCGTGCTAGCAAAACGTTAGGAAGCAATTCTAACCACGACGGCCTTTAGACCCCAATCAAGACTACAGCAGTTCATCAAATGGCCGCGAAAGCTTTAAACAATTTGAAACGGGTGTTCTACATATGTTTAGCCATCTTACGATTTAAACTTTTGATCCTTTATAGAAGCAAGCTTGTCTATAACCGTCTCACCTCTACCAACGTCCATGTTTTATCGCCGCCAAAAAGTAACCACGGAAAACAATTAAAATGGTAAAGGCTTTCGCGACCAATTGATGACGTCGGTTGGGGTTGCTTCCTAACGTTAGACGGAGATGGAAGGACCTGAAGAAGTGCGACATTCGTGCTAGCGAAACGTTAGGGGGCAACTCCAACCTACTACGGCCTTTAGACCCGAATTAGGACATCACCAATTCAAGGAAAACAAAATAATGATTTTTTTTGTTGCGTCGATAATTCAATTTTTTTTTGTTTGGAATTTTAGATAGTCTTATTGGGAAATGGTAGAGAAGCACAGAATACATACGAATCTGAGTATTCAAAATGATATATGATAAAAATGCAGTCTCTAATTCATTTCCAACTATGGATACACGAGAAATTTCGCTCCACGTGTGACGACATGTCCTAAAAAGTATCGATTGGAGGAACGCCTACATTCAGAGTTTTCGCTATATGTATAGACTAGCTGTGCCCGCGACTTCGTCCGCGTGGAATTTAATAAAAAAGTTATTTTTAAAATCCTAAATGAAGTCGTAGAAACACAAACGTTAGCAATAGCCCGCTCGCGCGTTCTGAGCCCGCGCGACAGTCAGCCTTTATGATATTAAGTGGCGGGAGGTGATTTTACAATTTTTGTCTAATTTTTGTCTGTCTGTCTGTTTGTTCCGCCTAATCTATGAAACGGTTCAACCAATTTTGATAGGACTTTCATTGGCAGATAGCTAATGTAATAAGAAGTAACTTAGGCTACTTTTATTTTACAAATTAATAATTTATTTTAGAAATTAATAACTATATTAACAATAATGATTAATTTCTAAAATAAAACTAGCTTAAGTCACTCCTTATTACATTAGCTATCTGCCAGTGAAAGTCCCGCCAAAATCGGTCCAGCCGTTTCAAGGATTAACCGGAACAAACAGACACACAGCCAAAAATTTAAAAAAAATGGTATTTTGGTATATGTATCGTGTATAATTACATCCATATGCATTTAGTAAAAAGTGGTTATTTTAATATTACAAACAGACACTCTAATTTTATTTATATGTATAGATTTAAAACTGTTGAAACTGAAAGGGTGTGACACATGGACAAACGAACGAATAAATACACTCAAAGGGTCCTAGCTAGAATAATAATCTTCCTGTATCTTTCTGACAGAAGTTTTTAGATTCAAAATTAAATCAATTATAGGAGGTTGAAGTAAATATATAATATGGAGTTTTATTTTCTTTAAACTAAAATTTTGTTGAAATTGTAATGATTTATTTTGAAGAGGTACACATAGGTACGTAAAAGGAAAGGTAAAACATCCTAATCCTTAACTCAAGTCTGTGAAGTACCTACCGTTGAAAAGGCTTTTCGAGAAGAGGATAAAAGATATATTTTTCTTTCATGTTTTCGTCAGAAAACCTTCAGTTTTAAACACATTTCTTACAGACTTTATCTAGAAGTTCCGTTACGTGAAAGCAACAATTTGTTTATCTCCAAAATTATCCGTACTTAAACAACAAACACCGTAAATAGTTAGATATTAACACATTTCCGAGGCCAGAAACCTTATCTCATTTTATTAAATTTTTCCAGAACTGTTGAAGGTAAGGAATTTATTATACAAAATTGTTCATTTGAACGTAAACCTTTGCATGTTAATTTGCCAACACTGAGAACTGCACTTGTTGAACTTTGGCAACCATTTCAAATGTAAAAGATGATATCATTAAAGTTCGAAAACCGCAGTATCAATTGATAACGTTTAATACTTTATCGAACTTGGAAAAGCGCTCTAATTGTTCTATTGAGAGTGACAACGAGTTATGTAAGAGAGGCAAACAGAAATATACTACATACAGCAAAATGCTTTTAACATTTTCAAAAGTAAAATTACGTTTGTTGAAAGTTGTTCCATCGTCTGGTAACTATATGAAAACTACTTAGTAAGCTACTTTTCAGCATTAGCAAATCAACTTCTCGAGAAACATAAACACCGAAAATTATTTTCTACATATAAGTGAGTCAGGAGATATACAGTGGCCGGCACCTAAGGAGATTCAGCGACAGTCAGATTGACAAGTAGATAGGCGGAGACTTTTAGCATAGCAATAAATGAAAGAGCCAATATGAATATAGCTGGACCGAAACGTCAACTTGTAGTTCAACGACGCGTATCACTGAGAGAAAAAGTACTGAACAAGGAACACAAATGAATTCATTCAACTGATTTATTTACCCAAATGGGGTTTTAATGAAGTATGTTATGCGAAGTGAACAATTAACATTTCACTATCATCATGAACATAAGGAGAAAATCACGGTTATAAATACCTAATTATATAAATCTAGGAATACTAGATAATTTAAAGATTATTAGTAAAGTATAGGTATATGGGAAACATATTAAATTAAAAAAATCAATTAATTTTATGTTAATTCCAACTTACATTTTTGGTGTGTCCAAGATTACTCATTTCGAACACAATTTACAAACAACCACTTTTCTACTCTGTTAATTTGCAACTGTTTGCCACTACGCTACTGAACTTTGGTGAGCAGTTATCATTCTGCTTACCGGTCGATTAACCCCGCCCTAAAGGGGCTAGACTTTGCTACTGCGCATCCAATGATTTATGACTTATGAATCTCCTTAGGTGCCGGCCACTGTACCTCATTTGAAATGCAAACAATTTATTGTCATTCTAAAATAAAACAAACAAACTTTCTTAAAAAAGTATTCGAAGATATATAACATTAGTATGGTATACGCGAAATCGATCAAAATATACGAAACCAGAAGCTAGAGGAAGATACAAAAAAATACAACTAAAATCAGACAATAAATCATAGATTAAAAAAATTATTAATTAATACTGTCACATGGTGCTTATAATTTACAAAATTATATATATCTTTTTCATTTATTCAAAGATAGATTTGGGTTAATTTAAGAAACACGGGAACTTTATTCGAAATTTCATTATATTTATTGTTATACATTCACCACAACGAATGTGAGTCGTGACGAAGTTGTAGTTGTTGAAAAAATGAAGAAGCATAAGCCAGAGTAAATCGTTATCGAGGAGATTAAGTAAAACAGCGTGAAGAGTAGGTCCACGGGTCGGTGGAGATCGGAAAATTGTCGTATGCGAGGACTATTGGCATTAGGTGTGATCATATCCCAAATTCCCAGGGACATACTCTATCAAGCTGCAGATTACACCAGGCAGTACTTAATTTCCCAGTTCAACTCTTGGCTCTTGACTTAATATTTCATTTAGTTTTACTTGTGTATTTGGCTTACTCGTTTAGTTAATTAGTTGTGTATAAATATACGTTATGAAATGGAAGAATAGTTGTTTTGTTGACAAACATCTTGCATGCCAAACGACCCCCGACTTCTTCGATATGTGGCGGTCAACGCCACACACTAATTATAAATACAATTTTATTCTTTTCGTGTTTTTCGGTTTATAACAGTATTCAAATATTTACTCTATTTAATTCAAAATCTTTTCTTCAAATTTTATAGCTACATAAATATGTTCAAAATTCTGGGGGTATGTATTCTTTTGTATTTTATCTCTTTGTGGTCTCTCTGTCTGTGTAAGTATTTCTTAATATTCTGTTCTAAATCTTTTGTATTTCATCTATCTGTGGCAATAACATTTATTACTGTACTTTCCGATAATCCCTGCTAACATTTCAACTTCGCGTACTAACCGCATGACTTCTGTACTTCACTGTCCTCCCTAATTGCTATTTTATAATGGGTTTCTTCGGTGATTTCGTCATATTTCTCGTCTCAAAAATTTCCAAGCTTTCGTTCTTCTCTATTGGTACCCTACTTTTACCTACTGCCCTTTCTCTTACTTCACAATTTCGACTTCTTTTTGACTCTCGGTAATGAGTTCTTATCTTGCTTCGTTGCCTTCAATTTCATTTTTCTATTATCGCGTGTTCATTTCTATTTTCATTGTTGTTCGTTGTTAAGTTTGTAAATATATGTTGATTGTTGTGTTGTTGTTATTTAGTCTTTAATTGTGTCCTTCATAAAAACCAACACAAACTAAAGGTACAATACCATAAATGTGTATATATCACTTTTATATTGTAATAATTTCACTAAGCTTTCTGCACTTAATAAACAATACTCCAAAGTGCTAACAATTAATGTGTTATCAATCATTGGGGTAGTTGTAAGTAATTTAATTGTGTTAGCATATCCTAGAACATCGTTTATACGAACATCACAAAACTACGAACATGGTGAAGAAGTTTGCTGACAAATTCATTCAGGGCATGCCTCACTAAATGTAAATTTGTGTTAATGTGTCCCATCCAACCTCTGGATATTCACTCTGTAGACTCGTGACGTGTTAAGCATGCTTTCATTTTTTATGTGTCCTCGGAAAAAAAAACATACCATCTCAAAAAATTTTTAAAAGCATATGAACATATATGAGAAAACATTCCTAAGCCCAAAAGGTGGTTCTTTTGTTTCTTTTACTTTTCTAATACAAAGATGGAAAATTAACTTTTTAAACTGAGAAAAAGAGCCACCGACGATTAGATTGTCAAAATGTCACCGCTTAAGCTATAAAGACCAAAAAGATTGAAAATGGTTTAAAACACCCAATAACGACAGCAAATGTATTAAATATTCTTCGTTATTTTCCCTTTCAAATATGACATTTAATTTAATCTTTAACATCCTCTTCTACATATACATTTTTGTAAGATATTACTTTTTCAATTTTCAAACAACAATACTGATATTAACATTACTTCGCGATAAACACGACAAGAGTACATGCTAAAAATTTGATGAGAATCTGCCTCTCATAGATTTTGTATTTTTATTTTAATATATGAATATACATATGGAATCAACAAAAACGACTACTCCGAGGGCTAATACCCCTACCGGCATTGAATTACACTATTGATTCGGGAAGATTCTAAGACGAAGATACGAAAGATATCCAAAAAAGAAGGAATTAAAATCCTTATTCATCTAAATATTAGGATATATTGGGTTGAAACCAATTGTGGCATATGGCTTTCGATTCGCTGTGCCTCTTTAGGACGCGTTCCAAATGCGGGATCTTTGATCCTAATATTTAAACGAATAAGGATTTTAATTCCTTCTTTCTTGGATATCTTTTAATATATATTAACTGTTATTAAAATGAAAAGAATTGCGGTTTTATAAAAAAGCATCTGTAACAGCGGTTTAATAAAACAATTTGTTTCGTAATCTTTATTAAATAATAAGCCGACGTTCCTTTGAGTGCCAATGCATTACGTATTATTAGATTTTATTCGGAGAAATTGCTGGCGTTCTTTTCTTATTCCATCTAAAAAAAACGAATAAAACTGGCGCTTCTGCATGAACTAGGTTTGGTATTAAATTTGAGAGATATTTTTAGAAACTTTTAATTTAAAGAGAGAGAGTTTACCCTCGAGAGCTCCGAGAAAAAAAGTAAAAACTCTAATTGCTTAACCTTAGAAATATAAGATGAATTCGGCGTTCCGTACAACCGATTTCACCAACAGCGAATACAAATTACGAACGAACGATGGTGATGATGTAACATGTTACTTTTATTAAATGTAATAGAAGAATGACTAAACTAAAATTATTTACAAAATCACTTATATAGGTACCTACTAACTAAAATTAAATCAAAAAAAGAAGGGGGGAGGGACAAATAATATTACCTAGGATTAATAACATTTAGTAGTGGTGAAAATTATAGGATTTATAAATCTAGAAGAGGTGAATTATTAACGTCAATTTGGTCATTAATAATTAATCCTAACTTATTTAATTTATTTATTTCCAAACACCCTAATAGATTTAATTTTGTGCCTTTCTTTTCAATATGTAAACTCTGGAAATTTTCATTAAATTGATCTGATAATAAATGTTCTGCGTAAATTGAATGGGAAGATTTTTTAATGAAACTATTCTTATATTCAGAGATCTTATCCTTAAAGGCTCTACCAGTCTGGCCAATATAAACTTTGTTGCACATTGTAGTTTATAAACCCCTGATTTGATGTTTTTATTGGTAGGATCTTTGTTGTTTATCAGAATTTTACCTAAGGAATTATTAGTTTTGAACGAAATCGTGGAATTGTAAGTTTTAGTCGGTAGGTCCGAGGACACCTTCCTCGGGAATTCGACACTACCCAGTCGTACGGACGGCTGGGTGTCTTTCGAAGATTTCCCCTCTTCCGCGAAAACATTAAAAAAAATGTATGAAAGAAGTAAATTCCATTGAATTTAATAGAGTTCCAACTTTTAACAATATCAATAGACTAATGCAGAACTAGAACCTTACACAGTACACTTTTTTGCAAAAATTTATATACTTAACTACTGTTGTAAAAAACAAGAAATTGATTTCGTGTGATAAAATTAAAAAATAAGGATTCCTTTCTAATATATTTTTTATTAGTCAGTATCCAGATCATAATTTCTCAGACAAATCTGGCAAAAATATATTTTATTTGGAATTTCTTTAGGAATTAAAGAAAAAACTTGCTTTGCCTCGATTAGTCATTGACTTCATTTGTTTATTTAACGATTTATATTAAAAACATATTTTATTTATTCAGATTTTCACGTATCATACCTCCGCTTCTAGAGGTCATAAAAAACTCGAAAAAATGTCAAATTGTTAGTCATGAAATAAGCTACAAGATAGAGTTATGAAACCTTTGTATCTCTATCAAGATAAATAATAAACCTTTTAATCCTTAACAGAAAATGAGTCTTATTGTATTGTAAAATTGTAATTAATTTAAACCTCAATTCAAAACCTTTATTTTTTTAATCAAAATGTATGTATGATAATAAGATCTATAAAATTTTGACCAAAAACTAAGTGTTCTTTATTATTTTGTTTTCTGTTATTTGCGTCATGTAATGGTACTAAAACTTTGCTAGCTCCCATAAACGTAATAATAGGTATAATTTATAGCATGGATTTTTAATATTTCGCTACAAGCTCATGAGGTCAACAATTTCAGGAGCCCTCGGGGAAAAACACATATATAATTAACTGTTGACACCAGACCTTTAAAATCAATTAAATTAAACTAGAAGTCGTCACGTAAAATCGATTGTTATCATAATAGAAGACACAAACCAGTACTGCAATAAGTGTCCACAAAATAAAGCAGTCAAGCTTTTAAACGTAGATTCGCTATGAATCGTCCTGGACTGCAACTTGATGAAGTCCAGGTACTTGTGTTGAATCTTGATTGAAGTAGCGTTTGTAAGTTGTTTGAATTAAAGTCTTTGAGCAGGTTTTATATACGTATATTTACACTTTTTACAACGGATAATACTGGTAGCAACTACCGGGAAGCGTTGCGTCACGATTGAGTTGTCGCTTGAATATTATTAATTGGTTAGACTTGGTGGTTGATATAGCTGATAGATAGATAGTTTAATATGAATTGATATTATTTCTGATGATCTCTTTTTATAAAAAGGTTATTTATGGATTTTGGAATAAGTTGGAAAGTAACGGAGGTGTGGTTAAATTTGATGAGAACAATGATGATGGATGTTAACAGTGAGGAAGGTGGGATTTCAAACTTGTAGCGTATTGCTGTATAGTTATAAATGTGACAGAAATTTTATACAAATTGACGAACATTAGGATTAGGATGTTGACAGTTACAACTAGAAAAATTATTGGAATTTATGGACGATTTATAGTAGTGCAATTAGGAAAGGATTCGAGACTAAATTGACAAAGGAAAGGAACTGGTAATAAATGAACAAAGGAGCTAAAAATCAGAATTTAGAAAGTCAGCGTGAAAACGTTACGCATCTTGCAATAATAATAAAGCAGTTGGTGGTCCAAGGGACGCAACACTGTCAATATGTATTATAATAATAAGGATAACAAATATTTATTCACACCTTTATGGAACTATATTGTATTAAATTTAATAATGTAGCGAACGTAAAGGTGTGTGTGATGAATAGATTAGCGCTGACGCACTCCGACGGCGGCACGTTTGATATTAAGACCGATCGATACCGGACAATAGATGCTCGAGAATCTTCTGTTGAAATAACAAGTCGTTTTCTCTGGAAAGCGGTCCAAATATTTTCGCGTGTTTTCTAGTAATTTCTTCCAGTAATTACATACATATACCCTTGATTTCCGAACGCGTAATGTAAATATTCAACGTCGAGATACAAAGTGATATAAATAAAATGCATTATTGTTTTTTGGCGGTCGATACACCCTGTATAATACAGCATTCTATGTTCAAATTCTTTTGTACTATATTTCTCTGTGTATCTATGTAAATTTTCTTAACATTATCTTCTAATGCTTTTGTATTCTATCCATCTATACCAATAACTTTTATTACTGTATTTTCCTACAATCCCGGCTAACATTTCAACTTCGCGTACTAACCGCATGACGTCTGTCCTTCACTGTCCTCGCTAATTGCAATTTTACGATAGGTTTCTTCGGTGATTTGGGTCAGATTTTCGATTTCATCTTTTCCTTCTGAGTAGACAGTTCGATCTGAATCTCCCGCTTGTTAACAATCATCGTTATTGTTCTCTAGTTTTTAGTAATAATTTCTAGAAATACTAGAAATAAATAAACATAAAAATAGTGATAATTTAATAAATGAACAAATAGAATTAAGTACCTCATCACTGCTGAACCTCTTCCCTATCCCCACCCACCCCAATAGTATTAAACAATAAACCTTGTAAGATAGATTAAGTTTCATGTAAAACTTCTGAAGAAGCCACAGTGCGCGCGAAACACGTGTTAAGTGATATACAATTATATGGAAATTAACCAAATTGGTGTTTTATTAATATAGATAAATAAGTAGTTTAAGTTCGTTGGTAGTGTTTAAGTGATTAAAATTAATAATTGCTAAATAAACAAGTGAACTAGAAAATTCGTTACAATAATTTTAATTTTCATACATGGTGAACGATATCGATACAAAGACCGCATCTGCTCTGAACCTATAGAAAGTATTTTGAAATGAGATTATGGTTTCGAAGTCGAAGTAAAATATCTATCGTATGGATTTACTTCTATTAATTTAACGAACTGGGGCAGCCAGCGCACACTGAACAAATATATTTCATGAGCTGTGACAGTTAAACGCAGTTCCCACATCTGAAGTTCTGTTTAATGTGAGTTATGAAGAGAAATAGGTTCACGTCAAAACAGTAGCCAGGTAGAAGAAATATGGCTTTTCGAAGCACAAGAACCGCACCGCGAAGTTAAACGACTCTTTTGCTGCAGATCATCGAAACGAAATGGGAAAACTACGAACATTACCTTAATAGCGTGTCATTTCTACGGCAATAACTTCGAAAAAAGGAAATGTTACCTACAACCACAATATTTTTATAGACTTTTCGACACCGTTAAAGCCATTAAGTGCACATTAACGGAAAATAATATTTTTACTATAATTGGAATAGTTTTCTTTATGGTAGACCCATATTATTCGTTTACATGATTAGTTTCTTTTCTCAAGATAATTGCCTGTTTCTGTAACAAAAAAAGGGTGAATCAGATTAATTCCAAGCATACGTTGGAAACAATGTAAAGTAAAATATTGTTGAGTTTACTAGAAACTGAAGTGTTATTACTGTTTACCCTATCAATTAAAGTTTATAAAGAAATATCAGCACAATTGCTTACAATTAAGGAAACTTGTGCGGTCCAGACAATACACTGTAGAGGTGAGCAATGCGATTCTTTCTGATGGATCGATTCAATTCCATAATCAATTAATTCTCACGATTCGTTCGTTTGAGCCTTTAGGGTGTTCTAATACGAGAGTGTATCAAATTTAAACGGGATTGGTTTTGCAAAACATTCGAACTATATTTAATTAGACTTCGATACATATACTTTTTTTCTACATACTCTCCCATCGAATTGAGAGCTTTTTTATGCCATCATCGTAAAAACTTCTTGTAACCATTGAAGCGCAAATGCTTCCATTGCGTCGTTCTCGTGGAAACGTTGGCCTCCAAGCCCTTCTTCCGGAGGCCCAAAGATATGGAAGTCACAAGGAAACAAGTCGGGGCTACATGGCGGATGTTCAAGCATTTCCCAGTCATGCCATGCAAACACCCGAGTTCTTGACAGGGTGTTGTCCTCGAACTGTGCCTGTAATCGTCGCAAAATTTCGGTTGAATTTACTTCCTCCTTGGCCAAAAATATAATAATAATAATCTGTTGCTCCATGGAGACAAGCACTTCTGCCTCGATCATTGTTTCTTTTTGTACTAAAATGACTCGAGCGAATTGCGGTTAGTTCTTCCTTCTCGCATCTTCGCATCTACTACTATCAGGTCACTGACCTCTTCGTAATTTAAAAAACTCAGTCCCGTTTATATTTGATACACCCTCGAAGTTTCTATGAATGAATTGACGACTAATTTATCATTTTTAGTTCCTAATGAGATAGCACTTAAATGGGGTGCATATTATACGGTGCAGTAATCAAAGAAACTAATTTATTCCATAATCTAACCAATGTACCGGCAATAAATAGTGACAAGCAATTATTTTTAAACTACATTCACATATCTCCCTTCACAACATAATTAAACGTCAGCTAACCCTAATGCCAAATTCAAAAATACTTTAACTGTCTCAAAACCACCCAGGCGTAATTGGAAGTACCGGATTGCTCGTAATAGCTACGACACACGTATGTACTGTAAAATATATAAGGAATAAAGTTGTTTATCAACCCTCTAAACAGCAGTAATGGTCTCCCTTTTTTAATAAATCAAACTACATCTGCTCCCGTCAACGAAGAATTTTCTGAGATCTTCGAAGTCCAACATCGGTAGGGAATAGGAAAATTCACTCCCGTTTTCGTATAATACTTCTTCCGCCAGGCCGGTGTAATTTCATCAGCTGTCATTACCAACTGTGAAGTTTTGCAGACGTTCAGCTACCCACATTCAACCCGTGCTCGTGCTAAATATTAATGGACATTAGCAGGTATCTATAACTTGGTGAAACGTCGCATCCATGCTCGTAATCTAAATTTAATATCAACAACAAGAGCCAGACGATGCGAATCACGACTCCAGGATACTGAAATTTTTATGATACAATTGGCGCGCAAATGGATAGTGAAACTGACGGCACGTAATACGAAATTTTTAATAATAATTATAAGTTGTCAGTGAAAAAGGTACTTAATTTTTAATCTTAAAGACAAATATAGCAATTCAAATGAAATCTGAGATGAAAATTCTCCCAATTTTTTATTTTTATAAACACCTAAAGATATTACTCATGCACCTCTAAGTTGAAGCGCAAAATTCTTTTGAAAAATAAATATACAGAGCTATTCAAACTGAATGGTATACTAGACCTTTTAGTATGAATATCAACACTCTAAGTCGTTTTTTATGGAAGTTATAAATTTTTATGGTTTTGGTTGCGCTAGCGATTTGTCCTCTATAAATTAAATTATCTGAGGAACTATTCATCGTAAGTATACAAGTTGGTCATCAAAGTCACCTTAAAATCTCAGGTTTCATACGAATTCACCATAAAAAATATGCCATTACATTTAAAATAACAAAGTTGACATCAACTTCTGGTACAACAGGAAGTGAAATTATTTTAGATAACAAGATCATCCTTGATAACAGGCTTAATTTTTCTAAAACGTCTACAGTACCACTCCGTTTGAATACCCCTGTATTGCATGTATACAAAAATATATATTTTTTCTTTATTGTAGCTTTTGTTTTATTAATTATTCTAAAATAATAACAACCCTGTGTATCTATAATATGGAAGAGTTTTGTTCAACCGGTCTGGTCATATAGTTCAATCAGTTATGTTGAAAAAACGTTATTAATTGAATAAAAAATAAATATAAATATGGAATCAACAGAAACAACTACTCCGAGGGCTAATACCCCTACCAGCGTTGAATTACACTGTTGATTCAGGAAGGTTCTTAGACGAAGATACGAAAGATCTAAAAAAAAGAAGGTATTAAAATCCTTTTCCTAATTATGAAGGATCACAGATCCCACATTTGGAACGCGTCTTACAAGTAGGCACAGCGCACCGAAAGCCATATCCCACGACCGGTTTCGACCTAACAGGTCTCATCAGGTGGGCGCTCGCAGAAAGTCTTTTACAAACTATATAATAAATATAAATATGGAATCAACAGAAACAACAATGTGGAATCTATGATCCTTTATAATTAGACGGAAAAGTATTTTATTACCTTTCTTTTTTGGATATCTTGAATAAAAAATGTTTTTGTGTATCAACTACCTTAAAGAATTCCAAAAATACAACAAAACCCTAAAGCTAAAACTTTGCAAAATTTAAATTTTAATAGGCAGAATATTACCTACCCAGATTATTTATTTGGGCTACGTAACGTTAAACGTTGCGTAATACAATTATAACTCTGTCAAAAGTTGTTCAAAACTTTAGCTCATAATTACCGAGGGTGAAAACTTCGGAAGAATATTTTGGACATTCTCTGAAATTTACGCACTGCTTTTACAGATTAAACACGGGGGTAATGTTAAATATTTAACGCCTTTACAAAGAAAAACGCCGCATGGATATATATAGTTATTTTCAGCTTTAAGTTATTAACAACACGAAGAAGAAAAATATTTAACTTTAAAAATTACATAAAAACCGGAAAAAAAGTTTTAAGATAAATTTTAGTGAAAATGGAGACTATCGCTCAAATAGAAATAAGAAAATAAAAATTAACAGTTTATGAACCCTTTAAACCACAACAAAGTACCTACCACATTGTGTATCTACTATCATCTTTAGCTATCAACGCACAATAAAACTGTATTTCATATGTTCAACATATTGTTTATTAAAAATTGTATATGATTTCGCGCCAAATATTTTGTCTAATAACTTTCAATAAAAAAATGTAACACAGTAGGTTCCAGATTATTCCTGACAGGTTGAAAAGCTATGGATCTTCTGTAAGATTATTTTAAACAAAAGGAGCCTTAAGATTTAGTTGACATTATAAATATATCTATTAAGCGTCAGCATATAAAAAAAACGGAGGAATAAAAAGCAAATCAAAATAACCATATCTCAATTAAAAGTGGCAACGTAATGATTTAGGGTAAAGAAGTCATATTATCCTTACAGCAAAGCTGTTGGTTTGGTTTATTTATTGTCAAATAAAGTAATTTCGATTATCCGTGTTTATCTATTACATATCCGAAGTCTACGGCTAACAGTATATGGACTTTGACTGAAATGTTCAGATATTGGAAAGTTTGCGCAAAATGGGTCCCATAAATGTCTAGAAGAGCATCAACGGCAATGCCTCGACTTTGAGCACGAATTTCTTCTGCGCATTGCAGATGAGAAAGTCAATTTTTTGGATTCGATTATCACAAGTGACGAAACATGAATGTTCCACTTTATACTTGAGATGGAAGCAAGGTCATGGCAACTGTGTTTTGGGATCGAAAGAAAGTGTTGTTGGTCATCCTCATAGCATCTGTATCATAATAGACCTGACATCCACCCACTCTATAGTTCAGACTTGACACTCAATGATTAAAATATGTTTCATAAGCTGAATAACAGAGCTGTGACTGTGAAGTGATAAAATAATTAACATAAGTCTTCCTCGGTAATTTTGAATTAGAGCAACTGATAATAGTCATAGGCAAATTAGAAACGAAAGTATTTGCATATCTGAACTGACAGATGAAAGTTACGAAATTACTTATTTTGTTCTACATTAGTCGTTCGGAAACTGTATTCGACTTAAATAGAACATCTCAGATGTACCACCAATTGTAGTTCAAAATACTTATCTCCGCCGGTTTCTCCACTCTACACGGATGCTTTGAAATACAATACGTATCATTAACGAAGACGCTTCTTGCCGTCATCGGCGCCGTCGTGGAATGAATTTAGAGTAACATTTAAGTTCTACTCTTAGCTTTGAAATTACTTCAGCGATAGAAGATAAAGTAAAGACCAAAGGGTTACACAACTTAAATAAAGTGATGAACGGAAGCAGCACAGTTTACTCGATTACTTAAGGTTTATTTCAAATTCCGCTAAGTACCGAAGTCTTTCGTTGAATTGAATTAAATTTAAAAGAACATTGCAAACGTAATTTAATGAATTCAAGAAGTTATCGTTTTCTTTTTTCCCTTCTAATAGGATCAGCGTTCTATTTTCGAATACAGGAGATTTTAAAATTCAGAAGTAATCTCATTCTAAATAAAGCAAAACCAAGGCTGTGGTAGATATACTTGGCAATTTTATTAGGCCAAACATACAAAGAAAGAACCCTTATAGTAAGTCTCCAATTGTTTATACCGATATGTATGTTACTGTGTTGTGTGCCCTTTCTCTTATTAGCAAGGGTTTTACAAAAATTATAAGTCAATTGTATTACACATTTTACAATTAATTAATAATTTGAATTGCCTGGCACTCTTCTGATACCATATAATAAATAGTACATAATAGCAAGTATTTTATTCCGACAATACTGCAAATGTAATTAGTATAAACCGGTCCACGCAATAAAACAAAATATGCTTAACGATCTGTATCCTTTAACAACAAGAATACATAATTAAGAGTAGAATTAGCACCCTTGCGGCGCTAAATTATGTTGATAAGCTCTCCCTAAAACCACGGCATAATCCACGTGTGCCCCATAAATTAACTCGTAACAACCCTTATCCAAAACCAGCCCTGAACTATAACTCGGAAAGTATATAATTACGGTAATTAAAATATTTCTACACAGAAGAATAAAAGTTGTTTTACTGCAAATGCATGAACCTATTTTTACATACATACTTACATTAGATCGTTATGCAATTGCGTACAGCACGTCAGAAACAAAAATAACTCTCCGGAATGATAAATATAAAACCGTGAAAAAATTGCATAGTTTTAAAGTTTTGTAGATTTTCGTGGATATAGTTTAAAGCGAAATTCAGAATCATGGGTTCGTGTGTTGCTGATTTTTATTTATAATTCCGTTTCAGATAGCCTATATACATCGAAAGAACTCTGCAGATGTCCTGTATGACCGAGAGTGAAACGTCGACAACATAAAAATTGACCCAGGATCCTAAATTTCAGATCATAATTTTGTTCATTCAACTGAACAAAATATATGCATCCAACGATTGATAACAAATATTAACCGCTTAAAGAATTATATAAATTAAAAGTCTTTATGCATCCATAAGCGCGTGGTATGTTTTTAGAACAAACGCAAAAGATACGGTTTCTTATTCGAAACTATTTCATCTTGATTTTCTAAGAAATTTGTGAGTTTTTTACAAGTGTAGACAATGAAAGGAAACTTCTTTTGACAAGAAAGATCTCACGGTACGAATGAGATGTATAATATTTTTCTTTAAATATAATAGGTATTGTTAAATTTACCAGTATTTTTATATATATTTTCAATTTTGCCATGTAAAGAAAACCAAAAGAGCAAATTATTTACTAATCACTTATATTAGTATGTAAGACATGAGACGAAAAGTCCTGGGCCTAACACATAGATAACGATAGTTTTATTGCATTCACCTCTTTTTCAGTTAGTACTAACCTTCAAAAGACAGCTGTTAAAATTTCATGATTTTCTATTAATTAGTTTGTGAGTTATTGTGCTAAGAGTGACTTTATGTGGTTACTTTTGTTATTTTAAAAACAATGGATCAAAAACAATTTCGTGTTTTAATTTTACACTGCTTCTTGATGGGAAAAAATACCGTTCAAGCGAAGAAATGAGCAATGGCTTGAAAAGTGTTATGGAGACTCCGCTACATCGGAACAACCGAAACAATATAAAACATTGGTTTGCTCAAACGTTGCTTCAGACGTGGTCATAGAGACACTGATGATGCAGAACGCAGTGGACGTCCAAATAAGGCGGTAACACCAGAAAACATTAAAAAAATCCACAAAATTGAAAGATTATCTGTGGAATATTACTACCCCAGTATTTTCATAGGTTATCCAAGGAAACTACAGAAAACTTGGAAAACTGTCAAACCAGGGTTTAACAGCAAGCAAGGTCACGAGAATTCATCAATGAGAGAATACAAAAAAGTTTTTCATAGGTTGGGGGAAGTATTTCGGTGGAAGGGAGGACTGTATTGAGAAATAAGTTAACTGAAATAAGAAGTGTACTTTTTTTGTCTTCTTCTGTTTTCGTTCCCATGCTGTGTGCTAGTGTGTTAAACTAGACAATCGGCTACGGTATAAATGCAAACTGACAACAAGTTCTAATAAGGTGTAATTCTTGTAAACATTATATAACATTCAATGAACACACAACATAAATGCTCACCAATTTATTTCAAATTACTCGATAATTGTTTCAGGCAATAATACTTTTGATAATGGGCAATGTTCGAAAGAATTAAAGAGTAGATGTAACTTCGAATAAATTAGTGAACATTTTTATTGTATTTCACTGAATAATTTTTATATGGTAATTCATTTTATAAACAAAAGACACGCTGATATCACGCACAAAATATTATTTCCAGCTGATTATCCTTTTTATTTAGGATATATTTACATATATATATATATATTGTACGTTCCTACCTACAATATAGCGAAAACAGTTCAGGATAAAATCGAGTTCTTCGTGAATAAATAATTACCTTTCTTCTTTGTCATGCAAAACAACAAATTCTGCACCCACGTTATATCGATTTAATAAAATGTGATGCTATTTTATTTGCCAAGGAATGTCGACGAATAGCCATCGGTTTAACTAGCGCTAGGATTGAAATATGTCCGGAATACATGCAAACTCTATTACATATAAAAGATACACGATACTCAGGAATTGATTTTAAGGTTAAAGAGGAACATTTTTGATAAAATGATTAGAAATAAAGAAAAGAAGATATTAGTAGATACTTTTTGTAAACCAGGAAATAGCAATGTAAGAAATAATTTTAATCCAATAAATTATTGTGGAAACACCACTAATAAAATTTGTAATAATTTAGACAAATTAGGAATAAACACTATAGCAGTGAATATATGTTACTTAGATAGTTTGCTTGTTAATAATAAAGAAAAAATAGAACTGCTACAAAAAGCAGGTATTTGTAAATTATCATGTAACATTAGTATGAAGGCTTTCACGACCGACGTCAATAGAATTATAACTTACCGGGCTTCTGGGTCGTGGTCTATAGGCTTTTTTCTTGGCTGACGTTTCGTAAGCATCTGCGGCTGACATCTTCAGAAACGTCTAATCTCATATGTGACATTAGACGTTTTCGAGATCGAAAGCTGTTGCAACAACCATACCAAAAAAGCTTCTGAAGATGTCAGCCGCAGACCCTGACGAAACGTCAGGCAAGAAAAAACCTATAGACCACGACCCAAAAGCCCGGTAAGTTACCATAATTCTATCATGTAACAGTTGCAATGCGTCAAATATTGGCTAGACTGGCAGAAATCTTAGATTCGACTAAATGAGCATAAAAAATCCATTTTATTAGCGACACATTGCATAAACAATAATCATTTTATCAATTCGGACACCATCAAAATTTTACATAATGAAATTAAAAAAGCCATGAAGATGAACGAGAATATAACAAATGACCAACAATTTTTTTTCAATACGCCTTTGTTAGACGCAATATTAAAAGTAAGGACATCTGTATTTCTTAACAACGAGTATGTACCTGAAGTTTTGAAAATTATACCCACAGAATATCGGCGGTTGACTGTAAAAATATATATAGACGATAAGTATGACGTGAAATTAGCTGAAGAGGACCCAATTAAACGGTCCTATAACGGCCTGAGGGGCAGAGGTTTTAGCCGGTAGGAATTCGACACTACGAGCGATTGGGTGTCTTTCGAAGATTTCCTTTCCATCCCGAAAAAAAAACACCTGAAATTTAGTAAATCTGTTACTCTTGAGAAAATAAATAAAAACGTGTTATGCTATTACTTTCAACTGTTACAAAGTTAAACATTTTGAAGTGTAAGTAAATTCTGATATCCGGATATACCCTTAAGGCTCAAAAAACTGTTACCCATCTTGCGAATGCCGTATTTTAAAATCCGGCCAAGCATTCTTAATTCGCATCCTAGGAGTTATAGACTGAGGTCTTATGAAGGCTCATTACAAACTGCAAAGATATATTTTTGACGGTTTAGACTTTATGAATTGTTTTCCGAACCTCTGCACAATGGATAACGATAAAAAACTTCAAAAAAGTCGAATATGTATCTCGTTTCCGACATAAATAAATATCAAACAAATGACAAAAAATAAAGGTCATTCATGTCTTAAGCGAGATATTTAGCTTAGAAGTTTTTCATCATGATCCATTTTGCAGAAGTTCGGAAAAATATTGATAAAATCTAAAAACTGTCTAAAATACAGGTTTGCGGTTCGAAATGAGTTTTCACCAGATATCAGTCGCTAACTCCTAAAAAGCAGAATATGAAACATTAGCCAGTTCTTAAGATGCGGCATTTTATATAAATGCATTTTTTTCTATATATATCAGATTTTTGAAAATGCTAGGAATTTATCAGGAGAATCTAGTTCCATATCTAGGAATCCTAGCCAGGAAAACATTATCAGTTTCACATCAGGCATTCCTGACTAGCTCTGAAGTAGCTATGGAGTTATCAAAAGTATATGGAACTTAAACCTTCGAAATAAATAGTTGTGAGTAACTCTTTCAGACAGTTTCGTAAAAATGCTTTTAGGATACTCTCTGAATCCGCTTTAGTTCATTTTAAGACGGTGGCCCTTAGTCCCTTGGGTTGTTGTCGTTTTGTGCGTGGAGATATTTACTTGTCTGTATTACTATACACAAAGGTGTAAGAAAACAACTTAAATTAAGGAAAAGTTGAAAAGACGAAAGAAAGCTATTCTGCCATAAACACCATTTCCAATGTTCCTTTATTTCTTATTTAATGAAAAAACTCCGGTATGTACCTACCTATATTCTCATTAACGCTTAAAGGTAATACTTTAGTTTTATCCACATTTTTTTTCTGGTTATTATACTACGAAGAAAATACTTCTGAACTTTTTTCTGACAAATAATTTATTATTATTAAACCAAACCCAATATTTCGCTCAAAGGTTTAGAGAAAAACTGTTTTTAACTACATCACAAAATTTTAGATGAAATATTCTAGTTAACCAGAACATTCCATTATCTACATCTACAGCTGTTCAATTTAAAAATGCTTGTCTTTATTGATTTAAGTATTAGTTACTTTTTTTATGTTTTACTACAACCATTTGGACTTACTATACAAATGTTTAAGGGACAGCATTAATGCCTCACATAATCATGTTTGACTAGAACGATACCCTTTTGAAGATGCTCTAACCTTTTGACTGACCGAAACGTTAGGTTTGGTTTAATAGTAATTAATTAATCGCCTCAAAAAAGTTTAGAAAACTTTTCTTCTTCATTTATTTTTATTCATAACATATATACACAACGGCAAAATTTCATAGTTATCACTTACACAATGCCGACCTAAATTTTAAATTTAAGATTAATAATTAGGTACTTCTTTTTTGTCACGTTACATGATAAACATATGGGCCTTGTCAATCAAATTTTCAATGTAGGTAAAGCTTGTTGTAGCCAATATTAGATGGGACTAGGCCCAGTTGTGAAACTAACATTGTCGGTTTCCGAATACCGCTGCAAATATGTAGAAAAAGAAGAAAATTTCAGTAAGAACTGTTGAAGCCAAGGCTTGGCTTGATAAACATTAAAACATTATTCGGACTTTGCACCAGGAAAATCAACCGCCCCAAAGAGGTTGTTATTTGTTGAATATTTGGATATGCGAAATCTCTGTACAAAGTTGCTGCCAGGGTGTCGCGCGAGCTCACAATCGACCAAAAACAACAACGGATCGATGATTCTAAGCAGTGTTTGGAACTGTTCAATCGTAATAAATTAGAAATTTTTGCGTCGATATGTGACGATGGATGAAACATGGCTCTGTCATTTTTCACACCGAAGTCCAGACAGTCAGCCGAATGGACTGCACGTGATGAACCGACTCCAAAGCATAGAAAGACGCAAAAGTCGGCTGGCAAGATTATGGCATCAGTATTCTAGGATGTTCATGGTAAAGTATAATAATCATTGATTATCTTAAAAAGGGAAACCATAAACAGCGACTATTACATAGCGTTATTGGAGCGTTTAGAAGACAAAATCGCGGAAGAGTGGCCTCATTTGAAGAAAAATAAAGTACTGCTTTATCAAGACAATGCACCGTGTCACAAATCAACGAAATCGATGGCAAAATTCCATAAATTGGGCTTCGAATTTCTTCCGCATCCACCGTACTCTCCAGATCTGGCCCCCAGCGACTTTTTTCTATTCTCAGACCTCAAGAGAACGCTCGCTGGACAGTAATTTCGGTGAAGAGGTAATCGCCAAAACTGAAGCCTATTTTGAGGCTAAAGACAAATCGTATTATAAAAATGATATCGAAAAATTGTATGACCGGTATAATCGTTGTATCGCCCTCGAAGGGAACTATATTGAATAATAAAATCAAATTCTATCAAAGAAAATGTTTTTTTCTATGCTAACCTACGAACTTTTCAGCCCGCCTGTTATATTAAGAGGATTGTGCATTGCTTTACAACACAATTTACTTAATGGTAATAATTATAACTTTGTACTCATATGTGGCAGTTGACTATGTATTCATAATAACATATGCATTTATTTGCAACATCCTGTTTTATTAGAAGAACAGTTGTTGAATATAGAAAAACCAAGACCGTAGTGTTTATATTAAATTCAATGGTTATTGGAAGTTTCCTTTTTCACAAAAGTTCACTAACCACTGTAATCACTTTATATTTTGAAACATTCCATCTAATATTTAAGTGGGAATGTATATGTATATCAGAACTTACTAGAAAAATGCTAAGTGAAATAAAAAAGGAAAAAGAATAAAACTTCTTCTCATAAAAAAGATTCAATACAATTTCTGGTACAATTTTCTAAAAATAATGACAAAACGACCACTTACGTTTTACTGGAACGTATAATACCTTAATACTTAAGTTTGTTATTACAACAATAATAAAATAATTTCTTTTTTAGTTCACATTCAACTTTGTAAGCAGTTCGATCATCGATAAACAGCAATTTGTATTCCGTGGACCAAATTTGCCAACAAAAAGTTCCAGAACAAAGCATTGATCCCTCAAATATATTTTTTATTAAAAATGATTTTTCATGTTGACGAGACGCAATTTTCATTTCTCTAGGGTTATCATCGTTTCTTCTAGCGGATCTTTTCTAAACTTTCGGAACGAATGTTTTCCATTTAAATGGCTATATCAATAGCTGTTTCACGAAAAAAACACGTGCCCAAGGATTTGAGTGATGCTTCAACCCGAAATAAAATGTTACCCTTATAAAAATAAGAACATCTCTAACACAAAAAATATACAGTCTATATTTCTATATACAAAGTGGCATTTTATTGCTTAATATTACATTATAATTTTGTACTCTAACTGTATACGTATAAACACTACCTAATGCAAAGAGTGCCAGTGAAAGGCAATCAAAATAAGCATCTCAATTTAGATCCAACATATATTTCAGATGTCACTCACAAGCTAACTGAGTTAAAAACGTTTTTAGCATTATTGGTATAAAATAAAAACATCACAGGGCCGTTGAATTATTTAAAACGTGGCATTTAAAATAATATTGGCATCGTTTAATTTCAAATACGTTGTTTTCTCTTGAAAAAACATTACAACCAGTGGTTGGATCTATAATTAAAAACTTTTTAACCCTTTCTGGCTTATTTTATTATTATATACCTAATGATTATTTTGAAAAGCATACATTAGTTATAACAATTATTATGCTATTGGTCAGAAATTTATCAAAACTACCACATTTCGCTTTTGTTAGAAGCTCATCAAAGTGTTACAGACAGTCTCGATAAATTATTGACCAAGTCGAAATGTTCCATAAAGAACAGTTAATATAATAACAACATAGAGGCAATTGCTACCATCTAGTGGATTTTAGCCGCTACAGAAGATATCAAACTAGACAAGGCCTCACAGAGATATTTCAACTTGTCCAACTAAATCAACAACGCAACCTACATACATGAATTCACGTAAAGCTTAACAATAACAATTATAATTTTGATGGCAG
Organism: Agrilus biguttatus; assembly: GCA_963921985.1. NCBI lineage: Eukaryota > Metazoa > Arthropoda > Insecta > Coleoptera > Buprestidae > Agrilus > Agrilus biguttatus. The sequence continues at coordinate 12,184,139 of OY998119.1, read as the reverse complement.
CAATTGACTCTATGTTGCTAGCATATATTAGTTTCTCAGATGGAGTAAAAGCTCCCGATAAGCAAATTCTATATTAGATACGAAAAACTCCCTGTAACGTGTAGACATCATTTGAGGGTTGGTATACGTTATAACAATACAATTCTCTGAAACGGTACATTAATCGTAAGTGGTTGTTACCGTAATACATGCGATAAAAAATGGAGAGGAAAAATTATGTCGGGAAGTGTTTCAGAATAGTACATCATCAAGCTGTACAATTTTCATTCGTTAAATTGTGTTGTTTATTAATACTCTATATTGTAACTAAAACTCCGTAATGAAAGAAAAGGTCCCTTGAATCTCCCAAGAACGAAAAAAAATTCTTGATCCCTTGAATCTCCGAAACCAAAAAAGTATTGCACAGATTCCTTTATGTGAATCTATCGCAGTATTTTCCTGCAATAAAACTGCTAATATATATTATTTGCGCCTCAGGAACGTAGTGTTTTTAATGAAGAAAAGTAAACACCTTTAACCTATGTTTTCTATTCTTTCAACATCATCGTGGATAATCCTTACAATTAGTACGGTGAAAATGTGGTTTGAAGTTTTCCAAGAACAGTTACTTACTTAGTCAAAATCGTTTTCTTGCAGAATGTGTTTACTTTTAATATATGAAGTATGTCTATCTTCGGCAAAACAGACATTTCATGGTTTATTACCTCCGTAATGTAAAGAAAACTTCTTCTCACGAGATATGAATATGTAAACATATTAAGTATATATTGTATTATGCAATTTCGCACTGACAGTTTTCGCTACGAGTGGAAGAGTAATAAGGTTTTTACGTCAACCTTTAACCCGTGATGATGTAAACTTGACTCTCAAGACGAGCCAGAAGAATAATAACATTCCTTTTACGTTTATTTCTTATTTTATATTAGAAAAAAACCTTACTTCAATTTTTCTCCCAACTACGTTTAAAAAAAACAATTTCAACCAGTTGTTAACGAATAATACAAAAATTGTAATATTGGTTCAAAACGGTCATTACCTTACAACAAATCAATTAAACAATAATTTCTAATGTACGGTGCAATTCCAACTAATAAAATAATATCAAACTCAATTTTGTAGATTTTGTGTTCAATTTAGTGTTAAATAAAATTATAATGTCCTTTCTTTCCTTTTAACAATATAAAATATTTAAAACTCCAATTTTCCTTACATTCATACTGTGATAAAATATCTCTGCTAAATAGATTTCACAGTAAAGGTATTAAATGTATTAAATAGAAATAAAAAGTAACCATATTTTGCCTAAATTAAATATTATCACATAGAATTGACACTAGTAACTGCTTGTGATTGTTCTACTGTATCTAAATCTAAAATACGTAATTCGAATATATGTATATGCAAACTTAACTTATTGATGTAGTTTTAGAAGAGTCGCACTGTTATATATCATATCTTGTTCCAAATCAACCACATGTTTATCAAACATTGGTTCCTGTTGTTAGCCATCCCGTAATAAATTTACTTAAAAATACTTTAATAAAAAACCATGCACCACTGTATATATATTTAAATATACAAATTAATTTCGTAAACATTCAATTTATGAGTATATATGTGCAGTCATAATTTACTTGATTTATGTTGTTGCATCAGAATTTTATAATCATAATCGACAAAACGTTTTCATTAAATTTCCAATTTATGCTCCTAATTAAAAAAAACAGTGCTGTTTTGCTAACCATAACCTCACATACCTGATTTTTTACGTTAATGACGAGCTGGGAATTGCTTTGAGATCCAAACAAGAAGAATGTCAATAAAAGAACATATCGCCGACACAAATTAATTTTATCGTTCATGTTTTTGAACACGTTAAACGTTTATAAACACGAAAAGTTGCCGCACGTTATACATTCACCATCAGCTGACTCACTAGACAACGAGGACAAACGTACAATAAACGTGAACTTGCTTGTTTGGGTGCATGAAGTTCGTCGCGCAGAATCGTACAGGCCATGTGGATATTGATTCGGCTCGATTCGAGAATGCTCGTTAAATTTAATTTTAAGCGCCAGCATAAGAAGTTCAAAAACGTTTTCATGTTTCGTAACACCTTTAAAATCTTTGTACTAACCAATTAATGATAAGAAAAAGATAGAATGTCGGTTCTCAAAATATAATGGCCAACAACGGCAATAATTAAAGAGGTGTGGCCGACAACAGCAACAATTAAAAAAGTATAATGGCCGACAAGTACAACAATTAAAACAGTATGGCTGACAACGGCAATAATTAAAAAATAATAATGGCCGCCAACGGCAACAATTAAAGAGGTGTGGCCGACAACAGCAATATTTAAAGAGGTGTGGCCGACAACAGCAACAATTAAAAAAGTATAATGGCCGACAAGTGCAACAATTAAAACAGTATGGCTGATAACGGCAACAATTAAAAAATAATAATGGCCGCCACCGACAACAATGAATAAAGAAACATGGCCGACTGAAACTATAGTCTATGTTCTATGTTCGTAAATTATGAAAATTTTTCTTGTTACAATTTAAAAAATATGAGTTTATTTCTACTAATAAAAAACTTATTATATGGTGTACACTATTTTTTTTTTATTCTTCGTAAAGATATTTACTTTTTTGTAAGTGCACGTTATTAAGTCTCAATCGTCGAAAATGATTTACTTGTATTTTTTTTTTACTTATATAAAATTAGAAACTGGCAGTATTCAACCATTATCGATCACTATGGGCTTGTACAAAAGAGTTATAAAAAAAGTTTTAATAAATGACATAGTTGTTAATAAAATAGAAACTGTTTAAGTCGCATTTTTTACGAAACACTGTATTTAATAAATAACTAATAAGTATAAAAACAAGTTTGCGTAAAAAGTTATTATATTTATTAATTATACTGTATAATTTCATATTACTCTTGATAATGACGTAGCTGTCGAAATAATATTGTTGAGGGTTTACCAATAAGTCTAGTAATACTATTACCCAAAGTTGTTTTTATACTTATTAGTTGTCTATATAGTTGTTAATAATATTACTTATTCAGAAAAAGGTATAATATATATTTCGGTAAAATGATTATAGGAACTGTCTTATTACTTCATTTATCTCAAGATATTCACATCTTAATCTTATTCACACTTGAAGAGAAACTTTACATAAGAAATCGAGAGGTCGCACCAACTTTTATCCAACATAACTGAACACTCGCACAAACATATGCTTTAAAAGTTTAAATAAACCGATTAACAATTGCTGTTTTCTGGATTAGCAGGTTGTAGTCGATGGTTTAAATCATATCTGCCAGACGTTTCCTCTCCAACTGTGGGAGACATTTTCAGGGGATTGCGTGACTATTTGATTTCTACCATTGACCACAGCCTTCCAGTCTGAAAAACGTTAATTCTTTATCAGGTGACATCAGCCGTGAGAGCCTAGAAATTTCTATAAATAGACCGAATTAAAATGGTAGGGTTAGTTGATGTTACAACCAGGTCCTCACACAAATGACTTATCGAATACATAAAAAAGGACAGTAGATATCATAAACTTTACTAATCTTGAAACAACATCTCGTTTAATTTTGTTTTATAACACTCACAAACTTAAGTAGATGTTTGTGATTAAAAATACCAAATTGAAGTACTTACCTAACTTAATTATGCACTTGTGGGTCGATCCTAATACGATTTTTCTCTGCATATAACATATATAAGTAAATACGAACAAGGTTTTTAATTAATTAAATTCGTTTAATCTTTCATTCAGTAATAGTCCATATGGATTGTAATGTTCGAAATAAATACAAAAATATACTGTATCTGCTCTAGGTGACAAGGAGTTTTTTTTTTTTTGTTTTTTAGTTTAGGGGTGGGTAGTGTCGGATTCGCCAAGGCACCTACCGACTAAGAAGGAAGAAGGGAGATCAACCCGAAGGTTATGCATCCCTGGGATAGTTGGGAATGGAAAATGGATTTGTTGTGGTGGGGGGATGGGGATTTTGGGGAGAAGGGTAACGATGGTCCACCTCAGGTGGGTTGGGTGGACACTAACGCTAAAAAAGCGAAACTAGGATTAAGTGAAGTGTGGCAGTTCAGAGTTGAAGGTGACAAAGCCTTCTAAAACGGTCGTTCTGTTTAGGGGGGAAGTCGGAAAGTGCCAAGATAGACGGATTTGACTGACCTGACACTGAGGCCCGGAGATTTGCCGCGAAATTGGTTGCAGCTTCGGGGAGCAAAGGTAAGCCGGTTTCCTTCAGAATTTGGGAGTTTCTGACGAACCAGGGGTAGTCGAGTGCGGAGCGAAGGATCAGCAAGCAGATGCCTTAGAGGATTTTAAGACGGTAGGGATGGCAACCCCATATGGGAATGGCAGATGCTCCTGATAATTGCGTTGGACGCACGGATTTTGGTTTAGTGGAAGATTGAACTGTTGTGGAAGAAGGGTTTGAAAGAAATAAAGGCGCCCAGGGCCTTGGCACGGGTGGTTTGTATTATATTTGTTGTCGTCAAGTGATCTTTCTGTCGAAGGCGACGCCAACATAAGTTACGGAATTGCTCCATTTGATAGGGTGCTTATTTGTGGAGATGGGAGGGAGAAGAAGAAAATTGCTTCCGATTTGGCTTCGTTAATGGAGAGTTTCCATCTACGATACCAGTTTTGGAGCAGGGGTCAGGAGTTTTGCATCTACCCTACTCCTATATAACACCGCATAAAATAAGGGCACACCCCTCCCGCCCCTTCATATATTAAATACTGCTGCACTTTTAAAGGTATACGTATACGAAGATGTCATGTCAGATTTGATGTCCTTGGAGAGCAACTGTTATATTAGGTTTTACAACTGAAAGAACACTATTGGGAATTATACCTTTCGATGTGCGAGAAGCATTACATATTGAATCTATAAATTTTCATTCTTCTGCTCTAAAAGAGGTATATTGAGTCAGATCGTAAAACTAGAAATAAAAATATTATTCTACTAAGAATAAACAGTAAATATGTAAGGCAGAATATATTGGTCTAATAGAAAGATCCTTTAGAGACTGAATTAATCAATAAACTAATGTGATTGCTTTCTTGTACAATTTTTTATTACGTACTACGTGTTTATTGGTTTTAAGGTGCATTTGACTCATTTATAATTTCAATTGAATTGTCTGTTGGATAATTATGAAACATCGTTTAAATTAAATGAAAATATATATAAACAAAATGCTTTTAAATGTTTCAAATATGTTTATTAACACACTCTACATATGTTTCGACTTCCGAAGTCTTTCTCAAGAGTAATAGATATTTACTGAATTTAAACTGTAACTTAATGTTATTTATACAAAAGTCAAAATGTAGAGTGTGTTAATAAACATATTTGAAACATCTAAAAATATTTTGTTTATATATATTTTCATTTAATTTGACTCATTTATATTTTACAATAGGCCAAATTCTAAAAAATTTCACTTTGCTACATCGGGTACCATAAATGATGACGACATTTTAGAAAATTTAGATACAGCATTAAAAATTCGCAGAATTTTCTGATTTTCTTTGTGAAAATAATTTTAGTCAATTAACCCTAGAACTAGGGAGTAAAGGCATCAGTAACGGAAGGTTAAGAGCTTTAATTTGTTATTAGTTTGTATCAAAGGGAAAAGTTTCAATTAAAATAATCAAACATCAAATTAAGCAGTGGATTATAAATAAAATAAATACAGATTGATATAATAGTAGTAACATAAACGTTATTATAATAAAAACGATATTTGGACTGCCTTGTTGCTCTGTAACTTTTGCTATATTGCTGATTTAAAGCATTTTTATCGTAATTTATGCTAGTTTTGTAATTAACGTGTATCTATTGCACATCTACCACTACCAACTAAAAGGTGTTTAAGATTGTTCCTTCAAGACGATACTTTAAATCTATGATGACTGTTTATTAGTTGATGAAATAAGATTATTTCACCGGTGCACAGATGTGTCACTTCTTTTGATTCTTGTGGGGGAATCGATGCAATAAACGCACTTTGTGTTTTAAAAAGTTTATTACACCCAAACTATTTACAGCTATATACACACTAATTTTATAGTACGCCGTAATTGATACTTATTTTTACGAAAATACTAAGTGACTATAGATTATGATTTATTATATGAAACTATATGTTATTAAATACTATCTATATGTTTAGAGAGATCTTGATTGATTGGTGCTATATATTAATGTACTAAAATGATCTCTGCTAAAAATGTTTGATGTTTGAATGATGAATTGATTCTGCAAGTAAATGTAAAAATACTTATTTTAACATGAATTTAAGAACTGCCCCCAGTTGAAGGGGTGGTTCCGATACATCAACACTTGAAACAACAAACCAAAGAAAGGAAACATAAACATACAAAAAATGCAACAATGCAATGTGTCGGTGCATCATCTACATCCTGGAAATGGACCGATGGGTCAAAAAATTACCCCCAATAAATTTATCGATTAACTTAACTCTAAAAGAACATTTGGAAACAAAGAAAATATAAAACAAGAGGGCTAAACGGCAATACCAAGAAGGGAAAAAATATGACACATACAAAAACCATAAATTGCAAAAGAAAGGAACAGACAGCAAATGCACATGACAATACAAAAATTACAAAAATAATAATATATTACAAAGATAAAAAATAAAAAGATGAATATATGCGAACAATGACATATAAAAAAATGTATGGATATTACAATACAATGTTTACACGTCTACAATTTACATCAATTTACATTACAAATCGTAGTTAGTGAACAAGTGCCAATTAATGGCATGTACAATTTATCTTTTGTTTTAATTTATAGTAGAATACTCTGAAGGAAAAATTAATTCGCTTAAAATGTAAAACGGGAAGATGCCTATTTAGTTCCTTTTGTTCGTAAATTATTCAAAAGAAATTGTAGAAGTAAAGGAATATGCTCAGCTATATCCTCTAATTTGCACCAAAATTGGCTGTAGATGCTTTCAAGAATATCAGAAAATGAAAAGCAAATGCGTCATTCCCCATTGAAAACACGGCATTAATTCTTGATTTCTGCGCTGGTGAAATACTCAATTTTCCACGCCAATTAAGAAGACTGCGTTGGCAGAATGAAAATTGCAACCGATAATTTCGTTAATGCTCCAGACTGAAGCTTCAAGCCCTCAATTTTATTTCGATTGTCGTCGATAAAGTCACCTCGACCGTCTGAATAGTGGTTTTTAGAATTGACACAAATGTCATTCAGGAATTTATTCAATTTACGAAACCCAAAATTGCAACTACCAGAACGAACGTTTTCGTAACTACTGCCATCAGGATGAAATGCACTCTTACAACTTAACTATGCATTTAACAGTTTAGAACTCCACTTGTACCGTAATGGTAATGAAAATTCTGGGAGTTTGATGAACGCAAACTAATTTCTTAGGTACAAAAACCAAAGTGTTCACTTCAGTGTAAAAATATTAGTGAAGGGAACGCTAATCACGTTAGGATGAGATATGACAGTAGATATATATATATTTTTAAATTCTATCAATAGCAAAATCTCATTTACGAAAGAAATCGAAGCTAATGGCCTATTAAATTTCCTGGACTTAAATATGTCTTGTAATAATAATAAGTTAAAATACAATATTTACAGAAAGCTAACAACTGACACTATTATTCCGACTTGCTCTAACCATTCATTCAGAATCAAATTATCAAAATTTCATAGCCTATTACGTAGATTAATAAATATTCCTCTAGATGAACAAAACTATCAAACAGAATTAAATATTATATAAAATATAGCAATAAACAACGGTTACAATGATACTTTAGTTACTAATCTTTTGAATAAAAAACTCAGAAACAAACTATTACAATATTTATTCAGTGATTATTCCTATAATAATAAAAATAATGTCAGTTTTTGTTCTATTAATTGTATACAACAGTCTAGTTCTAAAAAGACTTAGTAAATTCAATTTTAATGCAATAGAGATAAATAAAAACAATTTAGGAAGTTTTCTAATAAATAACTTAAAGAAGAAAATATATAATACAGGTCTCTCAGAACATTGTTTTAATAAAAACCATAATATAAATGTCAATATTAAGTTAATACACACTCAACATAAGGGCAAAAAATTAAATTTATTGGAATTTCTTGAAATTAAGAATGCCCAGAAATTAAATTGTTTTTTCAGAATACACCTCTCTTATAAAACTTGTAATAATTATGGGAAATGTTATGAATATATGTTAATTAGGGTTTCGCTTTTAGAATAGGTATTTAAATAAATTCTTGTTATAATGTAACTTTAGTATTGCCAATGTACTCTTGAAAATTACTTGTTAGTTGAAACAATTGTCGAGTGAATAATAAAAAATCTTGTTGAAACATCTACTGTTATTTTTGATTTCTCAAATATTAAACGTTTCATCACAACAGCAACATAGTTAGTTTTGATAGCGGATATAACCGCTGTTTCTTATTATTATAAAAATAATCACATTATTTTCTCATTCGTCTTTGACCGTATCATGATAGTATGAAACGCTGAATTTGATGATATGATATATGTATGATGATGTTTATTTATAAGACACTACTGATTTTTAATGTTGTTTATTTACTTAATGAAAGATGTTGTTTTGTTGAGAGATATACTAATACTAAACTTAAAACTATCTGAATGTACAAAAATGAATTAACCTACAAGGGTTCCCCTCTGGTAAAAACAGGTTATTTTGAATTGAACTACAAATTAATTACGGTACAAATTCAGAATAACAAACTGACAAAAACTGATAAAATAAAGATTAATCGTAAATAAAATTCTCAATAGAATGGATTCCTTCAACATAATGTAGTCCTTAATAATAAGTCCTTATTAATCTAATATTCAGATGGATTCGAAATGACATGCGCTCAATAAAACAGATTGTTTAGATAGCTTTCACCATTATATAAATAAATATGAGAGCGCATTAAATTTAATTCTGTGGATCAGTAAGTAGCCGATTTTTTTATGAAAAACATAAATAACTATTTTAGGCTGGGCATCATGAAATCATTGTTAAACGATAACACAAATTCTTATTAATATTTACAGTTGCATTTAGTCAATAAAAGACAATCACAAATTATAACAATTATTTATTTAACAGTAAAGTATAAAACGAATACTTTAGGTTTAAGAAGGAGTCTTACATAAGCGTAAAATCATAATGTGAATATCCATCACGTTTGTACCAGTATGTCCTATTTGTATAAGATTATTTCCATTGTTAAATTTAGAAAAGAATGTGTAAGAGTCACTTTTGGACAAAAACTCTTCTGGATAAATTTTTCTCTTGGTAGCTTCCTGAACTAAATTGGCGCATCCGAAAGCTCCAGCTGCGTCCGTTGGGCCGTCGATTCCATCCGTACCACAGCTGAGAAATGAAATTTCTGACGATTTTAAATTGAACTTATTAACCTCCAGAGAAAATCGAAGTGTCAGTTCTTGATTTCTACCGCCTTTACCCCCATCATCCTTTACCACTACAGTCGGTTCACCCGCACCAATTATACAAATTCCTAACGGAGTTTTAAAATTAAGACTGAGAATTTCTTCGATTGCACAATCCTCGACGCCTAATTCGTTCTGTAACGACTTCAAAAAAAGTTTTAATTCGTTTCTTTTAGATGAATTTTCCGGTTGTTGCATAAATTCAATGAGATGTTTAGCAAGAAGGGCGTATTGCTTACTTATTTTATCAACTGGGCCCTCTATTTTTGTGGAAATAATAGCGGTCTCATACTCTAGATATTTGGCGGCTTTTAAAGCACTGAGGGCTGCTTTTCTATTATTTCCGATGATAAAATTATCAACGTGTACAAATTTTCCATTCTCATATATTCCATTTTCCTGTCCTAATACGTCGTCGGACTGTAAAATATCTTTCACAGAGTCAGGAATTTTGTTGGATAACGAATATTTCTCTATTATTTCCCGGGCACCGTTGGAAGGATTCCAGTCGGGGGTCGTTGGTCCGCTGGCAATGGAATCCAAGGAATCTCCGACAATGTCCGATAGAATGAGGCTAACTACTTTGGCAGGATAAGCAATCCGGGCTAACCCGCCGCCTTTTATAGCCGACAGCTTCTTGCGGACGCAATTTAATTCTGAAATATAATTATGAATGTTTTCATTCACAATTCAAAGAATTCGCTAATGTTTGGAAATTTAATTTTTTCTCCCAAATATAAACATTTGTGAGTGACGCAGATAGAAAATCGGTGTGTAAATTAAGAAATTGCAAGGACAACTGACAGTGGCGGATTTACCAGTAGGCTGAGTAGGCTGAAGCCTAGGGCGGCAGATTTTAGGGGGCGGCAAATTTTGCCAAATGTTTTTTTATCTTAAAGAAATAAAAGAAAACATTATTATATACACAAAGAAACGAGTGAATTTTTTTTAAATATTTCAGTAATGCACAGTATACTGAACACTCTTACGTCCGTAATCTGTATATAAATGATTACTAAACGCACTGTAAAATGTAGGTATTTTAGACTCTCGTAATTTAATTTTATTTTATAAAACAAAACTAGGTAACAGTAACGATGGTAACAATAAAAATCTATTAACAACGAGAAGGCGAAAGGAAATATAATACAAAAGAATATTTATACAAAAATACAGAATGTTATGTACAGGGTGTATCGACCGCCACAGTACTTGCGACCCTGACGGAAAAAGCCATTTCGTTGGAAAAAATGTATACTAATGATTTAAAAACTGATTTAGTTCAGGAATGCGTACACTTTCAATGCCACCTTTCTTCTGAAAGAATTTTGATAAAACTAGATTCTGGATCATTAAAAAGTCTATCTTTGTTCCTGCGAAAACAGAATTTGGAGAACATTTATCCAAACTTGGATATAGCACTTCACATGGCTCTATGTACACCAGTAACAAATTGTTCAGGTGAGAGAAGCTTTTCTTGCTTAAAGCGATTAAAAACTATCTACGATCTACTTTAAGTCAAAGAAAAGCCTAACGCCTTATATTTTTTGTGCATAGTCAGAACTAATGAACAAGATTTCATACGACGATATAATTAATGATTATGCGAATTTAAAATCTCGCAAAAAGATAATGTAAAACTTAATTAAATTGTTCGTATTGTCTTTAAACTGTAAGTGCAATAAAAAATATTTAACAAAAACAACGTTTACCGACTACACATTATTTTGTATAAGCTGTGTTCATATGGTGTAAGTATTTTTAAGGCATACATTTCCCCGCCTTATAATTAGTACATGTTGCTGTTTTTAGGTCAACAGTATACTCTTCACTAAATCGTGGGTTGCAAAAATAATCTGAAAACTGACACAACTATTCCCTAGTTCACTATCATACTAATAAGGGGAAAAAGCCGACGTAATGAGGACGATAGAACACAAATCATAAAATTGCAATATCAGAATAAATATGATTGTGAACTAAACTAGCGTATTGAATTTCAAAGGTCAGTAAGGGCGGCAAAAATTGAATAGCCTACTAGCGGCAAATTTGTAAATCCGCCACTGACAACTGATATTTGTTGAACATTTTAAATTAATGTATAATGAACCTTACTTTTTATTATATGTTTTATTATTAAACTTATTATAAATTGTACATGCGTAATATTGAAATGAAGTTGATAACTTTCTTTTATCAAGTGTATTTAAATATGACAATGAATAATTCATTAATATGATGTTATTTAAATATAAATGTGAAATCAACAGAAACAACTACTCCGAGGGCTAATACCTCTACCGATATTGAATTACACTGTTGATTCCGATGGATTCTTGGACGAAGATATTTCATATTCCAGAAAAGGAGGAGTTATAATCCTTTTTTCGTCTAAATTTTAAGGATCACAGATCTCACATTTCAGGCGTCCCATATAGTACGCACAGTGCATCGAAAGCTATATCCATGTTTATATTTATTATATAGCTTGTAAAGGCCTTTTTGCTAGCGCCCATTTGATGAGACCCGATAGATCGAAACCGGTCGTGGGATATGGCTTTCGGACGCTGTGCCTACTGTGTAGGACGCGTTCGAAATGTGGGATCTGTGATCCTTAAAATTTAGACGAAAAAGGATTTTAATGCCTTCGTTTTTTGAATATGATGTTATTTGTTTATTCAGTAAACTATCAAAATATTCACATTTTCTATTGTGATTAAATTAAGATTTTGATGGAAAAGACAAATTTTGCTTAATTTTGGCGATTCAAATTATATTAGGAATGTATATATTACGTTTCCTAGAGAACTCTGGACGGTTTCTTAATTTTATCTTTATGACGTTGGAGGAAACCCTTATTTAAGATTTGACAAATGTAGAAACATTATGTAATAAGTTAGAACTTACAGGACATAATTCACATAATCATCAATCATTGGTCTTCAGTGTATAGTCATTAGTAAGTAAGTCTTCGGAATTTTGTTCAAATTCTAATTCTTTATATTAATAAATTAGTAAGTCCATGTTGGTTTTAATACTCCAAAGTTTTAATGTTTTTCACTGAGTCGATATATCGTCACCAACAAATAATTTCAGTACCATACTAAAAGCTGTGAGCATTTAGTATGGAGTCTCAAACCAAAAATATTAATAGTTTATTTTTGAACAGTTTCGACCTTAACTTGATGAAAATCCATAATCCAAGGAAAAACACGAAAATTTTGATTTTCACAAAAGAAAACGTGAAAATTCACTTTTTCGTGTTTTTTCTTGCTTTATTTTTAATGATACAGTAACTGCGGAACAATATTTTTCATATATTTGCGTTTTACGCTTAATGCAGAATTTTAATGTTTTTTAAATTGCTAACCATATTATACTGATTTTAAAATGAGTCCCAAATATAGTAATGATAATTTTCCAATTACCCAAACTATAAGTAAACGTTCTGCTGCTCTGTCTGTCTGTCCGTTAAAATTATTACTGATTATCAAAACCTATAGAGCACTTCTACTGGAACTAAGACATTCAAATTTGAACTGAGGGAAGATCTTATGGAAAAACATCTAAAAATCACGAATTTAAAATTTTAACAAGTTTTTTTTTCGAAACATTTGTACTATTTCTTTTATAATTACAGACGCAGAACCGTATGCTTGAAAGTCTATTAAATTTTTATAAAAAATAAACTAAGTAGAATTCGTATTCCAAAGGTAGTTTTTAAAAAAAGTGAAATACAAGTGCATAATAAATAATAATCAAGTACCCTTAATGTCCGCGCCGCGCCGTGTGAGATTTTCGATAACGTGAAGTTTTTCCTGCAGTTTTAATGTTTGCTTCGGTAGTGGCAAAAGCGCTGATCCTCCCCCAGATATGAGAACAATCAACAGGTCCTCTTCCTTTAGTTGTTGCGCCAAGTTTTTTATTGCTATAGCGCCTTTCAGAGCATTTTCATCTGGTAAGTTATCTTTGGCTCCCTCTATAAACAGTAGCTTCGAATCATAATCCGGTAGCAGTTCCGATTTCTCTCGGAACGTTTTGAAGATTCCAACAGGAACATTGATAATTCCTGTTTCCAATTGAGGTCCTAATATTTTCTCCAATTCCACTGCCATTCCTAGGACCGCTTTTCCGAAACCAACCACATAACATGGTTTGTGAAGTGGAAAAGTTTTGTCACCGACACATAGATGACTATCACTTACTTTCACTGTTTCTCTAATCATTGAAATTGGATCTACTGATGCGACAGCGGCTTGGAAAATTTTATTCACGTGATTAGGATCGATGTTACACATGTTACGACGAATTTTATTTACATTATTTATGCTTAGCTGTTGCCTTAATAAATGTAAAGATCTGCATAAAATCCACATTGCCACAATACTACGTAACGTACATTTATATACAGTGATAACACGCGCACTGCCTCTGGCAAGACAAGGTCGCCTGCGTGTTTATTTGAATTGATAATTTTGTAATGTACTACAACATTATCAAGTTTTTATGATGTAGGTTTCGATTCTACGGAGTAATAACGGAAAACGTGTTCCACACAGATGTCGCTCCAAGTACCAAGTCGCCGCATTTATAAATAAACGGATTGGTCGTCGAAAAAGATTTTTCGCAGAGCACTCAGTAAAACATTTTTGAAATAAATTGAAACTGTCTGCAGTTAACACTTAGTGAAATATTTAAATAAAAAATATTTTATAGAAGAAAACACTTGGAAATATTTCACTTAAATTTATTAAGAAACTCTACAAGTGTTTCGCCTTTTATGGCATCTTCAGGAGTTATTGAGGTACAAGTTACAAGTTGTTACGCTGTTAATTCCATGTTTATATGTATATTTATCGTATAGCCTGTAAAGACCTTTCTGCCAGCGTCCACCTGATGAGACCCGATAGGTCAAAACCGGTCGTGGGATATGGCTTTCGGTTCGCTGTGCCTGTGATCTTTAATAGTTAGACGAATAAGGATTTTGATTCCTTCTTTTTTGAATAGATTATTAAACGTAGCATATTTTCTCAATTATTCAAAATTGTTATAAATACCTCTGATATTATAAGCTATAAGCATCGAATGCTGCAACTGATGTCATCAATCCTTTATAAGATAATAAAGTCGAAAACAGTAAAAATTAAAGGGCTAAAAGAATATTTCATTAAATACAATAGAATAAGGTACTGTCGGGTAATAAGGCCGGACGGGTAATAAGGCCAGATGATTAGTTCGTCTATACAATTCAAATTTTCCTATTTGTGGTGCCATCTACCTTTTGAGAGCTGTGAACTCATCTAAGTAAAGCAAAAAATAAAGCCCTATGTTGTCTTTCTTATTTGTATGCAACGCATTCGTGAATTTGGTGTTCGTATGTACGGAGAGTATAATATTTACTACTGAGAGATTAGTAAAAATTTTGGTCGTAACATATATAAATCTATAACTATATACATGTGGATATTTGTGGTGAAGTAGGCTCTTGATTCAAATAATCATTTCCATCTATACATGAACAAGTAAGCAGATCTAACCCCTAAAAGTTCATATGTACTAGGCAGGTAATAAGGCCGTGGCCTTATTACCCGCCATGTTAGCCGTTTACCATAAGAATCTCAGACTTTTAATAAGGCCTAATTTGAAATAATAGTTACTGTGTTATTGTGCAGTTATGGGTAAGAAAAATCGGAACATCAGGGCCAATTGGAAGAGGCACTTCGGTTAATACAAAGGGGACATTCTCAGGAATCAGTGTCACAACGTTGTGGTATTCCCCGACGTACATTAAGAAACCATCTTAAATCCGGATCAAAAAAACGAGTAATGGGTGCAAAATCGGTTTTAAATAAGCAGAAAGAAAGTGATTTAGTTGAAAAAATTATAAAGTTTGCTCAAAGAGGTTTTCCCCTTACTTCTAAGGTACTCCGTCGAAGTGTGTACAAATTTTGTGAAAAAAAAAACCTAAATTTAATAGAGAGAAACAATTAGCTGGCAAAGAATGGTATCGGGCATTCTTAAAACGTAACCGGAATGTTTCTCAGCGAAGAGCGCAGCAACTGAATCCAGCTCGGGCTCAAAAACTCAATCGTTTTATAGTTGACGATTATTTTAATAAGTTAAACAATTTATTGGAAAAATCTGGATTGAAGCATCGGCCCGAAAAAATCTACAATATGGACGAAAAAGGGTGCAGACTTATGCTTCACCACCAGAAACGTGTTCTCGCTGAAAAAGGAACCAAGAGGGTTCATTTAGTAGGATCGGAACATGGCGAAAATGTGACAATAGTTGGATGCGCAAATGCACTGGGTCATGTAATTCCTCCTATGGTGTTGTTCAAAGGACAGAGATTAAAAGGGGTTTATTCGGATGGCTTACCGGCAGTTGTTCACATGACGCCTAAAGACAGCATGACGACAGAGGTGTTTTTAATATGGCTGGAGCATTTTGCAAAATTTATGTCTGCCCCTCCTGTAGTCTTAATCTTTGACGGAGCGTCTAGTCATTTAGATGTAACTATTGCCGATAAAGCGAATGTTTAGGGGTAGAGCTTCTGTGCTTACCCAGCAATACCACACATGAACTCCAACCAATGGACAAATCGGTTTATCGATCTTTTGAAGCTAACTGGGATCAGGAGTTGCTTCATTATTGGGATCAACATCCTGATAGAAGGTTAAATAAAGAAAGATTTGCGGATGTATTTACTCCAGTATGGAATAAATGTATGACCCTTAGCAACATCACCAGTGGGTTTCGAGCAACCGGTATATACCCCTTCAATAAAAATGCAATTCCGGAATATGCTTTTGCACCTAGCTTTATAAGTCATCGTCAGACTGCAGTACTAGACCAAACGGAAGCTAGTGCGGAAAACAAAGACCAATGGGATTCGGAAGATGAAATTCCATTGGCGGATCTAATTAGAAAAGGAACTCAAAATAATTCCTTTTCTGAAATATTAGTTACACCTGACATGCAAATAATAAAAAATAATACACGTCGAAAAGCCCTCAATTATAGGGCTCAAGAAGTCAAAAGAGCTGTATTTATGGATGTTACTAATGATAGTGGACAGAAAATTTCTACTTCGACTAGAAAGTTGTCGCATTTGCCAAGCACCAGTAAAGCCGCAGCAGCTGAAGCCTGGTTGTGTTCAGTTTGTAACAATGATTTCGTAGCCGACATGCGAAGTTGTTCCCTATGTGGCACATGGGTACATGAGGAATGTGTTGAACTCACTGCTCAAGATAATGAAAATTTTGTATGCCCAAACTGCACACCTTAACTTGTTTTTTATCATACGGCCTTATTACCTGCCTTCACGATTTGCTTGTGGCCTTATAATCTGCCTGGTCTGGTAATAAGGCCAGTAGACATGCTTTTATATTTTTTCTCATTGAAAGTTTAAGGTTTTTTTCAAAATATTTTTGTATGCATTTTATTGTTGAATAGTAAAGTTGTTAGTGTTTTATTTATTGATAATGTAAAAAACGTTAGTGTTTTGCCAATAGAAAGATATTCTTTCTTAACCCGGCCTTATTACCCGACTGTACCTTATTACTTATAGTTGGAGAGGTTTCATTAATTTTCAGACAAAGGTTTTTCAGAGAAGCGTTCGTAATTGTAGTGAGATGTACTTGAAGAACCAATTAAATCTAGAAGGGATACAATTTGTAACTATTTATTAAATTATATTATTGTTGTGGGAAATATTATTTAAAACAAACTTTTTAATACACTACAAATTTATTTTAACACTATGGTTCTGTAAAAACTTTAACTGCTTGTAATTTAGTGAATCTGAATATAAAACCTGCTTCTCTTTATAATTTTTTAGTAAACATTAAGAGAACAATTGTTATTGTATGAAATCCGGACTGTGTATATAAAATTATAAATAAATAAACTTTCCTATTTCTTCAGACAAAGTGGTGGATGGGCAATATAAACAATAAATGGTGCCCGTCAATTTCACGAAGATTTCGTTTAAGAAAGTTGATGATTTTGACCGTGTTTGAAGTGATAAACCCGTACATTCAGTTTTATATTTGGATAGAAAGTAACATTTGTTTGAATAAACGAGTTTCGACTTAAACGTTTGCATGTGTGTATATTTTATTGACAATCACACTTGCATAATTTTAACTATTGTTCATTGACTGTAAGAGAAAAAACATTTGGTGTTTACTTTTCTAACATAGAACGTTTTCTAAACACTTATTTAGATACGTGTATTTATAAAGCCAATTAGATTTATTATTTCATGCTAAAAACATTTTCATCTTCCTCAAAGTTTCACAATAGTTGTATAAGTGTATTTGAAGCAGGATTATGTAAAATTTTCACTAACTGTTTAACTCTATCGGACCTGACTATATCTCATCAAACTTTTCTTAATGAGGAACCGGAATGCTTAAAGTTTTCATAATACAAGGCATGTTTTTAAGTAAGCACCGCAAGTGGCAAATTGGACCAAAGATCTCATCACATCTTTTCACTGGGAAACTCTAGATCATCCTCCGTACAGCCCCGATCTGGCGCCCAGTGACTACCATTTGTTCTTGCACTTGAAGAAACATCTGGGCGGTCAGCGTCTTTAAGACGATGACGATGTTAAAACAGTTGTGATGCAATGGTTAACAGTTAACAAGTCAGGCGGCAGAGGCAGAGTTTTATGAGAATGGTATTCAAAAACTGGTCACTGGTCAAACGTTATGACAAATGCCTCAATATTAAAGGAAATTATGTAGAAAACTAGATTAAGGTACAGGCTTTCATGTAAATACAAGATTATTAAGATATCTTTGCACGTTTTTTTATTAATTTCAAAACGGTACTTACTTAAAAAAACATGGCTCGTATATCTCGTCCAAACTTTTCGTATATATTATAATATAAAATAATATATGCGTAATATATAATATTCGAAAAACCGGAATGCTTAAATTTTTCGTAATATATAAGGCACGCATATTAAAAATAGTTTTCTCTTCTTTAATACTTCCTATTGTATACATGTATTCAATTCTATTTTAAAATGTAAGACAAATGTTTATTCAGTATTTTGTATGAAGTACGTATATTCATTTAGATGAAACTGGTGCATTTCATTACCAAGCCAAGCACTTGAAAATAATTAGGTACGGTGATTCCATCTACAATAAAATACGTTATACTATCCATTCTCTTTAGGTGTGGTTTAAAATACGTAGATGAAAGGAAAGGGGATTATACTTAAGAAGCGAAAAATAAGGAAACAAGTTACAATAACAAAATTTTTATAATATTTACGAAATGTGATCCTGTATTTACTGATTTATTTAAATACTTTCATACACTATAAACAATGTAATTAACATATATATGTACTTTAAAAATGTAATTAAGTCGACAAGATGAAAATTACTGCTTTGGTGGTATTTAAGCAAATTTCCGTATTGTTATATTAAATAAATTTAAAAAAAATCGAAAGCTACTAATGTTCACCTAATTTCATCAACATTTTTTCTGTTCTACTTATAGACAGGCATCAATCGAACTATTCTTAATTAACAAACGGCATTACAAAATATTTTATGTAAGCCACAATCCCATAAAACTTAATTGTTCAGCTAATTCACTAGAGTCTGACTTTCAAACTGCTTAATTAAGATTCAGTTAAAAGCAGTAATAACAGTAAAAATTTCCCACACACTTAAATAATTACAATTAATATGAATCGGATTTTAGAGCATTGGCTCAAGGATATTCGACTCTCTATCTGTTATATATTAAACTGTTTGACCTGAGGATTAATAGTCGATATGGTGGTGAGGCCGATCTCTTGGTGAAACATTTAAAAAAATTATAATTAGAAAAGAAACACTTGGTTTTAATTTGTTTCACTTATGTTTATTATTACTCTGACATATGTTTCGGCTATAATGCCATTATCGAAGAGTTACTTAAAAACTAGCTTATAATTTACTTTGTGTTATTTAAATAGGCAAACTACCTACCGACATGGTTACCTGTGACCGATCGTAATAGAGGGGAAACCCCAAAATCAATTTGGTCATTTAAAAGGATTTTATGGTAATTGTTGGCTCTCGTTATCTCTCAAATTTCCAATAAGTCCAATCTTCTGCTTTTATTTTGAATGTCAATCAATTTAAAATTATTTGTATCTAAGGTGTGGTTGTTATTCACAAAATGTTGTACCAAATTTGTATTTTTTGATTTAAGAATAATTGACTTTTCATGTTCAATGAGACGTTTTTTAACCGACCGTCCAGTCTTCCCTAAATATATTGCCTCGCAATTATTAAATTTAATTTCGTAAACCCCGCTTTTTTCATTTTTATTTTGTCGTTCCTTATTATTTATTAACAGAGAACCCAAATTATTTTTATTAACAACTATTGATGATATATTGTATTTTTGTAATCGTCTTTTAATTTTGATACTAATGTTAGGTAAATAATTAATGAGGAGTAAATATCGCCCAAATGCAGGAAAAGGGAATAATGCTTTTACCCTATAATTTACACTAAAGGTTATAGTGGTAGTTAAAATATTTATTTCATTTTGTGAACTGCGATAGAACATCAAGGGATTAACAATAAATCATGTTAAGAAAAACTCACATAGATGTTCGATAGTTAATAATTAATTTTTTTATGAAACATTTTTAATGATAGGTGACAAAGTTGGTTGTTTAGTTGCTAGTGGTAACTTCTGGTTTACATAAGACTCTTTTAGTAAACTGGCCACCACTCGGTTTAGTGTTATCTTAACTCTAGCACACATTAGTAAACTAGCATTAGTAAAACCTTTTTCATGTAAAAGATGTGACAAGGAATTTTATTTTATTAGTTACTTCTTGCAAACTCACGACTGTTGTTATTTTCTTCAGTTGTTCTAGAACAGCTTAAAGGATAATAAAATTTGTCTCTTAAGGAGTTGCATTAAAAAAATCCCTGAATGTAAGTGAGAGTGAAAGAGTGGTGGCATTTGTAGAAATATTTACTATGGTAAATGCGGCTTATACTGGCAGTATGTGACCACCGACGAAACGGTCATAAGTTGCTATGACGATAAACTTTCACTGCTTCTGAATCAGAGTAGCCGTGAATTCCGTGTTCTAGTGTAAAAGCGAAACTGGGAATGATGCTCGTTGCCCATGACCTTAAATTCACCAGCGAAAGTGTTCTGTGTCTCTTCATATTTTCTCTTACATTTCTTTTCACTGGTAAGATTACCTACCTACTTGATTATGAGTTAAGATTGCATAAAAATGTATGAATGAATGCAAATACAAAAACTTTTATATGTTAGATATGATTCTGAATTTACGTCATTTTCGATAGACTTTAAAAGAAAATTTTTAAATAAATAAATAAAATAACCAAATTTCTTTTAAATGTTTTAAATTATATTGTACAATTGACTCTATTGAGCTTTTTTCAAAAGTATCTAAGATAATGTTAAAGAATTAATATTGCTAGTCCATAAAAGAAGTCATTAAAATCCTTGTTCGTTTAAATATTATGGATCAAAGATCCCACATTTGGAACGCGGATTTTAATGTCTTCTTTTTGAGATATGTTATCTTCATCTAAGAATCTTTCAGAATCAACAGTATAATTCAATACCTGTAGGAGTATTTGTTTCTGTTGATTTCATATTTATATTTAATTTTGCTAGATTAACGTAGATATCTAAAAACAAAATTGGTTGTTTTATTTATTTATTTAAATGATGTTTCACAAAGAAACAACAATAGAATATTTAAATATGAACAGTTAGAAAATAAGCGGGAAGGAAAATCCACTACTGCTTCTACATATTTGAATAACATTTATAAAAAATTTTAATGTGCTTTGAAGATACACATCCATTTGGTTTTCACAAATTATTTACATAATTATTAAGAGGTCGGAAACTTTTAGTCTGATGCTTAACTCTATGAGTTATCAGAAATTTTGCTTTGTCAAAGATCGAAACAATTCTTTTTAATATGAAAGAATAGGTTTTATCCCATCAGTCAACCCGCAGCCCACATTACTCCTTTTAACTAACCCGTACAGATACTACCATAGAATTTTTTTTTAATAGTAGTTTTGTCGTAATCGCTTATAAATAGTTTAAAATAGGCAGCTATTTCAATATTAATGCCAGACACATCAATTTTACTTAAATGCATATGAACATGTACTTGTATATAAATTTGGTTATAGTATTAACAAACTAAACCATAATTCGATGGTACGTATGTTAATAGTAAAAATAAATGACAAAATGTTGATTTCCAGAGTATACAACAAGGTAAATAAACTACGAATGTAAAAACAATGTCAAAACTTTATTACTCGAGCGTGCACCATATGATTTCTCAATGATAAAATGCACATACAATGTGAAAGTAGCTGATATAACTTGCAGTAACTTATGTTTAAATTATTGTATAACCATTAATTGTTACAAAATAAAATTTGTCAAAACTTTCAGAAATATTATTCTAAATGGGGAAGAAGCCTAGACTATTTAAATTCAATTTGTGTCTTTGCCAATAAACCAATATAAGCAATTAAAGGGTGGAAATGGATTAGGTAAATTTATTTCATCGTTTTGCTATTAGTTGAAAGCTACGTTAGTTAAAGTTATTTATAATAAAATAATTAATTATAAATATAAATATGGAATCAACAGAAACAACTACTCGGAGGGCTAATACCCCTACCGGCATTGAATTACACTGTTGATTCCGATGGATTCTTAGACGAAGATATAACATATTCAGAAAAGAAGGAATTAAAATCCTTATTCGTCTCAATATTAAGATTAAAGGTCTCACATTTGGAACGCGTCCTATCAAGTAGGCACAACGATAGGTCGAAACCGGTCGTAGGACATGGCTTTCGGTTCGTTGTGCCTACTTGGTAGGACGCGTTCCAAATGTGAGACCTTTGGTCTTAATATTTAGATGAATAAGGATTTTAATTCCTTCTTTTTTGAATAAATAATTAATTCATCATCATAGAGTCATCAGTCTGAAAACTGATCTGACACTCACCTCCAGTCCCTGTCCTGAGCCAATCTTTGTATTTTTTAAAAACTAGAACAATTTACATCCTTGACTATTTGCGAACATTAATCTAATCTAGGCCCTCCTTTGCCTCTTTTTACTCCTATTTCTACCACTAATATACCTCCAACCAGCCCTTCATGTCTCAAAAGGTGTCCTATCAAAATATTTCTCCTTTTCCTTAGTATGTTAACTTCCAAAGCGCCTTTATTGTCCTACTTTTTCTAATTCCTTCTCATGTCTAACCTCTTCTATCCACGGTATTTTCAACAATAATTAAGAAGTTATTAATTAACTTATTCTAACTTCTGTGTAAAGCTTTGTCTTATTTCCGTCAATTTATAACATAGGCATATATTATAATTACAAAGTGTAGTTATTTACATTGTTTGATATGGTATGGATTTAATCTATTTAAAACGTTTTCGCTGTTTTATGATTTATACTATTAGCTTTAATTGAAATATAAGTACCTACATTTTTTAGCTAATTGTAAGTGCAGCATTATAAAATATTTATCTTCATTTAATAATAATAATAATAATAATTTCCCACTATCTTTTTTATTTATACTCATTTTTGTATATAAATTTAAACATAAAAATAGCTCGCTTTTGTAAATCATTTTGTATAAATTCTTTGTAAATATTTTGTATAAAGTTACTAACACCCTTAAGAATGCCTTTTCTACAAACTTATTTTCTACCACCTTGCCTTTTTAAATTCTTAAAAACAGTTTTATTTTCTTTTTTTCATAAACACAAACAAGTCAAAATTTCTATCCCTTCCTTGCCCATCGCCTGCGATGGTTACTCATCAAAAGTACCGTTGCCCGATCCCTAAAAAAACTACCGCTTCTTGTCTCCCTACACTTTTTGAAATATTGAATTGTATCGGCATCTACTTTATGGAACTCCATTATCATGGATATTTTGTCACAAATTAAACAATTACAGTTCCACTTTAAATCACTTTTATTCTTTATTCGCTACTCTTTGTATTTTTCACTGTTTGTATGCTAAACTTTTATTTTTGAATCAACACTTTTTCACCGACCGCAATAGATATAAGTTGTTTCGAGAATTGTGCACATTTTTCATTCAATATTCAATTGAATTCAATTTATCCCTTATTTTTTTAATACTAACAGATCTGTAAATAAATCACATAAACCAACATTCACCAGTTTTCATCAAATAAACGTTATCAAATCACCTGCAGCACCACAATAATAACAACAGTTTAAAATAGTGCGTTATTTAAATTGAAGATGTCAATAACCGTTAATACTATTAAACTATAACTAGGTGTGTACTTTCAAAAATTTCGCTTTTGATTAATACACGTAACATCTTTATATTCTCTTTTATTGTTGGTGTGTTAGATTGGGTGTCTTTTTAAAAGTATAAAGTATCATTAATTATCACATTTCTTGTTAAGAAAAAAAAAAACAAAGGAGAAGTTGTTCTAGCGATAAATTCAAGCGTATTATAGAAACACAATAGAAGGTATTTCAGTGAAAGAAAATATTTAAAAAAATAGAGCTGCTTGGTAGTCGTTGTTTTAAGGTTATTTGCTACGCCTACTTTACTTTTAATAGAAACCGTAGAGTTAGTTGCACGATCTGAACTGTAAAACAAAACTTCAACATGCTATACTTGCTTGTAAAGATTAACGATATAGTTGTGGTAATGAAAAGTACACTTTATACATAGATCTTGACCTTTATTTAATGGTTTATCATTTATACTTGCAAAATAATCCGCAAAAGCCTTGGATTACTTCATGAAATGATAATTCATTTTTTTCCACCCACTAAGTACTGCAATGACATTGTTATTATTTATTAATTAAATGAGTTGAGTGAAGAAATTGATTTTCCTTCAATAATGAAACCTGACTCAAATATTCATATTGATAACTAGCAAAACAATAGAAGTGTTTAAGAAGATTTTTTTTGTTTGTTTTGCAAAATTCTGCAACATACAAGAAAATGTTACAACAGGAATTTACAACGTTCTTCAGTTGATTTAAAACAAAATTTGTTACTTTCTTCGATATTGATATTAGAACATTGCATGTTTTATATTCAATTAAATTAGGTTTGTATTAAATATCATCACGTTTAACATAATTTACTGATTACTAAAACATGTTAAACTATAAATTCAAAATCACAGAACGTAGTATATAATTTTTTTTTTAATCAATTGAAGAAAACTGTACATTCCTGTCGTAGGTGCTTGCTGTAAGTTCTTATGGAACAGTTATGTTTTGGTTCGAATATCATTTATTTTTTTTCACGCCTCAAAGGAATGTGCTTTATTTATGGCCGTCTCAAATCATCTCTATAACGTTACCTATCCGCACCAATTAGTTTTGAGTTATAGGATAATGCCGAAAGTATCTCGAAATGGTTAGTGTACAAATACTGGAGCAGTAATATTCCACAGATAATCTTTCACTTCTCCTCTGTCTTCATTTCATCTGTCTCATCTTTCTCTCCCTAACCACACCATCCACTCATTCTCACGATTCCTGCAAGGAGGCTTATGTGGGTCTTACGCCCTACCTTTCGGCTTTGTATCACAGTATAGGTCGGAAGGACTGCCTGCCACCAGCACTAGTAGCGTATGGGAATGAAACACACAAAAAAAATTATGATTGGTGTTCCGCCGGAACTGTCTACAAGGGTCACCGTTGTCTCCCGTTTTTACAGAAATGTATCTAGCGAATTTCGAAGAATCTTAATTTGGATCTGATAATTACCTAGTTGATAACCTCTTCATTTGGAAACGTTATGTTGATGATATACTTACTGTTTGGAAAGGTATACCTTTATCCGTCTCTGATTTTAACTTCGAACTTAATATTATTAAACACATCGCCATGTACATACAATGGATTCAATCCAAGGATAATAGATAACCTACTTAGTAAAAAACAGAAGAAAATGTCATCTCGGCTTCTTTATAACAGTATGTCGTCTTCAATTGTAAATAATAAAATGTACGCGTCTATCAATTTTATTAATAACATTAACTTTAAGTTTAAAAATATATTTAAAAAATGGAATGTAACACTTGTCGAAAATAACAAGTGCAACTTAAAGTCAATACTTTCAAAAACCACACCAAAACCAAATGTATTGGATAAAAGTGGCATTTATAAAATACATTGTAACAGTTGCTATGCTTGTTATATTGGACAAAGTGGTAGGGTAATCAACGTTAGAATATCTGAGTATGTAAAATGTATAGAAAAAGAAATGTTTTATCATTCATAGTGGTATCAGACAAAGTAAAAAATAGTCACTCCTAGTAGCGTTAGAGATTAAAAAATCCCTGTCCCAAAATTTTAATTTAGTCAATAACCATACGGAGTTAGATTTTTTAAATTCCCCACTCATTTTAGGCAATTAAGATTAAGTATGTAATATATTGTCGCACTAGCTTTTAAAGTTTAGTATAAGATTTTACTCTAATCCTTTGATCGTGGTCTACGTTGTATATTTAAACATGTTTCACAATAGTTGCACCCCCCACGTTCTGATGAGACCACTAACCAGGAGCATATTTTTTTAAAATTATTATTTTTGTAATATACACACTGTTGATGTTGCCCTTTGCTTTCCCGAACATGGCTGTCTGTTATACGGTCTATATTTTAATATTCGTCGCATCTCTGAGTTTCGAATTCCACAAAGATTATAACAATCTGCAATTTAAAGCAGCTCCAACTTCAAATAGACTAACCAATGACCTTTACGTATAAAAGTCCAGTTAATCCCTTTATACTAAATATCACCTTCATTTATTGTTGATAAACATAGATAAATATAGCGTCATTGATAATAATTCAACGAAAAGGTATGGGTACATTCTATCATTAGTAGTTTTCCATTTCATGGTTGATTTAATCGGTATTAATCACCTGTAAGCGCAAATTGGTTATTATGTTAAGTAAGTTGAGTTTTCCAAGTAACCACAATAAATAATAAATAATTACGAAAATGTTTAAGTATAGAGTCCATCATGGTGGAGACATGAAACCGCAAACAAATAGTCTCCCAATCGGATATTATATTAAGTAAATTGAGTATTACAAGTTACCACAATAAAAAATAAATAATCAGGGAAATGTTTCACTGTAGAGTCCATTATGAGAGAGATATGAAGCGTATTATCTACTGGAGCTATTTCTATTCTACTACTCTATATATAGAGCCAGTGTATTCGATAATATACACGAAATACGCACAATTTTATGATGAATATTTCGTTCTGAAACTAAAATGTTAATTGAAATTAAGGAATTATCATAGTCAAATCAGTATTCCGATGTAAATATAATCTGGCAACAATGATCTAAACTCTTCATTTCATGGATATTGCTTGGACCATTTCTCTTAACCTTTTAGGGAAGTAGGACCAGCATGAAGAACGAGGCATGTTTTGAAATTAATAAAAAACGTTCAAAGATTTCTTTTTATCTACTTTTCTACATAATTTCATAACGTTTGACGAGTGACCAGTTTTTGAATACCCTTCTCACAAAACTCTGCCGCCTGACTTGTTAACTGTTAACCACTGCATCACAACTGTTCTGACTTCGCCATCGTCTTGAAAACGCTGACCGTCCAGATTTTTCTTTAAGTGCAGGAACAAATGGTAGTCACTGGGCGCCAGATCAGAGCTGTACGGAGGATGATCTAGAGTTTCCCAGTGAACAGTGACGGGCGTTGTCATGCACATTTGTGCGGCCATATTTAAATCCTCTGACCCACTTCCTTACCATTCCATCACTCATAGTGTTTTGTCCGTAAACTGCACAAATCTCACGATGAATATCAATCGGTTTTAGTCCTTTAGCACTAAGGAATCGTATAACAGCCCGAACTGGGGGTAAAACAGACTGTAATGGCGTCAGTACGTAGGTGACGGAACGCTGACCGCAGCGCTGTGGCGGCAGAATTTTACAACGGTACATACTTGAAAAACATTCCTCGTAGAAAAGATGGACTTTAGTTTTTATCGTCATAAAGAAGTGTCTAGAATTTACACACGAAAGAGGATGGTAACTCGTAAAAGGTTCCTTTCAATCAGGGTTAGAAGAGTCCGTGCCAATCCAATGAATTGGAAGCAAAAAGAAAACCAATAACGACGAAATCAAAGAATACAAAAAGTAATGCAAAATAAATCCAAAAAACGTTTTGGCGATATGGATTTTAATGCAACAATTGAGAAAACGACATTGAGAAACCGTTTTTATCTTGCAAACGATTTATTTTGCATGCAGCAAGGCGTACAACATAAAATGAAACAAGCATTCCCGATCGTTGTAATTTCATTGTCTATACAGAATAACAATTAACGTTGAGCCTTTCATAACACTTTAGCTTACCTTGATTATTTCCATAATTAATTTGTGGAAAATAGAATAAAGATGATAACATTGTTTGTATTTCTTGTAATTATTCGATTGTCGTTTTTGTAACTACCATGTAATAAGAATGTTATTAATTAAGTCATGTAGGCATTTTCTTGACAAGGATACGATAATTAATTCATGTAGAGATATGCAAAAAGGTGTATACAATAATTAATTCACAAAATCAATGAAAGTAAGCTTGTATTGTTACTTAATGACTGGAACTGTTAAGGTGATATTAAAATTTAAAATAGAACTCCTCTCATAATCATTCAATCATTTTTAAATTGATCCAATTTAATCGAATCTACCAAAATTGGTACACCTCTTCTTACTAAAGTTGTATTACAGTCGAAATAACACGATTACAAAATTAAGTCCGCATGTTTATAAGTATTCCAATCCTTAAGGAACCATACGTTTTATAGACTGTATGCTATCCAGGAAGTACATTATATACTTATCAATTTTAATTCAAATCCGTTCAACGGTTCAAGCGTGATTCAGTAACAAACATACTTCCAAAGATTCGCATTTATTTGTAAGTATAAATAGAAATATGTTAGTACAACCTAACCTCAAAACATTAGCAAAGTTATTTGTATATCACAATTCATGTTTAATTAATTTTAATAGTGATGTCTATGTTATATGTATGACAATTTACGATTTTCTTTTCCTGATATACTGATGATTGTTGAATTCGTCACTTGTTGAAACATATTCATAATGAAAAAATAACAGAAAAATGTTTCAAAAACTTTTATTAAACTTTGCTACATATGTTTCGCTATACAATAGCTTCTTGAGGCGAAGAATATATTTACTGGGTCTAACATACAAGTATTTATACTAAAATTATCGAAAAAAATTAGGTGGTAATGAGGTTACACGTTTAAATTTAACAATGGAGAATATGAGACTTCTTTTTGATCAATTAAAATAATATTGCGTTTATTATACCTATTAATTTCCAGTTGTTCTAAAAGATTTAATTTAGTCCCTTTATTTTGAATATGTAATATTTTAAATTCTTTATTAAAGTTATGTCCACTATTTATGAGAGGTTCTTCATACGTTGAATCTGTTTTTTGTTTAAATAACTTTTGTAGTGTTCAGAAATGCGTTTATCAAATGTTCTACCTGTCTGTTCTACATACACCTTTTCACAATCATTACAATTGAGCAAGTAAACACCTGAATTAAATTTATTATTAAGAATAAATCTACCGAGTGTGTTATTAGTTTTAAAAGATATATATATTCCTGATATTTATTATTAATCAACAACTATATTTACAGTCACTCTAGTTATTACGAGAATTGTGAATTTAATTTGAAGAAACTAAAGCTTATTCTTAAATAATATCTACACCTTTTGCAGAATTGATAAGTTTTGAAAAGTGTTGCTTTATTTCATTGCTTGTTTATATGTTTCTTAACAGATAGATAATGTTTCAGAGTCGTATTATACAGTTTTACATATAAACATGTATGCATAACGTTTCTTTTTCTGTAACATAATTTATATTCTTAAATCTACACTGCTTTAGCTCATATTCTATTTATTTCTTATAGCTTTGAAATTCTTTATGAAAGTAGCAATTGACACATATTTCAAAGAGAATTTTTGTTATGTATTTGGTAATATAACCAACTCAGAATGGTCATGATTAAGTAGGTTCATTAACATAATTATATAAGTGTTTCATTATACTGTCGAATGCTGTAAATAATTGTTAAGAAATAAGTTGAATATTTATATGACAATTCCTATTATATTTTTCCATTAGATGCCAAAATCAGGAAAAACATTTGAAATTTTTTGTGAAGTACATTTTCACTATAGATTTCTACAAATCTTGCCCTATTCATATTTTTACTTTCAAGACAATAAATGGACAAAATTTTTACCAACTGGTTATTATTATATTGAAATTGATATGTAATAAATAGATCATGTATTCAAATAAAAATAATCAATAAACATATTGATGACTTATTTAAGCTGTTTTTCTTTCAGGGATATCAGCTCAAGGTATTACAAACACTAGAGCTAAGCAACATAAGAAGCCAGAATCAGTTGGTGAACTTTTCAATACGACTTCTTGTATTCCAAAACCTTATCGATGTCCACATCCGAGGATCGAATTTTACCTGTACACCAGGTAGGTAGTTAATATTTTACAACCACAACAACATAAAGGGTACTTATTAACAATAGAGTATTACCCATGTAGCAAATTAATGACCATGTTTAAGGAGAAAGCTGACTACCGGTGCGGTTTTAAGTCAACTGTTAAATAATAGTCCTCGTCCAACAATTGCGCAAAAATTTAATCGCTAATTCGTGCTTTTTATTGTTTTTACGTGCTGTGAAGACGATACTTCGAATCGAATGACTGTAATATATATTTCCCTCTAATGAAGTGAAAACAAATTTGTTATAGATCACGTACATATTTTTCTAAAATAATTATCGAAGTCTTAATAGCCTCATCCATTGCATTACAATGCGAAGAACTGTTTCTTTTTTGAGGTAACTGAAAGAATCGTGAAAATCCTTGGGATCTAAATCATGATCTTGTACGTAAATCTTGGTAACGATCATACGATATTTATTACATTTAAAACATTTATTAAATATTAAGTACTAAAAATATGAACTTTTTAACAAAAAATCACATTGTTAAAAATGGATCATTGGTAACCAAGTAATTTTGATTAAGGGTCCTAAAACCATCGGATGTTGAACTAATCTGAAAGTTTAAAAAAGTTATATTCTGTAATTACTAATTTTTAGGAGGACTCAAGGTAATCCAGAGCTACTGAACACATTACATCCCGAATCTCTGTACTATTCCCAGTTCAACAGGGCGTACCCTACAAAAATTGTCATCCACGGGTTTGGAGGTGGTCGAAATCTGGCCCCTAGCACTGATATGAGAGATGCCTATTTTGCAAACGGATTTTACAATATAATTATCGTCGATTATGGATCTTTGGTTAGAGAACCGTGTCTGTCACAAATGGACTGGGCTCCCAGATTTTGCGCAAAATGCATTGCTCAGTTGGTTCACTATTTATCACAACATCCAAGAGGTGTTAAAGCTGACGATATTCATATGATAGGGTATAGTGTTGGAGCTCATATTGCAGGATTAGTTGCTAACTATTTAGATCCTGCAGCCCATGGTAAATTGGGAAGAATTACAGGTAAATATACTGGAAGCATTAATGCCCGTTGTCTGTGATAAAAATTGTAAATTGAAATAACGAGTTGCAAAATGTTTTTTTTTCTGGTAGTTTTGAAAAGAAACAATTCACAGAGTTCAATTTTTTAGAAATAAACGATGAAATATGATTATTATTTGTACATTGGTAACATCTTCTTAATCGTATAATTTTGAATAATTATTGGAATAAATTGATTTAATCATTTCTTAGGTTTGGATCCCTCCATATTTTTCTACATGGCTAACAATAGGTCAAGAGATGTGGATCCAACTGATGCCCATTTCGTCGATATTTTACACACGGGTGCCGGTATTTTAGGACAATGGGGACCAAGTGGTCACGCCGATTTCTATATAAACGGTGGTTCAAGCCAACCTGGATGTACCAGTGACACTTTGTTCAGTAAGTATGTTTGTACCAAAATTCTACTTTATTGGCCTTTTTAACGATTAAATGTCTTTATAGACACTTTAGCATGTGACCATACCAAAGTAACGCCATATTTTATTGAGTCGATCGTTACCAAAAGGGGTTTCTTCGCATATCCTTGTCCGAGCCTACTTAGCTTCCTAGTAGGTTGGTGCGATCCCAAAGACGAAGAGTATGTTTTGATGGGAGAACACGTTTCTCATAAGTAAGTTTTTCTTGTCCTTTTGTTACGATTCGCTTTGCATATGTTACGATTCGCTTTGAATCGTCCTGGACTGCAACTTGATGAAGTCCAGGTGTTTGTGTTGAATTTTTGTGGTTGAAGTAAGTCGTTGAATTAAAGTCTTTAAGCAGGTTTTTTACATATATTTACACTTTATACACGGATAATACTGGTACCGGGAAGCGTTGCGTCATGTTTGAATTGTCGATTGAATATTGATTAATTGATTTGACTTGTTTGTTGATATAAGTTGGTATGTAGTTGATAGTTAGATAGTTAATAGTTAATTGATATTGCTTGTTATTGATCTCGTCTGATCTGATGTCTGATCTTGTCTTTTTTTCTCATGATAGAAAAAGGTTATTTATAGATTATAGACTCAGTTGGAAAGGGATGGAGGAGTGGTTAAATTTGATGAGAACAATGATGATGTGTGTTACAGGTGAGGAAGGTGGGTTTTGAAACTTGTTGTAGCGTATTGGTTTATGGTTATAAATGTGAGAGAAATATGATACAAATTGACGGACGTTAGGCTTAGGGGGTTGACAGTTAGCTAGAGAAAATTACTGGAATTTATGGGCGATTTATGGTAGTGCAATTAGGAAAGGATTCGAAACTAAATTGACAAAGGAAAGGAACTGGTAATAAATGAACAAAAGAGCTAAAAATCATATTTTAGAAAATCGGCGTGAAGACGTTACACATCTTGCAATGTTATAAATCAGCTGGTGGTCCAACGGACGCAACACCTTTGTTATTTACTTTCTTGATATATATTTGTTGTACTTTTGTTGTTTTAGAGACTTGAGATTCTTTTTCCATTTTTATTTATATTTTGAATACAAACAATTACATTAACTCTGTATAACCCTGGGTATATATTTTTGTGTTTTAATTAAAGCGTTCAATACTTATTCGCTTTTTACCCATTTTCATTAAAGATGGCTCTACAATGGCCGAATTTTTACATTTAAATATGTTAAAACGTTCGTGGTTTTTAATTAGATACTCCGATTAAACGACAACATTTTAGATATCGAAAGTGGTTAAAAGTTCCATTCGTTAAATGGACACTTTAATAATCAGGTGATTCCATAATTTTGTATCATGAGAGACGATAGCTCCAACAAATTATGTTGCAAACCTACTCATGCGTTAGTATCATAGATACGAATAACTTTGTTATTATATAGTGATATGATTATTTTTAATTAGTCAATCTGATAGATAATTATTATGTATTATCAACAATTGATGATATTAAAATACACAATGAACAAAAGATTTTATTATCTAAATTGTTAACTACTAATAATACGACTAATGAAAAGTTATGTATTCGACTGAAAAAATTAAGAGGAAAACTGTGTCTGATAATTTTATAAAATCATGAAAGAGCGCACATTTCCTAAAATGTATTCAGAACGCCCTGTATCTGTAGTCAGAAACGTCATTTTGAAACTAAATACATTCAGTGCAAAAGATTTAATGATTTCGAGGAAATTTTTTATGTAAATTTAAATAATTATTATTTAAAAACTAATTGGCAAGTTAAACCATGTGAATACCGCACTTTCTGTTTTTTAATAGACATTGCACACACTTTTCCGACTGGATAATCGTTACAATTAATTTGAAAACATTTAAGCGACTCGATGTATTTATCGACCACTGATTTGAATAAAACCAAGGAAGAAGTAAGTCGCTATCTGCCGAGTAAATACTGCGAAATATGAAATATTTTATCATTAAACGATACCAGGTTGTAGAAACTTAAGTTAAAATTAGGTCGAAAATTGAGAATTATACCTGGTGGTTGGAACAGCTTTCTGAACAAAAATTTCATTTTTATATAAACATATATTTAATTATTTATCTTTGAGAGATAATCCGAGGTTTATCATATCCTTTACTACCAATCTTTTAATAAACAAAATCAAAAATATGATTTAGTTTTTATATAGGTGAACCAGTAAAAGCAATATTGACTTTATCAGTTGATGTAATAATTGCTGAACATTTATATACCTAGAAATTCGTATCAGATGTTAAATTTAAGTATAATTTCTAGATTTTAATCATATCGTCTCTGATAATATATTTGGGTGGATAGATTAATTGCAAAATTACCGGCGATAACAAGATTGAAACTAAATAATTAGCTCATTTCACTTTCTCAGGAATCAATCAAAATAATTAATTAATTAATAGGTACCCATTACTTTGCAAACTTGTATGTTGGTTGCAGTTCTCTTTCATCGTTTTATCACCTGATACATAGTTATAATAACTATTTTAATTTTAAATATCACATATGCTGAAAACCGTTACTTTCACTGCTTGCACATAATATACATAGAGTAACGAATAAGGAAGTATTTCTTAGCTAGCTAATTTGTTTTCTAAAGATTTATTCATTGTTAACAAAAAATTATTGCCTACGGTTTAATTTTATGCTTTATTTCGAACAATACCACTCAAGATTAAAATACAGCTATCCTAACTTTCCTTTTATTATAACTGATGCAGTTCTGCATGTATATACACGAGATAAACAAGTTTGACAACTTTTGGTCTAAAATAAAAATATTTGTTTATTTTTATTAGACAAAGAGAAGTTATATTTCTGCAGAATTTATTTTGGATCTCTTTTTAGTTTAGTAAATTCATTTATTATTATTTTTTTGCAGGGCTCGAGGGGTTTATTACGTGAAAACAAATGCTGATCCTCCATTTGCACAAGGGGATCCAAAGAAAAGAAGAAGGGCCATTACCATTGACAAATTAAGAAATAGCTGACAGAAATAAAACAAATCAAAAGGAAAATGATAATTTCGTAGACTAGTAGCTTGCAATTAGTGAAGAAAGAAAGTTATGGTCCAACTGAGTGAACTCTAAGTCAAACTTGTATTAACATATGTTTGTATGTGTTGTAGCGTAATATTTAGAATAGGTATACAGTTGTTGATGTAACAAAAGATTAATAAAGATAATTACATAACATTTTCTCATAACAGTCATCGTTTTAGTGTTATTTTTGTTATTATGTAAAATGTTCTTAGATCCTTCTGAATGAAAATAAAATTCCTAAATGACCAGTGAAATATCATCTATTTGAATAAGGGTTTTATTCAGTTTAAACCGAGTGGCGTGGTCTAGTGCTCTAGATCATTGCTTAGCATTCGGAAGGTCACCGGTTCGAACCCGGGTCCGCTGCTCTGATTCAAGTTTTCT
Organism: Agrilus biguttatus; assembly: GCA_963921985.1. Lineage (NCBI taxonomy): Eukaryota > Metazoa > Arthropoda > Insecta > Coleoptera > Buprestidae > Agrilus > Agrilus biguttatus. The sequence goes on along the minus strand of OY998119.1, from coordinate 12,148,955 downwards.
GTGGTTTCCTTGGATCACTTAAGCAATAATATTCCACAGATAATCATTCATTTCCCTTCTGTCTTTATTTCGTCCGTCTCATCATTCTCTCCCTAACCACACCACCCACCCATTCCTATGATTCCTGCAAGGAGGCGGAAGAGGGCCTTACGCCCTACTCTCCGGCTTTGCACTACAGTGTAGGTCGGAGGGACTGCCCGCCCACCAGCGAGAGTATCTGGTGGGAACGAAACACACAAAAAAATTTTTTATTCCGTTTAAGTAGGAAGATTGTTCATTTCAGTCTTCGAAATTTCAAATTTATTTTTCATTTAATTCCGAAATGCAAGATTGATAGACAAATATATATATATATATATATATATATATATATATATATATATTTATGGTATAAAAATTTTCTTTTTGTTTAATATTTATACTGAACATATATAAAAAGAAAATCACGAAATGTACATGTCACATTATTTTACAGTAATTAATTTGGTCAGATTTTTATTTAAATAATAGATAACAAATAACAACTATTGTACAACTTTCAACTCTACAATTGTTACTTAAAACTTCCACTGTTTATGATTATGAATCTAAAACTGGATAAGAAAGTTGATCTCACAATTTCTACTTTTCTCCTAAATGCAAAGAATCCATATCACCGAAATAAAAATTGGCGAGATGTAAATGGTCGTTACCTAAATTTTGACTTTCCATAACTGGACATTTGATAGACATATATTAAATATCAAATCAATTAAAAATTTTCAAAACATACATGAGATAAACAAGTTTAGCAACTTTTGGTCTAAAATAAAACTATATGCTTATTTTTATTAGACAAAGAAAAGTTATATTTCTGCAGAATTTATTTTGGATGTTACATATTTACAAATTTAACACATTATTATTAGTATGTAGAGTATTTTAAGAACAAGTGAGAGACAAAAACAAATTTTCAACAAATTACCTTATGGAACAGAGCGTAAAAAATGTATTGCGAATTTTTCTAGAAAATAATAGGAGGTACTTCAAGGATATGTTTTAACAATAGCGTACCTTCTTTACAAACATAGATTAAGTACATATTTTAAATTACTCCTTTACTAGAAGTTATATGCTCAAAGACAATACATTTTTACGTTACAACGAAAAATGAAGACAACCGTGACAAAATCGTGCTAATATCAAAGCAACAACAAGTTTATCATTCAAAATAGCAAATGGCAGTAATTATATTTATACTCACTACTTCTGCTTAATTTTTATCATGCACTTCATACAATAGTCATGTTAGAAATTCAATAAGGAAAAATATTTATTCGCTACAACGAATATTGTGTTTATATATTTTATTACAGCTTAGACAACGTAATCAACACATGTTATTTAAATTTCATTAGTTCTAGTTAAAAATTTCTACTTGAAACGTATGACATCCATTTGAACAAATTTGAAAATCTACCTCTACCTAATTCCACTGATAAACAACGAAAACATGTACTACTCTTCGCGATAATTGTCTACAAACAAAATACAAACATATACCATGTAGGATTATTTACGATTAGTTAAATTTATTGACCAATAGAGAGACAGTTCTATAGAAAAAGTTTTGCTGAATAAATTCATTAATAAAACACACAACATATAGGTAATAAGATTAGATCTGCATAATTACATCGACCATCATAAATTGTCAAAATAAAAACACTTTTCAATTTGAAAGTTTTGGAAAGTGTTTTTCAGATTTATTTTCTGTTTTCTCTACCATTACTAATGTGTAGCTTCACTATTATCAGTGGTCTTTGAAAATATAATATTTACCTAAAGTACCTTATTCGAAACAAGAAATTGGTCATGAAGATAGAAAAAGGAGCCGATAATCAATAGGTAGGGGTTGTAATATAGACCAAGCACAAAATTAATTTTGTAGCATTTTGAACTTTAGAATTAGTTTCGAATTTATAAAGGTCACCACCCATATGCCCAATGTTTGGTTTGTTAAGCTAATGTACTTAGTTATACTAGCTTAAATTAGTAAATCATTTTACCCATGGATGAATTAATCAAATTTATGACACTAGGAAATATTTATATTCATAAAGATGACCTTAATGTTTAGAGTTTCGTACTTCAAGAACAATCACAAATACTTATACGAAAATTTTACTGGGGAGTAATTTATAATATCGCCACAGTAATTTCATGGGGTGTTTAGTTTAGCCATTTATTCAACCCTTAAAGCGTTAAGAATAAGTGGGCAACTCAGAGTCGGAGTTCATCCTTTTGGTACAAAATTACCTGAAAACTTATTTTTTTAAATAAATATTGTATTTTATGTAATTTGGTTTACATTAATCATAATTTAAAGGAAAATGTGAATATCGTTTTAAAAAATGTTATTGTAAATTAGATAAACGAAGTCATTAGAAGTAATGAGGTAATAAAAAATTTAATATAGCAAAACAGTTAATTATTGTAGAGTATTTTATATGCCCGCAGATTGATAACAGCGTTACATTTTTGTAAGAATAGAATATTGATTGGATTTTTCCATCATGGTTAGTTGAGGAAAGCGATTTTGCACCCCAAATACAACTATGGTCTTGGGTTTCTTATATTTCCGGGGGTATGTGATATATTACCGGAAAGGGCTAGTCTATAAGAAGCTCACAAATACTTTTTGTTCTGTTTTCTATTTTATTTCTCTTTATATATAAAATCTTTAGAGATACTGTCGAAAATATAATAAATAGTTATAATAAAATTTAAAGCCAGGTTAGAAGTAAAAATATTTTGTTTCACAAACAACACTTACACCAACGTTTAAGTTAATTACTCGTTTCATGCAAATAGTTTCGTATATAGAATTGATACACATTTCTATAAATTATTATGGCTATTAAAAATATGTGTCAGTTGTATATCCGAAACCATTTACATATAAAAATTAATTACCTTGCAATTACCCTTGATGATGCCTTATATAACAAAGGCGAAATTTGGCTTTAACTTTTATAATATTTATATATGACGGAAAATAATGGAAATTTAGAAACAACAAATAAACGATACTAAACACAAAGTTGATTATTTGTATGATAAGAAACATTATAAAAAACAATTCAGATACCGCAAACAATGATTCAAAGTCAGGCGTTAATAAACTTAATTGTGGTATATGTAATAAAGCCTACATAGGCCAAATGGGCCGATATTTCAAAAGAAGGGTGAAAGAACATAAATAAGCCTTTGAAAACAAGATCTCAAGTACAGCTTACGCAGAGCACTTGTTACAAATTTAGAATTTTAGAATATCTGGAGACCAATAAGTTTCACAAAATAAGATTACTATATAACATACATTCCCTCTTAAAATATTTAGTAGTAGTTCAGTTTTTCGACCCTCGTCCTTAGTTTTAATATATAAGTGAGTTTTTAATTAATTTAAGTTTAGTATTTTTTTCAACTTGATGAAGCCACTTCTTGGGGAAATGGAGACAGTGGTCATTAAAGACTGTTTTGTGACTAAAACTTTGTGTTTAATTCAGTTATTAATATGGAATTACAGGAATGAAAAACTTCCTCGTTTCAAGCATAAATATTTGTTGTTAAGTTGCACTTTCAAATATAATTGTTCTCTATAATATGAAACTGTGAATATTTGGTAGCTGAAATTATTTAGTCTTAAAACCTTAATAAACATTCTATTAACTTTATGTTTTCATAGTATTTTAGGTAGATATTTTACTTATTTTGACTATCTAAAACACAAACAATTAAATTGCAATCACGTGTACATAAATTCACTCATACTCATGCTTTATATCTTTTCCTACGTTTCAGACACTATTGTCCCTAGCTAAGCCTATTATAATTCCATAACTAAACCTATTCTAATAGTCATCTCGATTATTTATAGCAAGTATGACGACATAGATAATTCGCCAATTATTATTGTCAGCACAGCCTTAAGAGTGGTAACACCCGACGGTATATCATAGTGAGTATATTTTCCAGGCATCGCCAAAAATTTTCTTTTTGTTTTTTGACTCGACCGAAACATACCGAATAATGATTATCGATAAACAAATAAAGTACAACAAGAGTATACGCCACTCCTTAAAAACAATACTATAATACAATAATTAACTGATAAATTATTTTATGTAGTTACAAGTATCTACAGAAGATAGAAAATCTAATTGCATAACATTACAATAAAACTTTGGATAGATCAATAGCTAAATTGTTTAACGGAAGCATTTCCCACTGATTACTGAAAATTAATAGAATGTTGTAACTTGTAGATGGCAGGGAACATTTTCATTAAAATAATTTCTCTTGTTACAGCAATAACAAAATATAGAAAATATATCTGCTTATATAACAGAAAAAATGACGAAATAAATTGCAAAACTCACATTATCGCCAATGAAAAACGACACGTCATATACCAATAAGTTATTTGTTTACATTATCACAAATATGTCTATTAATAACCATATGAAATCCAAAGATGTAAAAATTATAAGACGAACCACAAGATGAAAAATTGCTACTCGTAGCGATATTCCTTCATTAAAAATTGACTAGTTTGATGAAAATTCATTCTTACTAGTAAAACACAAGGTAATGATTTTCACAAAACTGTATTTATTCGTGACATATGTTTCGCTAAACATTAGCTTCATCAGAGGAGTAGTATATATATACTGTCGTCCGATGATACCAATGTTTGACGAAACATGTCACCAAGGTATAAAATTTTACCAATTACTTCATTAAATCTTCGTAGTATGAGTATCAATCGTATTCATTACATCTTTGTATTTTTAGGTAATAATCACATACAATCAACTACATCAATTTATACGATTCACATGAAAAGTTTAACATCCTCTGGAATAAATGTTATAATAGTTCTTTACAAATATACGAACACTTAGATATCTACTAACAAGAATATCGTAGTATTAATTCATTAATTAGTTATTCCTTCATTAATTTTTAAATTTTGATTCGTGATACCAACAACACTGAATTAATAGTACGTTGGGTACTGGGTTGATAATGTTAAGCAAGAATATTAATTAATAGTTAATGATGCTATTGAAACAATCAATGCACTTACGTAGCACATTATCATGTTGAGCACCATTTTGTGATTAAATTAAAAAATTTTGTTCTCGTATTAGAGGTACACATTTGTAAAAAGGAGCCGAAAATTTTATTAAAATCAGAGTTGTGCTTTTTCTTGTTTTAGTTCTTCTACTTATGGGGAATATGGTATATAAAGATAATTCTGCAGAATTCTGCAGGGTAAAGCAAGAATAGATGGAATACCATTTGCAAAACTTGTAGATAACTTGATTATAATTAAAACTAAATATGTGTAAAAAATACAGAATATATAGGGTCATTCAAACTGAATGGTACATTAGACGTTTTAGGGAAACTGATAATGTTACAGTGAAAATTTGGGAGGATGATTTATTTAACTAAAATAATATCAACTGTCGAGCACCTCCGGTTATACCGGAAGTTGATGTCAACTTTCTTATTTTAAATAGAATGGTATATTTTTTACTATGAATTCGTATGAAACATAAAATTTTGATAACCAACTTGTATGCCTATGATGAATAGTTTCTGAGATAATTTAATTTATTGGAAAAAATATTGCACCGTAACCCAAACTATAAAAAATTATAACTTCTATAAAAAATAAAATGACTTAGAATGTTGAAATTTTTACTAGTTATAGCTAAGTCAAGTCAACGGCTAACGTCATGCCAAAACTAAGTTTTATAACTTGTACAGGGCGTTCAGAAAAAAAATCCAAAGTTTCAAAACACAAACACGAATAACTTTACTTTTTCGGATGGGACCTACCATATTTTATCCTGTCATTCGATTCCATTGGATGCTTTCCATTCTTAATTTAAAAAAAAATCCAAAATTATTTAAAATTTTTCAAATAAAACAGTAGGAAATATCCAGATGGATCGAAGGAGGATAAAAAATTGAATCGAATGACAAAATAAAATATGATAGGTGCAATTTGAAAAGATGAACTTATTCGTGTTTGAAGTTTTTATACTTTGGATTTTTATTTCTGAATGCCCTGTAAAAATCATAAAGCTTAGTTTTGACATGACGTTAGCCGTTGACTTGACTTAGCTATAACTAGTAAAAATTTCAACATTCTAAGTTATTTTTTATGGAAGTTATGATTTATTATAGTTTGGGTTGCGGTGCAATCTTTTTTCCAATAAATTAAATTATCTCAGAAACTATTCATCGCATAATGGGCATACAAGTTAGTTATCAAAATCACCTTAAATTATTATGTTTCATACGAATTCATCGTAAAAAATGTACCATTCCATTTAAAATACGAAAGTAGACATCAACTTCCGGTATAACCAAAAGGGCGCGACAGTTGAAATTATTTTAGTTAAATATATCATCCTTGATAACACTTACCCACTTACAAATTGTCCTGAAGAAATTTAATTTGAGAACGAAATATTCTTCGCAAAATTTTGCATATCAATTGAACAGCTTGTGTTTCTCATTATAAACAATAATCATATAAAGCAAGAAACTAGTGAAAACCACATATGTCCTTATATGTATATAAACGAATTGAATATTATCGCCCTTAAGTAAGAAATATAGCGAATGGTCCTTCTCTCCTACTGGTCCATATCTTCTAGCTTTACCTTGTCTATACTGTACAAAATAATCAGAAATACTTTTCTCCATTGTCAGGTATATACGTATATATACAAAGAAAATAATTGCTGTTTCTGGATTATACTGTTGAAAGCTTCTTTTTACATTAGTACATTTCTCTGCTTTTTGGATTAGGTACATAATTAAGACTGCAGTCGCTTATGTACATATTATACAAATATATGTATAACTCACGCTTTATATAGTTTATCATTATTCTATAATACACATAATATATACTTTTAATGAGAATATACAATTAATTACTATAATACCTTAATATTTATATTAAATAATTTTATTATGAATTTTACTGCAAAAGTTTCAAAAATACTTTGAAATTGACATTTTTCTAACTAAATAAATTTTTCTTTAGTGCAACTCTTAACAATTGCAGTGTTACATATCTTTATCAGTAAACTACAACTCTTCTAGAAATTTTGTTTTCTAAACCTTGAAATGATAGCAAGCTTACGTTAAATGCTATGTGCTTTTGGTGAACAATATGATTAATAAAAGTTTTATATATTCAGTTCTACGTGACACGATTACAAAGAAAAACATTGAAGATCGACAGCAGATAATGTAAAATTATAGTTCAATATTTAAGTTTAAGAGTTAAATAAACAAAAATCTTTAAGGATTAAATGGTTTTTTATAAAAGTAATACAAAAATGTATCATCATTTGCTCGTCACAAATTTATTACAAAGATTGAAGAATAAAAGTACACTGGAATAGTTTCGTTAAATGTTTTATTGTACTCGACAATTGTTTCGATCTTTGCGATCATTTTCAAATGTATACTATTGAAAATGATCACACAGATTGTTTAAAAAAATACTTATTACCCTTATTAAAAAGCTTTGTAATTTTAAAATGTAGTTATGTAAATTAGGAATAAAACTGTTTTGCTTAATTTTGGTTTTTATGTGCACATTCACTAGCATTAATTTATTTTGATCATAGTTGTGTTTACTACTTTACTACTACGCGTGTCTGTTCAAAAGATAACAGAGTAGTAACAAGTGCAGTGTAATGGTGTTTTTTTTCGGTCCGATTGGTTCATTTCAATTATTGTACTCCATCACATTCGGTTTCACGTAGATTAGTAAATACGAAATTAATTAAAAAAAATTTTTTTCAAAGTTTTCAGTGCTACAATGTTCATTTTTTGTGCAGAAAACGTGTTCATTATTATTATTATTATTTTAAATTTTAGTGCACTTATCTTAAGTTGGATCACTCATAATGAAAATACTTATTTACGTATTTCTTTACATAAAGATAAAGGCCTTTTGACCTTAGTCTCAATATTTGTTGATCTGTAAACAATTTATCAGCACAATTTACATATTAGATTTTCTCATTTATACGAAAAATAATATAATAGAAGTAGTAATTTTTATTTCGAAATGCGATGTGCATTCCTTTAAAGATAGTATGTACTTCTTTCTACATACATGTCATATTGCTTTGTATATTTTTTCGGTAAATACGGAGTTTGAAAACTGTTTCTGTAGTTTTCAATTTCAAGAAGATCTCTCAAGATTTTACACCACCCTTTTATAATCTGTAACTGTTAAGTATATTTTGTTTGACAATGTCAATACAAATAAATTATTAATTGCTTATAAAATGTTATTTCAGATCTCAATTTGAGACTAATAATTGACTTTAAAATTTTTTCATTTAAAGAATTAGATTCCTGTTATAACATTTTAATAGAAGCGAAAATCTCAACTTTCATTAAAGTATATGAAAGATAAGACGTACAATATTTATCACCAAATGCTGTAAACGTTTATTAACTGAAGTTTGAACAGATAGAATGCTTAGTACGTTCTATCATCAACACTACCATGCATGTAAGTGTCTGATGGTTCAGGTTGGACAGCTTCTTGTCGGAAAGGATTAGTGTTCGGTAAATTACCGGTAAACGGATTGCCTGATTGTACTATTGGGGGACTGTATGGGGGAGGAGGGGGTGACATAGGATCAACTGATCCGTAACTAATGTTTTTACCACTTAGCTGACGTTGAAGGAGTCCATTACTTTGCATCTAAAATAAGATAAGTATAATTAATATAGTATATAATGATATTTTTATCAATACGTAAGCAACAATTACGAATTCTGTAGAATCGCTTACACTAGATGATGTTTTAATTTCTCCTTTGAATGCTGCATCATACGGATTCCAATTTTTATCTTTATCAAAATCTGCCCAGGGTTGTAGTTCTCCCGAGGCAAAGAAACCATAAAATGTTATCCCGATATAGTGAACTACTGCAGCAACGATAAAAACGATTTTCCATTGTTTTAACGCCTAAAATAAAACCATTTATCGTCTCTTATTCGTAAATAGAAACTAATGTTCAATTCTACTTTTTACAAGTAACTATAGCGATTAAGTTTGTAGACTGCAAAATTTCTGAACTCTTGCAATTTAGACTTTTAAGATTTGAATAGAATATTTAAAATATAAGACACAAGGAGCTTGTAAAAGAATGTCGTAAAGTTATTGTTAAAAAAGTATGGATACAAATAAAGTGGCGAAAAGAAATTGAAGAAACATACGCAAAAACAGGAAAGAGAGAGGAAGGACTAAGGACAGAAAAGAAAGAAAAACTGAATCCTATCAAATAAACTGAAAAAGAACTCACTCTAATTACCGCTAATAAGGCACTATCACAAATTATATTAATATTTGTCCACTTAATATTTAGACGAACAGGGATTTTAATGCTTTCGTTTTTGGATATGTTATCTTCATCTAAGAATTATTCGGAATCAACCGTGTAATTCAATGCCGGTAGGGGTATTAGCCCTCATAGTAGTTGTTTTTATTGATTCCATATTTATATTTATTAATATTTGTAGTATTAGATATGAATGGAAGGCTAAAAGATATTGAATGAACTATGATAACAGTCTCTAAAGCGCATATGGCGAAACATGATTATAATTTTATGTAAAGGAATGAAGGAACTGATGTGAAACAAAGATAAGGAAATAGAGGTATGGAGAATGTGTACCGAAGAAGTATGTAGAATTAAATTAGAAACGAAGTTTAAAAATGAAATAAAAAAGGAACAAGCAGCTTTATCCAAACAAGAAGATTTCGATCTTTCCTTATTTTTTCCGTGACAAAACTTTATTATAATCAGAAATATAATTGACTTTGTACGATATTTGAAAGCTCTTGTGCGATAGTAAAAGGTAAATATATATATGTACATATATATATTAGATTGTATTGAATGTACGGAAATAATTCGTCTTAAAAAAGAATCTTCATTCGAATAAAGAAACTGTGTCACTAAATTCTTTTATCCGGCTAATTCTGTTTCTTAAATCTCTTTGCGCCCTGTAAGTAGACCAGAGTTTCTTTAACGTTGAGGAAGAAAAATGGCAAATCGTGATAAATATTTGTATCAGTTTAATGCACTTTGTTACGGTATAATTCTGTTTAAAGGAGCTGTCGAAATTTATAAGTCCAATTTGCGACAGTAGCAGTTTTAGAATCATGATTCGTGCTTGATTAACGCGAGAAAGTCAGACTGACTGCGTTTAGTAGCAACAAATCACCGAACCCCGCGATATTCATTTCCATGCTGCTTCGTAGCCGACGCGTCGGTCCCTCCTGCAATACATCATCGCTCCCTCCCTCTTTTTGTTGTTCTACACGGTTGATTCTGATCATATTCGCCAAAATGAACTGTCTACATGGATCTTTGTGGCAATAGCCGGACCGGATATTACAAAATTGTTCAGTCTTCCTTGAATTTTCCGAACCCAAATATTGCACATTCATCCTATTTTTAAATTTATTCCGATTGACAATCAAATTAGAAGAAGGAAAGATTTTGACCTAGACTTTATCGATTGTCTACGAAATTGTCCTACTTACTCCTGGACCAGTAGTTTCTTTGATCGTTGTGACAATGTATGGACACACTGATCCTGCGAGTGTCCCTATCCCGTTGGAGAGTCCCATCAGAATACTGGCGTACCTTGGAGCAATGTCTAAATGATTGACGTTGAACCCTGAAATGGCAAAACCGCTAAAGGCCACTCCCATACTTAAGGCAATAACAGCAACAGACGCCGTTTTAGCATATGCAACTACGAGGAAGAACGTGGCTTCCATGAAAAAGCCTCCGCAATTGAAAAGCTTCCTCACTTGAGTTGTGGTGAGAATTTCCTTTTTTCTTAAATGATCTGCCAATATACCCCCTGTGGGCACAATTATGGTCATCAGAAGATGAGGAAGAGCTCCAAGAAACGCATTCTGAAATAGGAAATTCTAAATCGAGCAGGAACTTTAGACATAGGTTAAAGTATACAAATAGTGGCGGTTTGTCCATAACAGCTGCAAAACATATCTTTCTTTTTTTAGATAGAATAATCTAAACTAATAATTTTCTCTTTCTGTATTATTTTTTTATTTTGAATATATGCAAGTTATGCAATCATTTATACATGAGTTCAAAGAGTTAGGCTCTCCGTTTATTCAGCATACCCATTCTTGCATTTAGAAATATGACCCGCCATCTTCCAAAAGTATCAAGAAACGTTAAAATAATGCCTTACAATGAAATTACAGAAGTTGATATAATTGACTGAGATGTAATTTAAACGTGTGGAAAATTAAAAGTGAACTTAATATATACTGTATATTTGTAAAAAAGGATTTACTAAACAAACGCCAGAATTATATTTGCAAGTGACGAGAAATTAACCGTAAAAAAACTACCTACTACAAAAGACAGTTTAACATTAACAGGTACACTAAAACAGAGTGTATTGTAAAGAATATATGTTACTTTCTGGTTTTCCTTTTATATTCTTTACTTTAATATAACGTTAATATTTTTAATAATAAAATACTTTTTAGTAGAGGTTAAATTGAAATACATTAATATGATATTAATTTTGAATTAACTTTTGCCTGCTACGATTACAACAGTAACAACGACGTTTCGATTCCTGGCGAGAGAGTGACAGCAGTAGCAATTTTTCCTCATTAAATTTAGGTAATCTGTAGTAGATACAAATTTATAGTAGAATGATGATTCGGACTTGTAGGCCGTGGTCGATGTGAACGGTTTCGTCCATACGTTTCGTCGGCAACTGCGGCTAGCATCATCAGTGGGTGCTGTGTTGACTACGTGTGCAAAGATTATACCTCGAAGTCTCGCACAGCACCCACTGAAGATGTCAGCCGTAGTTGCCGACGAAACGTCTGGACAAAACCGTTCACATCGATCACGGCCTACAAGCCCGAATCATCATACTATGAATTCCGGCCGTAAATTTTATGTTCTTATAGATACAAATTTAATTCAAAGTTAATATTATAGTAGTAAAGTTATTATTTTTCTTTGAAAGTTTGCAGAACGCTTATAGAGAGCTTAAAATTAAAATTTTCCACCTGAGGAAGCCACAGTACGATGGACTAGCTATTGTAATGTCCTCGAGGCATTATATCCTACAGCGATGTACAGAAGGATTACTTAGGAAAATTTAAAGAGCTTTATAGTGCTGACAAGAACTGTTTAAATATTACGTATCCAAGTAGGTAATGTTATTTTTGTTAGAAGTTAAACGTTATTATATTGCAAAATTATGAACATTATAACATATGAAGTAGGTCTTCAGATAAAACTTACCTCTTCCAGATCCATATCAAAGACTTCCTTCATGTATTTCGGTTGAAATAATACCAAAAGGTAAAAGTTGTACGATCTGCAAAAGTTAGCAACGAAAATGGCATAAACTGGTAATGACGTGAAAAATGCTTTCCACGGGGTATTGTAGATTGATGGTATTGTATGTGAGTCAGATGTTTTCCCCAACGAATTTTCTATATACAGAAGCTCCCTGGCTTCAATGGTCGGATGTTTGCAGGGTTTTTCAAACACAAGCCAGAGCCAATTTAAATACCATACCATACCCAAGAACCCATAGAAATAAAATGGACTTTGCCATCCTAATCTCTTAATTAATTCACCTGATATAGGCATTGCAAACATTACGCCAGCGTAAGTTCCACAGAATGCTAAAGTTGCTAGTCGAGATCGTTCAAGAGGAGGTGACCAATACCTCCATATACCATGGCATGCTGGATATGTAACACCCTGTTGGTGTACAAGAAAAACACTGTGAAGTTCGAAGAAAGAAAATATACTAATGAAACAGAGTTTAACACATTGATTCGATTTCGAAATTGTGGCCATCAAATATTGTTTAATTTTTTGTGTTCTCGTTCATGTCTGTTTTGACGACGATTTGTTAGAATTGTCACAATTTGCTTACCTCAACAAGTCCCTGCATAACTCTAAGCACTAATGCAACGTGAGTTGTACTGAGTGACATTGCTCCTGGAAGAAACAAATGTATTATGGAGGAGCTGACAATTGCCATTCCAAAAAGCTTATTTGCTGGGTACTTTGTCGCTAAAAATCCTCCAGGGATTTGGGTAATGAAGTAACCCCAAAATATGGAAGAATCTAAAGTTGACGTTTCTGCAGGCGACCATTTCGATGTTATATTTTTCTGTAAAAGAAATCAACAAATCGCATTTTCTTTATGGAAAATAGTAATTAAATTTAAAAACATCGTTGAAATGAATAGTTTTGCATTAAGTGGTTGGCGGTAAAGAATCAATCGTAATGACGTTTTAAAATAATGTGTATACAGAGTATAACAAAACAATTTGACAAAAGTGTGCTAATGATGTGAGTCCCCAACGATAGTTTAATTCTCCGTTTTGTAGCCATATTCACTTATCAAATGTGGCATGTTATTTGGTTACAGAGAATGCCTAGTGCATTAAAGAGATTTGTACTGTATTTACATGTTTTCAAAAATAAGATGCAAATCGGATTTTCGATCATGTTAAACAAGAACATAAAGGTTTTTAAGAAGGTTTTAGAAAAACATGAAGTAAGTATTTTTAATAAATAAAAATATGCAGTTTAAACTTTCACTGGTGCAGATATTGTGAAAATACATTTTAAGAAATAATAAAACGAATAAAGCAGGTTTATTGACGGAACTCGACAATCGTTTCGACAGGGGTCTATCATTACCAAGAGTAAGCAGAATTACTAAATATATAAAAAACTTAAAACTTTTTTGTGTTTCATTCCCACCAGTTACTCGTGTTGATAGGCTGGCAGTCCCTCCGACCTACACTGTAGTGCAAAGCCAGGAATCGTGGAAATGGGTGGATGGTGTGGTTAGGGAGAGAAAGATGAGATGGACGAAATGAAGACAGAAGAGAATGAAAGATTATCTGTGGAATATTACTGCCCCATTATTTGTATAAGTGATCCAAAGAAACCACAGAAAACTTGGACCATAGCAGCCAGACCCGGGTTCGAACCGGTGACCTCCCGAATGCTAAGCAATGATCTAAAGCACTAGACCACGCCGCTCGGCTTAACCCTCAAATTATTCATAATCCTTCCAATATTTTGTTCCATACACTACGTTAAAAAAACCAGTCCAAATATAAAATCACATCTCAAAAGATTAGGTATCACAGCCATTGTATCCAATAAAAATACTGTTAAAAAACTACTTGTCAATAATAAACCAAAATTTGATCCCCCAGATAATAGCGGCGTTTATAAAATTCAATGCAATGATTGTGATGCTGTGTATATTGCTCAATCAGGCAGATCCCTTAACACTCGTAAAAAAGAGCATTTGAAAAGTATCTTAAATAACAATTTTACAAGTATTTCTACATATTGTATTTCAAATAAACACAATATTAATGAAAATTTTCAAATACTACACATACAACCAAAAAGTAAGAAATTAAACTATTTTGAAAATTTAGAGATTAAAAAAGCTATGTATAACAAGCATAACATTGTAAATTCCCAAATAGAAACATATTCAAACAATTCCCCTTTACTTTTGTTTAAACTAGGTAATTAAGAAATTTTCCCATCATTATTATTCACATTAAATATGTTTGCACACATTTATATATATATAGTAATTCTGCTTACTCTTGATAATGACAGACCCCTGTCGAAACAATTGTCGAGTTCCGTCAATAAACCAGTAAAAAATATACCAAGTGTTTTATTCGTTTTATTATTTCTTAAAATAAAAATATTTCCAAATCAACGTTTCCATAGAAAATCAGTCATGTAAAATGGTGACGTAATTCAAGTAAATTTGGTGCATATTGACTGATAACGATTGGCGTTAGTTTGACGGATTGTCGTCTGCAGTCCTTTTGTCATTCCCCCTCTTCCGGAAACGGATGAACTCCGCGCTTAAAAGGGCGCCTTCAATTCTAGACTGCTCTAGGCAGCTTTTACTTCGCTCCTCTTATTCGAAAAACCTTTCGTTCGATTCGGAAATTTTTTGTTTTCTTTAAGCTCCAACCCTTTCCACACTAATTACAATCTGCCTGCATTGTTAATGATAACGATTTTCAATTGTTTGGTTAACAATTCAGAACTCATAAGGTTTTTAACGTACATTTTTCTTTCAATTTAATCTCAATAGCTACAAAGTATTTATTATAACAAGAAGTGGCTTTTATTTCCACTCATGTAAATCAATAACTGATAAATTCCAAATTCTATTTATTCTCATTTGACAATTGTGTCTCCAACTTAAAATTATTTACAACAAATTGACTTATATTCTAGTTGATTTAAATTTAATAGTGGGAGTCGCTTAGGTCTAGTTGTGTGTTTATTATTAAATTACTGTTTTTAAATTTATTAACTTCTACAATATACAATCTATATAAAGATGTGTCAAGTTTCAAATTGTTTGGCCAATACTCTACTGGTGTGATAAAAAATTGAAATATTATTTGAGATATCTGATGTTAATAACTGAAGGGTAACTGCCGTTATCACTTGGTGAAACATGATTCAAAATTAAAAATTTAAATCAAACAAACTTGGAAATTTCACCTAAAAGTTTTTACGTCTAAACGTTTTAAGTGACATTCCCAAGTTTTTTTAATTTTTAAATCTCATGTTACTTGCGTTTGAAATTTTAAGTGTCTGTTTTCTAGATATTGAGAACATTCCAAGCAGGTGCCTAAGAAAATAAATACTACCGTTTCAAAAAAGAAGGATTAAAATCCTTATTCGTCTAATTATTAAGAACAAATATCTCACATTTGGAACGCGTCCTACCTGTTGATTCCATATTTATTTTTATACTTATATTTATAATATAGCCTGTAAAGGCCTTTCTGCCAGCGCCAACCTGATGAGACCCGATAGGTCGAAACCGCTCGTGGAATTTAGCTTTCAGTTCGTTGTACCTACTTGGTAGGACGCGTTCCAAATGTGAGATCTTTGATCTTAATATTTAGATGAATAAGGATTTTAATTCCTTCTTTTTTGAATATGTTATATCTTCGGCTAAGAATCATCGGAATCAACAGTGTAATTCAATGCCGGTAGGGGTATTAGCCCTCGGAGTAGTTGTTTATGTTGATTCCATACTTATATTAATAAAAATAAAATATATTTTTTCATTATTCCATTTTTATATTTATATTAATACTACCGTTGTTTATAAAAACTTATTGTGCCTAATAATTCCACAATGTAGTTGTTTTTTATATTATGATATGTTATTAAAAATGACGACTATTTGCTAAACTAAATAATGTTGATTTAATTGAATTTTTATACTATATGACAAGTTGTGTTACTGTTGACTACAGGTATGATTGAGTTTTCAGTAATAAGTATGTAAAGTTCTATCAGTAGTTTTTAATTTAAACGTCCAGATTTGAAAGAATTTGAGAATGACAGAAAGATTCCAATAAAATTTATATTCTCAAAAAGTACCGAAAATGAGCAAGGGTAAGGGTAATAAAATTTTCTACCCTGAATCGATAAATTATATTAAAACAAATTCTGTTAATCTTAAAGGCTGTATTTGTAATATATTTTTTAAATTTCCAGACCATATTCTAAGTAAGCAACTTCTTGGTGGAGCTCTGAATTAAAAGTATGAAAATTATTACGAACATGTCTCGGTTTATGTGAAAGTAGTGGCTAAAATATGTAATCAAAAAGAAAATTATAATTTCTCACCTCTCCTGCTTTAACCAATCCCATATTCGTCCTCATTCCAAACATTATCATAAATCCAAAACAGGCTAAGAGTGCAACAGTTACTCTTTTGGTTAGACATGGACATTCTGGTCTAATGTATTTGTCTATATGTCGGAGAGGAGGTCGTTCTGGCTCCGGTATACTTTCAGGGCTGCTCAAATCGTCTGCCGGTTTGTCCACACTCTCCGACTGTTTTTGTAAACCAAACTCTTCATACTTTGTATCCCTGAAAATAAGACAAAAGAAAAGAGACGAATAAATATTTTGGATCTCTAAACGATTTTATGCAAATATAGAAATATTTAAAAAGTTCACTTTAGCACTAAAGGTTGTTTTAATGTTTCTAGTTTTCATTTTTAATATCTACTAATCCGTCAGACACGTAGTCAAGCCTCTTGCCAAGGAGGTCATACGAATTAATGCAATTTGAAAGATTTTACCAAGTTTTTAATTCAATATTCACAAGAAATGTTTCGTTAAGCATTGACTTCTTCAAACTGGGTATTTACTACTTTCGATCGAGTTTTTGGACGGAAAATTGTGAAACATCTTTTAAATATTAAAATAAATACAATAAACGCTTTTAGATGCTACAAAAGATTTATTTAAAACTCTACAATTGTTTCGACCGTTGAGGTAAAAATTCATAATAATTCAAATCATCCTCTTTCACACAAACTTTCAGCATATAAATATATGATACACAGAGCTTTTTCAGTCCCCCTTTCAAACGAAAAATTAAAACATGAACTAAACATAATTCTAACAATTGCAAAAAATAATGGCTTTGATCCAAGAACAATTCAAAATTAAATACGTAAAAAACAATTTAAAATAGCATGCCAGTCTATATACCCATACACAAAAAACAAAGAATGCAAATACATATCTTTAACGTACTTTGGTAATATATCAATAAAAATCGCTAATGTTCTATCTGCAAACAATCTAACTGTTAGTTTTAAGACAAACACATATTTAAAACACATTCTTTTTAATTCAAAAGATAAAACTGAAAAATTTGAAAAAACTGGAGTCTATAAGCTAGAATGTACAGAATGTGATTCCTTTTAATTAGGCCAAACTGGAAGGTCATTTAGAGCTCGCTATAATGAACACTATAGATCATTTATATTAGGAAAAGATAATTCCAATTTTGCAAACCATTTTTTAGAAACAGGTCATCAGTTTCCTACTATAGAAAATCTTAAAATTATTCATAATCTAAATAAAGGTTTTAAACTTAATATTTTAGAATCATTAGAAATATATAAAGCATCAAAAATTTCGGAAAATAAATTGTTAAATGACCAGGTAGATTTGTACCACTCAGTACTATTCAATACATTTAATAATTAATGGTATTTCTAAAACATATATATCAACACTACTGTACATCTGTTTACATACATTCAATTTGTAATCATTTGTTTTGACAAATCTGTTTGTATTCATTCTATTTGAATTATTCGTTTGACAATGACAAGCTTTTTTGTCGAAACTATAGTTAAAAGGATTTGTAAATAAAAAGTGATAATAAACAAAGTAGTGTTTATTCATTTATAACGTTTATTGTGTTTATTTTAATATGGGTATTTACTGCTAAGTACTACAGTACTACAATAATAAATACGCAACAATTTTTTTTGCCAAATATTAACAACTTCAAGTTAGAGTATTCACTTCTGAGTAGTAAAGTAATAAAAACCCCAACCTGAACAAGCTAATGTTTGGCGAAACATTTGTTGAGTATATTACATAAAAATCTAGTGAAATTCTTCAAATTGTATTAATTCGTTGAGTACCCTGTGAAACGACCTTTTCGATTAGAAATAAAATTATGTTTTTCCTCTCTATATACAAATATATAGAACCGTTTAGATTTGAAAGAGTTTAGGTAATACAGCTTAAATGTAGAAAGTGAAGTCATAAAACATTGTGAATGAGGGTATGGATGGCTTTCAAGCGAATCCATTAGGGGCGACGAAGAAAAGAACAAAACGTCGGCTTTGATCGAAACTGCTGTACATTAATAACCATATCGTGACAATTTGACGAACGTAGCACAAATGCAGCCCCCACGTTCCCGATAAAGTCTCCAGCTTTATCCACCCCACGCGGAGGGACCACGGACTGTCCCTAATACGCATCCTGTTCTGCTCTAATGACTATAATCAGATTTAAAACAAACTGAATCAATTCTTTCCATTTACGTGATTTGTACGATAACAATAACGATTCGTTCATAAAAATAAGTAAATTCAGGCTTAGAAATTCGTGATTTGAATAGACTACAAAACTTCAAAGGCAACCCATAAAAAGATACTGTGAACACAAAGGAGAAGATGCCAAGAATACAATGAATAAAGAAAAGAAAACAATTTGAAATGTTCTTTATATAGAATTTTAGTGAAACTACAGGGAAAATTACAGTAACGCCTCAAACATGGTTTACTATTCATACATATGTATAAAATATTCTGACAACGAAAAAAGAAGCAGTTCATAAAAATGTCTGCCCATTAATCTTTCATCCACAAATATGTATAATACGATATTATAAAACATTGTTTCTTCCTTCGCGAATATAATTATAAGAACGAATGTAAAATAAACCATATAATATCAACACCTGGACATGATTCGGGACAATTCTCTAAATTTCTTTGATTAATATTCGTTATTTTCGCGACCCTTTATTTGTATTTATTTTAAAACATAGTAGCAAATATGATTGACTGTAAAATCAAACTATTTCAGTATCTTGTTCATCAATTTTTATTGTCACGCAATAAAACTCTCACATCTTTTATTAAAAAGATTAAATAAGCCATTTATGTTCATCTCAATCGTATACATTGTATTTCAAACCCGAAATTGAATTATATATGTACTAATCCAAAAATATATGAGTTTCAAATATTGACCATAAAAGGGGATGAGGTTTGTCTGCCTTTTATTAGGAACCATGTGACGTAGACATTTTGCACAAGTTAACACTTTCAAATATTCATCTTGCAATACTTAATTGCAATAGGTGGGAAATTACTCAAATATTTGAAAAAAGAAAATTAACTTTATATCATTTAAAACGACTTGTTATGAAGAATGCAAATATATAAAAATATATACATGTATATATTGTTTTAAAAAGTGTAATTATTGCCGTACGACCCTAAATCATGAAAACATTTACTTGAAGATTTATTTCCATGCAGTACAAAACACTGGGGGTAAACTTTAGTTTAGCCGAAATGAGTTATAAATTAAAAAAAATAAATTTTGCGTTCTATGAGGCTTTACGAACAGTGAATCACAAAAATTTTCCTGCGGAAATTCGTCATTTTCATTTTCCGGACTTTAGAATAACCGAAATCAGTTATATAATCTTTTTTAATTTGGATTTTAAACGTTTCTCTGAACATAAAAATACTAAAATTTCCCTACAGAAATATACCGTTTTCGTTTTACGAGCAAATTTAGTCGACTTTAGAATAACTGAAGTCAGTTAAATTAAAACTTTTTTCCTTTTGAATTTAAACGTTAAACACAAAAACACGAAAATTTAACTAACTTAACCTAACCTAACCTAACCCACGATTTTACTTATTGTCTCTAAAATCTCCATATTCTAATCTAATAGCTCATAAACGTTCCTGAAACGGATATATGTTTTTTTTACAAAACCGCCTCCAAAAATATTCGCATAGTTTGTCGGAAAATTCCTCTTCTGGAACATGCTGACCTATTAAATATTTTTTGGCTGCATTCCATTGAGATTTAATTCTCTGCGTATGGGTACCACCATCAGCAGCAAACTCAACGCTGTGGTTAACAGTTTGATGAACATAACCATTCGCAGAAAGTTGACTGTACCCTCTCCATAAGTCCGTATGTATTATGGATCCCGGCTCAACATTTGCTTTAATTATATCAATTAAAGTGGTTGAATCCCTATTATTATTCGGACACACAATTAACCTTACATCTTCGGAATTTCCCGCAATCATACACAATACCCAATGACCTTCAAGAATTCTCCCCCGATTATATTTGCTGGAAAATGAAAATTATGTATTTCCCTCAGCAAAACCTTTATATTTCTGTATTTTGAGAAGTCCTTAAAAGCAAAAAAATACACTGGGTCCACCCCAAAGTCCCTTCAGCCATAAAGTCCAATATTCAAATGGAAACTAATGTAACGTAACCTAACCTAGCATAGCAAGAAGTTGTTGGGAGTGAGTTTAGATATTCGGCCTGTCGAAATTATGGATGTCATATTATGTCATATGACTCGAGAGTATGGAAGCCACCGTAAAACACTATACAAAGAATTGTTTGAAGTTTTCATCCAATTATGCGTCAATAACATCTTCCTATAATCAGAACTCATTCGCAGAAACTTATGTTGTTTTTCATTGGATTATAAGTGTCGGTGGGATTTGTTGTTTGCTAAACAAAATGTCCAGGTATAAATGCGTGAGTTATTTATTTGTAGATCACAACTTCTACTCCATATAATCATCGAGCAACAGTGCAAATACCGTTATTCAGGTTCTCTTTCAACGAACGTGACCCTACGTCGGAACTACTTCTTTCGTCTAAATCCTCTTATATATCTGAGAAACATGACGAAGTATGAAATACGAAAATCGTGTAAATATATATTTCCATTAAACATAAATACAGAAAGATAAGGTAATTTTATAAATATATTGTATTCTAAAAAAGGGAAATTCATCACTATTTCCTACATTCGTAGTAAATGCATCAGCTTTTATAAGAAATAGTAAATTATTACTAAATGCACCTGTATATAATGCATTCTTAAATACTAGGAAATTCACGTCATCGATCCATTGGGAATCCCCAAATATTGGTTAAATATTGGGTTGTCTTTGAAATCTGTCTGATCATTGTTAATGAGGAGTTCACATTTAGAAGCTTTTTTGATTAGTAGTAGTTCTAGAATATTCAGTTTTCTGACTTTATTTTCTTTATGTAAAACTTGAACATCATTACAATTGATATTTTGATTATTTCTAATACAAGGTGTACTTAGGCCACTTGATGTTTTACCATTATGGATACCTTTTTTATGTTCTTTAGTGTCGTATCTATATTCCTCCCTCTCTGACCAATATAAAGGGATTCACAGTCGTTGCAGTTCATTTTATTTGAAATCACAAAAGCTTTTAAACGTAAACTCCCTATAATCAAATATCAGACAGATTTCAAAAACAACCCAATGATTGATTCTATTTGGTCATTGCATTCAATTTTTTATCCTCTTTCGATACATTGGATGTTTTTCATTCTTTATTTAAAAAAAATCCAAAATTATTTAAAATTTTTCAAATAAAACAGTAGGAAATATCCAGATGGATCGAAGGAGGATAAAAAATTGAATCGAATGACAAAATAAAATATGATAGGTGCAATTTGAAAAGATGAACTTATTCGTGTTTGAAGTTTTTATACTTTGGATTTTTATTTCTGAATGCCCTGTAAAAATCATAAAGCTTAGTTTTGACATGACGTTAGCCGTTGACTTGACTTAGCTATAACTAGTAAAAATTTCAACATTCTAAGTCATTTCATTTTTTATAGAAGTTATAATATTTTATAGTTTGGGTTGCGGTGCAATCTTTTTTCCAATAAATTAAATTATCTTAGAAACTATTCTTCGCATAATGGGCATACAAGTTGGTTATCAAAGTCACATTAAAATTTTATGTTTCCTACGAATTCATCGTAAAATATATACCATTCCATTTAAAATAAGAAAGGTGACATCAACTTCCGGTATAACCGGAAGTGCCCAACAGTTTTATTTTAGTTAAATAGATCATCCCAAATTTTCAAATCTGTAACATGCTTAGTTTCCCTAAAACGTCTAATGTACTACTCAGTTTGAGTGACCCTGTATAAAAAGAAAAGATAGTATATCTACAACCTATTTTTCATTTTATGTTAAAAAGAACTAGTTTCCTCATTTCCATATCGAGGACTATCTTACTTTAAAGTGAAGGTTAAATATCGGAGGGCAGAAAGAGGCTCCAGAAGCGATGTCATCAGCAGAAATTACAACGGCTTCTCTTAGTTAAAATGACGGAACAAAAGGTCTATTGTTCCTGGTGAAATTGCTTTTAAAGCATCCATAAACGCCTCGTTAATTAGTGAATTTGTCGGACAATTGGAAACATTAACGAAAAAATATGTTTAATTCAATATTTGACTAGATAATATTTGTTCCATTTGATGCAAAATGGTGTCATAAGCTTACAATATTTTACAGCAGAAACAAAAAGTGATTTAATTAATGAAATTAACATGCTGAATCTAAAGCTGTCCATAGAATTTTCCATCACATCAGAATTTTGAGTTTTTGTAACTTTAGTGTGAACATTACTAATCCCTTAAGATATTTTCAAGATCATGCTGCAATGATTTTTCTATAATTTGTGTATTTAATTATCACAATACATATTTTTTTTCATCAACATATCCACTTTAATTCGAACTGTTTATATGAAGAAAAATCGTACGTTATATTGATGAAGCGAACAAGGGCGGATCCAAGGGGGTACACAATAGGTTCGATCGCCCCTCTTCCGAGTTTTGATTCTTGAGCAGTGCTCCCGAATTCAGCTCCCAAATTCCCTCGAAATTCACAAACCCAACAAACCAAAACAATAGCCTAAAATATATGTTATATACCCACTTAAATTCATAACATACTATTTAAACCCCACGACCCTATAACCTAAGATTTTTAAACCTTGTAATCCGGAAGACAGGTAGTCAACGTGATGAAACAGCTTATGCCACCATGGTAATTTATTTACTTACTAACTAAATATATACAAAAGCATTAATTCGTTGACCTACGGGTTTTGGTGTTTAAATAGCTTAGGTACGTTATAAGATCGTGGGGTTTAAAAACTTTAGGTTATCTGCTTATGAGCATATTTATGGTTTAGGTTAAACATTTACACTTAGGTCATAGCGTTAAGGGGTGTAAATTGCTTGGGTGTAATGTTTTGGGTTATTGAGTTGTAGATGTTTTATACCCTCCTTTCGCCAACGCCCCCTTCCCCTTAAAGAAGGCTTTAAATCCGTCCTTGGAAGGGAACAAGAAACATCTTAGGCTTTGTAAACTGAAAAGTACAATACTCCATTTAGTCATTAGGTTTTTGAGTTTACACAGTCAGCCATGATGTTTCAATATTTATACATGTAATTGGTATCAGCCGAATGCCTTCATGTAAGCAGTTCGAATTTAAATCAACAAAAGGATCTATTAAAAAATCTTTTGTTCCTAAACTTAAAATTAACTAAGTCAATTGATATCTAATTTTTTACGGAATCGTTTATGCCTGTCTATGCATAAGATATTTAAGAGTAATAAAATTCAACGAAAAGTTTCAACGAAATATAGTAGTTAATATTTGAAATATGGTGTTTATGTACTCACTTCTTTAATATTTAGAGCTTTGGCATAGTTGTAAATTGATCAATTTCCTATTTAATAAGAATATGAAGGAGCAGAAGTGTAAATAGCCAAATTTCTGGTGTTTCGATAACAATGCCTTGGCACGCAAAGAAATTGCGCTTACAAAAGAGGGCCAATGAATGCATGGAAGCGGCAAGTGACATCAAGTAGTCGTCGCTCTAACTTGAGATGTTCTCGGTTTCGCTTCTCGAAGCTCCGTCTTAATAGCAAAATCACGAAAAGTGGAAAGGGAGAGCACCATCAGAGCTTGGCAATTGCACCAACAGCAGATTTTATTTCAAGGTAATACCGTTATCGACGAAATAAAATTTTGGTTCTATGCTTGTTTGATATGATGATAATAATAAAAATTACTAAAACAAATATTTATTAGACACTGTTAGAGAGTTAGAAGAGTAAAGTAAACGAAGGTTGATTTAGAACTAAAGAATTTTGAATTTGAATAATTTAAGAAAATTATGATAATAGTGATATAGTAAGAGAATATGATTTGGAAATGCCGAAGATAGAATTTATAGAATTAAGTCGTTGAACCTAAATCACTCAAGAAACCCATCATACAATAGCAATTAGGAAGGACAGCGAAATACAGACGTTATGCGGTTAGTACGCGAAGTTGAAATGTAAGCAGGGATTATAGGAAAGTACAGTAATGAAAGTTATTGGCACAGATGGATAGAATACAAAAGCTTTAGAAGATAATGTCGAGAAATATTTAACACACAAAAAAATGTAATACAAAAGATATAAGATGTTGTCTACTTATACTTGATTGAGATTCACGATAATGAAATGAAAACACACTATGTTAACTCTCAATATACTATTTATTTACTTGACACCTGTTTCGTCAGATCGTGACTTCTTCGGAAGTATAAAATATATTGTAGTCAAAAAGCTTGTTGGAGCTTCTTTAATATATAAGATGTTGTCTACGAAACAGTTGTCAAGTGAATAAATAGTATATTGAGAGTTAACACAGTGTTTTCATTCCATTATCATGGATTTCAATCAAGTATCAGTAGATAACATCTTATATATTCAAGAAGGTCGAACAAGCTTTTTGTCTACAATATATTTTATACTTCCGAAGAAGTCACAAGGTGACGAAACATCTGTCAAGTGAATAAAGAGTCTATAGAGAGTTAACATGGTGTGTTTTCATTTCATTAATGCAATAGATTATATATACAGGGTGTTCTAGTTGATGTTGGTCGCTACAAAATAAAGTAAACCTACGATAACGAGTTTTCACGAAATTATTCCACCACTTCCCATTATAATAATTAAACAAGAAGAAATAACTGGGAATTTTCGTTCCAAAAATGTAAAATTTCAAACTCTAAATATATTAGAATATGAATATAATAAACAATAAGAAACAGACTCAAGATTTAGTTAAAAATATTTTAATACACCTACTAGTTATAATTTAAGTTTAATATCGTATTACAGCTAGTATATCGACATCTAGTGATATTTACTGCTAACTGTGGTATTTCATATTTTTGACAAGGCTTTATGAAGGCAACTACTTGGATAGCTGTATCCACATTTAAATCTTTTTCAAAAAATTATCAAAAGTATTAAATGTAGATCGCAATTTCAATTATATTAGATCTAATCAGCACATCGTAGGTTCATAGCATCAATACATTACTGATCAAACCAAAGTCAAAACTAAAATGAAATGAAATATTTAATGAAAAGTCACAGTTAGCAGTAAAATAGGTAGATGGCAACATATTTGCTATAATACAATATTACATCAACTTCTTTCTACCGATCAACTTCGGTTTAGTTAGTAATTTATCGTTGCCGTCTGCGGTGTGCTGATGAGGTCTAATACGGTCGAAATTGCGATTCACTTCTGGTAATTTCGATAAATTTTTGACCAGGAGGGGAGCCTATATTCATACCATAAAAGATATTTAGATACAAATAAAGACACTTTTGTTAAATGCGTATTTAAATTCAAATATTGCTTCAAAAATGTATTTAAACTATAGAAATATTTCAAATAATAAGAATAGCATTTAAATACTAATTAATTAATTTGAAAATTTGTCTATAATTATTTAGGTTAAAGGTGTAATGTATAGAGCAGTTTACAACAAAATCAATTTTCTGATGAGTCTTAAAATAATGTCATACGTAATATTTTAAAAGTATTTAAATATTTATCTTCATCACTTTTTAAATAATATTTGAAATCCCATAAATGTTTTTAAATAAGGACTCCCAATACTTTTATTTTAAATATTCAACAAATAGCTACACTTACGAGTGTATGTTTGCTAATAGCATATTTGAAACCCCGGTCTTGAGTAAGAAAATGATCGAAACTTTTTATTCTTGAAAATATTTAAAAGTTCTTCGAGCCCTCTCCTTATTTAAAATACCAATATAGGGCTACATTTAAACAAATGTATTTTAATGTGTTCTATCCTATCCCTAAATGCATTTCATTGGGAACCCCTTATTCAAATTCATAATGCGCCCGAGACGAGTATCTTAAGACCCTATTTTGCGGTAGTCGGCATATCGCCCTTAGTAATCGATCCTGAATATTAAACGTCTTGTATATGTATATGTGTTGGTATATCATGCCGCCGACAGAACTTTTCGCTATTATTTGATCTATTTGAACTACAAACGCCAATGAAACTGTTTTCTGTCTAAATAAAAATTCACATGACAATTAATTATGTATATTAATCACAATCAAGTAGAGTACAAGTTGGAGTGTCAAAAAACATATTTTTCTAGAAATTTTTGTCACGAAATTCAACAACAAAAGTTAGACGCCATAGCAGTGAGCAACAGTTTTTGAAATACAAAATTCCGAATGCTATCAAAATATGATAAATATTTAGTGAAAAAGTCTTTATCTGAAATATTTTTCTTTTTCTCTTTAAACAATATAGGCTATATTCCATATGTTTCAGACACCTTATATAGAAGATTAGCCACATGTAAACTTTACACCAACTGTATAGGGCTAATAAAATTACTTTCCTTGCAAATGGTTTATGTTATAAAATAGCTGATTTCTCTAGGCTTTAGAAATAATTATATAGGTCAACGAATGACTCTATAAACCCCTCGCTTTATAAAATATTTGTAGCAATTATTATGAATTAATGGTAGAAATTCAATAATGAGATAAAAGAATACATAAAATAAAAAGAGACTTACCCTATCTACTGCAACACTTATCTGGACATTATCAATGGGTTATAGTGGTAATTAAGGTGACTATTTTTATTTTGTTTTGAGTTAATGCTAGTTAAGTATAATGGTAAGTCTGAAGCAATATACAAATAGTGGCTGATACTCATTATTCTTCTGTTTTAATATACCATTTTACTAAATGACAAAGATTTTCTGCAAAACGAGCAAAAAATACAAAGAAAAACGGAATTTCATGTTCTACGCTTCGTTGGAATTCGGGAAAACCAGCGTTCGATTATCCGAATATTATTTTCAAAATTTGCAGGAACAATCCATTTTAAAAGCCGTCTACATATTTCAAATAAAAAATAAAAAAGTGTAGATTGTTTAGTCGAATTTAAATCAACATTTCATTTTATAAAATATCTGACAAAATAATAACTACAGACGTTGCGTCGTGGTGAACGCCACCTGTAGAAATTTGCTGTGTCGGAGCTGTCTACAGGGTTTTGATGAAAACGAAAGTGTTCAAATCTCGATTTTCATCTGGCGGTTTCGACAGATTACTGACCAAAATCTTATGATGAAACCTAAAAGTACCTAAAAGATTTTTGGAAACTCAAATTAGAAGAGGTTAAAATCATTGAATTCCTTTTTCCTTTTTAATGTTATGCACCTCTTGGGGAATATGTTATGGCTTGGTGCGAATATCCTAAATTGAAAAATATAATTTTACAGTGCATTTATTGTTCTAAGGAAACATGAATCCGATTTAGATACTATAGCTATGAGCATTAGGCATATGAATGCTGTAGCCTCAATTAGGGATGCGCAGACTTGTGTATATATCAAAATTAATAAATATCAAATCAGGGCAACTTAACCTAACCATATAGGTTAGGTTAGGTTAGTTAGGTTACAAACAAATGTGTTTTAACCACTTTCAATTTGAAGTACCCATAAAATCTTTCGATTATTAGTTGTTTAGTAAAATGGAGTGTTCCCAAAATTCAAAAAACAAATCAATGCCATTAAAGACAGTCGACTGGGATAAGGGACCGAAAAGTGTCTGCTCTTCTGTTCTGGTTTGACACCTGCAGTTTTCTCATGGGTATTGTCGATACAATCCAACAGGTTGGCTGCCGCATTTATTATTTAGGTCCCTTCTGAATTGAAACCTGTTACACCAAAACAGAACAAATACCTAGCGGTAAACAATAATTTACGAATTAGTTTATAATTTTTTTTTGTCAGTGATTAATTTTTTGTATACGATAATTTACAAAACGAACGTAAGAAATATTATATTAAAAGCAACTTGAATCGTAACTTTATTAGTCCTATATTTGAAACTGACGACTTTAAAGCAAATAATGAATAAATGCAATATTAACCAACGGAAAATTACATTGCTTTATTTATTTATTGTATAATTGTGCTTTCGATACAAGCTGTTATTTTACCAAATGATTTAAAACAATGCGAATCAAACAGGTTCCAATCCAAAATTTGAAAAATTAACCTCATTAAAAAATTTATACCGTATTTTATGGTTACAAACCAGTAGATTAATTAAATATATGTAAATTGCTAATTGACGCATTCTTGTACAAAACTACTACAGTTTTCTCCTTAATTATTTATTATTGGACTGGATAGTGAAAAAATTAAAACATAATTTAAAAAGGTATAAAACAATTTCGGCAATTTGTTTTAAAAAAACTTGCTTCGACTTTAACTATTAAGTTATTCTCGAATGTTATCCTCGAAAAGAGTTTGTAGTGTAATCCTTCAAAAAAAAAAAAATCCGAAACAACTTTAGTAGAAGAAACCAAGCGGTTTTCTTCTTTATTGTTAAATTACGATCAACCAGATTGACTAAAATCGATTGGCTTATTAAATTAAAAAGAAATTATTTAAATTGTAAAAAAAAAACTTGAAAATGTAGCTTTCAAGTATTTGAAACTTTTTAACTTTGATTGATACTTACAACATTCGTATTAATAACGTACTAAGATGTAATTAGAGAGAGTGGCAGGAAAATTTTATTTTCCACTTAGGTATTCTGTTAACGGCTATTATAATAGAGTACAAAACGAAAATGTGGTGAACACAGCACGCTATCTCAACCGACCGGAGGAGCAGACTGATTCCAGAACTCCGGACATTCTCATTTCACGAGAAGTCACGTGGCTTTAAAAATATCCTGGTCTTTTTAATCCTCAGTTCCTATCAACCGCAAAACAATGTGTACTGCACATCACCCCGAGAATTAACAATTTTATTTTTATTTTTATACGATTAAGTTTATAGCGTCTCCTATTACTGTGCATAAAAAAACAGACAAGTGAAAGTAGAAGCGCCTTGAGGACTCCATACCGTTATAAAGAGTGTTAAATGATTAATCCTAAGAATTTTTAGAGGGCTACATAGAAAAACTTTAGTAGAATAAATTTTGTTGTACTCTACAATCCAAACGAAGAGAACCTCCAAATTAAGTATGTTACGTAAGTATAATTAGAAATTAGTGATTTTAGTTTTTTTTTGCTTTACTTCTGCTGTTGGCTATAGGTTTTGATATTTCACTAAATCAATCACAGATTCTATCATATTCATAGAGCATAAAAACATGGAGACAGCATTTAATACTACAGCAGTGATTATGAAATAGCAAATAATTGTGGTTCACCTTTCTCGTTCTGACGCGGCCTGATTGGATGTCTTTTCTTTAACCGTATCTCTCTCTCTCCAACCAGGCCACGTTCAGCTCGCATTAGAGCGAGAAGATAGGACCATAATTATTTCCTGTTTCAGGATCACTCTAAAATTATATGCCGTCTCCATGTTTTTATCCTGTAAGGTCCCTATTAAATTACACTTTGAAAGGCCTTATTTATTTATTAGATTGACTTAAAAACTTGACTTTTTATAGTACTATGAAGCTACAGACTAAGAAAATATGTTCTCATTCAAATCCTTAGCTTTCATCGGAAGTCCTGAATATGTCATATTGGTAAAATTTAAATTAATACGGTGCAAATCTAGAATCCTGAAGTTCATTCCAAACAAAACCCGCTCAGGCCCACGATAACTTATAATTGTCATCAGAACTTATTGACTACGTAGGTATATTACATTTAAAAAGTCATTTACTGTTTGATAGAAGAAGGAAACATCTGTTGTTGACACAAACGGATTCAGTTCGCAATACTTAGTGGGTTCATCATAATATTATGTAAGTCTCGTTACACCATTTACGTTATTTTTAATTGAAGAAACGAGAATCTGTTAAACATTGATTTTACGTCTTTATCAGCATAAGGTAATGAGTATAAAAATTATTTTAACAATGGAATAAATTAAACAACGCGAAGAACAAAATTTATACAGAAATGGCGCGTTCGCAGAATTTTTTAAATTACTACAATAATATTATGTTCATCAATACCGTTTATATAGTTTTTGTTGTCATATCCGAGATATATTTATCACAGTAAATTAGTAAATATTATATTACACGTTTTAAACAATAAACTTAGAAGAAAATTAAGTCAGTCTGTTTGATTTAAAAAACTCTTTCATGGTGCGATCAGAATCGTTAACGTTTATCGATTGAAGCCATCAAATATGTTGGGTATTTATGGTGGAAAGCAAATAGCTATAAATTTCAGATATGCCTAAAAGAATTTGCCACAAAAGATTTTAGTGCGGTCATAATATCAACATTTCATCATCCAGCAAAGGAAACGCAGGTTTAAAACGTGTATCAAAATGTTCATAATTAAATACAGGCAGGATCAATGTAAACCACCGGTAAAAAAATCTGTCGTATCTGCAAGCTATTCACGAATAATCGAATAATCCACCTATATTCACCATATCACTAGAGTATTAAATATATTTTTTTTACTCCAATTTTATTTACAATCTGTCCAATAGGACAGTACGCAAATTTAGTATTTTGAGAAAGAATATAAAAAAAGAAAATAACGTACAGAATCCAATAATAACGTTGGGGTAATAGTCCATTGAGTGTACACAAATTACATTTAATAAGATTGATAATTAGTATATACAATGTTTAAAAAAAATGTTTATTCTATTGTTTTATATCTTGTTAATCTTGACATCTGCTGGTTTCGAGTTAATAATTTTATGGTAAGCTGATTAGGGTGTATTAAAAGCTTTGCGTTATATCTTGAGAAGTGTTTTTGAATTTCTTCTTGAACAGTTGGGATTTTTAGGTTTCTATTAATTTGCTAAATAAATAATTTAAACTTTAATATAATAGTACAAATCTGCACGTCTACAAAACTTGATCATCATACATGATAAAAAGAATATACTGGATGTAGATTCACATAATCATCGTCATTATAGGGTTGTTAATCCGCAGACTGTTAATATTTACCAACACATACCAAATTGACCATAAATATATTTATGTATTTCACCGTTAAGGATTTACCTACATATATTACTTCACTGAAACTAATTTATATGAGAGTATTTCAATTTTGACTAAATTTAAGAAACAAAAATAGTTATTAAAGAAAACAAAATTTAGTTTACGTATTTATCTTTGAAGCTACTTCAGATCTTAATATAATAGGGAGGGTCGTTTATCCTGCCGATTTAGTCAGTCCTTTGGAAGGTAGCCGATGATGGAATTCCTCGGAAAAATTCAACTGGAAAAGTTTCTACTGAAGTTAATCAGAGTTGACGGTATCGAAGCGAGGTCATCAAACAGTTACGTCTGTTAAGCGAAAGCTGAATGTCTCAAGATAAGCTCTCCCTCGGCTAAGCCCATTTCCGCTCATCGCTTTTGCTTCACGGTTTCAATTATCACTGCATCTCGACGCACCGCGTCGCATTGCTCCCGCCGACATCGACACTCGCGTCTCTCACTTTCGGCGTGCCGGTGGGGGTATGATTAAAAATGGAAATGAGAGGAATCGTCTCAAAGGATATTACGGACATTAAATTTATGGGACCGTTTATTTGTTGACTACCATCTACTAGGGTCTTTTCTCGAATTAATTACAAGGTAATTGTACTCGCTTCCGAGATTTGTAACGTTTCTGAACAACAGGCACCGGAATCGGCCCGTGCTTACAATCTGACAAACAATTATTATTCTATAAAAAATAGATTCAAACGTCTTATAACACTACAAACAATGTTTATTGGTACAACCAAATATATGGTGTAGATTATAATATTAAATTATTAAAACTGTAACAATTACATCGACCTAAAAGTTTACGAGTGTGTTTACATTCATAAATTGAGGAATTCTTTGATGAATTTTGACCTGCCGTTTACCAACAACCCCCTGTTCAATAGTCTTCAATAAGTTACAGGTAATTTTTAGAATATATTTAGGTATAATCTTTTCTTAATCTTAATTTACTATTGCTATTGGTACATTTGGTTGTACCAATAAACATTGTTTGTAGTATTATAAGGCTTTTGAATCTATCTTTTTTATTATTCACATTACAAGTCACATGGTACTCATTCGTGCCTCTTATTAATTAATTATTATCCTATTAAAATAGAAAAACCTGGTTCAACTATTTATTTTGAATGCAAAAATTAATTTAGTCAAATTTTTAATAATGTCCCTTACATAGGTTCATAAAAAAGCAAAAAGTAATATAAAAATGAGATTTCTTTATTGGCCATCAACCATAATAACTTTTAAACCAATTTTGTTTTAATAGGAGATACGTAACTTCTGAACTGAGGAATAAAATACTCAAACGTTAGCATTCCGTTGCAAGAACGTATCTATTCTATGTATATATAATACACATATACCTACCTTGTAAATGAATGAAACCACATAGCGATATTGCTATGCAGCATTTATTATTTACTTCTAAGTAAATTAAAGTTTGGTTAATTGTTATTTATCAAGTACATAACATAATGATCATTAAATAGTTACCAGATGCATATAAATTCCACAAAGTTCGATATGCTCTGTGTAAGTAATAAGAAGTTCTATGTCAAAATTACAAGAAATTGTGTGGGTTCGTACCCCTTTGTAGATTAATTTTAAGGATTCGACGGTGCCACATGTGTGAAAGGACATAATATGAAAGAAAGTAGACACACTTGGTAAACCTTCACAAATTTTTGTATCTTTCCTCTTTTATAGAGTTTTTAGTCATGATATTCATTACATAAATTTTGTATTTCAAAAAGACACTTTTGTTTCAACGTATATTTAAAAAAACTCTTACAATTGTTTAAACCAATAGGTCATTATCAAAGAGTAATATATAATAATACTGGAAATACAACATATTGCTAGCATAAAAAAGCACAATAATTCAATCGGATTTTTCAAACATTGTGCTAATAATAACCACAGCTTACATTTAAATAACATCAAAATTTTACATACTGAAAATGAAAATAATCTACTTAGGATGTTAGAAACCCAAGAAAATAAAAAAGCACAAAACAATAAAAATAATGTTTTAGTGAATAATCAAACCCCACCCTCTTACTACTTTCTAATTTATGACGTCACCATAGCTCTAGACATGGATATAAGGGACGTAACTGTTTTGTATCTTCAGTATTATTATATATTACTCTTTGATAATGACGTATTGGTTGAAATAATTTTAAGAGTTTCCTTAAATATACGTTGAACCAAAAGTGACTTTTTTTATTATAATGTTTCTTCAAGATTGCACCAGTGTTAGTTATTCTATTTCGTATTTCACATTTATTATTACTTATCTGCGTAATTTATATTTTTGTAAGGATGTATATATCTAAAAATCATAATTTTGATTCATACCCACCCAAAAAAGAAGTATTTGTGCTTTAGTTCATAAGCGTACATATAATTATTTTTTTTGCCCCTGTTTGCATGTGCCTCTTTTAATTTATAAGTCGAATAAAAGTAAAAAACTTTTGGAAAGTGGACCAACTAAGTACTATTAAGTTTCGGTCATTTGTAGTGTGGTTTTTTTCCGTACCACCGCGCAGCGTGGTCTAGTGCTCTAGATCATTACTTAGCATTCGGGAGGTCACCGGTTCGAACACGGGTTCTGTGGTTTCCTTGGATCACTTAGGCAAATGCTGGGGCAGTAATATTCCACAGATAATCTTTCGCCTCTCTTTTGTCTTCATTTCGTCCGTCTCATCTTTCTCTCCCTAACCACACCATCCACGATTCCTGAAAGGAGGCTGAAGAGGGCCTTACGCCCTACCCTCCGGCTTTGCACTACAGTGTAGATCGGAGGGACTGCCCGCCCACCAGCACGAGTAGCTGGTGGGAATGAAACACAAAAGTGTTTTTTTTCTCTCCGTACTGTTTCTAAATAACACTATCTAATAACGGAGAAAAATAGAACAGTGGCATTTAGTTCCAAAACAACTTAAGTACCATTGGTAAAATTGTCACAAATCGCACAATTAAAAACGTGTTTATCATCTGATGTTATATGTTAATATTTGGCTTCTATTTTGTTTCATTGCAAGTTTTTATCAGCCTTACCAGTTCAAATATTGCAGTTGTGTCTCATATAATTAGCTATCTGTGTAAAACTATTAATGTGTGTGATGCTCCAGTTTGTTGAACGAGAGAGCGAGCTACCAACCGCGTCCTGAGCGTCAGAAGTGAGTTGGTAAGACCGATTTGCATTTGATTGCTATTGAGAGCGAGGTATTGTTGATGAACAAGGAAAGAGCGTGGCTTTCAGCGTACAATCATTTTAAAGCTTTCTGCTCCACCAAACGTTTCTTTTAGTGTTGCCACCCTTTCAGCGTATCAAATAAATGTGATACAATTCGCCTGCTAGGGGAGCTCCAGTTGAGTGCTGAATTTATTCAGAACTACATTGATTTTCTTTATTGTTGTCGTATCGGTCACGTTCTCGGCTCGAAATTGCCAATAACTTCCAATACTTTCAAATATAATTGGTGTCAAATCAAAATTTTATTTCGTTCGTTATGTCGCCAAAGGAAATGAACATCTTCGAAAATGAACAATCTAAATGCATCCCCTTTAAAATGGAAAATAATTTATTGCCCCGTGTATTCACCAAATTATTTATAGTTTATTAACTGACAATTAAATGGATAAAGTTTGTATGGTAGAAGGTAGTGCTTGATGAAACTTATCCATACTTTTACGAAAATAAAACAACAAAAGTTTCACGAAAATTGTATTGCTTCAGTACAATATTGTTTCACCACACAGTTAGGTTAGGTTAAGGTAGGTTAGATTAGGTTATGTTAGATGATGGATGTAACAAACTGGACTTAACTTATCCTATTTATATAAAATATGGGGGTGGTGGTTAATTCTTACAATTTATTACAATTTAAATTAAGTAAAGGGGTACTATTGCCTTCTAACTAATCTTTTAAAATTATTCATTTTTTCTGAAATCTATTTATTTCGAGTTGTTCTAGTAAATTTAATTTGCAAGATTTGTTTTACCTATGTAAAATTTTATAATCTAAATTAAAGTAGTGGTTATTTTCTAAAAGATGTTGTGCATAGGTAGAATCTACTTTTTTATTATTGAAGCTACTAAAATGTTCATTTATGCGGGTCTCAAATTTCCTACCGGTCTGACCGACGTACACCTTTGTAGCTTCAAAAACAAAAAAGTAGATTCTACCTATGGCCAACATCTTATAGAAAATAACTACAACTTTAATTTAGATTATAAAATTTTACATAGGCAAAACAAATCTTGCAAATTAAATTTACTAGAACAACTGGAAATAAATGGATTTCAGAAAAAAGGAATAATTTTAAATGATCAGTTAGAAGGCAATAGTTCCCATTTACTTAATTTAAATTGTAATAAATTGTAAGAATTAACCCCCACCCCCATATTGTATATAAATAGGATAAGTTAAGTCTAGTTTGTTATATTCATCACCTGATGATGCCACTGTGTGGTGAAACAATATTGTAGTGAAGCAATACAATTTTCGTGAAACTTTTTTGGTGTATTATTTTCGTAAAAGGATAAAGTTTGTTTAAAAGCTACATATCTTTGTGGTAGAAAAGGCACTCTGAAATATGAAATGTTTTCAGCCAATATTGTTGTAAGTACTGCAAGTATTAACTACATGTTAAGGTAGATACATTAAATTACATTATATAAAAAAGATTGTGGCGTCTAGGTATCATCTCCTTATGTTCAGTCGGTAAAAGAATGTTCTACTAATAAACTCTTGAAGACGTCCACAGTTTTTATTTATTTCAAAAAATTGAACCATTTTGCCTTAAAGTTCAATAATAGTGCCAATTACAGTCTACAGTCGATCCCAATTGAAAATGTTGTTAAAAATCGTGAATGTGAAGTAGATAAAAGAACACAGCTGATATTTTATTATTACATTGATATTTAATTTAGAAATGTTTTGCCATAATATGGTCATAATGTGAGAAAATGTGATGGGAAGTGAAATTTATGGATATAAAATTACATTTGCATTCTACTTCTTTAAAAACTTTATATACCTGCTGTTTTATAACAGAAGAAGCAAACGCAAAAGATAACCGACCTAGATAATAGTGTTTATGGGACGAAGATATTATTGGATTTGAGCACGGGATGCAATCAGTGGGGTTGTTCAATCGAGGGTAGACGATCTGATATAATCTAATATGTCATCCCTGATGTGCCTACACTTTAGAACCATTTTCAGTCAGTGTACTCCAAAAATCTATATCACAACTTCAAAAAAAAAAAAAAGGAAAAATGAGATGCATCTTGTTACTTTGTTGTTCGAATAAAAGCATTTTTATGTAAATATAAATATAAACTAATTTTTTGTTTGAAAATACGAACTGTGAGGGCCTTGTTTATCATACAGTTGTATGGTGATAGTTTGTGTGATGTAGGATGATATGAATTGTTAAAACTCTCAAAGAAAGTAATAAAAATTGATAGAAATGTTTCATTTATCGTTGTAATAGACTGTCACAAACTAAAGGCCAAATATAAATATAATATAAATACGGAATCAACAAAACTACTCCGAGGGCTAATACCCCTACCGGCATTGAATTACACTGTTTATTCCGATGTATTCTTAGACGAAGATATAACATATTCGAAAACGAAGGAATTTTAATCATTAATTTGTCTAAATATTAAGATCAAGGATCTCACATTTGGAACGCGTTCTACCATGTAGGCACAACGAACCGAAAGACGTACCCCATGACCGGTTTCGACCTATTGGGACTCATCAGGTTCAATGTTATAGTGTTTGTAAGGTATTCAAAAGCCCTATAATGTTAATTGTCTAATCCTTGAAGAAAGAAGGAACCTTAACCGGTCGTGGGATATGGCTTTCGGTTCGTTGTGCCTACTTGGTAGGACGCGTTCTAAATGTGAGATCTTTGATCTTAATATTTAGACGAATAAGGATTTTAATTCCTTCTTTATTGAATACAGCATTTTTATGTATTTATAATTAAAACAACGGATATACAGTCATTTAGAAATTAATTACTAAACTGTTGTGTTTGCTACAAGAAATATGATGATACAATAACAATAAAGAATATATATCATTTATATATATGAAAGGAAATTTTTTCTATGACGAAAACACGAGATTTGTAAAATATATTCCATTTGTGACGTATGAACCCACCAAGAAAAAATGTTTGGAAATTCATCCCTTTGGAGTGTATAATGTAATTTATACAAATTATTTGAAATGATGTGAGTGGTTTAAGTTAGAAATCTATCCATAAATCAGTTTCAAAGGATTTTACAAAAAATAATGAGTGAGGAAAATTTGTATTTCGCACAAGCGAAGACCATACTAATAACTAAAAGTTTATTCAAGTATACGTTTCAATTAAATACAGTTGGGAACGCTGGTAGAAGAAACATTTTCGTGTACGTGTTAAGAGAGTAATAGTATCAATTTATACCCCTCATGTCCAAGCCCAATTTTTAAAACTTGTTTGCCCCGATTAATGGTGATATTTAATGAAGACCATCAATGTCGTTATACTTGTTATAGGTACGAGTTATTTACAAACAGATCAGCTGTTTAATTTGATTTAATTTTTAATAAAATAAACAGATATTGCGCTGGGATGATTGCGAAACACTATAATGTTGATGCAGAAAACAAGGTTCGATGTTCACAAGTATGCTAATGATTTTTTTAATTTTCTCAGTCGTTGTCAAAGAGAATTCAAAGAAAGCGAGACTTAGAGCATGTTTCGGATTATACCAGTTAGGTGCATATGTTAAATATAAAAACCTATTATCAAATGGTAGGTATTTCTTATTTTAAATACATAAGCATATGACAACAAAAAGTTACACATAACAACCACTAGAAGTACAAATAATTTCCTTCCACCCCTTCCGGCTTTAGGCATGATGTTTAAAAACCCTGAAAGTAAATCTAATGACGTTCATACGCTCAACAAAAAACTAATATAAAACAACCCCTCAAAACGTCTGACCCAATGAATCGTCCTTTATTATCCTTCACATTTAATAAACATCAAACTTTCAAAGTAAGTAGCCATCCCAACGTATTAGGTACAGTATTTGTGATTAATTTACAAGTAAAATGTTTTATTAAAAGCAATATTTTAGGTATTTGAAATAAAGATAGTGATCGTTGGTATAGCAGTCTCATTGGAATTGGTTAGGGGAATTGAAGTAACGGTGGTATTGGCATACCAACTTTATTTATTCGGATTGATAATTTTACAATTGGTTAACTATCTCTCACATATTATCCAAATTTGGAATTTACTACGATACACATACTTGGCGGCTTAAAGGCTACTCATGGCGGCATTATCACTATTGCTTTTTATTTCACTTTTAATTTTACTTTCTTCAACTACATTGTTTTTAGTTATTTTATCAATTTTTATTCTAAAAGCTCATTTCGTCTTCCATCTGAAGAATTCCTTCGGAAAAAATAATTTCGAAACTCGTTCATAATTTTACAATGTACCTAATATTTCATCTAATCATGTACTATTTATAAACCAAATAATATCTATTTATAAATATTTGCAAACATTCTTCCAGCTTAACGAGAGTCGATACTTTTTCGCAAACTCATTTTTTGCACCTTGTTATGGTTTCCGAAATATGAGGATGGATCAAATATAAACGAGCCTTTGTTCATAAAACATTTATTTTGAAAAGTTCCAGAAAAACACAAATTTCTCTATTTTTCGACATATCCCCCTTGTTTGTCTATGCATTTTTCCCAACAAATTGGTAGTTTTTACATCCCGTTTTCATAGAAAGAAGCCTCCTAGTGATTCTCTGAGGGGCCCAAACATGTCGAAATCACCAGGGGATAGATCTGAGCTATATGGAGGGTGTTCCAGCTAAGTTCAGTGCATTTATGAGGGATGAGGCCTACTGGTATCGTGCAAGAGTAACACGTCACGAATGCACCCCATCCGCACTCCTTTTTCGACGATAAGCAAGTTTTACCTGACTGAGAAGTCAGTAGTACGGTCAGTAGTAGGCTGCATTAGTAGTTTTTCGCTCGTGCAAAAAATCAACTAACAGCACCCCTCGCCAGTCCCAAAAAAATGTGCAAACAGACGTGTTTTCGGCTTCACTGGGTTTGATTCATCTTCTCGCCGCAAGTCCATGCTTGCTCGATCTGATGTTGGATTGTAATGGTGTACCTACGTCTCATCGCAGGTTAAGAGATGCGAAGTTGAGCAGCTTTTTGATTTTCACTCAACAACTTTGGAATCCTGGTGCGCGGACAACGAGGATGATTTACATTCTCGACACGATTACGATTACCCCCATCGTTAAATTCTATGCATCTTTCTTTTACACGTGGCCACGAAAGCGTTTCATTTCCGAATTGTGCTTGCAATCTGCCGAAATTTCAGCT
This sequence comes from Agrilus biguttatus, assembly GCA_963921985.1. Lineage (NCBI taxonomy): Eukaryota > Metazoa > Arthropoda > Insecta > Coleoptera > Buprestidae > Agrilus > Agrilus biguttatus. The sequence goes on along the minus strand of OY998119.1, from coordinate 12,108,503 downwards.
GGTTTCACGTTTTCACGCGTAAGAAACTTAATAATAATTCGTTTCTCACTTATTGTGATAGCTATTAATCCAGCGAACGCAGCGATACTATGCGTCGTTTCCGTGCCACCTAATATCCCCGCTTCCATTTCCTAACGCCCGGATACACCTTGAACAACTATCCGGCGCGCAATTTAAAAAGGCTCGTTTGTATTTGATCCACACTCGTATATAGTATTCTCAAATTTGAAATACAGTATTAAGCTGTTTCCAGTAAAACTTTACAACTCAACTTTGTTTTTAAAGCTCCTTTACACTCTTCCTTGTTTGTCTTGCACAATACACAAACTAATATTTATTTAAAGATATAACAAACTATTTGTGGTCAAATTGTTGTGAATCTTCATATTTAACAAAAAAATCGAATAATAACAATCGAAACATTTAACTAAATGCTTAATTGTAAATATAGAAAGTATATAAAAGATTATTAAAATATAAAACTACGAGTTTTATTAACGTATTATAATTTGTGTAAAAGTAGTGGTAGTTGTAAGGTGTTGGTTCTCTTTGATTATTAATTAAATTCTTCTTCTTCTCCAACGTTTGTTTAATTTTTTCACTTTTTTTACTTTACTTTTGCAGACTCGTGTTAAATACAATACAGTATTTGTTTGGGAAACTGTGTCTAAAAAAAGTTTCAAGACAGAGTGAATTTTCTGTAAACTCAACAAACAATAGAAAATACGCCGCTTTGTACTGACATCCAGCAGAGAGAGGGCTTCACAATAGAACGAGTCGTACCAGTTTAATCATGTTAATGGCGACAACAACCACCATGCACCATAAGAAAATTGAAACGAACTCCACTAGCCACAACCGAATTACTCGTCCTCGACTTGCTCGATGCTAATCAAATTTAAATTTCATCCAATCGCCAGCAATTTATTAAAAAAAGAAATGTAACCTACTTTATCTCCCCACGCATTAATTTTATTTGTGTATTTAATTAGCTAGATAAATTATCCGTTTTTATATTTATCGAATCTGTATAATATATAAACAGAAGACGGTCATAAAACGAAACGAATAGAAAATGTAAGAGAATTAAATGGTGTCCTGCAAAACTGAACTAAATACAATATGACAAATAGTTTGTTAGGTGACTGAATTATGAAACATTATGAAATAAGTAAAATGTAATAAAAAACGCTTTTTAAATGTTTCAAATGTATATTAGAAAAACTCTACATATGTTTCGGTGGATAAATAATGATTACAACCCTATAATCGTAGACAATATCTTAAAAAAGACGAAAAGACATTTAATTATGAATGAAATTTATGCTCAATCCAACAAAGCAACCACTCATTATAACTTAATTAATTATTGTGGCAAGTTTAGTAATAAAATATGTAATAACTTTAATAAACTAGATATAAATACTGTGTCCGTCAATAAATGTAACATTAGGAAAATATTAGTTAATAACAAACAAAAAAAATTGCATGTTTAAAAAGAGTGGAGTTTACAAAATAAATTGTAAATATTGCAATGCTCTCTATATAGGGCAGACGGGCAGGAATTTAGAGACTAGAGCAAAAGAACATGCAAAAAGTATAGAAAACTTAAAAAGATCCACAGGCATTAGCGCACATTGTTTACACTTCAATCATAATTTAAAACTATTACATTCAGAAAACAAAGGCACTAGTTTGACATTATTAGAATAATTGGAAATAATAAGAGCTTTACTTCAAAAATTAAATATAACGAACGACCAGCTAGATTTTAAAGACATTCCTGTATTAGACCTGTATTTCCCATATTAACAACCCTCCGTAGATATATAAGACCTGAGCATGTTTTAAATTTTCGTATTATCTTATATACTCTTGATAAAGGTGTTAATCACCGAAACATATGTAGAGTTTCTTTAATATACATTTGAAACATTTAAAAAGCGTTGTTTATGATAGTTTATTTTTTTCAATATGAAAAAATAAATTTAAACACAGAAACACAACAATGTTTTCAGATATTTAATTGTCTAGACAATATTGTTTCTCTCGATGCGGCCATTCTCAAAGTACAAATTGGATTATTAAAGTTTAAAATAGAGAAGTAACTATTTATGCTAGATTGCAAAAAGGGAAAGATAAGGGGTATATAGGTGTATAGGACTAAAGTTCAATCAATTTTAAACTATTAAAAAGGGGTCCATACTAGGAGTGGGGTCTTTTAGTGAACCTATTTGTAGCCTATAGCAAAAAAGAGTAAAAAATAAAACAAAAACGAAGATAAGGGTGTCAAGAGTAATTTAGATTAAATTTTTTGAGAGGATGAAATGCTAGTTATAAAATAAGATTAATAAATTTCTTAGAAAATGTAGCAAATTTTCTTATATTTTTAACTCCTAAATTTTGTTGTCTTTGAAGGAGTCTCTTATTTTTCTTGTTTATTTTAACTAAAAGCAGTGGACACACTGTTCGTAAAGGATTTTATCCAAGGAATACAAATAAAGACGGTTTCAAGAAAAATGGTTTTAAGAAATGCACTTTTTGTGTTCCGTTAGGGTTTCTTTATGCGTTAAAAGCCCCTTGCATTCCAATATAGGGTGGTTTGGAAAGAAAATAAATGTTGGTCGCTTGGTCACTCAAGGCTGACGACGTCATCAATCAGGGTTGTTAGTTGCTGCTTCCTTTTGGACTATATTTAACTGTTAAAATGCTTCCTCGAGTCACTACTCACTTGATTCACTATCACAAAGAGTTCATTTACAACATCTTAGGATAAAATGTCCCTCAGTGTCCACTTATTTTTTACGAATGATCGTGAAAGAATGTCGTAGGGTAATTGATAACAGATGCAAAAATCATACATTCCCTTACTATAACAGCTTACACCTCTAACAAGACTGAAATTTCTCTCTACTTGTTGAAGCAATTTTTCGTCCACTATTGACCATGTTCGCTTTACACTTTCGCGTATTGTTTCGTTATAGGGAATGGCTTCTTTGTGTTGCATATAGTTCGTTTATACTATTTATTGGTTCTTGTATTATGGTTTATTCGAAACGATTTATTTATTTATTGATGTAAGTCAACTGCACTGAATTGAGAATTAGATATTCCAGTATTCCTTCTCGCTATCAGATTTTAGGGTTATTGTGTGAAAATTGATATGGAAGCAACAAAAGACGTTCAATAAACGACGAAGCAATCCTTCTTGAATAGGTTTCGGGAATAACGTAGTTCATCCCTCGTAATCCTAGTATTGCGGTTATAGAAGAGGATAACATTTTTATTCTTCTGTTGGGAGTGAAAAGAATAAATAAATGATATCCCATGTTTTTCTTTTAAATAAACGAAAACGCTGACTTCATAACAAAAAATATTTATGAATAAAGTAAAAGCAGCTAATTTCATGGAATGGAATATATTGTAAGAAAATGTTTTATGAAAACTAAGATCGTATACAAAGGTACGGGTACAGAACCTTTCTTGGGTTTTATTGATAAAGCATTGTCCTATAAGTACTGTAAAAGTAGGTAAGTAAATTTTGATACCAACTCCTTCCCTAGCTGGTCTTTATCTTTCAAACCCATTGAAACTGTTCTCTATAGCCCCGACAAAATTTCTCGAGGGGGCTTAAGTTGTAGCTTTTTCAAAAATAAGTTTATCTTATGAGTTATGTCCAATGATGGTGATGAGTTATGTGTGTATTAAAACCATTCAGAGGCAATATTCCATTTGCACCCAAAGGAACATCAAAATTCATTAACGATTTCTTGAGTTTTACAACAAAAAACAGTCTCCTTTCAGGGACTTTGACTTATATATATAGAACATTTGTATTTGTTCATCGAACGCTGCATATAGGTTGGTTGGAGTTCTATCGGATCTGTGATAAGAAAAAAAAACTTTTTTGTGTTTCATTCCCACCAGCTACTCGTGCTGGTGAGCGGGCATCCCCTCCGACCTACACAATAGTACAAAGCCGGAGGGTAGGACGTAAGGCCTTCTTCAGTCTTCTTTTAGGAATTGTAGGAACAGGTAGTTGGTACTTAGGAGAGAAAAATGGACCAATGTGATGGAAATCGTGTACAGTACCGATTGAATACATAATTTCTTTTGACCTTTGCATCTTATATTAAAATAATAATGGAACTTCTACCCTAGCCAAAACATTAACTTCAAGAGGACTATTCACATGTTGGAATATTTTTTTAATGTGGACCCACATATCCAGAGAATATCAGGATTTAAAAGCATATTTTGAAATTAATTATTCAATCTGAACATTATTCAAAATATAATTGGTGAAGCTTTCAGGTAATGTAGCTCCATATTTAAAAATAAATAAAAAACACACTTGGAGATTACAAATACCTAATGTTTATATTTTGAACACCTGAAGAGAGCACAGTATGCTGAAGGTAATTATAGTGGAAACATTAAATATTTGTACACCCAAGTGTGTTTGTTATTTACTTTTTAATGTTATTCTGTTTTCATTTTCAACACAATTTCCTGTTGGATGCTTTTCTTGCAGGAGAAACAAAAAAGAGGGACATATACAATTTAATACCCTGCGTTGATGGGTTGATTTGAATGGCCGCAAAAGTAATATACATCGCCTGTGGGCAACCATAATTATATCTTGTAAACCAATACGTTGCGTCATTCATTCATTGAAGTTGGCGTCCCCTTTTGCCACGGAATTAAATGCACCTTCAAAGGACTAACTGTAATAGAAACTGTATGATTGCTGTTAAAAATGAAACACTACAAAGCCATGTATCCATCTGAAAGAGATTCATATTAGACCTTTGTATTATGTGTTTCATATTTCAGAGATACGTTATATTAAAATTAGAGAAGCCTTTTGAACCTAAAAAGTGAAACTGTTCTTCTAACATAACTATAAATATTACTAAACAGAAGTACAAAACAAAATACAACACATTCATTAATATTATGGTAAGTATAATTTGAAAATAATATTTTGTACCTGTCGATATAGAAATATAAAGCTCATTCATCGGTTTTGGTTCGAAAGATATTAAAAAACAAATTGGAAAACTGTAACTTTATATTTTTGTATTTAATAATTGTTTTCTTGATTATATTAGGCATTTAATTTTCTTCAATTATTAGGTAAGTTATTGTGTCTTTTTATTCTTAAAATTTTCCAATTTTAGGTGTTTATGAACTCCTCTTATAGAAGTAATCTTTAAAGCAATAAATTATCTAATTGCAGTTGTATTTATGATCATTTAGTGAATTTAATTTTGAAGAAAGTAGGGGATATAAAAATATTATTTTGGAAATTATCAATTAAATTGTTAGGAATACTGAAACTGGTGCAATCTGGATATTGCATTTTTTCTTTAATTAGTTCAAATTTGAAACTTCTTGTTTGTCTATGAAAACTAATCTTTATTCCTGATTTTTTTAATAAACCAATTCAGTTTTGTTTTCCATAATTTTATGTTATGTATTTTTAATTTGTATTTTGTTAACGAGCGTGGTTTGTCAAGCAAAATTCAATATAAAATTGTAAATGTGTGTGAGGATTTCGTAGAAGACGTAACTTTTATTTGTGCCTCCTCATTTTTTTATTTCTTTTTATTAAACTTTGGTACGTAAGTTTTAACAAAAAATCGTTAAGGTGTTAATAAAATACTCAAAAAACAGTCACACATGACAGCTGAAAATTTTCTGTGTATACTGACAGTATGGGAGACATTATGGTGGGGTTTAGCTGATTTCCCTCGGGCCTGGCTTCAATGCTCTATCGCGGTTACACTTGAATGGGCACGGAAAGACTTCGCATCATTTCCTGATGGATTACTCTTTCACTACGATTTTTTTGGTGGCCGCTTTGCTATCGATATAATGCCTTTTATACTTACCAATGTTCCCTAGCACACATTGTCCCACGAACTACGGATTGAGGGAGAAACATTACATACTTTTCTTTTTTCGTATAATCTAAAGTTTCAAAAAAGAGACTTCTTAGGGTGACGGACGAAGTTTCATAGCATCGATTGATTTTTGTTTACATTATTTTTAAGCATTTTACTTATTTTATGGTTTACAATACTTTACTCATGCTGTATTTATTATTTAGTTGTTTAACAATTTTATTTTAATTTTAAGTACATATATCAATTTACGATGTAACTAATCATACGGTTTCATGATAAATAAAAGTATATCAATCTAAAATAAACCTCAAATTTTATGTATAAAAAGACACATTCAACCTGCCTGTTAACTTAGGGAGGCATTAAAAATATTTAACTTCTAAATATTCTAAAATGTTCTTTTAAGCATAATTCTCTGCAATAGCTGTTTCGAAATTTTCAATTGTTATAAAATAAATGAAAAACATCGTGTTTCTATTAATTTACTTTTGGATGCTTTTTTGATTACATTCGTAATTTGTGATATGGTTAGTACAACATTTATTTTTTGTTTGATAGTTTGTGTGATGTAGGATATGAATTGTTGAGACTCTTAAAGAAAGTAACAAAAATTGATAGAAATGTTTGATTTATCGTTGCGATAGACTGTCACAAACTAACAGTCAAATCATTACAAGGAAAAATAATTCTAAAGCAGAACTGATTTCCCTAGATGAATATTCTTGCTAAATTTAAAAATGAAAGGTTAAGAAATATGACGCCATTCATTTAACGGTTTTTATTTTATACCAACATATTATTTCTAAACGCAAGAGTATATATTGTATCCCTAGTCGTTATCGAGATTCGATATTTAAGAAATTCGTATTCTGGTCTGAAAGAATATGCAATATTACGTATAAATCAGTGGCAATGCAATAATGAATTCGAACGTAGACCCCTGAACTTCTGATCAGTGGTACAAAGTAGCCTTTTGCCCCAAGCCGTGATATTGGCGTTCCGTTCCTCCGAGTAAATATTTGAGAAGTAAACACGCGTGCTGTAGACGAATCCATCTTGAAAGTCAACAGACTCCTCTTCATATCGGTGTTTAATATCCCCTATAGCCTACTTCAACAGTTTCGGGGTTTCTTCAGACATTACATACTTATACACAGCACTCGGTGTTCATTACGATCAGTTTTTCGTATCTGCAGATTATATTTCAGAATATTACTCAGAATCGCTTCACTATATTTGATATTGTGCTAGTCTTTAATCTATAGTAAGTCACGGTAATTAGAAATTTGATAGTAATGGGGGTAATGCTAGTTGATTTAAACTCATTTACGAAGACGTTCATTAGGATTTTGATAATAGAAATGAAGTCAAACTTTTTTGTTGTAACTTCAGTATTTTCTTTTAAAGTGAAGTAGTAGTTATTGTTTTTGTGTATTCCTGGAGCATTTATTAAAAAAAGAAATTTAGTTTACTCACTGTTAATAACCATTATTATGCTTTTGGTCAGACATTGGCATCCTCTGTAGCGGCTAAAACCACTAGATGGCAGCAATTGCCTCTAAGTCATTTTTTATTTTCTGTGTTTAATTCAAAAGCTCCGCTTCGAAAATATTAATTTCAAAGTCATTTGAAATATGTCCCCTCCTTCTTAGAAGAGTTTTTGTTGGTTTTGATTTTTCTTTTGAAATAAATAATAAATATGATCAACTTTCATATAGTAAATATAGAATTTTTCAAGAATTTTGTTGGTTTGTTTATAACTTTTTTGTAATTGTATGAAAACAATCATTTTGAAGTAAATACGTATCTTGTATCACTGGATCTAACAAAACGCAATGTAAAGTTACAATATCCAATTTTAACAACAATTTTATTAATGAATAACAATTTCAAACTTATTCAACTCATATTTAGTCCCATCTTGTTATTCTCATGCAAAATGTCACGTATTTATTGTTCTTTATTTTTCTTATAGGAAATATAAAGAACTAACTGAATAAGGCACAACAATGTTTCACAAAACTATTTCGAACATTGCGACCATTATCCAGAGTAACGATTATAATAAAACTTAACAGTAACGCCAACATATTCATACATAAATTATAAGTAATATAGAAGAAATGGGGAGCTTGTGGAAACTAATTCGGTTTGGTTATAGGCTATATTTAGTTGTTTTGTATAGAGCTTTTAATTTCAAGATTTTCCAACGTTTATAACTTTTTACTTTTACTAGAATAAAGGATTTTTACATCGTCGATACTAAAAGAGCGTTAAAAATTGATGCACTGCTTTGCAAAGTCTGTTTTCTAAAGTTTTTCTAACTATGATGTAAAACATTAAGGTGTCTCTATACCTTTACTAGTTCTTCCAATGTAAGATACATCACAAACGTTGCTAAACAACTGGTATCTACCACTTTTTATTACAGGGAGTGATTTGAGTTTAGTTCGAATTAATAAAGCTTTTAGGTTAATGTTATTGGTTCTATTTCTTCATTTTATTTCTGAATTTTTAACTGGTACTATTGATAAACTTATTGTTAGTTGAACAATATTTCTTAGAAGTTATCATTTTGACTTCTTCTTCATTAAATTATCGATCATACACCGTTGTTTCATGCTATTAATTTAATTGTATTGATTTGTTTTAAGTTTGAATGTGGAAATGTTAGGAGTAAGTTGATAGGATGCTTAATTCGTGTAGGGTGTATATACATCTGTATATGTAGGTTTTTTGTATATGTATATCAAATAATAATCTGTGTACATTGTAATTTATGTATAAATATATTGGCAGTTTTAGTATAATGACTACAAACGATAGAAACAAAATTGTTGAGTATTCAAATAATAAGTTTATTCAGTTTCATAAAAGTTGCTCTATCCAAAATCTCATTTTTATTTGTAGTATGTCACTCAAATTTTACCATGAGTACCTACGTATTTCACAAATTCTCTGGATGAAGGTTGTCGTAGGATTCTCATTTTCAGTGAAGCCCCTTAACGTTTAAATTAGTGTAGAGTCGGTTGCAAATTGAGTTACATTTATACAATGTGGTGTTTACTTCAAGGGTTTTAACTCGGGCACGAATTCACCGTTTTGCATTAAAGCAAGTAATTGATTTCGAAGTCGTTCATCCTAGAGGATCGGGAGCCACCCCATATTTGCTGCTGCACTTGCTGCTTTTTCTTCTCCACTGTCGCCAAAATGAAATTAGAGTTCCATTACATTAGAGCTTTGTTCTCTGACTTTCCCGCTAATTGATTTTAATTGTTCAATTCGACGCACAAATACCTATTTGTTCATATTATTTTCTATATGCGATTGATCATATTTTATCCTTCACAAATTGTATGCAATTTTTCTTTATACTTTGCGCTTTTCATGAAACAATTCGTTAGAAAACTTAAATAACCTCTAAGAACAAACTTTTTCGTCAATTTCCTAATAATAATTGCTTAAAACAAACACAAACATTCACAGAAATTTATTAATATCAAAAATAGTAGCCGTAAACTAAATCTCTAAGAATCTGTAGAAATGAATAAAAATAAACCATCTAGATTATTGTTAAATGATCAAATTGATGTTAATTTAAATTTATAACATTTTTAGCTTTTAAGACTTGTTTATATTTATTTAATTTAAAATATTTAGTTTGTCCTTTCTGTTACTGCCCCCATTACTTGGTTCCTGGTTTTAGATATATATATATATATATATATATATATATATATATATATATAATATAGAGCTCATAATTGTATTGTACCAAGTAAAAGCCAATTCCATTGCATTCCTAAGAACAAATATATTTATTCACAATTAGTCTTTTTATAAACTTGTACAGGATCAGCTGTTGATACTATTCAATTATAATTTCTTTTCTTCAGATGAGATATTTAGTATAAATGTAATTTTTGGTGACATATAAACGCCTATATGAGATATAATGACGATAATGAAGACTAACGACTTTAAGAACTATCGAAAGGGGATGAAGACAAATTTCCTAAGCCAAATAATAATCCCTGGCAGGCCTGACAATCATTTTTACTTTAGCTTCTGATAGATTGTATGTCTTTTGTCTAATTACTGTTGTTGGATGCGTCCCGTTCTTAGAACAATGAAAGGGATCTCTGAATTTTGCTAATTATTCTTGTCAACAGCCCCTAGCTTTCACTACAACTGTGCTCAGAACGTGTTTTAGGCTATTAATCAATGGTATCATTTTTTAATGTATTGTGAACTTAAGTAAGCCTCACAAAAACAAATTTTAATAATAAGTTTCTGAAATCAAACTTTTAAACTTGATGAATTATTTTATCTTTGAATAGAGAAATACATTGAAATGGTTAGATAATTTTATTAAATAATCTCAACGCCTTTCTCTATTGATCGTCAACAAAAATTTAAAATTAATTAAAGAAATACAACTAATACCTCATAGAACAAGAGTTACAAGTCCCTCGAAATAATTAGCAAATTAGTAATAAGCATCAGTGAAATAGCTTCAAGGATTCCTAACGATAAGTATCAGAACTATTGAAGATATTAAATGTCTACTTCAAAGATAATTAACAAACCCTCTCGGCTTAGTAAATTCAGTTGATATCTTTCAAGCTAGTAAATTTTCAATGTATTCGACGTATTATGTTTCAAAGCGCTGTCTCCCTACTTTCTCATTAATGTGAATTTTATTATTCAAATTCCAATAAAAATTTTTAGACGAATTTAAAATATACATCTCATAAAGGTGCCGAAAGCAAACAAGTACCTAAGTATTCATTTAACAACTGGAAGGTTTCTTAAACTTTCGTAGGTTTATTTTCGATGAAACATTTTAATAATAAAATGCAAAAAGAAAAATTGTTTCAACAAAATTCTTCATTCCTCGACAATATTGCTTCGACCTCTAAAAGTTCATTTTTAAGAGTACAAAACGTGACTAAGCTGAGATAATGAACATGGGGTTTTATACACAAACTTAAACTTTAGGGTGGATGTTACATAAATGATAAAAATTTTGGGATCATCAGCGGTGTGTTATAGATATTGATTTCCTTTTGATTATTGACTAAATTTTTACCATTTTGAATGGCATTCTTAATTTCAAGGTTTTCAAGGAGTGTGAGCCTTTTACTTTTTGGTTGTGTGTGTAGGAGTATTGTATTATCTATATCTATATTGTGGTTGTTTGTGGTGCAATGTTCTGCTAGACCTGTTGTACATTTTCTTTTTTTAGATTATCAGTATGTTCTTTTGAGCGTGTTTTTAATGAATATCCACTCTGACCTATATAAATAGCATTGCATTGTTCACAATTTATCTGGTAAACCCCACTTCTTTTTTGTTTGTTTATTTCTAGTTAGTTGTTAACTAATGTTGATTTTAGGCTATTTATGTTAACTTGCTAATTTCTTACTTATTAAAATGTTTTAGTCTATTTTTAATTTTATTACTGGTGTTTTTAATAAATTTTAAGGAATAGTAGTTGGTAGGTTCTGTTTTTGGGGGGTAATGGAAAAGCACGAATTTTTTGCCGAAGTTTTTTGTCGAGTAATTTTTGGATTAATTCCAATCTATATCCGCTGATTTCTGCTATATTTTAATTTTATTATGTTTTATGGCCTTCTTTGGAAAGGGGTATATTAATGAGCCTATCTAGTAGACTGTGAAAAGCAGCTAACATTATTTGAAAGGATTTGTTGGAATGAGCGGGTTTTCTGTAAAATTTGAATTTGACTCTGTTGTTATCTCTGATAAGTGTTAAATCGAGAAAGCTTAATTGTTTTTCTATTTCTATTTCTTTCGTGAATTTGATTTTATTATTGAAACTGTTTAAATATATTAGAAAGTTATCAAGTTGTCTCTATGTGCCTAGCCAAACACAGAAGATGTCATCGACATATCTGCAATAAAAGTGAATGCATTAAAGGAGTTTGTTATTGGAATTGAATAATTTTGTACGTAAATGGTATTTTTGAATAAAACGAGTAAATTCATTGCTATTAAATACAGTATAGTTGTAACATTATTTTCAATATTAAATAATAATAAAGAGCCTATAATAAATTAAATGTTTCCGTAACAATCTCTAAAAATTGGATTCTTTAAAATACGAAAACATTAGCTTGAAATTAATTTTGCACAAATTTATGCAAGTATCAATACGTTTTGATTTCTCCTCAATTGAATAGTTAACAATATAAGTTATCTAAATGCTTTTGTGGCTAAATAAATGGAAAAATAGTTTTTAGTAGTTATTAATAGTACACTATTTGATTATGATAATACCAGACGAAACGTCTATCGCCATATCGTCTCCCAGTTGTTGACATCGAGGTCGACAGTTATCTCTATGAAGTATCGAACGTAAAATATCCTGCAGTAGCGGAATAGCAGACAGAAGCAGGACGAGCGTCGCGTCATGGGGCGTCCAGACGCCGCCGATTTCTTCCGACGACAATAAATACTATATCTCTGAACTGGCGCCGAAAACTTCTCACAAAAACTTTATTCTCGTGCCATGAATGTTTGCCGAATTCTTTCTTAACAACGTTAAATCCTCCGATTATTGATCGTCGCAATCAAAACAATGTCACGTGGATCGCAGATGGCTATATCTCAACACGACTGTTACGATTTTCCAACATACTAACAAGCAGGTAATGGGGCGAACATTGCAAATACCAACTTATAAAAAGAAAACATGTAATTGTGTTCTATCGCTTGGTCTCTGATACAACAACAAAAATTAATATTTACAATAAGTAAGTGAGTATTATAATAAAAATTATGAAAACCACCATAAATTTGTTGTTTTCATAATGTTTATTAAATACATAATTATGTAAATATGGAATAACATCATTTATAGTCCGCTTTGTTCAATTTAAAGATATTTGTTTTCTAAACCTTTTGTTAAATGGTAGCGTTAAAATTCTAATAAACAAAGAAACATTAAGTAGTATATCTACCTATATATGTAGACTTAATAAATAACATTACATTTTACTTAAAGTTTAATGCTTATTTTCATTAATACGAGGCATACTTTTTAAGTAAGCACCGTTATGAAATTAATAAAAACGTGTAATGATATCTTAATAATTTTATTTTTGCATAAATGCCTGTACCTTAATCTACTTTTCTACATAATTTCCTTCAATATTGAGGCACTTGTCATAACGTTTGACCAGTGACCAGTTTTTGAATACCATTCTCATAGAACTCTGCCTCTGCCGCCTGACTTGTTAACTGTTAACCATTCCATCACAACTGTTTTAACTTCGTCATCGTCTTAAAGACGCTGACCGCCCAGATGTTTCTTCAAGTGCAAGAACAAATGGTAGTCACTGGGCGCCAGATCGGGGCTGTACAGAGGATGATCTAGAGTTTCCCAGTGAAAAGATGTGATGAGATCTTTGGTCTGATTAGCCACATGTGGACGGGAATTTCCATGCAGCAAAACGATGCCCTTGCTCAACTTGCCACGTCTTTTGTTCTGGATTGCAGGAATTTTTGCAATAATAAATTGTAAACGTATCTTGAAAAATATGTTAGTTAACAATAAAAAAGTAATAGAGCCAATCCTGAAAAGTGGTGTGTATCAAATTTTTTGCAAATATTGTAATGCCACTTACATTGGTCAAAATGGTAGAGAAATAAAAACACGAATTAAAGAACATGTGTATAGTGTCACTAAACAACATCAAAAAACTGGCGTATCGGACCATTGCACCTCGTTCAATCACGCTATAGATGTAAATAATGCTAAGATACTACATAACAATGTAAGCAAAAGCAGGAAGCTAACCATATTGGAAAATCTAGAAATTTAGAAGGCTTTAGATAAAAAATTAAATTTAGTCAACAATCAAATTGAGTTAGGGCAAACATCATCCCCTCTACTATTTAGTTGAATTTGTAACTGTTCTGTTATATATAATTGGAATAATACGTTGTAATTTTAGTATATAATTTACTCTGGATAATGAGTTGTATACGAAACATATGTTGAGTACATTTGAAATTGTTGTTTTATTTTTATTGATATTAATAACCATTTTTCACAAAAAATGCACCCAAGACAGTTTAAATATTATAATCTCATTTCTTTTTAATCTGCGGAGAATGACTGCCCATAACTTCAATATAGATTTTTCCGTCAACCAGTGTTACCATTTGTTAAGTTGTTGGAAGAAGTCTCAAGAAGGCTAAATAATTGTCAAGTACTAATCATATATTATGGAATGTAAACTGTATTTTATTTATATATTATAAACATGAATTGTCATCAAGTGCGCGTAGATACAATTATTCAAAGAATATATCATTTAATTCCCAAGTAAAATGCAAATTTCAACTTTTCTTAAGTCCGTTTTTTTATGTTTTGTTATTGTGGTCGTCCAGAGAATGGTCATAACGACGGTTGCATCGTTTGAAGCAAAAGCGGCGTGGAGATTATGATGGAGCTGAGTTTATAAATCCGCGAACAACGACTATATGAGTCACGAGGGCTCTTCAGTCTCCTCTCGACAAGAAAATCTTCTTTATTGCGTTGCCGATCCAAGCAAATCCTCCAAAAGCCTGCTCGCGATACACACAGGGTTGCTTAGCGATGAAACGATGCCGTAGCGTAGCGCTCTCGATTCCGCTGTTACTCTACAACTTAGCGAACCTAACAGTTGTCAGTTGTCTGTGTATACGTATGTATGTCTGTTGCATAGCCTATACTAGGGACTCGTGGTAAGAGGCAGTAAACTGAGCCTTTATTACACTTTTAAGCGGATGAAGGTTCAAACTTGCCATGTACCTGCCTTTATCTGGATTTAATCAATTTGCAAGTTTTCGCTCCCTCGAAAATTTCAAATGCTCCTAACGATTATGTTCTGTTCCGATTTCAAAACAACTATTTACCGAAAGCTTGTTGAAACGATTTTACAAATCGGTTACAAGCTAATGTGCAATTGAAATTGAAGGCAACAAAGTTTAGTGACCGCGTTAGACAGAGGTCCAACAATTGAAAAAGTACACGGTATCACTACATGAAATAAATCAATAAACACTATGAAAAACAAATAAAGTAGAAACTGTAACCAGGTGGCTGATTTAATTGTTTTATAATAACCACTCAATCTACAAATTAATTATATATATTATATATGTTACGGGTAAAGTTAGATAAGCGATATAACCTAGGTTTACCCGGGTAAACCGTGTTTTATCCGCTTTCGTTTGGCTAAAGTTGGATGTACCATGAATGACAAGGCCATTAATGTTTGAAAAACATATTTAATTCAAAAAACACATTTTACAAATAAAAATTAGAATTCTAAAACTCTATTCTCTTAAAGGTAATCTACTCACGAGTACTTATTTGTTCAGACAAGACAAGCTGCTAAGACATTTTCAGTTGCAAAGATTTCCAATCGCTTTACCTAACCTAACCTAACCTAACCCAACCTAACCTAACCACAAGTCCTTTTTTTGACAGATTCCAGTATTTTTTGACACCCTTCACATAAGCGTAGATATATAATACTTTGAGTAATATGAGTCATTTATGGTACATCTAACTTTAACCAAGCGAAAGCGGATAAAACGCGGTTTACCCTGGTTAAGTTCGAAACATGTACAATTCCAAATATATTTTGGACTTTAACCAAGAGTCTTCGGTATTACGCAGTTTACCTGGGTAAACCTAGGATAACTCGCTTATCTAACTTTACTCGTAACATATATATGTACAATTAGAAAGTATTGTTATTTTAATTTTAATTTTTATTGAGCAAAGGTGTATGAAATTATTTGTTTCCGCTGTCACGTTAGTTCCTCTTGAGATCGAGCTGCTTATTTAAGAACGATATCTATTGAAAAATTTATATTGCCTGAAATTAATATTTTGAGAATTTGCAATGACTATATTTAAATAATCAATATATCTCAAATTTTTGGCAACAGTAAGCATGGGACATAAACCTGAATCTGGGTCTGGATTGAACGCGATCAATTAACTAACAGTTTTATAGTATTGAATTCAAAAATAGTCTGAATAGTCTGAATTATGGTAATTTTGACAAATAACCTCTTCTAATAACCTTCACAATTGTAGAGGTATTATAATGAATTCCGTTAAAAAATCAAATAGTTGATTTATTAATCTAGTTTTATTGAAGTATTTTTCATCAAGTTGTCACCCTTATAGAGAAACAACAACAAAAACTATGAAAAGCGAAAAACAAAATATGGAAATTATTATTAACATTAAATCCAATGTAATGTTAAGTCGTTATTTCGCTCTCAAGCTAACAACATTTTATTTAATATGTAAAATTGTAACGGCTTCCTCCCTCAACAACATCTTTTAAATAAAGTAAATCTTTTTAAAAAGTGACTTTTGAGTGGAAGTAAATTAATTCTCTAGGTCAATAACATTACCTAGACATCGACATTCATAGAAGCAATGAGTTTCATCCCCGTATATTTTAAACATCATCGAATAATTTTGTTTAGCAATTTAAGTAACGCCTACTGATATTCAGCGTTATCAGTATTAATACCTTAAAATTCAATATATTCAAACATTCATAATCATTAAGCATTTCAATCACTCATCATTCATACAACAATAATTGTAAATATTTATACAAAAAACATTTTAAACTTTGTAGCATCGCATTTATTGTAAATACCAGTGTAGTTTTAGTTAAATTAGTTAAATAATTAGTTGAAGGGCAGTTTGACTCGCATCAATTTAAAATATTTTAGTGTCAGAAGTAACACTAGAAGTGTAAACAAAAGTTTGCACATTTTACATGCACAATGAAAGAAAAGGCAAAACGTTGGACTTTTCAGATTACTTTGAAATCAAAAAAGCAATAAAGAAGAACGAAAGAAAGAAAAGAAAGTACGACCTATAATTTAGTAATTCTGTTACTCTTGAAAAAGACATTGCTTTGTTGACACAATATTGTACAGTTTACAATAAATTTTGAAACATTTAAATTTTAAATTTCTTGCCTCAAATTATTTTTAGTTTCATGGTTATTTATAGACTTTTTGTTTTAGTTCCATAATCCACTTATATGATTTCTTAGGGTAAATATTTCAGTGAGCAGATGTACAAGCTGGATTTTGATGCTACATTACATCATTATAATAGGATACAACAGTAATGCCTGAATGACACGACAGAAAGAGAGAGAGAAAGAGAGAGCTTCTTTCTCAAGTGGTTATGTATAATGAGACGGGGACGGGATGGGACGTTAATACCATAATGGGCTTTGTCGCCGATTGCACATCCCCGCTAATGGCCTGATTAAGAACTCTCTTTCTGATGTACGAGAGGAAGTTATGGACGCGTCAGCATTCTGCTTGTCCAACGAGTCGACTACACTCGATATAGATATATTTATAAGGACAAATTGATCTTTTAACGAAACACTTGAAAACTGCAAGCCTAAGCAGACACGATAGTTAAGTGACCTGTATTGTTTTGTTGACACATTGTTAATCTCTGGTGAAATGAAACGATGATTTAAACGTTACTTTGAAACAAAGCATGATTAATATAATGCAAGTTTGTTAAATTCGCCTTTTTTGAAATTATTGTTTTATAATTAATGAAATTTACACGTATTGATAACTTCCACGCTCCTGATTATCCATGACAATGTTTCGCCACTTTATGGGTCATCGGAAGGTACAAATAAGTAATTTAACAAATATTCTGTATATACATGTAACGGTTGTTAACTAAAATGTTTCTTGTTTGTTAATTTCTAAAGCTTCCAAAATGTTATGTTTGTATCGTTTTCCTTCAATAAGTACTATTTTGAATTTTGGATTGAATTTGTGTTCTTCCCTAATTAAGTGTCCCACAATCCTTTATTACCACTGTTTATATCTTATCAATTTATTTACGAAGCTACTTAATTGTATTTTGAATAGTAACAATCCTTCCTGTAAACAATATTATCGAACAGGTATTTAGGTATAGGTACAAAATTTGCAATCTATATACAACATAAATATTCCGTTTTATTACCTGTGCCTTTGGTTACAGTTTATAAGGGAAATGCATTATTATTGTCAACTAAGCAAATTGCAGTTTTATTACCTGGTTATTAATTCTGCAAAACTTAATCATAAGCCTTTCCAGGGTTGTTAAGGTCACCACCCTGGCAACACACCACGTAGTTCTAAATGGTCTATCAATAATTTTGAGTAGAGATGATAAGTTAGATGGTAAGATTTTTAGAATGTATGTTACATTCATCAGTTTATAATCAACACTCAAGCTAACATATAGTACAACATAACATAGAATATTTGTAAAATTAGGTTAAATATTATTTTACTTTCCGATGAAACAATTTTGTTGTGTTGAATTATTGTTTTATTTTTAATATTCAAATTGTGTTATACTAGGAAGAAGTCTCATATAGCAGCTGATGTTTACCATTTTGAGCTTTTAAAATTCACTTAGGAAGACAAACTTTCACTGTTCCATATTCGCGTCCACGATCCATTCATTCTCTTTGCATTGCTTCGCTAAGCGAAATCTCCAATGATGCACAGTTGATTATGCTGGACGCACGTACTACAGATCCGTGACAAGGGGTAGCATGGGGAGAAATGAATACATTATCATCTGTTAACACTCAGTGTAATTGTTCCGCTGTTCAGTTCAACCCCCCAGACGTTTCAATTAACTAAATGTCTTGCGATTCACCTGCCTTATGTCCCGCTATTTCTCTTCCAGCAGTTTTAATCTAAATGATAATTTGGATCCGTAACTGATGTAGTATCTATCTACTGTATTAGCTTTTTAAAAGTTCACTAAGCGTTTAAAGTAAATGTTTTCTTTTTGAATGGATAGGATCTTTAGCGAGCAACGACTCTCTTCAATATATATCTTTATTTCTCTACATAACATACAAATAATGAAGATTATAAGTTCAATTTTTTGAATCAAGTTTCACAGGTAATTCATTATTATAATAATGCTATTTAGTTTTTAATGAAGTCAGTTTCGAATTTTAGAAACAGAAAGTAAAACTCTTTATAATGAAGCTCAAGGGGCCGTGAACCTTCCCTCGTGATAAAGAAAAAATTATATCAATAAACATAGTGACAATTTCATTTTTCTCCATAATGTTGTTTCGACCAAGTAACCATTATCAAGAGAGAGTACAAAATTGATTAAATTTTACAATATGTAGTACTACTTCTACGATTTCTTAAGGATATTGGGGTGGGGTTGGTTATAAATTGTAGAGGATAAATAAAGAGTTGCATATACAATGATATTATTGAATAATTTTTCAATAATAAGGACTATCACTGAATAGTTCGACCTTTACTTGGTGAAAATCTATTCTAACTAGTAAAACACAAGGAAAAGATTTTCACAAAACTTTATTTCTTCGTGAGATATGTTTCGCCAAACATTGGCTTCATCTTAGTTTCAGCTTAGTAGTATGTAGTCTCGTCCGATGAAGCCAATGTTTGGCGAAACATATGTTACGAAGAAATAAGGTTTAGTAGAAAGGGACACTAAGTTTTTCGATACATTTCCCTATAATTTAATTTTAGAAAATTCCAAACTAAAAATTATACAAGAAACACTAGTCATAAGCACAATTACTTACAGAAAGGCTTTGTTGCGTGGTAATTTAATAAATTAAAACGCCGTTTTATTTATTTATTCAATGTGAAAGAGTATGTTTACAGAGTACAATTTTATACAAAAGTAAAAAAACAACGTAGACTGTTTCACCGATTTAATATATATCCGAAACAGTTTCGGTCACACGACAATTATCAAAGGATTAGAGTAAAATCAATGCATATACATTGTAACAGTTGCGATGCTTGCTATATTGGACAAAGTGGTAGGGCAATCAACGTTGGAATATCTGTGTATGTAAAAAGTATAGACAAAAAGGACACCAAAACGGGTTTTTCAGAACATTGTGTATTATCTAACCACCGCTTGGACATAAAAAATGTTACTGTACTCCATATTGGTATCAGAAAAAGCAAAAAATTGTCATTCTTAGAAGCGTTAGAGATTAAAAACGCCCAGTTCCAAAATCTTAATTTAGTCAATAACCATACGGAGTTAGATTTTGTAAACACTCCACTCAGTTTAGGTAATTAACAGATTAGCTTCTAAAATTTAGTATAAGATTTTACTCTAATCCTTTGATAATGGTCGTGTGACCGAAACTAGTTAAGATATATATTAAATCGATGAAACATTCTACGTTCTTTTTTTACTTTTGTATATTTAAACATGTTTCATAATAATTGCACCCCCCACAGTGTTAAGAGTATAATTTTGTATTATTAAGGAGATGTTTCTGCATTTTCTAAATTATCAACTTAAAACTAAACGACTAAAATATTTCTGTTTACATTTAAGATGCTTTTTCTTAGAAGGTCTCAACAGGCTTCTAATTAAAAAGTTACATAAACCATTTCATTAACGATATTTTCTTTAAATAAAAAAGTATAAAGAGAATCGAACACTTTTAACTTCTTGGAAATTAGATTCGGTAATAAATTGCTTATATATATATCTACGCTAAGGTTTCTCTTTCAAAGTTGTTAAAAGATTTTCTTGAGTTCTACAAGAGAAAAACAAGAGGTACATTTTGAAAAGAGTAAGTGTATATTTTATTTCCAAAGTAACTGTTTTATAAAACAGAATTCTTATGACATTTAAAGGATATATTCGGGCTACGTTTTCCTCTCAAGAAGTAATTCCAACTTCATTGTGTAACTCGGTCACGTGGTGCATTCTTTCCCCCTACGTTACACCACTTACACCCTAACAATGTTATCATTATACGTTAAAGTGGCAATAAATGCGGTTTCAAGCGGTTTATCATTTTCAACAAACTTTCTAACAAATTGTCGACATAAACAATCAATAAATTACACTCATTATAAAACATCAAAATAAGAAACAATTCTTGAACAAATTTTGTATGGCCGCCGTTAGCACTTGGTGAAACATTATAATAACTTTTTTAAAAAATAAAAAACAACTGGTTTTTGTTATTAACGTGGTTCATTTCGTTCATGAATCACGTTAATAACAAAAAACATAAATTTAATTTAGAAAAAAATTTCAATATTTTACATCAAGAAAAGAAAGGTAAAAAACTAGACATTTTGGAAACCTTAGAAATCAAAAAACACATGAAAAATAGTAACTTAATATTATTAAATGAAATCGAAAATGTATATAGATCAATAATTATAGATAAAATGGTAGATGCATCCCCACCAAGGTTGTAATAGTATTTAAGAAATAGTGTAAGCAAATTTGCATCAATACTTCTTCTGAAGATGCCCTTGTAGGATGAAACGATCGTAAAGAGTTTAATAAATGTATTAAGTGGAATTAAGTGTGTTTCAATCAATTATTTGATTCAATACAAAACAGTTAAAGATTTTATTTGGACGACTTGCGTCATTACACACCAAACCTTTTAATCAACAGGCCAAGTTGCTGTACTGGTCTTAAGATAATGTATATTATTTCTATAGGAAAATGTATAATGGATTGCATTACTTCCGAAGCCAAAACGTCTTAACTCGAAACAGAATAAGGTCGCTTGCTTCCCCACAAATGATAAATCATAAAAACCGTTTTGTCATCCTCCTATTTTATTTCATGGCACTTTATCTTCCTTATATGCACTCGTTTACTGTTAACAGCCACAGTCCCCCAATCTGGCTCCAACAGACAAACTACTCCCGAACATTACTAACTGAAAATAAGCGTAGCGCTTGTTTTTATGGCGCTATATTTCTTAACGTGGACGATGTCTTTATTAAGAATATTGATTGGGCGTCATTTTATAGGCATAATAATAAAAATAACAAGGACTAGAATTTTAATGAACAGAGTCTGACAGGCAATGTTATAAGTCTACACGAAGAAAACATTATAGAGGTTCTAGTTGAAATCGTCCAAAATTGGATAGATGGTTTATACCAGGGGTGGCCAACAGATCGATCGCTCGCAATGTCTGAGGTGAAATTCCGTGTACTTTAAAGCAGTTGTAGAAGACAAAACTTTCTAGAAATAGTTTAATGTATCGTGGGAATTTGCTAAGGTCATAAATTCCTAGAACTCTGACGGGGGGTTTTGGCCCTTTAAATATTTTTTTTGTCGTTTGTTAGGTTAGTAGATAAGCCATATATCTATATTTTAGTACAAAGTGTACTGGACAAGCTTTTGATAGAATAGTAAAAAGTAAGTCATATTATTTCATGATAAATTGTCCTGACCAAAAACAAAAACACGTGAGTGAAATATTGAAATCAAATTATCAATCATACTGTGAATTTTTTCATATTTACGAACAAATAGTACAATAACTTATACATTGCAGGTGATAAAAAAATTAAGTTGATTTAAATTATTAAAAATCTATCTTGAAAAAGTGTCGAAAAACCGAATTTTTTAGGTACCGCATGTACGGAATGTTGTTATCAAAAGTTGGGTCTGGAAATTTATTTTCTTCGTGAGTGTATATCTCGAAAGCATAATAAGTGATTTAAAAAAAAGTAGTTTTGAACATACTGTCACGAACTGTACTTGCGGCTTGTGTTGGTTTAGTCCTAATTAATAACACCTTCCTAGAAAAGATAATGGATATTCTCGGCCTTCCTAGATACGTCTGGAATATTCTAGCAACGATCAATAAAAAGACAATAGTAACACGAGAAGGTTGTAGAACGTTCTAGAAGGAATGCTGAAAACTATAAAAGCAGGTGCGCTGGGAGGACCGAGTAAGTTGGCAGCAATGCCACAATTTCAGGTAAAATATTTTCGCGGGCAAAAATGGGACGGGCAGCAATGGGACATCTCCGTTAAAATCAGTGATGATTTTAGATAAGATCATCATGTGAGCTTTTAAAAGGCATAAAGCAATTTATTTATGTTCCACTTGTGTATTTGCAGGGCAGTGATGTCGCCATTTCTTCCATTATATATCTAAATTTTATTCGCTAAAATAAGTCTGTTATTCTTAACCTTGTAAAATTCAATAGAATTTTTGTTTATTATAAATCAATTTCTATTATCTAAAAAATTACTGTTAGCTCTGATTAGATCGGAAGGTTAGCTTGAAGAGATGTAATATCTATCACGTGTATATTCTATTACACACTGTTCCTTTTCTAAGTAGATCAAATTTAACAAATTTGTTTTAACGGAATAAACCTTATAAAATGATTCTTTTCGTACACAATCAAGCAGGCCACAGGAGCGCACGATAGGGGAAGAGAAATCGAGAAATAACATAAATCTCGGATTAAAGCCGCTATCGGATGGAACCAGTGAGCAGTAAAGCGGATGAGCCGCAGTATAACGACGCGGCAACGAAACGCGTCGCGACGACATGTAGCCACTACCCAAACAAAAAATGTAATAGCTACAAAATCGAATATCTATTTCACTATATGTACGAAAAGTCGAGTGAATTGGCGACTTTTAATGTACGATTTACACTGAATGACTATTATGAAAATTGATTAAGGCTTTCGCGGCCAGTTGATGAACTGATGTTGTCATTCTTCGGGTGTACAGGCCGTCGTCGGTTGGAATTGCTTCCTAACGTTTCGCTAGCACGAGTGGCGAGCTTCTTCAGAGGTCTATCCATTTTCGCTGTTGGTTGTAGACTGTCTACAAAACAACAGCGAAAATGGATAGACCTCTGAAGAAGCTCGCCACTCGTGCTAGCGAAACGTTAGGAAGCAATTCCAACCGACGACGGCCTGTACACCCGAAGAATGACAACATCAGTTTATTATGAAAATAACTTTACAATAAGGAATAGAAAATTATGGTAATTGATTCTGGGGTGGGATAATTGTAAAACATGATTACTAATAAATAATAAACCATAAATTGTTGTTTTACACTTTATTATTAGAAGACTCTAACAATTGTTTCGACATTGCTGTCATCATGAGAGAGTTGCTTAAAACAACTTAAAATTTAGAAGTGGGTACAATTTATACTAATGTTCTGGTTGCTATTTATTTGGGAAACTGATTACCCGTTTGTGATATAACTTTCAGAATAAGGCTTTCAAGTTTTCCGTGTTCTCGTTTGTAATATTTAGATTGGCATCAATGGCTTTTTGTATTTCAACTTTTCTAAATAATTAAGTTTTTGTCCTTTGTTTTCTATGTGAATGATAGGGAGGCTATCATCATTAATCTAGATAATTTTTTGTCAGAAATAGATTTTTTGTGCTCTTTTAGTCTTATCTCAAAATTACACCCAGTTTGTCCCAAATATATAGCATCACAATCCTTACAAGTTAATAATAAAATGTAAAACAACAGTTTGTGTTTTGTTATTTACTAGAAAATTATTATTAATAAAAAATAAGTTCAGTGATGTCACATTTAATAATAATGTATAAATAGAAATAAGTCTAACTATACCCTCAGTATTTTAATTATATGTTCTTTTGAATAATGGTGTAAATGCTGAAACGATTCGTCAAGATTTTTAATAAAATATTAGTGAAATATACGCAGTTTTTGATTTACTTAACCATATAACAGCTATGTATTTTATATATTATATTATTTTCAATTAATTTTTCAGAACGATAAAATAATGAATATCGCTTAATAATTTGCCTCTTATGTTTCAAGTAAACTGTAGCAATCATTAAGGCAGGAACTGGACCAAAAAACAATTTATCAAAGCACCGATGTTTCGCCTTCTACTGTACGTTTTTCTCAAGATAGGTTGCAAATCTCAATGGTCCTATGTATACCTTGAGAAAGCCTTGTACTAGAGGACAAAACATCTGCACTGGTTTTAACCTTTCTTTTTCGCGTTTCTTTAGATTATAATTTATATATTTTAATTATAAAATTCTGAGAATGTAAGGTCACTGGAAAACCTACTATACTACGTTCTAACCAAGTCAAAAAGCTGATGTTTTGAGATCATGTGATTTGTATATCCTTAGCCTGTTCCAAACTTTTGACGCAGTTATTAGGATACAAAAACTTAGCTACTTCCACATATAAATTTTAAATTTTTTATATATTTTTAATGAAGCTATATGTACTCCTGTCAGTCAATAAATTCTTGCAGAAAATCTTAAGTCCTTTGAGGGTTCATACCGAAACTTTGAACTACGTACTCCAGTACACATATGTCAAAACACAAACTTCGTCTTTTGTGGATGTATTAATTTCAAATGTTTTGACTTGTTTTAAACAGGACTGGAAGAAAACTCGACTTACAGGAACTGATCATTATTAAAACAAAACAATTTCATAATTATTTTCGTATTTTCTACAGAATATACCACTGTGATCTTTTTAAAAGTTTGTATATAGAAATTGCACAAAATTATTAGTGCGATTTATATCTGTTTAAAGTGAAAATTTAGTTATTGAATAAAATTTGTTGTTTCTGAAGTCTTTTCAGACTCGATTACGTAAGTAGCCAGAGGCAGTCAAATATGGCAAAAATATCAGAATTCTTCAATTGTGAAAATCGATATTCATTCATTTTTCTCATATGTCTGTCTACATTAGCTGTAATTTAAATATATAAGATATCTAAAATAAACTCACCAACGAGCCCCAATGTCTCCAGATCTTAAGGACTTTATTGCCCCTCCAATTGCACTAACTCCCCGCATTTTTATAGTTATAGTGGTAACAGTCACATAAAAACACTTCCTACGATCATTTTAGCTGCTGCTTCCCACCTGAAATTAATACAATTACGTAAGTAAATTTTAAGACCATAGTACCAACAAAGCGAGAGCACCATCTATCTTATAAGAGAAGTAGTTTTACAAAAAAGGCTAAAATTCATGTATTAGTGTTATTATTTCAGTATTGATTGTTTTTACGCTTAATATTTTTTACACTAACAGCACTTAAAATGAAATGTCACGTAGTTTGAAAAAAGCTGTAAAGCTTCCCCAGTTAAGGAAAAGCAATTTTGAAGATACGAGATCTACGAATCAATTGATTATCAGTACAATTGCAATAGGTGACATCAATTTTGCAAATTTGTACATTCTAAAGATGAATTTTTTAACAATACACGAAGATGTAAATTTAGAATCTGCCTGCTGCAATCTTAGTTACAGTTATAAATATAATTATAATTTGGGTTTCTTCGTGATTCATTTAAAATATTGACGGTGCTGTTTGTTTCATTAAGAAATAAATTCTGTCTATTTCAGCCACAGAACAGTTGAGGTTTATATTTAGTGAAATAAAAATAAATTGATGACGTAGTAGCTATATATTCCATTAAATGAAATATACAGAGTGACCAATTTTCCATTTTTATATAAAAAATCACAATGAGTGGTTTGTATTATGAATATTGAAATTGAAAGGTTTTCAGTTCGTGGTTTGAATATTTTATTAAAACATATAAATTTGGTTTCTGTTTCAAAGAGTATTTCTATAAATATTTTTTGATGGGTTTAATAAACAAATTAAGGTATTGCGTTACTAATATATATTAAAAAGAAAAATTCATGAGCTGAATTCTTTAGTTGAACATTACTTTTAAATATGTGCGGAAGTTTCATTGAAGATTAAAAATCAACCCTTTCAACAAATTATACAACCAACAAGTAATTATAAAAACTTCAACCCTAACTTATGCTTGTAAAATGTATCACTCTGTATAATTTTTCAAATAAAATTTCTGCTTAAAAGGATTGGACTTACCACAAGAAGCAGCAGTATCGGGCGAGCCACGGAAAGCTTGAGCTTGAGGTACGCTTGGATTCCGGAATATCCGGACTGAGAACTCCGAGCGCCGGCTCTGAGCCACCCCCGCGATTGGCGCCCTGCCACAAGTAACATCAGTGACGTTGATCTGAAACTGTGTGTCCTCCGAAAGCAGCACCAACCACCACCGAGGGGCGGAACACTCCGGTCTGTTACACACAGTTTCCATATAAACCAAAAAAACAGAAAGCGTAGAAACTGAAACGGCCATTTTGGAAATCACGGTTGATTGTTTTCTAGATCTTATTAACTGATTTTGCTGACGACCAGTAATGCTGGGGGCGAGGAATTTCTAATTTATAATATCTAACTTTTTAATCAATATTTAAAATTCTCAAATTAAATCAGACCTTTGGTACTTTGACCTTCCAAACTTATTTTTGAAAAGAATTTCAATGTACCTTTTATCTTTCATATACTTTTAATATAGCCATTTACCTTAAATTACGTAAAAGCCAATATTATATGAAGAACCAAATAAGGATAAAGGAACTTGCAGAACCGAAAACGGAACCAGAACAAAAAAAAGCAACCATTCAACCTTCATCAGCGTCAATCTATTATTAAATTTTTGGACTGTATTCCAATAATTACCTAATCCAAAATATAAAGTTCAATTTCATGACACAAACATTTCATATGCCAAGTGCTTGCGCCAGATTTTTAAATTGCTTATTTGCTTATTATACAGATATAAATCCGTTAATCTTCTATACAAACATTTCCTTTACATTATTACAACATTGAAAGTTAATATTTTGTGTCGATATATATTAACAACCAGTTTTTATTAACATTTAACTTCCAGGTAATACTGAAGGTTCGTTCTAATCAATTAAAAGTATTGTAAATAAGTAGAATAATGATTTACTTTTAAAGTCGTTCCATATAATGCATTACAGATTATTAAAAGGTATTAACATCTAAGAATTAATCACAAGAGAAGTACAGGTAGGGTATGTAGGTAATTACTCATCTTGCATTTTGATAAATTATGAATATAATTGATATTTTCCCTCATTGTATGAGGTAATCTGCAGTGGGTATAAAATTAATTCAATAATTAATATCGCATTAATGTATTTATTGATATTTATGTTTTTTTAAAAATTAAATTACTTCCCTATGAATAATCCTGTCTCCACAGGGGACTAGGTGAGATTAAAAAATTTGGAACTCATTCAAGAAAATAATCATTGTGTGCATACATACCAATAGCATTCTAGAATACTTCTTCTTCATATTGTTTTTTGAAGTACCTGTAAAGAAATAAATCACATTGTACAATACATGTTTAGATTACAAGAACAAATTGCATGACATGATAGTCTTTTTAAAAACGTTTACAATTACTATATGTGTTACCGTAGGAAGTAAAAGTATGCCTATATAAAATATAATACTACCATTAAGAATTTAAACACAAAATAAATGCTTTTAGATGTTATAATAAGTTTTATTAGAAACACTCTACATATGTTTCGACTTTTGAGGTCTTTATCAAGAGTAATTTACTTGCTAAAGGTAACTTAAAACATCAAAGGTTTTACATTTATAGATACAGGTAGTTTAGGTACGACACAGGTATTTTAGAAAAACCATCAATTAAATTGTACTCCTCAGATATTCCTCAATTATTAGGGTGTTTTTGAATTCGGATTTACCGTTAGTGATATTATGATTATTTTTGATAGCTTTTTTAATTTCAAACTGTTCAAGAATGTTAAGTCGTTGGCCTTTATTTTCAGTGTGGAGAATATTGAATTTACCTATGTCAATTTTATGATTGTTTTCTAAGCAATGTAAACTTATTCCTGTGGTTGATTTTTTATCTCTTATATCATTTTCATGATCTTTTAGACGTGTTCCAAAATTCCTGCCTGTTTGACCAATATAAAAAGAGTTACAATCTGCACAATTCACTTTGTATATTCCACTTTTTTATAGTTTGTTTTGTTTTCGTTTATTATTTACCATATACTTTTTAATGTTGCATTTATTAACAGGCCTTGGCCTTACGCCTAATTTGTTTAATTCTTTACATAAGTTGTTGCTATTACAATTAATATACTTGATAAGTTTGTAGTTTTTCCTTTTGTTAATCAAAGGTATAAAAATTGTTTAAAATCATTTTTTCCGTTTATTTTTGATTAATTGGTCTATTAATTTAGGTTTGTATCCATTATTGGCAATGGTTTTGATTATTGCTCTTTCTTTTTGGAAATTTTGTTCACTTAGGGGAAAGTTTCTATTGAACTTATATAATTCTACGCCTTAAAAAAATATATTTAATTGTTCTTTCAATCAATATAAATTTTCTACTGTACTAATTTCAAATAATGTAAATAAATAAGTGAGAGAGAAAATATACGTTTAAAAAATTACGAGAATGATTTTGAATCTACACATTAGAATAAGGTATTCAGTCGCGCATGCTTCAGTAAAATATTGACGTTTAAATTGGTCCTAGGCATTAAATGTGAAAATTTTAATTTCTCCATTCGACATGTGTAATTAAAACAAAAATAAAATAAAATTCGAGGTTCAATTTTCCACTGATTTATTTGACAACTAAACAATTGTTTCACTTAACATGGGCATCTTCAAAAGACATAATAACAAATTACGTATATTATCCTACCTATATATCCTAGCATATATATATATATATATATATATATGCTACGTTTGATTAGGAGGTTGTGGAAGGGATGCCTTGTATAATTTTGTTTAAAATTATTGAATCAAAAACATTTTCAATTTTTTTTAAGTAAAAATAATTATTTTGTTTTATATGTTTTTTAATTTCTAATGATTCTAAGATGTTATGTTTTGTTCTGGAGAAAATTGTGTGTATGATGGTAAAGAATACTAGAAAAGAGTATGGTAAAAGAGAAAAAATAAGCATTGACAGGAATGTTGAATGAATAAGAAAAAATCGGTGACATTATCTACCTTTAGAAGAAGTATGTCGTTACAATATGGAATAACAGTGAAAAACAAGAAAAATAAGCTAAATAAATAAATAAATATAATGAACAAAGTAATCTTCGGGAAATACAAAATCACATGCTATGAAAAAGAAAACAAAAATTAAAAAAGCAAATTATATTTAATAAGAACATCAGATTTAACACTGTCTTTTTCGCCAAAAATAACATAATCATTCAATGTTAACATCTTTTATTAACTCTGCAAAAGCTGTACGTAGGTCATTTATGATGAACCACCTTGTCTATTTGAATGGAAAATAATTTCCAGAATTTATTTTTGGTTCTATTCAAATCGAATTTCTGCTTTGGTACATATATTACCTCCAACATCCTCATATATAATGCTGAAACCTATTTATATTTTAGTGATACGTTATATAAAATCCAATAACTCGTCTCGCTTGTCATTATTTGTACCTTTATTATAACGGTTGTCATAACTACTGATGTCAATAATGACATTTTCCCATTAATGTGCATTTATGTAGTTACTGGAAAATCATTTTAATGTACATACATATCTATAGCACAGTGACGTACATCATAAATATCTTTACTGAGTAAGAACCTATTCTTGTAGATTCAGTTGGATAATATTCAAATTCAAGTAAATAATACCTTCATACGTTCCACAACTTGATGTTATATTTTACTAGTTTATTTAGGTACCTACGTAAGAGGTATAATCACAAAATTATTGTCGTTTAAAGATTCATAATCGCAATATTTTTCTATTATTTTTTGATATGTAACGTATACGTTTTTAACGAGTCAAGAATTCAGATATTTAAACAAAAGAAACTTCAGACAAGATATAAACAGACTCTATTTGTAATTGCAATTACACTTGTGAATGCGAATTTAGGCAAAGTTATTAACAAATATATTGAAAAAATTTGTACATAATCGTGAGTGCAATGAGATGATTTTACAAATTCATTGTAAACAAATTCGTGTAAGAGAATATTAAAATTGAATATGTGTATTTTAAATAACTAACAAACACTGGGTTGTTTTACGAAAATTTTATTTATTCTTCTCTACAATATTACTTTACTTACTGTAACACTGTAGCTCTTGATAATGACCCGCAAGGGTTGAAACAATATTGTAGAGAAGAATAAATACATTTCTCATAAAACGTAAGTCAGTATTTGTTTGTTACTCAAAATACACATATTCAATTTTATTTAAAATGTTTCACAAAGAATGCGATACGCAATCTATCAACTTTATAAGAGAATATTATTTTGTTATAGAAAGTTTTCGTTATATACATACACGAAAAATACAATTTCATAAATGAATCGAATGGAATACCTTTGAACATATTGGAAAAAGTAAAAATTAAAAGATCTATATGAAAATTAATAATTATGTAGTCAACGAACAAAATAAGTTTTTGAACACACCCACTGAAGACTTCTAATTAAACATAAATATTTCATCTTCAAAGGTATTTAACATCTGGAAAACACACCAATAAAATTAGATTAAATTGATAGTTAGGGTACGACCGTAAAACTACCTTTGCAACCCTTTAGTTATAAAAAAATAAGCAAAGTTTTAATCTTTAGTAAAAAGGGTTACTCTTGAAAACTGCCTAACAATACGATACGATTTTAAAAAACTCATTTGAAACATTCATTCTTAGATTTGTGGATACCATAAAATATTTTTTTTCCTTGATTACCTTTTGGAGCAGATATGGAATGGAAGAAAGTTATAAACATGTTTGTTTTTCTGAAGGATTCAATGATTGAATTGACTTTTACAAAATAGGCAAGTAAAAATTTGCACACTCACACTCACGAGCCGCTACTGTCACCGTTATAGAGAACTTGTAATTAAAGGTTTAGTTGTAAAATGTATACTTTGCATTTTAACTTAAATTATTATCTATAGATTTAATATTTTGACAATATATTCAAGTACCATCCCCATCTTTTTGTTTTTCCAATCGTTTTTCGAAATCTACTTAACTTTAAATACTTGAATCGTTTCTAATATGCACGGCAAAAAAGTCTATTAAGGAATATATCTTGATGACGTCAGCATGTTTACAGTTTCTCATCCTTTTCGTTATTTGATCAAGAATCGTACATTTGCGTTTTCTTCCGACTTTCTTTATGACTTGTAAACATTATCCTTTTAGGTTTTTAGTCAGAATTAATTTCATAACTAAACATTTCACTACAATCCTTTGTTCCTTTTTTTTTTAAATTATCAAACTGAACCATAGTAAAATAAAGAACGTATTTCTTCCGGTGTAAAGTGGTATTTACCAAATTTTTTGTAGTTCTTGTGATGCCACCTACATTGGCCAGTCAGGTAGAGCAATTTCGATACGAATCTCTGAAATTTTTTCTGCAATCAAAAATAAAAAATTAATTCGAATGGTATGGCAGATCATTGAATTAACTTTAGCCATTCACTTACTGTAAATAATTTTAAAATTTTACATACAAATGTTCCAAAATCAAGAAAATTGTCACATTTAGAGAACTTAGAGATTAAAAAAAGCCTTGTAAAATAAAGTTGATTTGGTTAACAATCAAACAGAACTAGTTACTTACAATGCACCCCTACCCTTTTACAAATTGTAATCTTAAATACAAGACGACTAGTATAGTATATATATAGTTAATGGCCGAATCGGCCGAAACAAATTTGTTGGGTATCGATTAAAATTATAAGTGAAACTTTCTGTTTTCATTTTTTCAATTTTTGAATTGAAAATGTCAGATAAATTTTAAACCCGACATGTTAATAACAAGATGGTAACAATAAATTGAAATGATATATGCACACAGATATATAATATACTACAGACTGTAAGTCATTGAATTCACTCTCAACAATTTTTATTTGTTTAAACTCTACGAACCAGTTTTTGCTTGACGGTGTGCCTGCCCAAAGATCTTCCCATTTGAAAGACAATTCCTAATACATACCAATTTTTTTTCTCCTCACGCACCTTCATCCGTTTAGAGAATATTAGTTACATTATAAGCTTAAAAATAATACTAGGTCTCAAATTTAATTGATGGGAAAACTTTTAAAACTTTTTTATGTTTTATTCCCCGCTACTCGTGCTGGTGATCGGGCAGTTCCTCCGACCTACACTGTAGTGCTAAGCCGGAGGGTAGAGCATAAGGCCCTCTTCAGCCTACTTTCGGGAATCGTGGGAATGGGTGGGTGGTGTGATTAGGAAGAGAAACATGAGTTGGACGAAATAAAGACAGAAGAGTAGTGAAAGATTATCTGTGAAATATTACTGCCCCAGCATTTGCCTAAGTGATCCAAGAAAACCACAGAAAACTTGGACCAGAGCAGCCGGACCCGGGTTCGAACCGGTGACCTTCCGAATACTAAGCAATGATCTAGAGTACTAGACTTCGCTCGGTATTAATGGAAATAAACTATACAGCAGAAGTGAAAACAGGAATAAAAGAGATAGAAGAAGACCTAGAGCAGATAACTTTTGGCAAATAATTAAGGATGTGGATTGTTTTAGTTTTTAAGAAACGCAAATATTGACTCAGGATAGAAAGGAGTAGAGGTATGTGCCCAACTAGTTTTTGGACTGACGACCATATGAGGATGATAATTATATAATTTGAAATTTTTGATGGACATCTTAATCAAAATAATCAGATTTATTTTTGAAACAACACTACCAATTCGTTATATTTTCTGAAATCTCTATGAGTGTGAAAGATTAGTTAATTTTAAGTTTAATTTTATTCCAGATAAAACATTGTTCACTTTAAAAAAAAAATGTTTTAAAGGAATATGAATACGATAAAGAATAAGTAATATCATCATTTTGTTAACAATCACAGCTGTAGATATGACTGGGATTAGATGAGGTATACGTAGTAGTAGCGTTTTAAATTCGAAATCACCGTTTTGGTTACCGCAACGTCACGCGTTCGGGGTTCCACGGTTGAAAGTATGGGGTGACACCCTCACTAAACGTCGCTTAGTTTTAGGTGTAACCGAGTGGAAATCATTGGCACCGATAAGTCATGAGATGACTTCATGTCCCGCCAGCTAATCAAAGGAAACTCTACCGGTTCCGGTTTATGAATAGAAAAATAGGCGTTGGTAACAGAAGCTATTTATATTGAACTAATTGTTCAAAATAATGTACAAAATGAAATAAAATCAAGTGTAACGTATTGGACCACAGAAAATAATGATGTTATTTACAACAACAAAAAATGTGTCTAACCTTTCAGAGGTGATTTTGATTTTGGCTGTGGACTTTAGATTTACACTGAATTTTGAAGTATTTCTGAAGTTTTGACCACAATTCTGAAATAGAAAAACAGTTATTCACGATAAGTCAGCAGAAGAACACTAAAGATACCCACCTTATGCGATCGAAGACAAAAAGTAAACGGCATATTTCACAATCTAGAAGTCGTAGGCTGATGACTTATGAAGGTTCACTCTAAATCGCATTGTTCTATTTTAAACAGTTTACATTTTATGAATATTTTTCCGAACGTTTGCAAAATGGATAACGATAAAAAACTTCTAAGTCAAATATCTCGCTTCTGACATTAAAAAAAAACTATATATTTTTATCATTACCCCAAATTAATTTAGAAACAACTTTTCAGCGCTGGGTATTTATCAGGAGAATTTTACTAATTCTAAATCAGGAAATTCTGGCCAAGAAAATACTATAAGTTCCATATATGGCATTCCTACCTAGTTTCTTACGTTACATGCTTTACTTCATCCTGACCATTTTCGTCATATTCACACAATTTTTTCTAGTCGAGTTGTTATGTTTTTTTACACAAATCATTGATGACACTTCTCTATTAATTACAAATAGGAAGACTCAATACTTCTATTAAAACTGTATGAATTTTCAATCGCTCTGTTAATAAAGTATCCGTTTTGATAATTTTTCCTAAGGCACCCGTTAATAATATTGTCGCTGAAATATTTCTTTTAGTCTCTTAATATGATGTTAAGAATTTCAATTTCTAGCATTTTACGTTGCAATGCAAACTTGGATGCTTAAATTTCACTCAAACTAATAAAAATTATTAAAATCGAATATTAAGTTCAACTTGCATAACGAGGGTTTCAGGCCATAAGAAGATAATTTTTCTTTTATTTTATATTTAGCAATTCATTATAGTTGTTTTAATGCAAAAATGTCAATTGCCAGCTTCATCCATATTGCACTTTTGAAAATAGGCCTAATAAGAATCGCTTTCGACAATCTTTCTCTACAAA
The DNA here is from genome assembly GCA_963921985.1 of Agrilus biguttatus. Taxonomy (NCBI): domain Eukaryota; kingdom Metazoa; phylum Arthropoda; class Insecta; order Coleoptera; family Buprestidae; genus Agrilus; species Agrilus biguttatus. Next base: position 12,073,510 of record OY998119.1, on the reverse strand, counting down.
TCTTCATTATATTGTGGCGATATTTAATTTATATTTATTTTTATTTTATCTTTGTCGCAGCCAACAATTTTAAGTCTGTCTATGTTATATTGCAATTTATTTCAGGTGTGTTAAGATGTAATGTAGTTATGGTATATTCAAAATTTATTGTATAGTGTATCATATTATTATTATGTAAATATTCTTTTCTTACAATTCTATTTCTATACTTGCTCTTTACCTGCTCTGTATCTATTCTTTGCTTAACGACAATTTTATTGGTTCAGTACTTTCCTATAATCCCTCTTAACAATTCAACTCTGTATACTAACAGCATGCCGTCTATAATTCTTACTTTTCCTAATAACAATTTTACAATGGGTTTCTTCTGTACATTTAGGTTTTCAGTATAGTACGTTATCGACCTTTTCAAATTCATCCCTACCATGACTAACAAACTTCTAGCTCCCCTCTTATCTGTCTTTCTACAATTTTATTTTAGAAACTACAAACAGTTCTCTTTCGATCTTCCTGGCAATAACTTAAATTCTTCACTTCATTAAATTTTACATTCATTTTTTCACCTAGTCTACACTTAAAATTTATTAGTCAATTATATATTTATTTTCCAAAATATATTGGAACATAACTTCACAAGATACACACCAGCCAATTTGGACAATTGAGTATAAATTTAAGTACCATTTTTATTAAAACTCGTATATATTTTTACTTAATATGTTTAGGAACTTCAAATTCTTTACAGACAGATAGACAGACAGAATTTTATACTGCATAGTGATAAGGCTCTCACCATTCAAACAGAATTTTTATCAATACACATGTTAATTTCCGGTAAACTCCTATGTAATCCTTTATTTACAAATGTTAAAAATTTGTATAAGCTTATCATAACTTTTCATAGGGTATATTAGAAGGTAAACCCTTTGAAATACTATAGCTAGCAATAAATATTAGTGTAGCACAATAACCTACCCATAACTCAATATTATTATTGTATTTTTATCTGAAAACCTATAGAACAAAATTGAAATACCGATTTATGTTGTCCTTGTCGAATGCATTTTTGCCTAATACAGACCATTAAAGCTTTACAATAGATATGGAAGCCGTTCGATCAAGAGTGCTTTCTCATTATTCTGAACCGGTGGCAACCCCACCTCTGCCCATCACCTACACAAGTTAGTTCTGCATGACTTACAACAGTATTGCGATATCCTAGCAACGATTGCAGGTAATTGGGAAGAACCTTTTTGTCCTTTCTCAAATTGACGCAAGAATGAAAGGCATTTTCAATAGACATTTACACATAAGTGTCTCCATATTAAGCTGCCAGTCTGGGGAATGATTATTTATCATAAAAAGGGAACGAACTTAAAAATAAATATGAAACCGACGTGAAACTTGTATATTGATCTGAGTAGGGAATAGGTGGTAGAAGGTGGAAAAAGTGGTAAAAATTCGATTAAGCTTACACATAAAGGTGGGAATCAAAACCAAATAACGACGTTATAATGAATCATAAATATAATTATTTTAATGGAAAGTATTTCATTGCTGTCATGCAACCCTCAAACATTAACCATATACAAGAAAAAATTATTTTTAAAACTAAGTAAAAGGCAACCATTATCATCATCAAGGAATCAAGAAATGGTAATAGAATGCGGTTTTAGATAAAGTGATATGAAAAACTAACCAAACTAAAGTAAAGACTTGTCTAGGATCTTCAAAAGTAATAATACAAAAGTAAACATCATAATAATTTGAAGAAAAGAGGGGGTTCCTGCAAACAACAAACACTTTTTCCTTTCATTAATTTCATATTATTCTGCAATGACCAGAACACGTGAAAAGCAGAGATAAATTTTGTAGAAACGTTTAATGTTTTTTTAATGAAGAAGACAATACAATTATTGAAAAGTATATATATATATATATATATATATATATATATATATATATATATATATATATATATTTAAATATAATGGCTAACTCAAACTAAAGTAGATATATTCATAGTTTGATAGTATATACATATGTGTGAAGAATTTCTGGCCCCTACATACGTCATTATTTCGCTTTGACACAGCTTCTCACATTGGAGAATCCGAAGAGATTTATAGAGGATTACTGTCAACACTTCTTGTATGTCCAATTTGTTTCGAAAAATTAGTCTGTCGGTACAGTTTGTGTGATAAGGTTTTATTGTAGGCATATATCAATTAGTTACCTATAAATCGTATCTTAATCGTTCATTATTAGGATTCATGTTTTCATTTCTTTCTTAATATAAATTTCAGTACTCTGCTTTATGTCTTAATACAATTATATATACACAATAAAACTCTTTTTTAATAAAAAAAAACTAAATAAGGGTAGGTAATGCATTAATCCGTCTACAGAAAATAAAAATTTAATAGATACAATTTTGATTTATGGTGACCTCAAGCATTTTACATTAAACTCTGATTTGGTTGTTTGTTGCTTTTCGAAGAAACATAAAATAATTAATTCTTATATTTATATCTAACAATGGTTATAAAGTAGGGAATTTACAGACATAATTAGGTTTATCTTTTTATTGGTCAACATTTTCCATAAGAAGTGAACCAAACCAAGTTTATTATAGGTTTCTTAATGTTACAGTTCCAAATTTTGTTGACCTATTTCCCACATATTTTTGGAGCAGACACAAATCCATTAATCTCATAGACTATGGCGTAAGAGACCGGGAAACGGGATGATTGAGCAAGTTTGAAGAATTCTACAAGGATTTTTTTATTAAGTTAAATAATAAAAATATTTTTTATAAATAAAACTCAAATTAATTTCCACAAATATATTAATAAAAATTGTACAATTGTTTTGCCTCCTTGAGGATTATTACCTAAAACTAAATTAACAATACGGAAATATATATAACTATGTGTTAGAGTGGGGAGTTGACAGAGAGGTTAAGTATGGGTGAGTTATTGAGATCTATTTGGTCATTCAGGAGTACGCCGGTGTTTTTATTTTTATTTATTTCTACTGTTTCTAACAGAGAAAGTCGATAGCTTATAGTCTCTAGATGTAGTAAGAATTTCAAAGTTTTCATTAAATTTATGATTTTCATCATTAAGATGTTTTGCATAATTTGAATCTAGTTTTTATTTTCTAAAGATTTCTTATGCTCTTTGATTATTTTCTCAAACGTACGTTCTGTTTGACCAATGCAAATCTTATTACATGAGTCGCAATTCAGTTTATATACCCCACATTTATTATGTTTTTCGGTTTTGTCTTTGTTAATTTTAATGTTTTGCTAAAGTGTTACTCGTATAGTAAGCAATTTTAAGGTTGTTTTTGTGAAATAGGTTTTCTAATTTATTTGTATGGTTATTCAAAAATACTATTGTTTCATAATTATTGTTGTTAGTCCTACTAATGGGTATACATTGTGAATGACTTGTTTTCTTTTTAATTTACGGAGTAAATCGTCTACGATTCTGGCAGTATAATTATTTCAGAGCTGACATTTTATGCTAAATAGGATGACAAGATCTATTGTTTATAACTACTATACCTGAATGCCTAAGAAAAAATTGGAAATATATCAAAGATATATTTATCCTTGAATGACTGTGAAGGTCTATCAATTTTAATAAAAAAGAAAGAATCTTCGAAAACTTCACAAAATTTATTTTATTTTAACAAATATACAGATGGTAACATACAATTGTATTCATTGCACTAATGATGGCCACATGGTGGTTGAGATGTTAACATCTGTATATTTGTTAAAATTAAGTATACCTGTATGCGTTGGTTTGTGATGAATAGCAAATTTATGTTTTTTATTAACACGACTTATCGTAAGATCTAGGAAATTTATCTTATTGTTTATTTCTTTTTCAACTGCGAATTTTATGTGTATGTGCAACTGTCCATCCGTACCAGTAAAACAAACATGTATATAATCAACATACCGAGAATAATACATGCATTTACTGAATAATGGGAAATTTTGGATAAACATGTTTTCCAAATTGTACATGAATATTTCAGCTAATAAGAAGCTTATTGGGTTTCCCATAATAAGACCTTCGTTACATTGATAGATGTGATTGTTAAATTGAAAATAATTTTGCTCTATATATATACGGTCAACAGAACAAGATATTTTTGTTTATCCAGTGACATAGTCGAAGATAGAAAACTCAAAAAATATTTAAAAATAAAATCGCACACACAATTTACTGCTTTAAAAACTTATTTTCTTTTCATAATCAATTTTGGTACTAAAATCATTTATATTAAAGAAGTAAATAATCCAGCATTTTCAGCACCAGTGTCCAAGTATTGATTTGAACGAAAAAAGACCTCTTGGCGCCCTCTAGAAAGGAGGATTGTAATGGGACAATCCTATTGCAGCAGAAAACTACTATTGTCCAGGACTAAAGGAAAACTTTAGAATTTTTATTTCTTCTCAGGAAAATATTGTAAGAGGGGGTTGAAGATAACTCAGGAACAAGTATTTCTATGTATAGGCAATTACTACGAGTACGTCCATATAACTTATAAGCAGAATTCAAATATAACTAGATAAATATGAAAAACTAGTTTTATTTTAAGGCATTCAGGCAAAGTTTCCTTTGTATTAATTATAAACACTTGTAAAACTGTTTGTTGCTATCCCAATAGAAATATATGTTGTATATAGTAGGTAAAGTTTTTTTTCGAAAAGTAGTGGGGTCATAATTAATTGACTTGTCATTAAATTCAATATATTTGACATGTTTTGGACTATCATTAAATAAATATTTTGAAGTTAATGAAGTAGATATTATACAAGCGCTTCTCAAATTACCCTTTTCTGGCTAAATTTTTTGTATGTTATAAGACGAATGACAACATAATAAAATTACCACCGATCATAAAACTGAAAATGCTGAAATGTACGAATCATCTACCAAAACTAAGGAGAAATGTTTAGAATCGAAATTAAGCAATTTGATTAGAGTTCCACACAGTGAGCAAAAATCATTTTATTGAATGATTCCAATGTAACTAAAATACTATTACAGAGGTGAAGACCTTTAGAAAACGTAAAGAAGATAAAATAATTTTACCAACCAAGTCCAAATTTGCTTTGAACGTTGCGTCAAGTAAAGGTTTGTTCATGTAACCAACTGTTATTTTTTTATTCAAAATACATTACCTAAATATAATATTGGTACAGGTAGTTCAAGTTTAGCAATCAGCCTTTGTACCCGTCAATCGGATATACCTTGTCAATTAAAACAATCGATTTCTTGTCCAAGCTTTAATAAACTACCTGGAAAAGCATTTTATACTTCATGGGATTCAGTACAAAAGACAGCATTAAATGAATATCCGCCTTGTTCAACATTTAGCGAAAATTCAAAGAAATTAATGGCTAGAAATAGACGACATACAGAGGGAGTCTCAACTTTTTTGGAACGGCCAGATCATGGTGCTAGATACGAGTTAAATAGTGAAGAAATAAGACAAATGTTGCTGTTACAAAAAAAGGTTGAGGGTGATTCTCCTACATTTAAAAACAGAAATAGGGAAATGGCATCTCCAAGGAATGCGTCAACGGTTAATGATTTCGTCAGCTATCAAGGCAGCTCACAAAAGGAGTCTATCACTTTAGGTTTGAAAAATTTGAAATAATAATTTATGAGAATGGGGTGCAATTGTATTAGTACTATTTTGTTTAATTGGGTACACTATTTTTAAATATTCCTCAAAGACACAATTTTGTCTCAGTTCACTACTACCAATGATGCAAGTAAAGGCAAATAAACAAAAATCTGTTGTATTGAAGCCACACATTTCATACATCAGCTTGTATACTTTTCTTCTAATTATTAATAAAATTGAGCAGTGATCTGAACGATTTATCCTTGAGCTATTGCTTTTTCACTACCCTAAGTACATTTGTTATATTCTGATCTACGAAAGCTTGATGGTTTGCAGGTAGCAGTCATGGAACTAGTGATGTTTATAGACAGCTTCTGGGACCTACTCCAGATGAAACTATAATGGCAGGATTGCAAACCTTTATTGATATGTGTCGAAGACGCTGTTCAAGCTCAACCAGTGATGTAACTAATGGGGATGGGCTAACGGCTTGTAGTGACTATTGTACCAAGACAGATGATGATTTTTTGATGAAAACGCTTTTAATAGTAGCTACATTTTAACGAATTCTAACACTTCAGTCTAAATTTATTGTCTATCTTTTAGGATACTATGGCAGACAACAACAATAATAAGGCATTACAATCAGGAGATTCTCCTCGAAAAAACAATTCAATGTTGCAATTAAATGTAAGAAGAAATGAACAATGTTGGTATTGTAATGAATATCCTAAACATTATCAACCCCAATATATTGCTCGAAACGAAGAGTACTGCTGTTGTAGCTATGATCAAGATGTTAAAGGAAGCACTCTAAATAATAATTTAATTAAGGGAACATTACTTATTGATAACAGCTGCCAAGTTATAAATTTAAAAGAAATGGATAAACCACAATCATCTGCGCAAACCATTGACGTGCCAATTTCCGTCCAAGGGGTGCAGACTGAAATTAAATATGAAGAAGACGAGAATATAATAGTGGATCCCAATAGACCCCCATATCAGTATCATGTTGGTGACATTGAAACTCACGTTCAGATGTTTTATAAACCGGAATCAGGAGATATTACTGAAACTATTTATCAGACGTCCAGTGACTATAAAGGTTCCCAAAAGTCTAATTCTATTCCTGAATTGGATTATAAACACAGTGAAAATAACCAAATCAATAGAATTAGTTCCCCTAAAACAAAACCTGGTCGTCGTAAGAAAGCGATTGTTCCATCTACAATTGTAGAGAATACTAAAAGAAAATCATTGCAGTTTGCATCTTTTTCGCATGAACCTTATAAAGGGGATAATACCAAAGAAGGTCAGAATGACTCAAATAACGATGTATCTTCTTTAGCAGTTTTTAGGTCTGATAAATGTGTAAATGAAATGCCAAATTCCAAAAAAGCTAACGAAGAGTTTACAATCGATTCGTTCGAACACGAAGAGGGAGGCATAATTATTGTTAATGAGAAAGACTCCATAACAAGTGAGGATGAGGGTAACCGACAAAACAATATGAATACGTGCAGATGTATGAAAATGATTGAGAAATTGCAATCGCCAGATATTCATTGTCAAGTTGATGAATTCAAATCTGTCGATGAGGAAATTGTAATAGGATTTCAGACAATTTTTGAAGAAGCACGTCCATCATCTTCAGGAGGTGATAATATTATTAAAATTCAATTTCCTTGCAAAATAAAAAGGTCTATAATTTATTTCCAGTTCAACAAAAAAACAGTTTTCATATATCATTTCCGAAGGGAAAATTTCCGAGCAAAATACATTTAACAGCAAAAATGTGTGTCAATCGTGATGAAGTGTGCAAAAATAACAAACTAAATCAAAACCAAGCGGAAGTGTCCTCAATTAGTGAAGGTATTAATTTTTCCAGTAAACTACAGTATTTATTCAAAAGTATTTTCAACATAAAGCAATCGGTTTCTTAATTGAACGTTTATACCGAATTAGAACATCAAGACAGGGTTCAGACCAATGAATGTGAAACAAATCATCAACTAGAATTAGAACTTCATCCTATATCCAAGAAAGAAATATCTACAGTATATCAACTTAAGAGATTAACGGATCTCGACAATTCAGTAATCAAGTTGGACCAAGTTCCTTCTAGTAATCAATCAAAATTAACATTTGAATCCAATTTTACCAGTTCCAAAGAAGCAATTAATTCTACAAAAAATATAACCAATTTAAACAAAGAGGATCAAAGCAATGTTTTAAATTCAGAATACAGAGACATAAGCTTGATTCAACAAGATGATCTATGTTCAAAAAGTATTCAAGTGTCAGGTTCTCAAAACACGCCTAGAGATTCAAAGTCCCAGATTCCAACGAAAATTTATAATAATGCTCCAAAAATTTCACACGTAGAGCTTCAAATTGATATGAATAATACCCCATCCCAATCTAAACATCCAATTGCGGAAGATTATACTCACCACCCATGTTTACCAACTGGAAAAATATACTTTAAATCCCGTGAAAAAATGCATGAAGCGACAAAAGGGTCTGACTCAAACCACTCCGAACGTAATTCTCATCGGAATCCCCAATCCAGGTTTTGTTCACATGAAAACATTGAACAACCATTATTTTTCCAGTATTCATCACACACGAAAAATAATACATTTAATCAAACAGGTAGGACTTAAAAGAGTATTCAACTATTAAGCAATAAGTTTTACGTATACTTCTGTTTTAACTTCAAGTTACTTCAAAAAATTGTGACGGTTCAGATTGTACCTGCAGTCGTTATTCCAAACACAATAGCAGAGGATGTCAGTGTGAAAATAATATTGAAAATGCTTCTGAACGTGAAATGCATGCACACGAATTCGAAAATGCGAAGTATATGGATAAGGAATTAAACGGTAACATAAAAATATCATTGCCATTCCTACACAAATGTACAAACACGTCATGCAATCGAAAAGCATTCAGAACGACCCCACAATATAATTAAAGCATTTAACGACATTTCAATAGTCTCATCGATGAAAATTGCTTTTAAGTGACCCAGCTTGAAAGCTTTTCTTTCTGTAGAACCCTATATTTACAAGAAATAGGTACTTTAATTTCAAAAGAGAAAATAAATAAAAGAATGGAAAAAGTTTCACCCATTTTTTTTTTGTACTCGACAATATCGTTTCGATCTACGTGATCATTATCAAGAGTATTACTAATTAAATCTAAACAAAGCACATATTTCTAGTCTACTTAAAATAAGTGGGAGGAGTAGGTTACTAATTCTAGTTGGTTATTCATAAGTTCTTCTTTTTTATACAATGCTTTGCTTATTTCTAAGGATTCTAGAAACGATAACTTTTTACACTTTGTTATATTCGTGTGTAGGATTTTTGCGTTTTCTATGTCTAATTTATGTCCTAGACTTAGACAATGATCTGAACAGTCAGTTTTTTGTCAGATTTTTTAATATTATTTAAATGTTCATTTATACGAGTTTATACAGCCCTTCCTGTTTGTCCTAAATAACTCGCACTACAATCCTTACAAATTAATTTGTAAATTCCATTTTTTTGTTTAATATTGCTTTTAGGTTTAACATTAACCAACATGTTTTTTAATGTCCTAGCGTTACATTCCATTGTAGTAATTCCTAGTTTCTTAAGTAGTGATTTGAATTTTGAACTTACGTTATTGACAAATTGCAAAGAACAATAAATGTTATCTGTTTTTATACTAAAATTATCATTAAATAGTAGTTTTTCAACTTTCTTGTTAAGTTTTTGATTGATCATTATGTCTACAATGTTCGGCTTATAGTTATTATTAAACGCTATATTTTTAATATTTAATACTTCTTTCTTAAAATTTGTAACGGATAAAGGTATGTTTATTAGTCTGTCTATCAAAGAATTAAAAACTGCTAATTTTGTTTTTCTGGGATGATTGGAATCCGCAGGTATAATGTTGTCTGTGGTAGTAGTAGGCTTACGGTATATATCAAATTCTAGTTTATCGTTAGACCTAGAAATATTTAAATCCAAAAAATTTATGTTAGATTCTATTTCCTTTTCGAGTGTGAAATTTATTTTCGAGTCTAATGAGTTTATGAAGTTAAGGAACAAGTCTAATTGTCTATTAGACCCAGTCCAAATACAATACATAAAATGTCGTCTACATAAAGATGCCAGGAAAATACAAATTGAATAAGTTTGTTTGTAGAAGCGAATAATAAGTTTACAAAATAGTTCATGTATATTTCCGCTAATATCGGGGATAAAAATGACCCCATAGGGAGACCTTCTTTCTGTTTATAAAATTTATCAAATGCTTGAAAGTAATTTTGATTAATGCATAGGTTCATAATTTCCAGTAAATTATTACCCTGTTGTTGATCTATGTCACTTCTTGAAATTTTATCTGTCAATACATTTAATAAAGTTGTTAAAGGTACTGAGGTAAACAAACTGGTTACGTCGAAAGATACTAAAGCTTTTTCCATTCTTTCATTTATTTTCCTTTTTGAAGTCAAAAATGTTTCACAGTAAGTGCACCCTAGAAAGTTTAAATATTATGCTTTGATTATTTACAAACTTATTTTATAGCATCATTCCATGAAGTACATACTCTGTCCACGTCAGTTTTCGCAAATTTATCCAATGAAAATAATTATTTAAAATCAAAAGGCAGTGAAATGAAACAGTATTCAAATACGGGTGTAGGGAAAGCTGTACTTCCTACACGAATGAAAACAAACAATTCGTTTGCAACCAATGGCGAATATCACGCTGAACCAATAAAAGACAATATTTTTCAAAATGATAATCAAGAGATGGTACCAGAAAATTTAAACTCAAATAAATATCAAGAAGGACCAACTAAAAAGGACAATAAAACCGAAACACACATTAATAAAAGTTCTTTATTCCCTGAAAATAATTTTGATTTGAGAAACAAAATTACTCAATCTGAGTATGTTCAGACAGAAGCAAAAGATTGTTCTAGTGTTGAATCTCGTAATGGACACAAATCAATTGGTTTACAAAAAGAATCACACAAAAATAAACTGCAACAAAGGAAACGCAGTAGTTTTTTTAAACAAATCTTACAAACATTTGAAGCCGATTTGGTATTGGCAAACGATAGTTTCAGTTCGCAGCATTTCAGGCAACAACATCCTCCATATCTAAGACCTCGGTCGCATTATAATATGAAGGACAATAGTTTGTATTCTATTAAAAATATTCCTAAATCACACAGTTGTCAAAGAGATCTATTATTCGATCCAAATAATAAACACAGCCCATGCATTGATAACGTAATGTTTACATGTGAAGATTATAAAATATCTCAAAAATCTTTACGAAGAAGGAAAAGTAAGGTTTCTTCAAATGAGGCGGAGTTAGATAGAAATTCTTCTCCTGATAAATTACACATTCATAACAAAGATATGCTTAAAGATGCTGAAGAAATAAAGGCCTTTGCAAGTAGGTAATAACGTTTAAAGGAGTATGAAATTAAATTAAACACTGGAGGGTTTCACATTTTAAAGACTTTATTTCTCAACAATATTGTTTCGGCCAATCAGCTATTCTCAAGAGAGAGTACAAAGATTACTAAAGTTTAAAATATCTAACACTAAATTATAATACTTTAAGGGTAAATGGTGGGGTATGTTACAATTTATGGAGGATGAGCGGGGAGTTGTAGGAACAGAGTTCTTTCTGGTTGTTTACTATATGGATATTTTTATGAACTTTGAAATTTAGTGTTAGATATTTTAAAAGTTAGTAATCTTTGTACTCTCTCTTGAGAATGGCCGATTGGCCGAAACAATATTGTTAAGAAATAAAGTCTTTAAAAAGTGAAAACCTCCAGTGTTTAATTTAATTTCATACTCCTTTAGAAGAATGCTTCACAAAAAATTCACCGAACAAAGTTTAAATAGTGTTAATAAAGTTTACAACAAATTTAAATAATTTATTATTATTATTATTTTAGATGTTGTCAAAGACTCACCATCAAAAAATAAAACGAAGAAGAAAAAAGGTGAGTGATTTTATTACTCATTTATGTATACATGTGTTTCGTTAGAACTTTGACACAGGTAAAAAATTGATTAATATTTTTTACTCCAATCCAACGATAACGTTATATAGGTATAACTATTTCAGATTCCTATTAATATGCTTCGTATTACAAAAAGGAAATGCATTTTCAGGTTTCAAAATATGTTCAAGTTGTCTTCATGGTGCTTTAACCGAAGTTTATAAAGCTCCTCAAAAAACAGAGACAAGTGAGTACCTTCTAGAGATTTGACAATTTTTAAAATGGTATGTGGGGAACCTCGTTGATATAAAAATTTTGAATTGTTTCTATTATTTGTCAAGCTTGATGCCACAACAACACATGCATACACAGTGAGAATTTAAACTGGCTACCTCTTACTGTTAATTTGAATCAAAGAAACACTTGGTTGTTACGTTTCACAAGTTTATTTAGATTTCTACAACTTGTGAAACGTAACAACCAAGTGTTTCTTTTATTCAAATTATTCAAAATGTTTTACTAAGCGATCAGCTTAAACACAATTTCGATTATTCTTACTGTGTGTGCCTAGTAACAGACAATTACAGACATCCTAGCCTCAGTGAGAACATATAAGGACCCGTTGCCTTACATACGCAACTCAAAAATAAATGACCGAAGTCAGATTGTTAGCCTCTAAGAATTTCAGAGGTGTAATTCTTTGCTTCTTTACTAATATGTTTTTATATTAATGAAGTTTAAACACTCCCAATGTGATGATCACATAGATATACAGTAATGATTATTTTTGACATTTAACTGTCTATAATTCTGTTTGTCATTTAGTTTCTAAATTTGTGTTCGTTTTCAATGTAAATACTACCTACATGTAATGAGTAAATGATGACATACTCTTCTCAAACCTTGCCTGTACGATACGTATAAAAAAGAGATTACAAAAAGTTAATTGACAAAGGTAAGTTTAACTTTCTTTTAGGGCACCTACACTGCTACACTTTTAAAATATGAACTGCTATGCTTTTATAGTTCTAACCTTTTATAGTATATAAATTTTGATTAAAATATTTACTCTTTTTGATGAATACAATAAACAGATAAACACCAACATGTTACAGGTAATTATCATAAAAAGAGACAATTTACATGCGCACCAGCTATGATTTCTCCGTGTGATTGCCACGATGAGTCAACTAGAGATTCAGGTATTTGATCCATTTGCTTTGCGCCAATTTTTAAATACATTGAAAGGAAAGCTAACAGAAATAATTTTTTGGCTCAACTTGCGTTTAGCCGAAATGAGTTATATAAAAGACATTGTGTTTTTTTTGCTTTTAAGGACTTCTCTAAATACAGAAATATAAAAGTTGTGCTGCGGAAATGGATAATTATTATTTTACATAGATTTAAGTAAAAACTGGAATATTTGTCTGTAATAAATAGTTTTGTTGTTAATATTTCTGACATTATTATCAACTTAAACTACCAACATGAGTTCTGATTAATGCGAAGCATGCGTTGCTCTGCATCTGTTAAAATAAACATAAGGCCAAAGGATGAGGTAAGGTTAGGGGTAGAGGTATGTTTTTCTTAATCCCACTGTGAAAATGCTATGCATCAAGAGGTAAAATTAGGTTAGGGGTGGGGTGGGTTTCATTATTCCTACTATGAAAATTGCTATGCTCCAACGGTTAAGTGCTATGCACGAAGAGCTTGGCTTAGGTAAGGGTAAAACAGTTCGCTGTGATAACCACCGACAGCGGTACCCTAACGTCTAAACTTGGACGAGTTCAACTAAGTATGTGTAATTGTGTACTTATTACCAATTGCTTATACATACCGAATGTATAAATTTCCTCATCCTTTTCTTATTGTGGAGCAAATAATTATCTATATCTGATTTTTGGTTTTTCTGAATTTTATGTCCAAAATGAAAATAAAGAATTTCCGCTTTTACGAGCGATTAGATTAGAATACGGGATCTTTAGAGACAATAAGTAAAATAGTGAGTTAGGTTAGGTTACGTTAAAACAAAAATTATGTAACTGATTTCGGTTATTCTAAAGTTCGAAAAATGAAAATGACGAATTTCCGCAGAAAATGTTTCTGATTCACTGTTCGCAAAGTTAATTTTTTTAGTTTATAACTCATTTCGGCTAAACGAAAATTAACCTAATTTTTTTATTTTATTTATCGAAAGTACGTTTCCATAGCCAATAATTAATCAAAATATTCTATTGTATATTTTTCCAATTTTAGATGCGCCTAGTTGCGAAGGAAATAACCCATGCGATGATATTAAGATGTTTAATGTGGAATCACATGTTACAAAAAGAAAGGGGACATCAGGTAATGCCCTTCAAGTTTTTCAATGCATTATTTTAACAAAAATCTTATAATTATTATTAACATTTCAGCTAACATTTTGTATATGAAATCAAAACCAACAACATCTTATTTTGCTGCAGTTAAAGAAAAGTCAACTGGAGGTCAGCATAATCTTTTCAGAGACGCTTTAATTTTAGATTGTCAATAATATTTGTAGGATTTTTGGACTTCGGAGACAATAAATGTAAAAAAGGAACTCCAGATATAGATTACGCTTTTGTAAGAATAAGTAAGTTTGATGAATACACCGTATTCGAAATACTTAAGTCTACAAAAGTGAAACCGCTTTGGCTTCATCTTCCCAGCAGTATAGAAGATATATTTGTTATCAAGAATACAGATAAAAAATATTAAGAATTATCGCCTAATCAAAATGTAGTTACTGTGTCTATATTTTTAATAAACTCTTTACCAAACTTATTTTAATTTAATGAATACTTTTTGAAAAGATCAGAATTTCATTTAATTTTAATTGAACATTATAAATAATTAAACGTTGAAGTTGACATATAAAAAGGCGATTTATAAATATATAGAAATCATGCAGCTAAGAGCTAAGAGTATGTATAAATAAGTTTGGTGGTCTAAAATTACTATTAAAAATGTACCACATGTAAAATAGAGATAGTAATATAGAACCATTGTGCAAAAGATGACGTTAGATAATTAATTAAAACTTTCGTTGCACCCTATTGTGCACCTCGTCTATATGATATAGAATACGTCTACCCCCTATAATTGTAGTTTGTTGGACTTTTTACAGGTTGTACCTTTTTCTTTGCAATAATTGGTTGAACAACAAATTTAAAAGTTAATTGTCGATCTCGTTTAACTTGTTTTCATATTTCTTGTAACATTTTTCTAAATCATGGTTTACTTATTTGTCACTGAAGTTTTCACGCAGTTTTCTTTGCCGAGGTGTTGTTGTTTTCTTGAATTCCCCAAAAAGTTAAGAAGTAGGTAATCATTCCGCTTATAAAAATTATACTTAAATAAGCAATGTTTATTTACTTATTTATTCTTAGTGAAACGTACTATAGCTCGACGCTTTAATTCACTAACTTTTCGAAAACCTTTCGTTTGTCATCGAGAGGGTTATTTTCCCGAAGGACACGGTGACGGTTACTTTAAATGTTCAAGAAATCCAGATGGGACATTTAGTCGAATAAGATTAAGATGTCTTGGTGGCCGATCCTTTGATAATACACTGAAGAGATGTATTTATGTTCGTGGGAGAAGAGAATTATCTAAATGTTATCGATTTAGAAACCACAAACCGTATCTGTATTTTTACAACAGAAGAAAGAGGGGAAAATACTTAAGACCATTTAGAAACAGGAGGAATTGTTTCAGCTTCAAGAAGTGGAAGCACTATGATGAACCTCGGAAAAAGAATATACTTCGAAACGCCCACAGAAGAGTTAAGTCAAAGAAAATTAAAGATAATACAGTTACTACTCAATCTTTCATTATTCCATCTCAAACTAACTTGAAGTCTTCCACTAAACTAAATCACGGAAAGCATGTGAACAAGGGATTCCCGGATTATAAGCCAAGCCCAAATTTTGACGAAAATTTAGAAGCCACCTATGAGGCAGTTCACAAAAACTATGATGCAAATATCCGTGCCATCAACAGAGAAAGAAGGGAAGATGTGGACAGTTTACCGTCACTTTCTACTGAAGATAGCAACACTGAATCACCAACATTAAAACAATATGTTAAAAACGGTAAATATCCTAACGAAGCAACGAGTTTATTTGTATATGTTAAAAAGAAGAGAGAATGTCCAGATAAACCCTGTTCACCAATCTCTTCTAAAAATGGTGACACTTCAACCAAAGAAGATCAAAATGTACATAGTGATGGAACTACTGTTGAAAATTTTGTAATTTCGTCCCCAAACAGAGATATCTCAAACTCCAAAAGCAATGATAACAATAGTGATGAGGGTAACGAACCTGAAAAAAGTATTGATGAACACTTTCGAGAAAGAAAGGATGATGTTAATTTCAAAAGTAGTTATGGAAACAAGAACAAAGGTCGAGATTCGAATTATCCATCGGAAGAAAATTTAGTGATTGAAATCCCTTTTGATGGTGCAACACAAGCATGCGATGGAGACAATTTAGTCATAAATAAGCAAAATGATGTTCAACCAACGCTTAGTCCAAATATAGTTATAAAACTGAGACAAAGTCAGCAAATGTCAACAGACTCGTCTGCTACTGAAATGACATTAGAAAAAATTGTACAACATCGGATGCGATTAAGCAATGATCAGCAACGATCTGCATCTAAGAATCCAAACAAGTTCCTAATACTTGTTAGGAAAAATAAATCTCGATTAGACTCCCGTGAATTAATTAATACTTCTGGAAAAACAATTACAACTACGTCAACCACCTCAGCTACTCCACTAACCACCCCCACGTTTCCACATACCCAAACAACAACAAAGACAATCGCTCTAATGACAACCACATCTAGATTAATTCGAAGGAGTACGACGAAAACCACTACATCTACATGTAAGTCTTCCTTTTGCGGAAAATATAAAACATATAATAATGTGAAGCTATTTGTGTAGATTTATAATTACAGAAATTAACTAGCCAGACTAATAACTGCGATCAATTTTAGTCATTGATTAAATAACATTTTGTGGACTTTATTTTGACTTTCCAAGCTTACCACGTGGATGGATCAAATGTAAACGAGCCTTTATTCATAAAACATTTATTTTGGAAAGTTTCACTAAAACACAAATTTCTCTATTTTTCGACATATCCCTCTTATTTGTCTATACATTTTTTCTAACGCATTGGTAGTTTTTTTTATCCCGTTTTAATAAAAAGAAGCATTGCGGGGTGTCTATCCAGTTGCGCACAAACGCCTTCCTCCACCTGTTCATCGGTCTGAAATCGCTCGACCCCTAGTGATTATTTGAGGGGCCAAATATGTGGAAATCACAAAGGGATAGGTCTGGGCTATATGAAGGGTAAACCAGCTGAGTCCAGTGCATTTCACCGATTTGGGACTGCGTTAAAGCTGCGGTACCAGGCCTAGCGTTATCGTGCAGAAGTAACACGTCACGAATGCACCCCATTCGCCCTCCTTTTTCGGCGATAAGCAAGTTTTACTTGACTGAGAAGTCAATAGTACAGACAGTAGTAGCCTGCATTAAAGGTTCTTCGCTCGTGCAAAACATCGACCAACAGCACCCCTCTCCTGTCCCAAAAAACCGTAGCTAAAACTTTGCCTGCATACAGATGTGTTTTCGACTTCATTGGGTTTGATTCGTCTTTGCGCCGCCACTCCATGCTTGCTCGTTTTGATGTTGGAGTGTAATGATGTACCCACGTCTTATTGCAGGTTACAATTTTGTGCAAAAATAAATCAAAATTTTTCGGAATCCCAAGTTTTTCGTTATGATTGTGTGGACACTCCCATAGCTGATGTCGAGTTCACCAGATATCTGAAGCACAGTGGCGTGGCGTGGCGGTCCCTTTCATTATGTTTTCTAACGCGTGAAATGTTAACCGGCGAAATGCTGGTGCGCGGACAACGAGGATGATTTACATTTTCGACACGAAAGCGTTTCATTTCGGAATTGTGCTTGCAATCTGCGCAAAATTTCATGTGAAAGAAACTTAATAATAATTCGTTGCGCAACTCTGCAAAGCACCTTCTTTCTTACTCATTGTGATAGCAATGATAACAACCAAGCGAACGCAGCAATACGACGCGTCGTTTCCGCCACCTAATATGCCCACTTCAAGTTCCTAACGGCCGAATGCGCCTTGAACAACTATCAGGCGCGCAATTTAAAATGCTCGTTTATATTTGATCCACCCCCGTATGTGTCACACTTACGGAATGTCTTAATAATGTAGATGCAATGTTGCTTATCTAATCAAAAATTTAAGCACGACAATCATCTTTTCATCTATTTTCCTTTAATATATTAATCAACTTATCAGTGTTAAGGTGGATATAATGAGAATAATCAAAATTTATGTTTTAGGTAGTTGCAGAAGAGTCACAGCTAGAACAACTACTGGAAGATCTCATAGAGCATGTCCTTTAGAAAATAAGCATACAACTGACTCCTGTAGCTCTAGTACCAAAGTGGGTAGCTTATATCAAATTTTTAAACACTTGAAAGATGATTATATATCCAAAATTCATGACCATAGTTTTATCACTACATCACCTGGTCATCGTCATAAGGGGCACAGAATTGGAAATGGACACGTAAACCCAACGAGTACGTTTGATTATTTCGGTATTTTAGAATTATATTAATAACAACATTAGGCCATCTATTCTTGTTATAAAAAAATGATGATTAACAAAACGAAATTCCCGGGTACGATATTTTCTGAATTTAATTATCTACATATAGCAATTGCGTTTGCAATAGGTTGGCCGGCTTTATTAAAAAAAAGTAATAGTTAAGTGTAATATTCGCAAAATTAGAACATAGGCTTTCACGGCCGAAATCATTTAGTGAATATCTTAATTCTACTATTCCTTATATTAATTAAAGCCACTACTGGGGACATCTATTTGTCAAAAGAAATAAATTTTATGAAGTAGCATTATTATAGAAGGATGATACTGTGAGTTATTTCTACATCTGTATTACTTTGATTATCATTTTTAGGAATGAGCTTTTGTCTGATTTTTTTGCTGTTAATAGGTTTCTATATTTGTTCCGGTGAAAAGTCAAACAACTCTAGAAACTGTAATAGTTTTTATCTCTGTCACTCGGCAAGATCGGCAGGGGAAACGTTGAAACTTAAGGTTCCATGTCCCAGCGGAATGGGGTTTGATTTCGACTTAAACAAATGTACAACAAACATGGGAAAAGTATGTAAATCAATTCCTAGAGAGTAATATACAATGTTATAGAAACATACTTGTACATTTCTAAGATAAATAATAATCACCTTTATAATGACCAGTTTTTATGAACAATCGAAAACAAAATTAAACTGTCACATTAAAACCAAACACTTTCTATAGTTTGTGTTTAGGGATTTTTGAGTAAAATATTGAGAGCGAAGATTTCCTACATGTATTCAATTTCCAGAGGATTTAACAAAATGTCGACGATGCTACAGTTTTCTGTTTCGTTAACAATATTATTCTGATTTTCCCATTTTCCATGTGTCGGTCTGAAATGCAGCCTACAGATGGCGTATAGTGTACATAAAGTAAAGAAAATATTTGACAATTTGAAGACCGTATAATAGGAAAAATCATTTCCTTTTCCAGAAAATTAAAATACGAAATCTGCCACTAACAAATCCTGAAAGTTGTTTCACTTAAATTAAAAAATTTGTTCAAATTTTAATTGTTTAATACTTTTGTGAATCTCTGGTCCACGAAATACATGCGTTGATGTTTAAGCATTTATATTAGTCGTGTATTAATCACTCTTCTGTTTTGTATCCTTGAGGAATACATTTAATTAATGAAGAGTAAAAGCAATTCTTGAAAGAGTTGCAAGAATAAGATTCAAACAAATGTACCTTAATCGTAATTATACGCAAAATAAGAAATTAAGATTTATTAATTAAATTTAAATACTGAAAATAAGTTAAAAATAATTCTTTAACCCTAGTATTGTGCGTACAATTTATAATTTAAATAAAAACAGAAATATTTTAAGCATTATAATAAATTATGAACGAATAGAAACTTTTATTATCAATCAATATCTTATAAAAACTTACAAAACAAGGTGTCATTTTACATTACTAAATTAAATAAAAGATTCTTGAATATTAGAAATGGAGGCAATGCTAAAAAGCCCTTACATAAAATTTCAGTCTTATCAGAAAACCATAATCACACACCAGGTCTATTAAACGAGAAATGAAATTCATATTTATCTTTGAACCTTCCTAATAAATAAATTCTTTGAATCGCCGAAGTTGGCCATATGAGTTACAAACGCAGCGAACTTGCATCGTCGATCTTCTTGTAGACTTCCGGAGTTCCTTTTGTCCTTTCTTCTGTGACTATATTTAGTTTTGTTTTTTCGCCATGTTGGTGACCTATGTCATCTTGGGCCAAACCCGGAATTTCTGATGCCGATTTCGTATTTTTGAATCTATAACAAGAGAAACAGAAATACAAAACCTCGTTGTGAAAATATAAGTTCAATAAAATTTTAATATTAATTATGAGATGATTTAAATGCGATTATGAGGTGGAATGTTACATTGCCTTTAATTTTCCTTGCTAATCAACAGACATTTATTAATTTCAAATTTTGTTAGAACAAAGCAGGTTTCTCAAACATTTAAACAGGATTTAATTTATTGTATTTATTACCTAATTAATATATGGATCAGCATATTTGTTTTAGATATAATTTATTTTCTTTATTCAAAATACTATGGTCTTAAAATGTTCTCTTTGGTGTTTTTCGTTAATAAACACAAACAGTGGGAGGTCATGTTTTCTCTTTAAAACTAGTTTTATATTCAGCGATCTCAATTTAGTAATTAAGTGGTAACGCTCAGAGAAAATAATGATTACGTTTTTATTAAAAGTTTAAATAATTGCATCTAACCAATATTTTTATGGATATTTTGTCACAAATGAAACAAATACAGAATGTCATATCTTCAACAACTGTATTGAAATTATTCATTTAGAAAATAAGAGCTATAAGTTAACATTATTGGAGAATCTAGAAATTAATAAATATAAAAAATTAGGAACCCAGCTCAACGACCAGACCGAAGGCAATAATTCCCCACTTTTTAATTTATTGTAAATATTACCACCACCCTTATTGTGTACATATCTAATCGCCCAGGTTGCAATGTTTATTTAGTAGTAAGTACTCACATCTGAGGAAGCCAAAGTTTGGCGAAACATATGTCACGAATGGTAAATAAAGTGCGTGAAAATCTTTAGTTTTGTTTTTTCTAAATACAGTTCCATTTTAAATCAGTGTTTCACCTAAACACAGTTAACACTTTTTCTGAAGATGCTTATATCTAAGTGAAACAATTGTGAAGAATAAAATTGATTTAAAGTGGAACTGTATTTGTTTTATTTGTGACAAAATAAAATGATAATGAAGTTCCATAAAGTAGATGCCGATACAATTCAAAATTTAAAAATCTAACAAATGTTTATTTTGTTTAAAATTTCATTAATTGTTCCTATTTGGTATTCATCTATAAGAAGACTCTCAAGTACCTAAGTAGTATATTGTAATATAAAAATCAATATTTCAATTTTAATGCTGTAAACAAGCACTTAAAGCAGAAATCGTCTTGTTAATATTAAATACATAAATACTGATGAAACATTAATTTCTAATTTTTGCTTCAGGCTTCCACAGTTGCAAACCGTATTTATTAACTTTTATTTTAATTTTACCTTCAAAAATACGAATTGCCTTGAACAAGTAAAAATAGCCTCAAGTATATGGATTAAGTCGAAAAGGTTTAACCATTTTTATTTATTTTCTGGAAATGGAATGGAAAAAACGTAAACAGTTTCATGTACAATGTAACTCAACGGATGGTAACCGAAGGTTTAAAGCAGTCATGCATTTCAACTTTTGATTTTTAAATTCCACTTGGATATCTGCCATTCCATTCTAAATTAAATCCCTGAAGTATGCCTCACTTAAATCCAACAGTAGAGACGAAGTTATAACACAATTATCTCATTTAGCATCAGATTTTAATGAACTGGAAAGGTTTTCCACCTCAGTTTTCATTAAACGTTTACATTCAAACGCTCTGCAACAGTAATGCAACTAATTGTAATCAGCAACGAGATGCGCAAGCAAAAGTTTGTTTCGGCCATTTCTGTTCTGACCTTTTGAAATTTTAATTTTAATGAATTGGTGGAATATTCATTAGGAAAGTTCCTTTTTAATTTAGATAATGTCCTCTTTTTTTTACGACTTCGAAAATAAAAATGTCTGTTTTTTGACATTCTGCACTGTGAAGAGATTTAAAATTCGTAGACTTCTGCGACTGTAGTAATTAAACGTGAAATTAGAAAGAATGGGTTTGCACCGCGTCATGTTTGCTGTAGACATTCTATCCACAATCACACCAGAAAGCCTTGAAGATGTCACGTGTGATAAACGTCGAAATATCGACTACAAACAACATGATAGTATACAGAACCAGGATCCAAAACATCACACAGATTAAAATTTGCTTTGTTTTAAAGGAAGTAGTTCATCGTTACGACCCCTTTACTGTATAGTACTTTTACGAGGATGGATCAAATATAAAGGAGCCTTTGTTCATAAAATATTTATTTTGAAAAGCTTCACAAAAACACAAATTTCTCTTTTTTCGACATATCTATATCCCCTTAGTTTGTCTATACATTTTATTTTTACATTTACATCGTAAAAAGAAGCAGGGCGGGATAGACTGCATAGACAAGTTGAGCACAAACGTCTTCACCTGTTCATGGGTCTGAAATCACTCGCCTCTTAGTGATTCTTGAGGGAGTCATATATGTGGAAATCGCAAGAGGATAGGTCTGGGCCATATGGAGGGTGTTCTAGTTGAGTTCAGTGCACTTCAGCCGATTTGGGAATGCGTTAAAGCTGTGGTATGAGGCTTAGCGTTATCGTGCAAGAGTAACACTTCACGAATGGGGTGCGTCTTCCTTTTTCGGCGATAAGCAAGTTTTACCTGACTGAGAAATCAGTAGTACAGGCAGTAGTAGGCTGCATTAATGGTTCTTCGCAAAAAATAGACCAACAGCATCCCTCTCCAGTCCTAAAAAACTGTGGCTAAAGCTTTGCCTGCAGACAGACGTGTTTTTGGCCTCTCTGGGTTTGATTCATCTTTGCGCTGCCACTCCATGCCTGCTCGTTTTGATGTTGGAGTGTAATGGTGTGTGCAAAAGCAAATCACCTTCCTCTCTAAATCGAGTGAGAAGCGCTAAAGAGATGCGAACTCGAGCAGCTTTTTGATCTTCACTCAGCAACTTTCAAACCCAACGAATTGAATTTTTTCGGAATCCCAAGTTTTCGTTATGATTGTGTGGACAGTCCCATAGCTGATGCCGAGTTCACCAGATATCTGAAGTACAGTGGCATGACGTGGCGGTCCTCTTCAATAGGGTTTCTAATGCGTACAATGTTAACCGGCGAAATGCTGGTGCGCGGACGACGAAGATGATTTACACTTTCTACACGATTATGCCCATCGTTAAATTCTTTGCGCCAAACTTTTTATGAAAGCGTTTCATTTCCGAATTGTGTTTGCAATTGCCACCTAATATCTTCAAGTTCCTATCGCCCGGATGCTCCTTAAACAACTATCCGACACGCAATTTAAAAAGGTTCGTTTATATTTGATCCACCCTCGTAATATACAGATGATTACGGATCCTTCAGAAAAACAAACTAGAAATGACTGAATGTGGTTTTTGGAGTTTAAGATTCCAAATAGTTTTTTCTATTTGCACATTCGATCACTAAAATCAATCTAATGACAACTTTGACTGGTATTTTTTCTTTATATAACTCAGAAAATCCTTTTATAGTTTGATTGCTTTTAATTGTTAATTACTGGATGATTTAAAAACTAAAAGGGAAAATTAGTATCACAATTTCTCGACGAATCTAACTGTTTTGACTTAATTAAACTATAAGGAGGACTTTAGTAACTAATACGTATGTTAACCTCGTTAATTTTATCAGTTCAAAACAGTTGTTGAAAAGAACTACGAGTATTAAGTTGGCGAAATTGATTAATAACCTATTCTACTTTTTCAATAGGTACTTATTTTATTGTAGTTGTACGATATCATGTACATTGTACATACATATCACAATTTGAGCAATTTATTGTTTTAGTGTTATAAAACGCCCTATGCCGTTTAATTTGCCTATTACTTTAGTTACTTTCAATTTTATTTATTATCAAATTAATTTCCCATTCAAGGTCCGCTTCGTTGATTATTTGTCATAAAAGTAACTAATTTACATAATATGCATATGCATATGCATACCTACTAATCAGTAATCACTCTCTCTATGTCACGAAGGCCGTTGGCATTTGTTTTTGTTTGTTGTAACCTCGTTACATATACATATGTATTTATACAGACACGAAAGGATTAAAAACCAAACATTCAAGCATTTGTTTCGATTTGTAGATACCTAGGTAATAACTAACAATAAGATTAAGTAGCGGTTTTGTAGGCTATTGAGAGAAACCAAACCCTGAAAATCGCATAAGGACTTTTATCATAAAATTTTCAATCACTACAATATGTACCTAATAATGTGCTAAAATCCATGATGATGCTAGTGTAGGTAATCTTATAAACAAAATCGGTGAAGCCGTCTCATTTGAAAATGCAATATCCTGCAATTATTTAAACATCTAATTAAAATAAATAAACACCAAAACTCAAAATTAGACAAAACGTTTGAGAACCTAAAATGCATTTCGACATCCAAGGTGTCATCCTCTATAACGTTTCGCCCTAGGTTGTTGTAGGTTTTTATCAATGTAGGTATGCTCTAATCTAGGACGATTTTGATAATAAAATAGACCACCTTTTCACCCTAATTTACCTTGATTTTTTATAAAAGGGGTCAGAAATGGAAAATATTTTAGGAGTCTTATGTAGCAGTTTCTTTCCATTACAGTTGACCTTCATAATGAAACCATATAAAAACAATAAATGTTGCATTTTTCGTTATGCCCCAAATTAATTAACAGAATATCTATCGTACATATAAATAAGGCGAAAGTTCATTAATTTTTTTTATATCCCTATTGTATTATGCATCAATTTATATATATATATATATAGTACATACAATTTTCAACCTCCATTCCTACCTGAAAAAGGCTTGTTTCTTTTGAAATTAAGTAATTAAACAAATTAATCTAATTAGATTCAGTGATGAGCTTTTACTTTTATTCTACATTCAGCAATGTACTTTAAGTTTTTAATTAATTTCGGCCAGCCTTTAACAATTTTAATCTTTTAATAGCCTTTTTCATAAATCCTCCAACTGTATAATTCTGTTTTTGTGTTTTTATTGTAAGCATTTTTCCTTTTACTAATATCACTCTTTCTTGGGGTTGGCTTTTTCTACTATAAATGGTTAATCAGTTACCGCTACCCGCTTTAAACATTCATATTAGACAGTAGTAATTTTTATAAAAGTATATAACGCTCTATCAACAATCTACATTTGAATTCTGGATTACGGTAAATCTAAAATAAAAAAATTTGAATAATATAACGGAATAAATAAAATCACATTTAAATGTTTCAAAATAGAATTTATTCTCTACAATTATTTCGGTATTATTATACTTTAATCAAGAGTAAATTAAATTCTATTTTGAAACATTTAAATGTGATTTTATTTATTTCGTTATGTTATTCAGAAAAGTTTCATAAAACACCGACCAACACCACCGTTAATAATATATCAAAAAATTTGTGTAATTATTTATAGATGTACTTAATAAAATGCTCCAGCTTGTACTTTAGGTCGATATCATACAATACTCTCCGAAATAAAACCTTAATTCAAAAGAATTGCAATGTCTCGTAAAGCAATAAAGTCGTTTAGAAGAAGTATTTGATGCTTTGTATAATTTTATTACATCTTCGAGGTACACGGAGTTAACGTTAAGACATACGTACATTAAATAGTGGTATCCATGCATTTTTAAGTACCTCACCTTGTTCATCACGTCTTCCTTTTATGTGTCATAAATAAAGGAATGGGAACAGTATGTGTTCTTGGTCAGTAATTTATCGAAACTACCAGACGTGAACAGCGATTTCGATCTTATTAGATCTCCTCAGTGCGACACAGACAGTCTCATTAAATCACCGACCAAATCTAAGGAGGCTCATTAAAATTACGTTAATATAATATTTAGTTATAGCAATATATCGCCATCCTACTGATATCTGTTGATACATGAGTATTTCATATGTTAGACTAGAGGTAGCTAGTTGCCCAATTGAATCGACGATGCAGCTTATATACACGTAAACGAAAGTAATGAAAGCAGTATAAGTTTTTGAACAGTAAAAGTAAAAAAGGAATGATTTGAAAATACAAAGTATCAAAAACTGAGGGACCACATTCATTTAATTTTGGATTACATCAAATCAGAAACGAAAAAAGACAATGAATATATTGCTGGTTCTTCAAATATTTCATCATTAATGATTAATAATTACAAAATTGGGATAAATTATTAGTGATTACAAAGTTGTGATCTTTGTTTATAGTAGAACTTTGTTAACCAGGGCAAAATTATTTAATAATAAAAGTATTAATATACAACACATTAATTCTCAATTACTTTTAAAAGATACTTATTACTTTATCCGTATTTTTTATGTTGTAATATTTTTGTATTTACTTTATTTTATTCCTAAATTGTATTAATATTTTTAGGGATATCATTGCTTAGTAAATTTAAATGCATACTTTGATGAAAGCTTATTTGTATTGTATAAATTCCTACAAGACAGACACTTCCCAATTTTGAAATGAAACACTTTGAGTGAAATTATTTGACAAAAAAAAAATGAAATTCAGCGATAAATGTACAAATGGTTTATTCAAATGTGTATATCAGAATAAAAAATAATGATGAATAATTTTTAAATGTTAGTTAGTTAACAGAAGATTTCTATTAATTTAATTAGTAGAAACAGACATTTTGATTGAAGCATAATAGAATAAGATTATTTTTAATATTTCAAATTTGTTCTTAATAACCCGTACAGCTATTTCGACGGTTGATATCTTTTCCAAAAATAGGATAAGTATGGACTGTCGGTGCACTGTATAAACAACCACCACTCAGGAATAAACTGTTCAGTTGTTACATCTAAGGTCAAGAGGGAAAACATTTGGATTCTTTAGAACAGCTTGAAATGAAAACAACGTTAAAATCAAAACAAAATATAGCCACCAAACAACAACACTTTATAAATACTCCTTTTATACAGATAGCTGTGTAAAATAACTCAACATCAGCACTCGACCGCTTTGGCACTTAGGTTTTACGATATCCATGACTGTATTCTTTAGCTTGATGAAGACATCAACCATCGAAATAATTGTACAAATTTAGAACATTAAATATCGTCTTATTACTTAAGCTAATTGCAGAAATGTTTCCCAGGAAAATACCAGTGACAGTTAAATTTACTGATAGTTTATTTACGAGTATTAAAAATGATAAGGGATTTATAAACAATTTAAATGTTATTGGGAACATTAACATTAGCTTTTGTCATTTTATATATTCAACCCTCCATATTTAAAAAGGTGACAGCCCCAGGGAATTTAATATTTTTTTGAAATTTGGTTACTTATTTATGCTTTTCTACAACACGGTTCTCAAAATGTGTCATATTTTTGCAGTAAAACCAATTTTAGAGTTTATATAATACTTCCGTATATGTATACGTGTTCGTGAAAATAATCGTGTGGTTAATATTCAATAATAAATTTTGATAAAATTTGATTTCCGCTTCTGGCTTCTGAATTACTTCTAAATACATAAAAATACACTGTCTATATCTAAGGTACATATAGATAATACTTCAGAATTCAATTAAATCTAAAAATAACAATTGCTCCGTCGATAAAAATTCATGAAATATATGGAAAAAACCAATAGATGAACTTTTAAAATTTGTCGCCAAAGAGTTGGAATTGATACTACAAACAATAAATATTAATTTCTTATGCAAAAACTAAAGAAAACAGCTATGGCCATATTCACATATAAAAGAATTATTGCAATAATTTAAAAAAAATAATTGGAAATGAATTGCTGATGTAAAAATATTTTAACAAAAACTTGACTTAAAGAAAACCAACTGTTTTGGGCTTATTGATTTTTTGTTGTACTGATAATTTTTCACAATGATTTTTCTAATAACTTTTTTGAACTAAATTGATATGTAATATGTGTATTAAATGTCTCATAGCAAGTGCGCTTGAATTTACATTAATTAAATAGGTGTAGTTACTCTGAAAAATTAAAACTTCAGTAACAGATAGTTTTGCACGGAAATGACTTAATTCGTCAATCACATTGTTGTATATCTATAAACCTACATTTTCGCTGTTAATTGAAACGCAATCGCGAAATGGTGCCATAGATGCGGAATCGAAGAGCATGTGTTGTCCAGTAAGAACAAGAAGCACACTTTCATTTGAAGAGCTGCCAAGAGAGACAAGTTTAATAGTAAAAGCGACAACAGACGCTGTAATGCATCGCAAATAAGGACGATCGATCAGAGAACAACAACCGCTATCGACACATGAAAACAGGCAGACAAACGTAAGTGAAACTTACCCGTACGAATTTTTCGTGGACAAAAAATGTAACTTTACGCACTTGGTTGTAGACATTTCGTTTGTGTTGTACCGTAGCTGTTGTTCGCCGATTACAACGCTTTCGACTACTAAGCCCAACTGATTATGAATATTCAACCAACGCCGTTATTATTGGCAACAAGTACCTATCACATACACACATATATACGTTGTTATCATATCATGTACTAAAAACAATCGTCTCTTTTAAATGAGTTTACCAAACGTTATAAATAGGTAATGCTCGTATTTTTATTTACCAAACTAACTGTGTTTATCACATCCACAAATATTAAATTTATCATTTCTATGCTTACATTTTGTCACAGGTATTTATTAGGTAGGCAACTACATAAAAGAAAATTTTATTACACGTTAAAATTTCCTTATTTCGTTTCATTAATTTGATAGTTTGCTAAAAAAATTATAATTCTTACAGTTCTACATGACTTCTTAAAAAAAATTGGGAGTCACAGTTTTCCTTTTGTGTGCACAAGAAATTAATTACCTATAAATAATTAATCAAGAAACAACTGTCTTTTTTGCAATGATTCATATTTTGAACATTACCTGATGAAATTTCAATTCATTTGTAACGTTTCATTACTTCTGAAGGAAAACCAATTGGATGTTTTTATTAGTCATATTTAATAATTGAAACAACTACGTTTTATGGACCAAGACTAACAACTTCCTGATTAATGACTGTAGACTTCAAGACAGAAATCGAATGAATTTTATATTCGCAATTTAATGATGAAAACCTAACAAATGTATTCTAGAAAAGTTCCATTATTTGTAGTATAAAAGAATCAATGTTTTCTATTTAGAATTACATTAAGCAAAAACAATTACTTAATTAATTTAATGAAGATTTACACACTATACATCTTTACAAATAAGCAATTGATATATGTAGATGAAATAATAATAATTTTGAAATATTTAAAATAAATATGCTGGTTTACAATACATATTACATTATAACAAAAGCTTATATCTACAGGGTGTTAGGAATAGTAGAACATTACATACTTTTTGTAATATTTTAATCACCAAACGCAACATACTCCAGGATGAAACGATAAAATTATATAGAATTAACGCCAATAAAATAAAAAAAGGTTAGCCATATATTTACAGATGTACAGTCATAATAGATCTTAACTGTAAATTGACTAGTCAGATAGATTCACTGATAGGTCAGTTACCAATTGACCATTATGATTAGTTGACGGGGTTTTCATAAAGATGATAGTGTTTTTAACCTCAGTTCAATGAAGATGGTATATTTGAAATTTGGCTCCTTTTCAAATAAAATTTTCGTCATGACGCAAATAGAATACAAAAATTTTATTGAGAAAGAAAATATCGTATTTGGAGTTACTTGAACTTTCCGATATTTTAAGCCAGACTAAAAATAAAAGCCGCTCTTCGAAAATGAAAACTGATTGATATTCAAATTTGACTTTATACAGATGTCAGTGACCTACGGCTATTTTTTCCATTTTCTATTTAAAAAAAGGAAAAATACGTTTTGTAAAGATTATACGTACTTACTAGGTATTATTTGTTTAAATTAGTTATCTTTTATTATTTGAGGAATAAAACAGATAGACATTTTTTTATTATCGAAAGCCTGCATATCTTATCAAAGAAAAAATTATAAATTTGTTAGTATATTGATTTTGTCAATAAAAATTTGATTTCTCCCATTAGACCATGTTGCTTTAATACTGTATTTTGCTTGTAACAGTTTAAATTGCGTATTGGAGTCACAAAATTATTCAAATCAAACTTTATAACAACTAAACATATTATCAGTTTATTGGAGCAAGTATCAAATTATTAATCGCGATAAGTAGCACTAAGCAATTATCGGAGTTTTGTACATACCCATACGAGTCCTTTGTTGTTAAAAATAAACACTTTATACAACTCATTTTTATTGAACTATTCACTATACCGCATTTTCTGTGACTAAATAAAAATGTAGTAAACAGTTCAACATAAGCGATAAAAGTGTAATGTTTGCCAACTTACACTGGAAGTTTGTCAAAATAGATCCATGAAAGGATCAGAGGTATGAGTCAATGCCAGAGATAAAATACACGTATGTATTAGGTACCAACAATAATACGTCAGCACCTATATAAAAAAATCTGGAAAGAAATAGTACATTAGTGGGCGTAATGAATGACTCAATCAACTCAACTCATAAACTAAATAACAGGCGGGCTGAAAAGTTCGTATGCTAGTATAGAAAAAATTATCTTTTTTGATAGAATTTGATTTTATTATTGAATATAGTTCCCTTCAATTACGATAAAACGATTATAGCGGTCATACAATTTTTTGATACCATTTTTATAGTACTATTTGTCTTTAGCCTCAAAATAGGCTTCAGTTTCGGCGATTATCTCTTCTGTCCAGCGAACATCCTCTTGAGGTCTGAGAACACAAAAAAGTCGCTGGGGGCCAGATCTGGAGAGTACGGTGGATGCGAAAGCAATTCGAAGCCCAATTCATGGAATTTTACCATCGATTTCATTTATTTGTGACACGGTGCATTGTCTTGATGAAACATCAATTTCTTTTTCTTCAAATGAAGCCGCTTTTCCGCGATTTCGTCTTTTAAACGCTCCAATAACGCTCATGGTATAATATTACCATGATCATCCCAGAATACTGATGCCGATGCCATAACCTTGCCAGCCGACTTTTGCGTCTTCCCACGCTTTGGAGTCGGTTCATCACGTGCAGTCCACTCGACTCGACTGACTGTCGATTGGACTCAGGTGTGAAATAATGGAGCTATGTTTTATCCATCGTCACATATCGACGCAAAAATTCAGATTAATTACGATTGAACAGCTCCAAACACTGCTTAGAATCATCTATCGATCCGTTGTTGTTTTTGGTCGAATGTGAAATCGCGCGGCACCCAATTTGTACATAGTTTTCGCATATCCAAATATTCATTCATTATATGACCATGACCAACACGTTCCTTTGATATCTTTAGGGTCTCAGCTCAGCTATCTCAATCAACTTCATTTTACGGTTGTCAAAAATTATTTTGTGAACATTTTTGATGTTTTCGTCGTTAACAGCCTCTTTGGGGCGTCCACTGCGTGGATCGTCTTCGGAATAATGTTTATCAAGCCAAGCCTTGATTTCAACAGTATTTTTTTTGTCGCAAAAAAACAATGCTTTATTAACACACGAAATTCCTTTTTATCCATATTTTCAAAGTAACAAAAGTCTTTCACTAAAAATGCTATAACTCAGATGCTAATAGTGCAACAGCTGTCAAATTTATACACGCGTATTTTGAAGGTTAGGGCTAACTAAAAATCATATGGATTTGATAGTAGTAGCGCCATCAATGGGTCAGCCTACGAACTTTTCAGCCCGCCTGTTATTTAACAAAAAGGAACATCATGTCTTGAGTGAAACATAACACTTTAAGAAACAGCTTAAAACATGTGTTAGTTAATCAGCTAAGAGTAGCAAGACTTATTTATTTCCAATAACAAAATTTTCATTGTTTAATTAAATAACATTCTACTTAATACTGGTATTGATATAAACTGCACGGATACGAGTTCTTCTGTTTTTGCTCAGAGGGAATTTTAGTGAGTCCCGCTGTATTAAATATAAATCGATCATCACGCTTGACAGGTTCGCCTTTGCCACTTTTTCGATAAACTGCAACAATACCCGATTTATATTATATCAGATTTTAGTATAGAGGATGAAGAAATCATATTTGGAATGAGAAAATTCACAACTCTCAGTTATTTCCAAAATTTCAAACGATGCAATATTACTTTTAATGATATGGAATGATAAGTTGTTTTCACGGTTTAGAGCTGACGGAAAGTATTATGAAATGCAAAATAATTTATCTACGATATTCCGTGTAATATCTCTGGGAAAATTATGTATTTTGACAATGGTATAATATTGTTGGTGCGCAGTTCAAGTTAATTCTTTTCGTTTACACCGTTTCATAAACATTATCGTCTGCCTGTCGGTTGGGTATTTTTTCTAAGAAATTTTGAATTTGTGCACTGCCCATTTGTCACGTACTAACACAAGCGTAAGGTCATTGAACACCCTACTAACCGCTTCCTCTACCCCTTGTTCTCCCCCGATAATTTAAGTTAACTTTAAGTAAGATTTTTTAACCATCTAAACCAGAATTCGACTTACCTTCGTACCGATAGAACAGAAATCGCTTTTAATTTTTTTATCTTCGTTATCTGCAGTCATTTAAGCCTTTTTGTATATAGTTCTTTTTTTTTTTCAGTGTTACGTTAGTTATTGTGTTTATCGTCAACGTAACAAAGAACAATTTAATCCAGTTCGCTGCATTCAAATAAAAAATAGACTTCGGCAAATTAAGTTTTCCCGAAGAGGGTTAAGTGTTCCATAGTGAGCTAAGCAAGCAATAAACCCGCAGCAATCCACAAATATATTTATCCAAAATGTATTTATTTACAAATTTGTAATAACTTTTTATTTGTATATGTGGTTAAATGGAAAGTATAAAGAATAAAAATATTTCTGAATCTTGAATTTTTAGTTTTGGCGTACCATTCGCGGTCTCTTTTATGTTTAAATAAATATTTGTTAAAGACACAGTTGTGGTTATCTTTTATCTTTTCCTCCCAATTGTTATTATGACCAGGTACATACATATTTATATTGAAATTTCTATATTCTAAAAATTGCTAAATAACTCCGTACTCAATTTTATATTGTCGACGAGAACGAAACCCAAGTCCACTTCCGCAGCCAACAAATATTTAATCTGTAAAAGTGACAAATCCAGATACGGCGTTACTTCCTGAATGTGCAGAACATATTTTAGACAGGGGCGACTCGTAGACATATTAAACGAGTGTGGGCATAATGAGTAAAAATAAAACAAAAAAGTATTAGGTATCTTTATATAATTGAATTTCAAAACTGTTGTTATCATTGGAATAATTGATCTAATTTTATACAATGTATAAATTTTTCAAAGCGCTTGTTCAAATCGGATTGATTCTCCTAGAGCTTTCGTTCGTTTTATGTTAGGGAGTTTAAAGTTTATTGAACCAAAAAATACAGCAGTCTCGTTAAACTTTAAATATTTCTTATACTGTAGTTAATAAAAATTAAAATTGTCTTATTAAAATACTACTACTACATTCTTGGGTTTCACTCGTGTGAAATTTATTTTGTGAAGTTCACTTCTTCAAGGCCAATCTGTTCTGACGTCTATATATAATGTAGTCTCATTTACAATACCCTCACGACTGAAACACTGAAAATCAATACTATTAACGTGACTACTTATTATAGCAAAATTATTAATTAAAATTGTTTCTTAGTAACTTCAATAGAAATTAATATATCAACTGTAAAGACAGAGGTTTTGTAATTAATGCACAATAATGCTGCACCCTTCTCTTATAGCTGGGTCCTTTTATTCTTGACAGTTTCTGATGTTTAGTAGTTCTTTTTTAAGGCTACTAAATTTCTAATCTGCTAATTTTGAAATGCCTTTTAATTGTAAAATGGCGAATGCTTCTGTGTCTTATTCTTAGAGCAGACCTCACTGGTAACCTTTTATCCTTTATCCGAACTACATGTGTCTTTTTTCCCCGAGGGCTCACCGAATGAGTGACCTCTGAGCCTACAATGATGTAATATATGGGGTTCTTATATTGCATGTGTAAACGATTTATGTCTTACTGTTATTACAATACAAAAAAATGGGATTTGGCACACGTGCTTCTTCGGCCTAATGTACCAGCCGCCACTGATAGTACAGCACATACACGTATGTATGAGTAATAACATACGTGTGTAACTGTAAATATTACCTTTCAGTTGTGATATCGATTGTCATCTATTTGGGAACGTCGCCGTCGCCTAAATATGCTGGTGACAAATTTTAAATAACTTGAGCAAAGCGAGCGTGATTCAGAGCCGAAATAAATTACTAGGAAATGTATGGACCGAAAGATGTTCACATTTTCGTTCAAATAGAGCAAATAGAGCTCAAATGGCGCTAACGTCTCAACTGCTGGTGATGATAAATTCGTCTGGAATGTATACCCATCATAAAAACACTAGCAATGCTTTTAGTATTTATGATGTTCGCTTTGGGTTTGTTTCGTTTCTCTTGAAAACGCTACTTACAAATGATAATGATAACACATTTCTTTCCCCGCGGGGCTCCTTTTATCTATAGGACTGAACAGCAGTAATGGCCACTTCACAATGCTCTCTAAATGTAATAGCATCAGTCTGTGTAACTGTGTGTGCGTGTCTCTCTGTGTGTACGAGCGTTTGTGTGAACTACTTGTTCAATAAGGGCTTAAGCCTTCCCATTGCATATATGTTAAGAACAACACTGAAACTCTGAGAGCCCATGGCTAATCTAGATGTTCATTTTGAGGCAACTTTAAGCTGATCCTTCATTAATTCGAAATGGCAGAAGCGCACAAATAACCAACTTTATTTAATTAATTTCATTAATGTTATTGTACTCTTGATGTTACTATTCATTCTATTATAAATACATTAAATGGTTTAAAAGATATCAAATGTTTAATATTTGATATTTGTGATTTATTTTTGAAACGAAAACAGTCAAGTGCAAAAATCAAGTGATGTACAGTGGCCGGAGATTCAACGACGGTGAGATTGACAGGTAGGTAGGCGGAGACTTTTAAATGAAAGAGCCAATAAGAATATAGCTGGACAGAAACGTCAACTTGTAGTTTAGTTACTTGCCCTAATGGGGGTTTAATGATGTATGCGAAGTGAACAATTGAAATTTCACTATCATCATGAACATAAGAAGAAAAACACGGTTATAAGTGCCTAATTATATAAATCTAAATCTAAAACTATTTGCAACTATGCTACTGAACTTTGCTGAGTAGTTATCATTCTGCCTACCGGTCGATTAACTAAAGGGGCTAGACTTTGCTACTGCACATCCGATGATTTATGGCTTTTGAATCTCCTTACGTGCCGGCCACTGTATAGTATTAGAATAAAACAGATATTTCACAAGTATAAGTACAATTTTAGAGAAGAGAATTCATGTTATCTCTAGACTAGAAGGCCCACCAGTACCATGACTACCTAAGCTAGCTAGTTAATTCATACCATAATTTATGAATTTTATTTTCATTTTATCAGGTTAATAGTTTTGTAGCCGGTGGAATTTTCTAAGTATTCCCCGAAAATGATTTTAATAGGATTAGTTCTAACAGTAAGATACATATTTTTAATCTGAATGATTCAGCGATTAATTATCGTCAGAGGAACTTCTGAAGGTGGTCATCATAGGTCAACACAAACAAACTTCGCACTACAAAAGAGTAACAGCAAAAACCTCAATCAAATCAGGACTAATCTTAGTGGGAGTGTTTTTCTTATTTGGGTTTTTAAATTATTTAGTTCTTTTGCATATATACTACGACATTAAATACTTCTTATTTCTTGTTTAAAGGAACAGTGTAAGTTTCCAACCATCATTTAACACCTATTCCACAAATGTCTTAATCCGCTGGTATAAACTTTAAAGAATAAAATACTTCATTTTAACACAAGTATAGGTAGTTACTATTTTACAGGTGATATTCGTAATTACTTCTAACATGTAATTTCGATATGTATCAAGTGATCGAAATAAACAATATTCTAATAAAACACAAAGAAAGTTTCAACAATAAGGTTTATTAAACTCTCACAATTGTTTCGGCCAACGGGCCACTTAGAGGCATTTAAAGGCGATCAGGTAGTTTTCTCAATTTTTTAAATTCTATCAATAACAGTATTAAATTCACAATGGAATTATAAACAAATGGCTCTTTAATTTTTTTAGATCTTACAGTATTCAGAACCCAAAACAAAATGGAATTCAGTATTTATAGAAAACCAACAACCACCGACACGATTATCCCAGCTAACGCGTATCAATCTGCTCAAATCAAACACTCAGTTTTTCATAGTCTGTTACATAGATTAACCCACATCCCACTCTCAACTTCAAATTTTCATAAAGAACTAAAAAGAAGCAAATAAGAAAAATTCGTTCCATATTATTTAAAACTCCTGTAGAACACACTAAGAAAACTTTTTCTAAAATAAATTATATTAAAAGCACTAGCTGCAAAATTAAAAATCGCCTGAACAAATACAACTTAAAAGTCATCTTTGTAAGTCCCTTCTAGTTAACAACAAGCAAAAAACAAATAATATTTTTAAAAAATAGCATACACGAATTAAAATGTAATAGTTGCGATGCTATTTATATAGGGCAGACCGGCCGGGCCCTAAAAAACAGATTAGACGAACATAAAAGATCAATTAAATACAATATAATGTCGACTGGTTTTTCGGAGCACTGCATAACCAATAATCATTATCTAGATGATAGAAATGTAAAACTGCTACACAATTATGTAAAAAGTAAGAAACTAAGCCTTCTCGAAAATTTGGAAATTAAAAAAACGCTGAATAATAATAAATTAATAGTTAATAACCACACTGAATTAGAACCAGCAATTCACCTTTACTTTTATACAAATTGTAACTGGTTTTACCAGTATTTCCGTATTACCCTCATCCTTTTATATTGATCGCCTGCATTTCTCTAATTTTAGTAACAAATCTATACTCTTTGAAAATCGCCCGTTGGCCGAAACAATTGTAAGAGTTTAATAAACCTTATTCTTGAAACTTTCTTTGTATTTTATTAAAATATTTAAAAATGTTTCATCATAATGCACCATGGACAGTTTAAATAGTAACCAATATTCGTTTACATTAACTTTTATATCATGTTATATATATATATATATATATAGCATAAGTATATATAGCATAAGTATATATAGCATAAGTCATAAGTCAATAATTGTTACCTTAAGAAGTCGTTCAAAGGGATATTACGATTTCAAATTCGAGATATATGCAGCAAATTTGTATACAATTCGAATTCCTCAATTAATCTGGCATCAAACAACTTCTTTTACACGGTCAACTCTAAAAACGAAGTAAATATAAATTTCAGTTTGAGAATTACAGTTATTATTATTATTTATTAAAGTTTCTACTTCCTTCTGTAAAACTGTAACATCATAATACGGTAGTTCTTGAAAATTATTAATGCATTTTTTAACACGAGAGAGTGCAAAATATTTAAAAGTTCTATTTGGACAGAGCAGTTTTAGTGGCAATAAGGCAACTCCATAATTACTTGTCAAAATTATTTCTAAATATAGTAATCCTAAACAACACACTTATATTGAAACTTCCAGCCCAAATTCTACTCAGAATGTTGCCTGCAGCAAATACCAAACCGTTTAGTATAGCAGAATTGAAATGATTTCAGAATTGATCAAATTATCATAAAATATTAAATCATGTTCTTCATCTTCTCTAAGTTTGGTAAATTCTTGTCAGGAGAAAAGAAGAGGAATAATATCCTAATACGAGTGGATTTGGATCTCAATAAGTTCCGGTTTCAAGAATTAAATTTTCCTTGGATAATAAAACATCATTTTCCTCCAATATCACGGTGAATTTACCTTCAATTACATTGTTGCGTCTTCAACGAAATTACGTCTTTGAATACATATCTGTTTATATGCTTTCATGCATCCTCCATCCTGACGATATTAAATATTTATAGTCGCCCTGCAGAATTGTCATTTATTCAGTATGCTGTATAAATGGGTTTGTAAGCGATTGTTCATATTGATGCATAAAACAAGCGAATTAGCAAGAAGTGGGACATGCCGGTGAGCAGGGAAATCAACATTGCGACATTCAATTCATCAGGCAAGATATCAAGATAAGCTGCTACCGACAGGTGTTAAACAAAGATTCGGATTTGAGATGTCTGTAGCACTCGAGCTTCCATTAATTTCACTGCATTAAGCGGAACTACGTGCTACGGTTCTTCATCTAAAATCGGCGGTTTATTGAGAGTGCTCATCAAGAATACTACCTCGGAAATATGTTGGTAATAAGCACACTGCTTTTAGGAGTATTTAAGTCAAAAACACTTTAGTCGATTTCCATAAAAAAATATTTTTAACTTGATACATGTTTTATACCCACTACGGCTTCTTTGAAAGTTATACTAAAAATTAATCTCTTAAAAAAAAAACTTTTGGATATTTCATTTCCACCAGCTACTCGTGGGCAGTCCCTACGACCCACACTGTAGTGTAAAGTAGGGTAGTAGTGTAGGGCGTAACGCCCTCTTCAACCTCCTTACAGGAATCGTGGGAATGGGTGGGTGGTGTGGTTAGGGAGAGAATGATGAGACGGACGAAATGAAGACAGAAGAGAAGTGAAAGATTATCTTTGGAATATTACTGCCCCAGCATTTGCCTAAGTGATCCAAGGAAACCACAGAAGACTTGGACCGGAGCAGCCGGACCCGCGTTCGAACTGGTGACCTCCCGAATGCTAAGCAATGATCTAGTGCACTAGACCGCGCCGCTCGGTGACAAATATACAAAATTACGCCTTTTATATACATTCAATTATGGTATCGAAAGGGGATAAAGAAGGAATCGAATGACAAAATAAAATATGCTAGGTGCCATTTGACAAAACGAAGTTATTCATGTTTGAAGTTTTTACTTGGGATTTTTTTTCTGAACGCCCTGTACAAATTATAAAGCTTAGTTTTGGCATGGCAGTAACGTTAACCTTATGACTTGGCTATAACTAGTAAAAATTTCAAAATTCTAAGTCATTTCATTTTTTATGGAAGTTAAGATTTTTTATAGTTTGGGTTGCGGTGCAATCTTTTTTCCGATAAATTAAATTATCTCAGAAACTATTCTTCGCATAATGGGAATACAAGTTGGTTATCAAACTCACCTTAAAATTTTATGTTTCATACGAATTCATCGTAAAAAATATACCATTCCATTTAAAATAAGAAAGTTGACATCAACGTCCGATATAACTGGAACTACCCAAAAGTTGAAATTATTATATCATCCTTGATAACAAATGTGTAACATGCTTAGTTTCCCTAAAAACGTCTAATGTACCACTCAGTCTGAATGACCTTGTATATGAGGGACTATCATTATGTGTTCTCCCACATTATTTGTTTTTACAGTTTTTTTCGTATAAAGTAAGAAAAAAGATTAAAGGTCATGTGCAAGATAATGTCAGATTCGAACTCTTCTGACCTCAAAAGGCAACGAAAAATGAATAACTGTATCTAACAGTAGTGTGTGTTCTGATCTGTAAGACTCTTTTTATTTGCGATAACCCTACGAGGGTTGATTTTTTTAAAAGCTTTCCTCTCTAAGAGCTAAAGCTATTGTTTTTTTGTTGTGGTATTAAACGTTATATAAGATGGTCAATACACCTTCCCAGTTTCTTTAAAGAAAGTAAAATGCGAAAATGTGTTATATTGTAAAAGAGCTTTCTGGATATAAACGAAAAAATTATAGGGCTTGATAAAAAAATGGAATGTTTTATACTTCAGTCTGAATAAGTATTTAAAATTTCTATACATACTAATGAAACACTGTTAAGTCTTATCCGGCAGAAGGAGGCGACTACTCCATTTGTCTGCTAAACCCATTGACACTACTGTTGATTTATAGTCTAGAATTTGGCATCGATAAGCTGATTAATTGCCTATCCAAAAAAGCACCTGGCGTGACTTTGAGCATGTTAAATTGTGACGTTTCAGTTAAAATTTGTTAGTCAAAAAAAAATATTTGCACTTCTACTATAAACATAAAATTAACTTTAAAAACATTAGATAAATACGAAAATCTTCCTGACTTATTGGACTAAGGATCTTCATATTTAATTACAAATTATTTAATTATAAATAAAATGCCACGAATTCCACTTTTTACTGTTTATTTAATAGTTCTAGACAATTGTTTTGCTTAACCTACGCATCTTCAGAAAAAATGTTAAATTGTGACTAAGTCTGTCTATCTTATCTCTTAAATTTATGCATACTCTTATCGGTGGGTGTAGTTGTCTACAGGATAATGTTATTAGAGAGGAATAGTACACATTTTCTATTTCATTTAAAACACTATTATTGGTTTTTAGATGCTATTTAATTTCAACTGACTCTAGTATATCTAGTCTTTTTCCCTTTTTCCATTTCATGTAGTATCTCCAAATTTTTGTCTATTTTAAATTCATGTTTATTTCCTATTATATGGTCATAAAATTATATTTTTTACATGTTCATTTATCCTCTCTTTAAATGTCCTACTCGTCTGTCCTATATACAGAGCTTTACAGTTTTTGCAATTCAGTTTATAAACTCCGCTTTTTTTCATTTTCGTTGTTTTGTATTTTCATATTAACTTTCTGACTTATTGAAGTAGGGATCTGTGTATTCAAAATTTTCATCAATTAGCCAGTAGGTTAGAATTTTTAAAAGCATTTAGGTATTTGCTAAATAAAGGAAATTTAATTTATGTGTAATTGCGACAAGATAGTTTACGTCAATTTATTGAATTGTGGAGCAGAAACGGGTTGAAAATTAATTAGCTCCACCCGTTGATGTTGGAAAGTAAATTTATTCAATGCAGATACCGAAATAGAAGCAAAATATTATCGATATGTCTACCACGTAATAGCAATATCGCTTTCCCCGTGTTTTACATACCGTTCGCGCTGAATACTTAATTAAAATGATGGTAGTTTTGGTGAAATACGCTGTAGAAATTCGAAACCGAAAACATAATTCACAAAAGCACGTAACAAGAACGAAAAGTAAATTAAAAGTCTGACGATATCTTAGACGCAATTCCATCATTCGTATTACCGTCGTCGCTTCTTTCTTTAAAAGTCAAACGAAAGAAAAATCTTCAAGCTGAATTCGCCAAATACCAACGCGCACCTTTTTGGTAGCCACATATGCACATGTTGTTTTTGAAACAAGGTCATAAAAAGTGAAAAGACATTTACGAAAAGCGTTTTTTTTTTCTGGTAGCATGGTCATTGATGGATTAAGGCTAATTGAAGCCCGAGATAACTTTTCGTTTAAAAATAATTATAAAAACAAATAACACTTTGTTTCAAGAAACTTGTTAAAATAATAGATTTTTAATTTTATAAAATAAGAAGGTAATATAAGAAACGTAGCTATACCGACCTGAAGAGAATTGCTACTCACATTTTTTGAAAGTAATTAATTTTATGAGTCGAAAGGGTACCTTTAAAAAAAGTAGTTAATATTTGCTTATAATACGGAATAAAAGTTATCTGTTACAGGTTTCCTATAAAAAAAGAATCGTCTACAGTTTCAAACTTAGTGACACGTTTTTAATACGTAAATTATACTTACAATAAGATTCATAGCATGTTAAAAAGCTAAGATACTTGTAAATGTCTCTTATAGTTTAACACTTCTTCAGTTTATTAGAGTGATCCATTGCACATATATATTTCTTCACCCTGCCCTTATTTTACTTACTTGTTTATACTGTATGTACCTAAAATAAGAACAATAGTCGCAGGTTGATGTTATGCAAAACCTAATTGGCGACCTATCACATTGGACTTATCTGTACCAACAACCTGATAGATGTTGTTATGCCTGATTTTGATGAAAATCACGGTTAGGTTTCTATTTACTGTAAAATATAAATATAATAATATAATATATGTGTTAGAATATATATTTTAACATTTCAAATATATTAATTTATTTTGTATACAATCTAGCTTTTATTGGCTTTATATTTTTTATATTAAGTAACTTTGAATGCTTCCTTTTGTATGATAGATAAATCTTGAGCCAAATCTATATGTTAACATGAAGAAGGGTATATACATACATTAGAAATATATCATCTATAAAGGATATCAATCAATTCGTAGTGTGACCAGCATGGTGTTCGGTTTTTTATATCATGCTTGCTAGAGGTTAGAGTTAACCGATCCAGTTAAATTTTACGTTGGATAATTATATTAAATACATTAATGCGATATTAATTATTGAATTTACTTACTAAGACACTGAACGCCGGAATCAATATATATTATTATTATTCAATAATGACTCACTAAGTACGTTCGTCGTTGTTACTCTCGTAGCTTAGTGGCAAAAACATTGGCGCGTAAAACCAAAGATCCCGGGTTCGAGGGCGTGACAGCAGTAACAAATTTTTCCCTCATTGTATGAGGTAATCTGTAGTGGGTATAAATTAATTCAATAATTAATATCGCATTAACGTATTTAAAATTTACCCTTACTATAACTTCATCAAATATTTCATTAATTATATTAAGTTATAAAGAAAGTGGATCTTCATTTAATTAAACAATATGTTTATTAGAGAATAAATAGTTTCATGTGCTTTTTTACTTTTACAGTACCACATCCATCAAAGGGAAATATTATGTTAAAAGTACAAAATTGGAAACTTTTACTGATAATTGTTTTGCCAAACGTTCACTTTCCAATACTGTACTTATTTCATGATTTTTTATCAATTGAAGGTCGAAAAACTTCAATATCAGCAAAATTATGTATTCATTTCGGTAAGGGATTATACAATTTGGATATGACAATCAATAATCTAAGGGTCCTCAATGACTATAGGTATTTCCCATTGAAATTTAAGAAAAATAGAAACCACCGGCAAAACACTTGAAGAAAAGTATTTCTAGTACCCTTAAATTCTTACGTATAAAATCACTTAAGAATTACTGAATTATCTAACTGAATTATAAGGAAGAAAATATTTAAAAAAAAAAAACATGAATACTTGTGGATATTAATTGTAGTCATCTTAAAACTTTCTCGTATATCATTACTAGCACTTCCAATTCATTAGGTAAATATTACCTACTTAATTAATGTTTACTTCTTATACACACTTATAATAATTACTTTAATTTATTTACATTTGTTTGAGAAATATTAACGATAAGCCTTCAGTCCTTATTTTCAATATTTTAGTAATTAATTATTGTTAATTATAACGTAACATTGTATATACTAATTCTTTGTGTACCCACCTATCTGAAGTTTTCATTAAAGGGGACAGTATTTTTTTTCAATTACAAAGTATATACAGCCTTCAATAAATATGTTAGGGCATAAGGAAGCTACACAAAAACGAGATTTCATTTATTTAACAAACAACTCAATCAACAGCAAATTTTCTAAAAGCACATTTTCATTTCTAAGAGTGTAAGCAATCAAAATGTTATCTACACGTTGTATTGATTAAGCGCTAAAAGATATACCCTAGGGAAATACTCTTTTTTTTATAAAGAAGAAACAAGTGAAGAATTTTTAAAGTGAAAACTTTTATCGCGATGAGGCTCATTGCAAGCACAATTAGGTAGAACTTGATAAAGTCAGGAGATGTTTTATTGAGATTTCAGGCAAAAGTTTAGGTTTACCTGTAGTATTTCTGAATCGTAATAGAGAGGCCTTTCCGGGAAATATTTGCTAAAGGAAATCCAATAAGTGTCACAAAGTAAATTTATGATGGTTTATTTGTTAACATTTTTGTTTTCAAATTGTCTATAAATATACATATGATCAATTAAAAATTCAACTAACTTTACAAGCCACATTTACTATACAAACATCACGCATGTT
Source organism: Agrilus biguttatus (assembly GCA_963921985.1). Lineage (NCBI taxonomy): Eukaryota > Metazoa > Arthropoda > Insecta > Coleoptera > Buprestidae > Agrilus > Agrilus biguttatus. Next base: position 12,029,402 of record OY998119.1, on the reverse strand, counting down.
TCGTTACAGAAAAAAAAACTTTTTTGTGTTTCATTCCCACCAGCTACTCGTGCTAGTGGGCGGGCAGTCCCTCCGACCTACACTGTAGTGCAAAGCCGAAGGGTAGGGCGCAAAGCCCTCTTCAGCCTCCTTTCAGGAATCGTGGATGGTGTGGTTAGGGAGAGAAAGATGAGACGGACAAAATGAGGACAGAAGAGAAGTGAAAGATTATCTGTGGAATATTACTGCCCGAGCATTTGCCTAAATGATCCAAGGAGACCACAAAAAAAATGGACCAGAGCAGCCGGATCCGGGTTCGAACTAGTGACCTCCCGAATGCTAAGCAATGATCCACTCCGCTCGGTCCATTATAGAGGATTAGCATTGTATAGATTATAAGACAAATCAACTATGTATATGCAACAGTTTATGTAAAGTGAAGATTCAAACCTAGTATTCAAGTACTGGTTTCTTTCCCTAGGAGCATCGTACTTCTTGTAAGTAACGTCAATGTTATAGGGAGTTTTTTGTAATAAAAATTATCTCTATATAATACATTAATATTAATTACAGTTATTCAATTTTAGAATTTTTCTATATAGTAGACTCGATTTATTAAACAATGGAATACACTTTATTTTCCAAGGATGTCCAATTATACCGTTAAAAATAATGTTTTTCGTAAATATTTTAAACAATTTAAATCAAACCGTGAAATATCTAAATACATAAATAAATTATATGGTTTAATTGAAATTCAAAAATTAGATCTGCGATACTTTATCTTTAAACTATCTAAATATTAGAATGCAACTAAGTTTAAAAGTACATTTTTTATCAAAAGTTCACTTTAGAACTTACCTACTGGCAAAATTATAAAGTAATAGTATGTTAAATTGTTGTCTTTCGATATTAGAAATTTGATTGCTAACTTATCTCCTCAAAACGTCATTCAAATTATTAGTGACATACTAACCACTGGTAACACCAACCCACGTGTTTCTCAAGATACTACTTGTTTGTTGATAATATGTTTAAGCTAAAATTACTTTCAATTTGATAAAGATTTTTATAGTCAAGAAGATTAGAATTAGACTTTTTAAAAGGTTTACAGATAAGTAGATACCATAAACAACAATTAGCGATTTAGTTAAACGACCAAATAGATTTTAAAAATTCTCCCCTATTGAATATTTTTCATAAGTCTTTTCCCCACTTCACCCCATATTTCTACCCTTACATTAGTATATATTTAGTTGTTGTGACAAACAGGTATATTAAATAATCAGCTGATGAAGCCAATATCGGGAGAAACAATACTTGAGATAATCGAGATACTGCGATTGTTGACCACTTGGTGAAATATTTTCAAAATAAAATAGTAAGGTAAAGAAAACACTCGGTAGTTTCACAATATTTATTCAAATTGAGTCCTTGACGACAGTCGTTTCGGTTATTACACCATTCTCAAAAGAGTACCAATGTATACTAACTATTTATTACTACATCTAGGTTGTAAATGCTAGCTCTTAAAAGTGGGGATAAATGGAATTCTGTTTGGTGATTTGTTATTAAATAGTGCTTTATTAATTTCGACTATTTCTAGTAAATTTAACAATCTGCCCTTATGTGTGTTTTGAATTAATTTGATATTATCTTGGTCTAACGTATGATTATTTACAATACAATGTTCTGCAAAGCCGCTACAAAGATTTTTTTATGAAATTGATTTAAGATGTTCTTTCATTCTAACTCCTAGAGCTCTACCAGTCTGTCCTATATAAATAGCTGGGCAATTTTTACAAGATATTTGGTAAACCCCACTCTTTTTTAACAGTTCAGTTTTTTCTTTGTTATTCACTAATAACAATATTGTTGTGATTACAATAAAAATATTTTTTGAAGCATTGTTTTGATACAACTTAATATGAATAATAAGTCGTTTCAACACGTATCAGCTTCAACCCATCAAGCATATCTATATAAACCCTCACTACATTAAAATTATGCTACACATTATAGAATCTCGATTGAATGTAAAAACAGACTCAGCAGAAGTTTTCATTAATATTAAGTTAAAGGCATAAATGGTGTTATGTAAATTTGTTCTGTATAGTTAAATATTAATCAGTACGATTTTCCCGTCGTATTCCAAATATTTTTGAACAAACAAAACGATCGGGAGCAGCCTCTTAAAACTATATATATTCTGCTGGTAAAGCAGGTGGTAGTCTGGTAGCCAGCAAACGATTTATTGCTTGCTATTAGCAGCAGAGCTTTAATGGTTCTTTGAAACAGAAAGGAAAAAAATTGAGGCGGGTCAACGAGGAAAATAATTTGCTGCAATTCTTCAAAAACTCCCGTATACTGCAGTTGTACCGTTCGCCAACTTTTAAAACCATTCTTTACCGAAAAAGTTCCTTGGCACCGCAATAAAAAATGTAATTAAAACGCCATTGATTTTCTGCCAAAGTTGCTACATACTTACAATTATTTATTACCTACCGTACTTTTATACAAAATATTGCATCTACAATGGAGTAGCTCTGCGAACTAAAAAGAACATTTTCTTTTTAAGGTTCTATAGATCTGGAAGTTATACACATAACAAAACAATTAATTGTTTTAAGAATGATTTTCCGGGTTTGATGGCCGTGGTCTAAAGGCTTGTTTTCTGCCTGACGTTTCGTCAGTGACTACGGCTGACATCTTCAGAGGTATTGTCGTGAAGAAGAAGAGAATTTCGAGACAGAAAGCTACTTCGACGACCTCAATACCTCTGAAGATGTCATCCGCAGTCACTGACGAAACGTCAGGCAGAAAACAAGCCTTTAGACCACGGGCATCAAACCCAGAAAATCATTCTTATAATAACGCCGGCCGTGAAAGCCTACACACCTTAATTAATTAATTGTTTGATTACTTTTAATTTTCATTTCTTTTAGTTACCTTTTATTAAAATATGAGTGACTCTTCTGTCAATTGTAAAAAATTTGTGGGCTTTTCGTTTTGAAAATAATTTTATGAGCTTAAATTTAAAAAATATTTTTCCTACCGATTCACGAGAGAACCATGAAGCAAGTTCTTTGTTTATCTGTTTTCGATTATAAATTTTTGAAATGAATAATAAACTAACTACCCTATATAATAATAAGCATTTTACTACATGCCCTATAATATAAATAAGTAATATATTATATTGTATTTTTATTCCCTGGAATGAATTAAACATATTTATTGTTGTAGAGGTTATTTTATTATCTTTATTTATTTGTGATTTTATCGTTTCTTTTTCCATAAAAAATAGATTACCTTACGAGGTCTAAAAATATGATGTTTTCATTCATTGAAAAACAATATAATTAGTTTACAATAAGTACCCCTGAAAATAAATTAAACTAGCACAATAAGCTTATGAAGGTAATTTTTAAGGAGCACATATTACCTGTAAATTATCTATATATTTATCAATAAGTTCATAAATGTTTTGTTTTGTTTGTCGCATCCTAATGGGTTCTTAGTCCTTTCGGGGATTATTGTTAACCGAAAGTGTCAGTACGTTGTATTGACCAGATACCGGCAAATTCAGACGGCAATATGACAGTACTCACGTCAGTAATCAGATTATCGAGGGAATAGGTTAATTGAACAGCTGCACTCTCTACCTCCACACTGTGACATGTGGATTCCTGTCTCTCCATATTAAACATTACACTTTAATAAGTGCAGACAGGCCTGTTTATTAAGCGTAAAATTTTATTTTATAGATTATTATTCCGAAGTTAACAATCAAAACGATTTACGAACATTAAAAATTACTTCTATCTGTAAATACTTATCGTATCACACGTACATATTTCTGGATTAAAAAAGAGTCGTTTCAATTTCCAAAATAGGCTTTATCCTTTGAGATATTTAGGGTCCCTTAAAATATCAAAAAATATGGTGAAAATCGATATTCGTTTTAATTCTTGTTTCTATTCGTACTGTTTAACAGAAATCCCTTTATATACCTTACTAAATTGTTATATAACAGGCGGGCTGAAAAGTTCGTAGGCTGACCATAGAAGGCGCTACTAGTATCAAATTCATTTGATTTTTGGTAAGCCCTAACCTTCAAAAGACGCGTGAATAAATTTGACAGCTGTTGCACTATTAGTATCTGGGTTATAGCATTTTTAGTGAAAGAACTTTTGATACTTTGAAAAAATGGATAAAAAGGAATTTCGTGTGTTAATAAAGCATTGCTTTTTGGTGAAAAAAATACTGTTGAAACCAAAGCTTGGTTTGATAAACATTATTCGGACTTAGCACCAGGAAAATCAAGTGGTTTGCTAAATTTAAACGAGGCGAAATGAGCACCGAGGACGACGCACGCAGTGGACGCCCCAAAAAGGCTGTTACCGACGAAAACATCAAGAAAGTCAACAAAATAATTTTTGATAACCGTAAAGTGAAATTGATTGGGATAGCTGAGACCCGACCCTAAATATATCAAAGGAACGTGTTGGTCATATCGTGAATGAATATTTGGAAAGCTCTGTACAAAGTGGGTGCCGCGCGAGCGTGAGCTCACAATCGACAAAAACAACAACAGATCGATGATTCTAAGCAGTGTTTGGAGCTGTTCAATCGTAATAAATCCGAATTTTTACGTCGATATGTGACGATGAATGAAACATGACTCCATCATTTCACATCAGTGTGCGGAGTCTAATCAACAGTCAGCTTCCGCATCCACCGTACTCTCCAGATCTGGCCCCCAGCGACTTTTTTCTGTTCTCAGACCTCAAGAGGATGCTCGCTGGACAGAAATTTCGCGCCGATGAATAGGTAATCGCCGAAACTGAAGCCTATTTTGTGGCTAAAGAGAAATCGAATTATAAAAATGGTATCGAAAAATTGTATAATGTTGTATCGCCCTCGAAGGGAACTATATTGAATAATAAAATCAAATTCTATCAAAAAAAAAATTTTCTGTGCTAGCCTACGAACTTTTCAGCCCGCCTGTTACTAGTACAGAGCTTTTATTTTGTAATCTAAACCGATTTTTCATAAAAAATATTAAATCTTTCATAAATAAATTCTTGATTTTATTAACCAACTACGAACGAAAAACTATATCGATTATATATACTCGTATTATTGGAAATTTGGGTATGACATTTAACTAAAATTTCTTACTCTAACACTTATTCTATTCTAATAATGTTTAATGATGCAAAAAATATTTACTATAATTACCGTATGAGTCTAAAAATTTTTCTGAAATTCCATAGAGAATAATTTTTTTCCGACAATTCGTGCGGCTTTGCTTCGAGACGATCCTTTTTCTTGTTATTCAGAGGAATTTTAATACCCTTCCAATAAAGATGACTGTAAAAAGCCGGCAGGTAACTGACGACCTGCTGGTCGCCCTCACACGGGTAGGCGTCACCATTATGACTTTTGTCTAGTCTGGGGTAACAAAAGTATGGTTGGACCACTATTATAGTATAAGTAGTAGCAACTGATTAAGTCAGGTAGTAGAGGGTTTTTAAATGGGTCAGAAGTATAAAACGATAGTATGCACATCTTCGCCGCTATTTGGCTGTGACTAACGGCGCCGGTAAAACACAGGCACAAAAACCTCAATTTCCTTTTCCACTACCATACACGGTAGTCCACGAGAGCTACTTCCGACCGTACCCATCCGTTCCACGGGCACACGTTGTTGTTGTTAGAGTTCGGCATCTTCCTTCGTTTTTATTATTGTTATCAAAGTTCGTTTGTCGGATTTGTCTTAAACAAGAAGTGCGTGTGAAACCAGCGGTTTTGGACTTTTCAGTGGGTTTCTAACGAGTTCTCCGTGATCTGAACGCGATCTTTATCTAGTGGTGCGTGTTCCAAGAGATAGTGAATAGAAATCGAGAGTTCCATGTTTGGATTGCTCAAGGTTAGTGATATTCATGAACTCCTTTGCATATCAGTTACATTTAGTCGAAATATTTTCAGGATTGTATTTTGGAATATATTGTTTTGAAGTGGAAACGCGAATAAATATTATCAGCATAGAGGTTTTTGAACAATTGATGAATATAGTCGATGGTAAAATTATTTACTTTTTCATTAACATACGTATTCGTTTTCTTTTTGATATTTTAAAGTTTTTGTAAGTATATTTCTCTCCTTAACCCTAGCTGTAAATACAGAGGTGCAGGGATCTGTTGTTTTGCATTAATGTTCTATACGGTCGTACATATAAATTTGTCAGTGAATTATTCATGACAATTTCGTATATATAAGAGAACTTCCCCGTTCTGGTACTCTCTCAGTTTTCCATACTTGTTCTTCCGCTTTTCCGCATCGTTGTGTCAAGAATTGGTATATTAGTATGCGTTGCACAGTATCTTTTGCTCTGGACGAACAAAATCCGACAACATAGTCACTTATGTTAGATAACTATAAATCACAATCACGTTTGTATATCGAGAGGAACCTGAATAAGTTTATGTAGGTAATTAATATCCATTTTTAGGCAATATTTCCAATAAAATAAGTAAAACATAAAGTGTGTAAATAACAGTTTTATTTCCTTTAAAACCAACAATTCGCTAGGTAAATTTATTCTTAATAACAAATGTAAAGTACCTAGGGGAGCCAAGTCAGGCGCTTATTTATTAAGTTCTGCAGATTGTAAAAATGTTTATGTAGGACAAACAGGTAGGGCCTTTGATATTCGTATCCATGAACATTACAAAAGTGTTATTAATAAAAAAAAACTGATTCAACATACGCAGAACATCTAATTAATTTTAACTCTAATTTTAATAAAGACTTAAAAATTTTACATATTGAAAATAAAGGGATTAAACTCAATTTATTAGAACAACTAGAAATAAATAGATTCAGTAAACAAAATATTATTTTAAACGACCAACTTGAAATCACAAATGCTCAACTGCTAAATTTAAATTTGTGACCTACCCCTACCACCCTATAACTGTTAATACTCATCTTAGGTATAAATACATGTGTAGTAGATTAAGTTTGTATCATCTTCGCCTGAAGAAGCTATTGTATAGCGAAACAATATTGTTGCAATCCAAATAAAATTTATTTGAAACTTTTACTGTGTGTATTTTTCACTTCATTAAAATACAAATTAAATTAAAATAAATTATTGTGTGGCGGTCAATACAACGTATGTATTTCAGTTCTTTAATTAACATTCTATTTTAAATCTTTTGTATTATATTTCTTTGTGCGTCTGTGTAAGTATTTCTTAATATTCTATTCTAAATCTTTTGTGTTCTAAATATCTGTGCCAATAACTTTTATTAGATACTGTACTTTCCTATAATCCCTGTTAACATTTCAACTTCGCGTACTAACCGCATGACGTCTGTAATTCGCTGTCCTCCCTAATTGCTATTTTATGATGGGTTTCTTCGGTGATTTGGGTCTTTATTCTATTTCTTGATATTTCTTATATCAAAAATTTCAAAGCTTTCGACTTCTCTTACTTCATAATTTCGATTTCATTCTTTTTCCCCTCTGAGTAAGGGGTTCTATCTGAATTATTCGCCTGATAAAATCATTTCCTTCCATCTTAGGGTTCTTGTTATTAAATATATAGTTGTTGTTGGTTATCGTTATTGTTACTTAGTTTTATTGACCGGTTTTCTAATTACCCGACACGTGGTCCTATAATTGTAATTTCCGTTTATTTCTAAATGAACTTATTAAAAATGTATAGTTCAATAATGTACATCATCATTTCCATAATTTAAACATAGCCATAAAAAGCTTAAGTATCATATGAATATTAATATAAATTTTATTTTCATATATAATCCAAGAACCCATTCAAATACGCTGAATATATAATTTATTAAACCCATGGAGAAACAATGCTCAAAAACTGATTTTCTACGATAAATACATTTCGGCGAAATTAGATAATTAGCTGATTAGCTTGTTGAGAATAAATTTAATCTATTTAAAGAGAATAATTAAAACGCGTATAACTATCCGTGCAAAAATAAAATTAATAATTAATTTTCTTATAATAATATTTTATGTATTATATTAACTTACTTAATAATAAATATCTCGACAGCATAGAGATCTAAAATCCTAAAATCTTTACGTTATTGTTTTCGTTTCTTTTGAAGAGCTTAATTGGTAATTCCATACCTAAAATTTGTTAATTGGCTTTAGCTTTTGAAATTTTTAATTAAAGCCAATATTGACGACTGAAATTCATGAATGCCTTTTGACAATCCACCTGATATCTTCAAAATAAACGAGAAAATATTTGTACAGCTATAAAATGAGACACAAAGCAATTACAATAAACAATTTAAAATTACTACATTTAAATTTACTTAAAAAGTAAAATAGAATTTGTTGAAATTGAATTTTATTTGGTAGCATTTTTATAAAACACATTCAGTTAAAATTGTCCCCTTTTGCAGTTTTCCTGCCTTTCTTATTTAGTATTGTTGGGAAGTTAAAATTGCTTTTCTGTGTAAAATATGATTTGTGAGTGCTTGAAGAAGAAAATTTATACGTATTGCTTTACGTCTTTTATGATTGCGGTTCCACATACGTTAACGGATATAATCAATAAATTTCCTCAGGAAATAAGAAATCTGTCACCACGCGATTGAGCAAATAGTGAGGCGAACCATTATGGTCAATGGCAGAATTGGTCTGTTTTGTAGATTGATTATTTATTTACAGATTCGCTAATAAATAATTTAAAATGGTGACACTCTTTCAAAATGCAATAGAGCGGAGGCAATTATTAAAGCAGTTTTAATAATAATGGAAGTTAATACGTTTTTATTCCTAATTGAATAAGTAGAGCAACTTATAGAACCCAGAAATTTGTAGATGAATTAAGCAAATAGACAAATTCTGTCACAAAATAAATCGTACTCATTAAAAAATAGCACAGATTAAGTGCACACTGGTTTGTATTATTACCTGCAAGAAGCAGCATTGTTCATGTGTGAAAGTACAAATACTCTTTCATCTCCTAATTTTACGATGCTTATGATGAGAAAGTTCGTAATTATACACGTTCAGTACACGTAAACGTTTTCAGAAGGTATGTAAACTACTTATACATTGTACATATGTATTTAAGTACATATATACATCTTAAACAAATTTTTCTTAGAAGCGAACTAATTTTTCATATATATATAGGCAAGCAGACACGTAGATACGTCGTATATTTGTCACATTTAATGAAAAAATAATAAGGAATAGGTGATGACAATAATACTATGCTTAAGGTTAATGGTATTTTCTTAAGTGCGAGTTTATCCAAGTGTCAAAAACCTTCGCAAAGTTAATAAACTAACCTAATTAAATTTTGCTTATACCCGACACGAATTTCATTATTCAAATTTAGAGTAAAACTGTGTAAAATACTTCGGAAGCGCTGTTTCGCTGTTTTTATGATTTAAGTTTATTACCAGGATGCTTTCTGATGCTAACTCGATGGAAAATTTAATGAACTTGACCTTCTGAACTAAACAATTAAGAGCTGCCATCCAACGAGCTCTTATTAATTATGCATGTCAGTCATCATAAAATCATGTTAAAAGAAATTGTTACTGAAACTGTAGCTGGAGACATAAATAATTTTACTCTTCAAACGTAATGATCAGCTTAAATAAAAGATGACGTTGAGATCCTAAAACTAGAGTGTAACAGAATGTTTCTGATTTTATTCAAAAATTATCAAGAAATTTGGTCGAATAATAATATTTAGGGGATCAACATGGCTACAGGTGACAGACATGCAGCAGTAATATACATTAACTAGTATAACCCGCTATGCCTACTGTGTAGGATGCATTCCAAATGTGGGATCTGTGATCCTTTATAATTAGACGAAAAAGGATTTTAGTACCTTCGTTTTTTGGATTGTTATCTTCTTCTAGGAATCCACCGGAATCAACAGTGTAATTCAATTCCGGTAGGGGTATTAGCCCTCGGAGTAGTTATTTCTCTTTATTCCATATTTATATTTGTAGAAAATGAGTTTATATGTGAATTATCTTAACGATAGAAAATTTGTCGTCAGAAAATCTAACTAATTTGGACTGATGTGCTCACAGGAAAATTGAACTTTTGGTAAACGAGCTTTCCGAATAAACTGACAGAAAATTAAAAAGACACCGCAGAACTGACTTTTGCCAGAGAAGCTCAAAATTCAATTTAAATGTTTCCGATTCAGAACAGCTTCTGGTGTGACGAACTCTGCATTTAGCTGACAACATTAACATTTCATCCGAGCTCTTATCTTGTCCGTCTAGCAAATAATTTAGAGATAAATTGAAACAGGTTACTGAATGTTAAATTATGCATGTTAATCTTAACTACTGCACTGGAATATTTACTCATTCTTGTTTGACGGAAACGAAATAGGAAAGCGACTGAATTACATTATATATGTTCGAATTCGGTCCCTTGAGTTAATATAAATGACTTTTGATGTTTCAACGATGAGCGTCGACTGGTAAATTCGATTTGCTCACGTAATTTTCTTCATACCTATCTAGTTGTGTACCAAGCTAAAGAAATAAAATATTTTGGAAACGGCACGTACAATTCATAACATAAAATTGTTTATAATAAAATTTTGCAAGTACCTACTATATATTATACAGTTTGTGCTTTTGCAGTCTACAAAAATAATGAAAATAAGAACTTGAGAATCTCTTTAAAGTAAATAACGGTTCCACAGAATAAACTTGAATGTAGACATTTGAAGAGGGATCTTATCCCAAAATTATCGAATAATTGGTGTAGACTATAATGTGAGGAGGGTGGTAATGTGCTCTATGTCTATTGAAGCATTTCATGCCAATAAAGGCATGTGGATTCATTAAATGATGCCAAATGCTCAGTTTATTCCAAATTTTGAATAATCCCAACCATAACTGATCGTTGCTCATTTCTGTTGATATATCTCACTAAATAATCTTCAACATTCTGTTAATTCCAGCAGAATTTCAACCCCCAGTATTTAAAAATTAAAAAAAAACCCTTTGCTTTGTCTGTACTCCTATATTAGAATAAAATAAACATTTTATTGTACTTAGAATAGGAGGACATGGTATCTGAGAAATTTTGTCAACTCTTAGGAATACTATGGATAGGCATCGTTGAGTTTCTTTCTTCACAACCCCTATAACATCATTTACTAGCACACGTAGCAAGAACTTACATTCCACAGTATAAAACAAATAAAAAACAAAGGGCCTAAAAAGTGTAGACTTTCGCTGAATAACCTCAAGCGGGAGAAAAGTTATTTCAACCGGAATTTGCAAGTTGACAGTTTATAGAATATTTAGCGTGCCTGGTACTGCTTCTCTTAAAGTTTTCATCAACGTTATTACCTCTCTTCGTGCTGTGAATAATCTGCCAGAAAAACTTTCAGTTACCTGAAATACTTCAAAGGACAACTACATTAAAGCCGACTTTTGGATCCCACGTTCGTTAAAAATGAAAGAACTCGAGGGAATTTCTTGTTAACCTTTTATGCTAACAGGTTACTGACCCAATTCTATCACAACCCTATACAGACACATATTTGCTCACAAATATAAAAACTGCCAGACAACAACAAAATCAAAATAATCCAAAAAAAGAAGGTATTAAAATCCTTTTTCGTCTAATTACAAAGAATCACAAATCTCACATTTGGAACGCGTCCTACACAGTAGGTACAACGCACCGAAAGCCATACGCACGACTGGGTTTCGACCTATTGGATTGTTATCTTGGTCTAAAAATTCATCGGAATTAACAGTGTAATTCAATGACGGTAGGGGTATTAGCCCTCGAAATAGTTGTTTCTGTTGATTCTATATTTATAAAATCAAAATAGTTATTTAAATTATGAAAGTAGAGGAATAATTGCACAGGTTAATATTGATCAGAACGCTACGACCAGAGATGTCATTTCCGACAAAGTGTGCGACGCTGATTCCGAATCTGACATCAAAATTGCTACAGTTCGTTTGGATATTAGGATACTCCAACCAAAAATTTAAATAATCTCAATTTTTGTCCTATTTGTGAAATAAAAGGACAAATCAACCAAGAGGGTGAATATATATTTCTGAAGTATTTTTTGTCGCTGAATTAGAATCCAACCTCAGCATTGCAACCCCAGCGCATTCGGATTTTGATATAGGATAATTTAAAAATTCAAATGATGCTTATTACTAATTTCAATTGAACTTGCGGTGGGGTGTTTATGAAACATCGTTTAAAATAAATATTAAATTAAACACAAAGAACGCTTTTAAATGTTTAAATTTTTGTTTATTTAATACTTTAGAATTGTTTCGACTTTCGAAGTCTTTGTCAAAAGTAACATTTATTTACTAAGGGTAGATGTACTCCGTTAGTGTTTATAAATAAGACTGTAACATTACAGAATAGGGGCAGGTACAAAACCAGGTATTTCGGAAAAAGCTCAAATTAAATTGTGTCTCTCAAATATTGGGCAATAACCGGCTTTTTAATTTCGTATTGTTCCAAACAGTTTAACGTTGCCCTTTATTTTTTATATGTAGAATTTCAAACTTTTCACTATCTATTTTGTGATCGTGTTCTATACAGTGTGAACTTATTCCTGTGGATGTTTTTCTATTTTTGATATGTTTGATATGTTTATTTAATCGTGTACCGAAGTTTCAGCCCGTTTGACCAATATAGAAAGAGTCACAATCTTTACAATTAAGTCTATATATGCCATTTCTTTGGAGTTTGTTGGTTTTTTGCTTGTTGTTAACTATAATCTTATTACGCTTGTTTGGTTCAAAAGTACTCAATCTTTTCCGGCACACATTATCGATGTGTTTGTCAAATTGCTATAAAATATTTAAAAAAAAACAACAAATTAGCAACGTCTGTATTTTGGAGTTGAAATATTTTAAAATCTTGGTATATTGAGGAATAGATTCTAATTCAGTCACAATAGATATCTCGAAAGTTATTACTCTGTTGTTTGTTTGTCCTTTTATTTTCCATTATAATTCTCTCAAAAAGGCCAAAAGCTGCGTTCTTGAGTTTTGAAGTTAGGATATATTTAAATCTTGAGATACTGAAATAATTATGAGACTATATTTTATACTATTGTATATTACATTGTAATTGGAGGGGAAATTATAATTATCATAATATCAGTAATATATTGGAAACAAACTAACTACATTTTTGTAGTGGTATAATAAACATTTATATTATCTTTTAAATCTTGAATAGATATCCCTAAATCGAAACATAATTACGTTATACTTTTTAGACACATTTAATCAGTTAATATTAACAAATCCTTACATTCGTATAAACCGCTGATAATAATATTTCATTAGTTTCTATTATCTGTCCCCCGGTAAATACGTCGAGAGGCTGGTCAATAAAACTAAATAACTGAGTCCTGCATGAAGTGCTGCTACAACAAATTGCAACTAGCATTCTGTATCCGCTGTTTAGGTGAAGCCACTTGACAGTTGCAGAGTTGCAAACGAGGTTGTATGCAGTCCACAGTCAAGTGTGGTCTACTGTACGTTGGAATTCCTATGGTGCACTAATGAGAGTTAATAAGCTCGAAATCGCAATCTACATTGGGTCGCTTCTGACCACATTTTACAAGTATTTGCTACAAAATTCAACGCTGAGGACGATATTCGCCCGCAGAATTGTACGAGTAATAACCTCACTGTATGCAAACTACATGTAATCAAAACAAAAACGACAAGTATCCATTTGTGTTGGTGGTTTCGCTTTATATAAAATTTAAACTTACACGGTTATTAACCTAATAAAAAATACACGAAGGTGCCTAACTGTGTTAGTTAAATAAAAACATGTATAATGTTTTAAAAAGTGAAGACACACTAAACGCTTGGTGAAATAAACCGAATCAGACAAATTTAATATAATCCCTATGTATTTTCGTGCTATTAGCGCATCATCAGGAGTAAAATTATACTAAAAAAATATCTAAAGGAAAGTATTAAAAGTATTTAAGGTATTTTCTTAACTTTCATAATACCGAGTTAAATTTGTAATGTACCACATGCGATAGTTTTATACCTTATTCAAAATTTGGAGTTTTTATGGCAGTATGAGTTTTCTTTTTAATGTCTGGTCTTTTATTTAGAAAGCAAAAAAAATATTAAGCCAGACGATTTGATAAATCAAAGCTACTTTTGTCATTAATACAAAAACCTAGGTAAAATATCAGTAACTAAACTAAACTGACTAATCCTGAGACACATAAAATACTTTTAGAATTTTTCAAATTACCGATCCTGCTGACGAGGGTACAATGAACATCTTCTAGAGGCAACTGCTGAAGCTATACAGAAGTTTAAAAAACAGTATTCATCTATGAGATTAGCACATTTTTTTGAAGTTCCAAACTAGATACAACAACACTCATATTGGTTATATGCGACCAGATAGTAGCGGAAAATTCCAACCTTCAACTTAAGTGATTTATAATCAAGTATATTCCTAAATTCAGTAAATATCATTGTCTCTGCCACTTCCACATTGACAGACTAGTGGGATAAAAACTGACTCCGACTAGGTACTCTTTAACTGATATCGAACTGGGGTACAGAATGACCCCAAGCTGCTTTTTTGAGAACAACTCCAAATCTAGGTAAGTTGTTCTTACGTTCTTGGAATTTTTGAAAACACAGGAGGTAAAAATTCTCTCATTGAAAGAATTGTTCCTAAAAAACGAAAGTTGGGGTACAGAATTACCCCGTCTGGTACTAGGTAAGTTGAGAAAATGTTTTGGTATCATTTTACCCTTGATGATGACATGTTACTCCTGTTGATAATGAATGATTAAGGTCTGTTGTTATATTATCCTGACCAAATAAAGATACTCTTCTATTTCCATTGTTTTCTTCTAACAAAAATGTACGAAGGACCAGTACTAGATAATATATTGTTAAATTTCGATTCTACCAGATTATTGTTACTATTGAGTGGGTTTAACAGAATTCAGGGTTTTCCAAACTTGTCAAATTAATCAACGGATTAAATAGCAAATCCCTTCGAGTGTTCTGCTAAACATAATACGTACAGTGTAGTTTGTCTCGGTTTATCTAAACGTTAAAGCTCCAATTAGTAGTGGGAGTGCACTTCTAGCATACTTGGTGTTACCGATAACAAGCAATTGCATAAGTTATTATTAACTCTAAACTGTTGTCTGAACAGATGCTTCCCTTCTGTGAATAATAATACCAATATATCAGCATGAGCTTTAGAAGTTCATGATTTACAGTGTACTGCTTTCTCTATCTAGCTCTTATTAATATTTCAAACTAATATTGGGAATATCCAAAGAACTATTTGATCCATTTGCTATGTAGTATGATTAACTTATTCGAAATTTATTAATTTATAAGTTTTTTTATAAATTATATATTTTTTTATAAATACATTCCAAATTTTACTTTTCCTTTGTATTTTTAACATAATACTTTCTTATTTTAATTTAATTCTATTCTTTTTAACTTCTTTACAGATACGTTTCGAACATTTCCTATTATACCCTTAATTGGTGTTATTCGAATCTTCACTTGATTCTTCCAACAGAGCATTCTTAAAAACGATAAATATTAGGTCAGTAACTAACAGTTACTCAGAGTCACTCTAACTCAGTCAATCTCATCCAGTTGAACTCAATCAATCAAGTCTTTTTCCCTTCTTATCTTCTAGTTTTCTTCATTCTAACACGAGTTTCTTCGTCTTGTATATAACTACCCCTTATAAATAGTGTACATATTAAACTTTGTACACGCACATATACTTCTTTTATTGTGTCGTTTCAAAACGACAAACGACCAAAAATCAATAAATTTTAAATATAAAAATATAAATATAAATATAAATATAAATATGGATTCAACAGAAACAACTACTCCGAGGGCTAATACCCCTATCGGCATTGAATTACACTGTTGATTCCTATGTATTATTAGACGAAGATATAATATATCCAAAAAAGAAGGAATTAAAATCCTTATTCGTCTAAACTTTGAGATCAATGACCTCAAATTTTGAACGCGTCCTACCAAGTAGGCACAACGAACCGAAGCCACACCAACGACCGGTTTCGACATATCGGATCTCATCAGGTGGACGCTGGCCGAAAGGTCTTTACAGGCTATATTATAAATATAAATATAAATATAAATATGGAATCAACAGAAACAACTACTCCGAGGGCTAATACCCCTACCGGCATTGAATTACACTGTTGATTCCGATGTATTATTAGACGAAGATATAATATATCCAAAAAAGAAGGAATTAAAATCCTTATTCGTCTAAACTTTGAGATCAATGATCTCAAATTTTGAACGCGTCCTATCAAGTGGCACAATGAACCGAAGCCACATCCCAGGACCGGTTTCGACCTATCGGGTCTCATCAGGTGGGCGCTGGCAGAAATACCTTTACAGGCTATATTATAAATGTATTTTATTTCTGTTGAATCCATATTTATATTTATAATTATAATATAGCCTGTAAAAGTATTTCTGCCAGCGCCCACCTGATGAGACCCGATAGGTCGAAACCAGTCGTGGGATGTGGCTTCGGTTCGTTGTGCCTACTTGGTAGGACGCGTTCAAAATTTGAGATCGTTGATGCTAAAGTTTAGACGAATAAGGATTTTAATTCCTTTTTTTTTTAATATACAATAGCATTTTGTTTAACGCGAGCTTGGTTCCATAAAGGTATTCACTTTAAAAATACATATTTGTATAATTCTTATTTATATGATATTATCACCTTGGAATAGGTACGATGTCCACTAATAAATTGATGTATTTACTCTAGTTGTACTAAATACATGAATATGCTACTACTAATTACATTTCAATCGTTTGACTCTTTGTATTTTTTAATTTCAGAAGTCGTTAGCATTGTTAAACTGAAGGAATAGATTACTAAATTGTTTCAAGGAGGACTGTTCTGCATGTTCAATGATTACATGAAGGGATAGGAAGCGGCACCGTACGATGTTCAAAACTTTCGAAAATTAACTCGTCTTAACGACCAGAGCTTATCATGTTGAGGACGAAGGTAAGGCTTGAAATGTAAACGACCAGATTGAATATTAAACCTGCTAGTGCTTAAAAGTTTCAAGAACGCTATTAAGTATCACTTGTTCTCACTTAATTAACTTTCAGACTTCATTCAGTGATGAGAAGATTTCCTAGAAAACTGCTCAAACGCTTTTACGTAGAGTTTGTGATAATTAAAAGCATTGAATGTATATATACAGTGAACCATTAATTAGTGCGTAGAAATTTAATACTGTGTAAAATAACCCAGCGGTACCCACAATTTCCCAATTAATTCATAGAGTTTTTATTTATTAGGGTATCTAATAATTTGTTTTCTCTATATAGAGATTAACATTATGTTTCGTTAAATGCAGGTAAAGAAGGGATTGCAAAGTTAGCAAAGAATTCTGTTTAAATTTTTAAAAACTGGAGGTTGTAATTTTGCGCATGATAACGACTGCATGTATAAATTTGGGGAGGAATGCACCCCAAAATTGTAGATAAAGTGAGAAGTGTGAAAATGTCCCTAAAAACATTTAGAAAATTTGAATTATTCTTCCTTAACTTCCTCCAATCACAACCATTTGTTATTTGCTAATTTTCATTCATTCATTTTATAAACCATTTTCAACTTTCTGTTAATTTTAGTATGACTTTCACCCTTAATCATTTAATATTGCTTTAGCATTAAATCCACAATTCTGTTGGAATAAAAAAAAACATTTTATTAGGGGAAGACGCAGAATATGAGAAATTTTGTCAACTCATAGGAATAGTATAAATAAAACAAAGGTATTGATTTTCACAATTTTATTCACACACGCGACGATCATTTCGCTAATAATATTATCTTCTTCAGACAGGGAGTATTTAATACTAAAGATATTCAACATTAAAAGTACTTATATAACAAAATGGTCTTTATAATAAATTTAAGAGGGGAGAATTATTGCATTCTATTTGGTATTCCTTAAAATATCTAGTTTTTTGTAATTATTAATTTCCAAAGCTTGTATTAGTGTTAATTTAATTCCCTTACTTTCTATATGTAAAATGTCCAATTTATCATTAAATTGATGTCCCTCTATAGTGACATGGATGGCATAAGTAGAATCTGTGTTATTTTTTCTATAACTATTTTTATGTTCAGGCAAACGTTTTTTGAAGCTTGTCCTTGTTTGTACTATGTAAATTTTTTGGCAAGACCTACATGTTAACTTATAAACTCCTGATTGGTTTTCTTTTATAACTTTATATTTGTTATTTTTTATAATATCGCATTTCTGTAAATAATTGACTGTTTTATTCGTAAATGGTCGAATTTAATGAACGACCAAACAGAATGCAATAATTTCCTATTCTTAAATTTATTATAAAGACCATCTTAGTATATAAGTACTTTTGAACTGGTGTTGTCCTTCTTCGGGTGTACAGGCCGTCGTCGGTTGGAATTGCTTCCTAACGTTTCGCTAGCACGAGTGGCGAGCTTCTTCAGAGGTCTATCCATTTTCACAGCGAAGAAGCTCGCCACTCGTGCTAGCGAAACGTTAGGAAGCAATTCCAACCGACGACGGCCTGTACACCCGAAAAAGGACAACACCAGTTCATCAACTGGCCGCGTAAGCCTTAATCAATTTATAAGTACTTTTATTGTTGAATATTTTTAGTAGTAAATACTCCCTGTCTGAAGAAGCTAATATTATTAGGAAACGATCGTCACATGTGTGAATAAAATTGTGAAAATCAATACCTTTGTTTTATTTATGATGTTGGATTTTCATCAAGTAAAGGGATACCGTTGAGTTGCTTTCGGCAATGTGTATGGCCACATTGCGATAGTTAAATATAAAAATCAAACACTTTGTTTTATCACTATTTAGTTGTTATATACACGCCATTATACATTCGACACAAGTATTATATCAATCGATTCGTAAAAATTCAATACAGGTGTCTGTTGGAGCGTTTATCTTCATAATGTATGGCTAAAAATAGTACAAGTAAGTTTATAATATTCTATACAGTGGTATATATAACAAGTTATTGTTTGTATTTTTTAAAGATGTATAAATTCTTATTGACCCTAACATTTTTAATTTAAAACATTTTTCTATGATATGCATAATGTTCATTATAACGAATTTTAAACGATCTATCTGTCTGGCCTATGTAAAAGGTATTACAATCTGAACATGTCAACTTATTAACTATACCTCTATCAGGCTTGTTTTGAGTTAAAAAATACATTTTTTAGTGAAGATCTTAGCATATTTTAAGGAATCATTACCAAAATACGTCAGAGAATCAAAGTTCTATTCTGATTTTTGTTTGAAGGGTAGGTATATATTATAACAGGACAGAACTTTCCTTGAAATTTCGTTCAAATTCAAAACAACGATTCCCTTCTCATAGCTGTCACCTTTATTTGGTAAATGTATCTCACTTGCGCTTTCTATTATCGATGTAAGTACTGTGGAAAGTATCACATATTCATTATCAGATTTATAGGCTTCATCATTTAAATAAAGGAGCTGTATGAAGTATAAATAGCTGTTGCTCTATGTATCTAGAGAGCGATTTATAAAGTCATTGTGTTGATATTCAGACTTGGCAGACAATGCCTACTGCGATTCACGAAATACCGTTTTACTTATTATCCTTGACCTAAAACTTTCTCCCTCTTTCTAACGAATACAAGTGAGACGAACGTGTTTCAAATGCAAACATTTCTGCGATTAAGCTTAGGCGAAGAAGTAATTTGTATATTGCCGGAAAGCAAACCATCCGTGTTGTAAATTTAAAGTGCGTAAACATTATTGGTTAGGTAGGTACGATTAGCGAAAATTGCCTACATATGTACGTATCTGAGCCATTACATGGGAACACACGGAGCACGCTTAAATTGGCAATTAAAAGTACGAGTAATACTTGAAACCTGCTTTCTGTAGAGACCCGATGAAATTTTTTACGAATTAATATAAACTACCGAAACTTTTACTGCATTATCCTTTATTTAAAAGCACTTTCCTAGAATAATTTGCTTTTTACATATTTAATTAAAATACTTCTCCCGAAGTACCTGATACAACATTTACGACTAAATTATAATATATAATATAAAGTAAAAGTTAATTAAATAAAAAACTGTGATTTCGCTTACCGCACACAGGATTCAACCAATGTCCATTTTTTTAAAAAATGAAATATTTTGGATATTTTTTTTAGTAGAAGCAAATTTAAATACATTAGTATGATCCAAAAAAGAAGGTATTAAAATACATTTTCGTCTAATTATAAAGGATCACAGATCCCAAATTTGGAACGCGTCCTACACAGTAGGCACAGCGCACCGAAAGCCATACCCACGACCGGTTTCGACCTATCGGGTCTCAACAGGTGAGCGCTGGCAGAAAGGCTTTTACAAGCGATATAATAAAAATAAATATGGAATCAACAGAAACAACTACTCCGAGGGCTAATACCCCTACCGGCATTGAATTACACTGTTGATTCCGAACGAAGAAGGTATTAAAATCCTTTTTCGTCTAATAATAATGTTCTTCTTTCATTATCGTTCGGAATCAACAGTGTAATTCAATGCCGGTTGGGGTATTAGCCCTCGGAGTAGTAGTTTCTGTTGATATTTATATTAGTATGATATTCATTTTTGAATTAATCTATACCCATTACAGATTACCTCAAATTAATGAAGAAAAATAGTATAAATTGGTGTCAATCATTGTTTCTAATTATCCTCCTTAGAGGAAGGCAATAGCAAACCACCCAAATTTGTCTGGATCAACGAACTTCTTTGTAAATATTCTTAATTTATTTATTTCTTGGATAGATATTTCTCTATGTGCCAAAGAAGTTACTAGACCCTCCACATAAATATTCATTATAGTATGACAAATTTAACGACTTGCAAATTTCTAGCAAATTATATGTTGCTTTGTATTTATGTACAACTTCCTGTGACTTTAGAATTGTTTATGACAATTTCTGTTTAGAAAATATATCATCTGAACATATGGATAATAATTTCAATATTTTCTTTTTTGTGTTTCAAAAACTTTATTAGAGTATGTATATATAGATAAATACTGTATCTCTCTTATATATATACTCTTAATAAAGGTATAATATGCCGAAACAATTGTAGTCTAATACAAATTTTTAGGAAATATAATTAGTTTGTAGTTAAAATATATGAAATATTTCATTTTAGTAAATACTTTCTCTCTTTTATTTATTTTTAGTCCTTATGTCTCTTTTAATACTTTTTATTCGAATCTCTGAAAGGGCGTCAGAATTTTCACTACGCAAATGTAGCTTTTGTACATGGTTATTCAATAATGATATTAATTATTTAAATTAAACATTTATTATTTACTAGCTTTTAGCCCGCGACTTCGCCCACACCACGTACAAAAAAATTGACTAGATCACCCCTAACAACCTCTTTTTCATGTCTGTAATAGTCTGATAAAAATCTGATTTTTTAAATACATTAATGCGATATTAATTATTGAATTAATTTATACTCACTGCAGATTATCTCATGCAGTGAAGTATTATTATAAAGAAGTAATTACGACGTTCTGTGACTTAGTAAGTACGTTCGTCGTTGTTCCTGCTGTCACCTCTCGCAGCTTAATGGCAAAAACATTGGCGCGTAAAGTCAAAGATCCCGGATTCGAGTCCCGGTGAGAGCGTGACAACAGTAAGTTTTTCCCTCATTGTATGAGGTAATCAGCAGTGGGTATAAATTAATTCAATAATTAATGTATTTAAAATTTACCCCTACTAAAAAATTCTTCAAATATTTCATTGTTATCTGATTTTTTTTAAAAAAAAGTCGTTTGTGTCTTAATAAAAATAGAAAAGGCAGTTATTTCGATATTACAGACGTGTTCAAAATTTGGTTTATAAACTTTTAATTTCGAAATTTAGATAACAATGGTTGGTTTAGTTCTTTTAAAACATTTTAAAATATTTATCTGTGATAACGATATACATTTAAAATTTGCTCGTATAACCCTTACTGTCCTTAAACCATATTGTAAATAAGTCGATCGAGACAACTACAAAAAAACTGGTCTCGGATGAAGCAAGATAGATAGTGTTCAAAATTCAAATATGTTTAAGTTATTTTATATTATAATGTAATGAGCATCCCTGAGCACTCGAACCACTTCCTGTAAAACGACTGTAGTTGTAAGTTAGTCTTTGTCTTGCGAGTTAGCACGGTGACCTCTGCCCTCGCTATTTTCCACGTTTTTCTTGTTATATTATTTAATAAATATATTTCATTTTATATTAACTTCCAGTGTAAATACAACTTATTTATTGTATCCAAAAAATCCTGAAATGTTATCAAAGTGAGCTTTTATTAACTATTATCAAAATCACTACCATTTGTAAAAGATTAAATAAATTAGGTATTGTTAGTATCTGTTCCAATAAAACAAATTGTTAGTCAACAATAAAATTTCAAATTTTGATTAACGTTGTAAACCAGGTGTCTATGAGATCCATTGTACGGACTGCCAGGATGTCTATATAGGACAGACTGGTAGATCCTTTAAAACTAAGCTTAAAGAACACAAAAAATCGATTATAGATAGAAAATGTAATACTGGCTTCGCGCAACATTGTCTTGATAATGACCATAATTTTAGTGAAGATAATTTTAAACATATTACATAGTATAAATAAAAGTAAAAGACTAAAATTTTTAGAAAATTTAGAGATTCAAAAGACATTTTTCAAAATAAAATTGTTACGAATGAGCAGTGTAAAGGGCATAAGAGCCCTATATTTTTAGCGTGCTGTCAGAAATTGTAATCTCCCCCACTAATATTTGTAGTATATATATTGACGCATTTTTATTTTTAGTTCAGTTTCTATTTATAACTCTTTGACAATGGCCTGACAAGCCGAAACATTGTAATAGAAATCTTATTAAATTTTTTGTAAAACCTTTACATATTGTTTGTTTGAATTTTATTATTAAAAATGTTTTACAATTTCCCTACCGCGTCTTCGTTAAATGTTATCAACCTACCATAAATATCTATACAACAATTTATTTAGATTATAGGTGTACAAATTACGTAATACTGAAAAAACATACTTAAATTTCCAGTTACGCAATGTATGTTTACTATTAAGCATAGTTAGTAAACAAGTACAAATAATAATTAACGTTACGTTTTCATTATTTATAAATGAAGACTACAACATTTTTCAAAAATAAGAATTGCTTAACATAGACTTCTGCAACAATCATCTCCTTTTTCATTTCTGAGAATAATATTTCTCTTATTGTGCATGGAAATTGTGGAAAATTAGATAACTTTTAATTCTCCACAGAGAAATTATTCGCCAACAAAATTAAATAAGAATAGGCACAATAAAGGGAAGCTAACAAATAATGATTTTGTTGCTTCATGCATGCAAAATTCGAAACAGTTTGCAAACAAATAAAAAGTTATACAGAGAAATTTTGTTTTGTATTTGACTTTCCAAAGATTTATGTGCTGTAGATGAAGAAAACTACTTTTTAAATTAATTAAACTATTGTAGGTTTCCGGGCTTTGTGCCCGTGGTCTATAGGCTGGATTGTTGCCTAACGTTTCGCCGACTTCTGCGATCGAAGAGAACTCTACTCCGCCATCCACAACGCCTCTGAAGATGCCGACAGCAGAAGTCGGCAAAACGTTAGGCAACAATCCAGCCTATAGACCACGGCCACAAAGCCCAGAAACCTACAATAGTTAAACTGACGCCGGCCGTGAAAGCCTACACAACTTTACTACTTTTTAAAATTAATATTACATTTCAAATATTGAGTCTTGCACTGTAAAAGTAAACTATCCTAAAGTTTAGTATTTTAATAGTTTTTAATTTTTCTCACTGTGTAGTAAATACCAATGTACTTTATTTAATTGCATAAGTAAGTAGGTATGTACGTAAAATGCATAAACATTTCATGTAATCCAGTATACCATAATGATAGTGAACCTTTAAACGTTGTAAACCATTTAAAAACATGTCAGCATTATTTATTTCCTTACGTAAGGAAGTTGCATCAATGAAGCTCCCGCATGGCGAGTGATAAAATTTACTTTCCCTTGCCTTTACAAATACCTACCAGCATTGCTATTAGCGATTGCGATTGAGAAGTGATTTTTATGGAGGTGACGTCTAATAAGGAAATACTACCACAAAAGTAACTTAAATTGCTTAAAATGATGTAAAGAAAAAGCACGGAAAATAACATCTTATCAGCTTTCACCACTGATGTACCTTCATTAGAACCATCACATGCACACTTGTTAACAATTATTATGTCATTAACAAACATGGCATTTAACGGCCATTTACATCTACACATCGTATAAACAACAGGCTAAGTGTTTTGATAAATATTTTTTTATAGCACTGTTTTTGTTTGCTAGCTGAACCTGTTAGAATGCATTTGGTAGAAGTGTCTTTGTAAATATTGAATAGAATTATTATAATACAATTCCGTATGTACATGGGTTTTTAACTTATGTATCTTACAATTGAATAAATTTATAAGTAAAATTGGACAATTGCATCGGTCTGTAGGTTCTAAATTCTATTCCTTAGAGACGCAATATTGATTGGTATACGTTTTCTATTTCATTCAAAATAAACTCACTGTTTTGTTTATTCTATTTAATAATTTCGTAGGATTCCAAAATGTCAAGTTTTTTACTTTTTTCTAAACAATGTAAAATTTATTTTTTTTATGATTCATAAATGTTGATTTTCCTGCGTAGTTCTTAAAATGTTCATCAACTCTTCCTTTAAATGTCCTTCCTGTCTGTCATATAAAGATATACCGCCATGCAAGTATTACATTGTAATTTGTAGATCTCACTTTTATTCATTTTTTCCGTTTTGTCTTTATTGTTAATCAAATATTTTGATGATTTATTTTCTGTTTTAAGAGCTAGTTTGAATTAATTATTAATAATACAAAGGTTTATAACAACATTTTAAATATGTTGAATTTTTAATATTACTCGAAAGTTAATTAAAAATAATAATTATTTAATAAATACTTCAAACGTTAAAAATTTTACGGAACTTTTTGAAGTAATTGTAAATGTGTCGTGTATAATTTCAAATAAATACATAGATTATTAGGAATAGGATTTTAATTTTATTTTACACTTCTTGCTACAACTATTTAGTACACACCCTGTCCTTTGACCCCTTCTTTGATATTGTTGTTTATTTTTTATAATGGAAAACGAAAATCGGATTTATTATTTGTGAATAGTTAACAAAGAAAGTTAACAAACGATAAAGTAGGCAGCTATTGAACAAGTGAAGAACAATATTGTTTGAACACAATAACACATGCAAATAGTTGATGGAAGCGTGATGTTCCAAGCAGTTGTAGGTCAAACCAGGTATGCAGGCTAAATTTCGTTAAACAAGTTCATACACAACATCTGTTATTAATAAAGTAGTAATTACACGACGCAGTGACTCTATGCGGAAAAGTGTATACGTGTTCACCATTTACTATACAAGCAATCGATGAAAACGTGAAATTATCTCCTATTATGTGCTCTGTCTGTTAAAGTGGAATACAATTACGGACATATTTGTTGAAGTACGTATCTTTTTAGAATCAGCTATATATTATATATAGCCATTATTTATATTTTCACCATAGGGATAATGTATCATGTACTCGATAAATCTCAAGCGAACTTAAGGGTGCGGTGGTAGTACATGAAACGTCTTGACAAACCTAATTAAAGGGTTGCAGATATTAAATATTTGATTAATACACAAATGATTTGCTTATAACGTCTATTAACACTATTTACAAAATATACGTTTAGTATCAATTAGGTGCGGGAAGAAGTTGAAAGATGGTACAATGTATGATTGTGAGGGTGCGCGTACACTTTGCTTATTTGGCAGCAATTTACTCAACACTGACTTAACTTAAGGGAGAAAAGAGGCAGAAGAAATAGAAAAGGAAAGACGCAGTAATAAGAGATAGAGATAGCTGTGGCAATGATGAAGATATAGAGTTGTAGGCAGCTGTAGGTCATCAATTGCAGGGGGTGAATACAAGGTACAAAGACAGATAATTGTGGTGAAGAGTATTACAGAATAGCAAAGAAAAGATGCAGCAGTAAATTATACAATATTTTACAACAGATAATATTTATCGAACAAGTAAGAGACTTTTGGAAGTTTTTCGAAAATTCTTTCTAGTATATTCTGTCACGTTCTTTTACTGGCTGGTATATTTTACTATTCAATCTATTCTAACATTTCCTAAAACAGTTTCGAACTTCTCATGAGAAGCCGCCAATGTGTAACAAGATATTTTCACCACCCACGCACAAATACTGGTACTAAACTCCCTTATTATTCATGGGAGACCAAAGGCTATCTACCACCATAACGACGAGTGGGGGCGGCTGATAGTTATCATATAAAGGTAGTTTACAAGTCACACGCATGACTATTATGTATTTAGGTATATTAATTACAATATTACTGTACTTTATGTTGGATGTTTGGTTTCGGGGTTTCTCTCCGTTGTCTTTGGATATTTCTTCCCGACGTTTCGCCTACAACTGTAGCAGGTATTTTCAAGATGGCGTTGTCGTCTCGATCGAGGTACTCTTGTAGATCGCTCGATGGTATGCGCCCTTGGAAATGCCTGCCGCAGTCACCGCCGAAACGTCGGGAAGAAAGTTTTAAAGACAACGGCCATAAATCCCTAAACCAAACATTCAACATATAGACACCGGCCGTGAAAGCCTTCGCACACAAATCACTTTACTTTGATGGAACTTTAGATTCAGATAAATGGGTTATTTCAGGTCTGTAGTCCTCAATCCTTACTTTTGAGAAATTTTCTTCAAAATACCAGTTATGTCCGACTGGAATTTACATCGGGCACAGCCTGAGAATTTATCATGACCCCTTCAGGCGTTGGTAAGGCTTGCTCTCTAAAGGCATTTATATAAACGCATTGTTTCTTTTAATTATATCGAGTATTTGAAAACGGTAGCCATTTATCAGACAATCCTTATTAATAATGAAATATTTGAAGAATTTTTAGTAGGGGTTAATTTTAAATACATTAATGAGACATTAATTATTGAATTAATTTATACCCATTACAGATTACCTCATACAATGAGGGAATAATGTCGCATTAATATATTAAAAATTTACCCCTACTAAAAATCCTTCAAATATTTCATTATTAATTGTTAGTAGGTAATAATATACATTGATTCCGACGTTCTGAGATTTAGTAAGTACGTTCGTCGTTGTTTAATTAATTTAATAATTAATGTCGCATTAATGTATATAATCCTTATTAGTTACAAATCAGAAAATCCTGACAAGAAAAACATAATCAGTTCCGCATTAGAAAATCCTAATCAGGAAAGTATTATCAGTTCCACATCAGCCATTCCTGACTAATTCCTCAGTATTTCATCCTGATCGAGTACGCGACGCATGCCTGACTAGGTCCTGATAATTTAATTTTTTCTAGTTAGGGTGTCAAGTTAAATAGCAGGAGCTATATGTAGTTGGTTTGTTTTATAAATATTTATGCGAAATCCTAGTTGCTTACAAGTTTCCCACAGTCTCAAATTCCGTAGTTGAATACTAAGTGCCACCACCTTGAAGGATACAATTAAAGTAGAAGGAGGGTTGTCTTGGATGACGAGGGTATGTCGCATCTTAACAGGATAATGCACCGTGTCATCAGCCTCCGTCAGCGAGAATTTAATCGACCTTGTTGAGTATATACGTTGCTTTAGCGTTCATCTTCCTTGTTTAACAAGCGGAATAAGCCTCACCTGTTTAATTAATTTGAAATCCTCTATTCTCAACTAACATACTTACCACTTATACGATCTTATTATCCTTATCAAAAACTCCCATAAACACAGTACATTTACAAATATCAAGGTAAACAATAAAATTAAATAAAAAGATGAAAATTAGTCAAGTGTCAGCCTGACTCGCGCGCCGAAGGTTCCGTACCATATCATATCATTATTTAGAAGATAAAAATTGCGGACGAAAAGGTATATCTACTTATATACATGTGGTGGAAGTTATAATATATATTATCATATTTATATTCGTTCAAAATGTGAGATCTTTGATCTTAAAATTTAGACGAATAAGGATTTTAATTCCTTCTTTTTTAAATATGTTATATTTTCGTCTAGGAGTCCATCAGAATCAACAGTGTAATTCAATGCAGGTAGGGGTACTAGCCCTCGGAGTAGTTGTTTATGTTGATTCCATATTTATATTTATAGAAATAAAATAATTTTTTGCCGTTGTTTTTCTTTAAAAGTCACGGACTTATCAAACCACCCTCGTAATAATTAACATCCATTTCCGTCCCTGTTGCTAAAAGAACAACATTTAGGATTTACAAAAATTAAACACACCTCTATATTTTGAAATCACAAACGGAAGGAGATTTTTAAAAAACCCTTTAACCATTTTCAATTAATTACCTAATAGTTCATAAGTACATACGTCATTTAATATGGCATCGATTTTTATATATTTTCGGTATGGTTTACACGTACGTACAAGTTCTATAATTACTTATATATAATAAATTAAACAGCTTGAGAATAAGTGGTTGAAGCAATACAATTTAAATTAATTTCTAAAACCTAACGTATCCCTATTATTTACAAATATATAGAATGTTTACTCGATTAGAGTTTCTAACAGAAAAATAAGAAAGAATTGTATATTGTGTAAATATGTCATTGTACATTCCATGTCTAATTTTACGATTTCTGATTCTTAACATATCCTTATTTCGCATGTCTAATTTTTCACATTTCTATTTCTTGAATTTATAACTTCTATTTCTTTTGTACTCTTCTTCATAACCATAAATAATAACTATCTCTGTACATTTCAAATTTCACTTTTCCTTTGTATTTTTAACATAATACTTTATTCATTCAATTTCATTCTTATTTATAAATCCTTTTCGAGCATTTCCTATTGTACCCTTAGTTAGTGTTATTCGAATCGTAACACTCTCACCCATTTTCCCTCGCCAGTAGAAAGTAATCCTTTCCTGCATCCTTTTTTACACCAACATAGTCACTTTCTCTAAACTCCTGTTATTCTTACTTCGGATAACCCCAAACTAAAATCCATAGAAACGGTTCCCCTACTTCTGTCATTCATTTAGCAGACGATTCTTAAAAACGATAAATATTAAGTCAGTCACTAACAGTCACTCAGAGTCACTCTAATTCAGTCAACACACCTAAACTTACTCAATCAATCAAGTCCTTATTTTCTACTTGTTTTTTCTTCATTCTTCATCCGTGTATTTAACTGTTCATAGATTACATATTAAACATTATTTATACACGGTCGCATTCCTTTAATGTGGTGCTTTAAAACACTCAAACGACCAAAATATGTGTTCTGGTTTCAAAAGTGTACTAATGTTAAACGATATTCAAAATTATTATTGTTTACAATAAACAAAATATTAAATTATCTACTCTGTATACTGTTCTCTTTCGCGATCGATCATTCCATTTTTTAAAATGACAACCGAAAGGCGTTGCTATTAACCTTTCGAACAAATAAACAAATGAATTTATTTCAGAACAAATTAGCTCCTCCCAGTTAAATATTAGCCCGGTATGTGCTGGTTCTTACGACTAATTCTTGAACTGAAGATTAACGTACTACGACTGTACGACTTGTGATGAACGACTTATGATCTCCTGATACCTAACTTTAGTTCAATGGTATTTGGAGGTCGTCGATTTTCAAGACTGAAATGCTGCAGATTAAATGACTGAGAATACCTTAAATTTAATTTGTTCGTTTGTGACGTTTATTTTGACGACTTATATAGTAGTGGGTGTTTCTACGACCCCCAGATGAAACCTATACTAAAAAAAAATTCTGTCTGATTTATTGACTGGATAAGTTTATGTATTGAAAAACATAGTGACGCTATTATCATAAATTTTCTTCATCATGTAATACCGAAAATTGTTCAAAAAATGTGGTTGTTAGAATACATTTATTTTATTTTATCAGGGGATAGAAATATTGCCAAGGATAACTTAAAATATAGGTACCAAGATAATAGCTTGTAAAATTGTTGTTGAAAAATCGCAACATATTCTACTTTGAGGATTCGAGAATTTGTATTTTTTGCAATCTATTAAAATGGTTGAAACAATTTAATTAAATTTTTCATATGATTTTTTACAGTATGATAATTAATGTGATGATTATTATCCAAGAAACTTTCAAGGTTCTTTTGGTTTCCAACCACTAAGTTTTTAATATACGCAATTGATAAGAAAGCAGAACTAAAAGGTGTAAAAGGTTTATCGGTGATTGATAATATAGAAACACAATGTGGTAAATAAAATACCGAGTACTCTCATACAAGTATAATGTATAAACAGAATGTTTAAATTACAATTTCAGGAGTGTATATTGGTGGGAGCTAAGGGAAAATTAATTCCTACTACATTAGAAACACTTCAGCTTTTAGCGGAGATTCAGGAAAAGCTTTTTGTAAAGAAAACATAGACATATACAAAACAAATGAAGAATTGTTATTTTCTGGGCTAAGGGAGACATCTTCAGGCGATTCCATGCAGATGTATGTGAAATTGCTGTGGAGGTTCGGGTCCGGGTTTTTCTATCCTGGTTCAAGTTCAAGTCTGTGGTTTCCTTGGATCATTTATATTATTTTTAAAGGACTCACTCAAATATAGTATCGTTTTGAAATTATATTTTTTATTGCATTCAGTAAAAAGATGAACATTATTTACGAATTGTTTGAAAAGTAACTTATTTAATATTTTTTAACACTGTGGAAACAAACAGAGACTTTTATTTTACTTTATTACCAAGGGTTTCCATTAATTTGCAAAAATGCTTTTGTATTAAGTTTATTTTTGTTAAAATGGAAATTTTACGTAACAAAATAAGTTGTACAATTTTCAAACTGTTTTTGAACTCCTGATATAAGTTTATTACGTCTAAGGAAGATAATTATACATTCCAATATTCATTATCATATAACATTTACCAGAGCACTGATGAATAACGTATAATTAAAATAACTGGATTTAATTGCAGTGAATTTATCTGCTTAGTGAACTCGCTACTAATTCATCAAATTAGCGTCCTTATACGCTTATAAAGTATTATGTATATATATATATGTATTAATTTATACATGATGT
The DNA here is from genome assembly GCA_963921985.1 of Agrilus biguttatus. Classification (NCBI taxonomy): domain Eukaryota; kingdom Metazoa; phylum Arthropoda; class Insecta; order Coleoptera; family Buprestidae; genus Agrilus; species Agrilus biguttatus. Next base: position 11,998,012 of record OY998119.1, on the reverse strand, counting down.
TGTCAGTTAAACAGTTGGTGAATTTCCGCATGAAATGTTGGTCGCTGCGTTTTTGTTTAAATATGTGGAACCGTTGATATACTTTACGTTTTTTTTATACTCCAATTTTCCATCATGATTTTCATGGTTTCATTGTTTAATACACAAATTGCGTCAATTATTTCATAAAAATTAATTAAATAATATTATTGTCCATTGAAATCGGTTATTTTACTCCTGAATACTTAACAATGTGTGTAGGTGTTCTACAGTAAAAATAAATTTCACTAAGAACCATATCGAACTGACTTATCCAGTAAATTTTAAAAATCGGTACTTAACGCATCGAATAATGGAAAAACATAAATGTTTCTCTACGAAAAATATAGTTGGCACTTATAATATAAAAATAATCGTAACAAATCAAATTTGTTTTTGTTACTACGACAGTTGAAATTATTTTAGATGCAAAGATCTAACTTGATAACTCGTATAACACGCTTAATTTTCTTAAAACATCATATGCACCACTCAGTTTGAAAAACCTTGTATAATAAATGCAGTTGTGTCAATAAGACTTTAAAAGTAATCCTAAAAATACGAAATATTCAAAATGTCGCTATAAACATTTGTACGATTTACATTCATTTCTAAAATAGAATAAAACGGACTTAAAATTTACCAAAATCAAATACTTCAAAATAAACTTATACCACTATAAGTAATCGTCAAAGTAAACGTCACAACCAAATAATTTGAATTTAAGGTATTCTCACTCATTTAAACTGTAGATACCCGATATATAAATATAATAATTACTACTAATTCGGTTAAGCATTCAGTTTACATCAACTTCCGGCATAACCGGAAGTGCAACACAGTTCAAATTACTTTAGATATAAAGATCATATGCACCACTCAGTTTGAATAACCTTGTATAACCTTCAATAGTATTAATAAAAGTAATTGCCGACCTTTAAATACCATTGAACTAGTAGCTGATATCAGGAGATCATAAGTCGTACATAACAAGTCGTACAGTCGTAGTACGTTAATTTTCAGTTCAAGAATTAGTCGTAGGGAGCAGCACATACCGGGTTAATATTTAACTGGGAGGAGCTAATTTGTTCTGAAATAAATTCATTTGTTTATTTGTTCGAAAGGTTTTCAGTAACGCCTTTCGGTTGTCATTTTAAAAAATGAATGATCGATCGCGAAAGAGAACAGTATACATAGTAGATAATTTAATATTTTGTTTATTGTAAACAATAATAACTTTGAATATCGTTTAACATTAGTACACTTTTGAAACCAGAACACATATTTTGGTCGTTTGAGTGTTTTAAAGCACCACATTAAAGGAATGCGACCGTATGTAAATAAAGTTTAATATGTACACTATGAACAGTTAAATACACGGATGAAGAAAGAACAAGTAGAAAATGAGATGTGGTCATAAGGACTTGATTAATCAGATTCCTGAAATCGAAAATAGATTCAAGTACATTTTAATGTTCTTTTGTACTTTTAATATTTGTTTCAAAAAAAAAAACAAAATTTCGATAAATTAATTAAATTCATAAACTTTTATTTGTCCTACAACAAATCCGATGCTCCTTTCATAAGCTTTGGAGTGAAATTTTAAAAATGGGTTATATGCGTATTAATAATTATTTATTTTAAATTTTTATGGTATGAATATATAACGTTGTTCTCTGCTAACTCATTTTACAGACAAATAATATGTGTAAGCTATAGAAAATATTTATCAAAATTCTAATCACACATTACGCTGTAACCTACAATAAAATTGTCGATGGGTAATATAAATCATTTTAGGTCAATAATGCATAAGATCGAGAGCGGTATATGCATGTCATTTTGTCGATACGTAATTTGTCATTTCGTCCATTTTTTCTTGACTAGCGTACAAACAATCTCTCGGCTTTCAAAACCGTTATCATCCATGTCTTTGGAAAGTCGTATATTATACTTGAGGCAAATTGAATAATGACTTTCTAGTAATATATGTGAAAGAAATTACTTTTAAATAAAGCACAAGGAAATAATAAAGAATTAAACAGCATTTTGCATAATTAAATAAGCTTTAATTGATGATTGTAAAACATAATATTTTTAATATACTTTTTTCACATTTATACACACTTCATACAAGAATAGATAGGTGCTATAAAAATTCCGTCTAAACAGATTACTAATTATGAATAAAGTTAACTAACATATTAGCTGTAACATTGGTCATGTAATTTGTTATTAATTTAATAATCTGCAGCAGCCATAGTAATCTCCGTAATTATGTTGTCGTTAATTATTTTGGAGAGACAGTCTCACCTTTACAGCAGGTTATGTATTACGACTGTGTGACTTAAAACCTAACAATCCCACCCTAAGTTTATTAGTGAAATTATTTTGTGCCTTATTGTAAAGTTCATGCAGGGTTTGCAAAGGAAAAATTCGGGCAATTTGATTTCTAGGGTGACAATATTCAATAGGAATAATAGACTACATATGTTATTTTGTAACATATAATAGTAAGGTATTGATATTTTGGAGGCATTTTCTTATGTTTATTATCTAATAATTCTTTTTTTCGCGACATTAACTCAAGTCGATGAAAGAAAACAAAAACTACAATAACAACTGAATCGTTTACAGAGTCGGATTTGACAGTGGTTATGTTTCCACCAAAGTTCAGTCAAATCGTATTATCCAATTAGGATTTTGGCATCCATGTAATACTGTGATGGGATTCCAAACTTGAATACGGTAGTGGGAGCTAAACAACTGTAATCTTTATTTAGTATTTTCAAAATAAAAATTAGGCAATTAAAACAGAAAATAAAATAGGTATCTTGAATTGTGTATTTTAAATACAATTATTACAAAAATAAACATACGCTTTTACGAGGGTGGATCAAATATAAACGAGCCTTTTTAAATTGCGCACCGGATAGTTGTTCAAGGTGCATCCGGGCGATAGGAACATGAAGTGGGGATATTAGGTGGCACGGAAACGACGCGTCGTATTGCTGCGTTCGCTTAGTTAATACAAGGTAGCTATCACAATGAGTGAGAAAGAGGTGCATAGCACATTACAGCGTTGCGCAACAAATTATTATTAAATTACTTACACGTGGAAACGTGAACCTAGCTGTAATTTTGCGCAGATTGCAAGCACAATTCGGAAATGAAACGTTTTCGTGTCCACGTGTAAATGTTTGGTGCAAAGAATTTAACGATGGGCGTAGTCGTAATCGTGTCGAAAATGTAAATCATCCTCGTCGTCCGCGCACCAGTATTTCGCCAGTTAACATTGCACGCACTAGAAACCTTATTGAAGGGGACCGCCACGCCACGCCACGCCACTGTGCTTCAGATATCTGGTATATATATATATATATATCAGCTATGGGAGTGTCCACACAATCATAAAGAAAAACTTGGGATTCCGAAAAATTTCAGCTCGTTGGGTTCCAAGGTGGCTGAGTGAAAATCAAAAAGCTGCTCCAGGCTTAAATCGGTGAAATACACTGGACTCAGCTGGAACACCCTCCATATAGCCCAGACCTATCCCCTTGTGATTTCTACATGTTTGGGACCCTCAAAGAATCACTAGGAGGCAAGCGATTTCAGACCGATGAACAGGTGGAGGGAGGCGTTTGTGCGCAACTGAATAGACACCCGCCATGCTTCCTTGTATGAAAACGGGATGCATTGGGAAAAATGTATAAACAAACAAGGGGGATATGTCGAAAAAATACAGAAATTGTGTTTTTGTGAAACTTTTTAAAATAAATATTTTGTGAACAAAGGCTCGTTTATATTTGGTCCATCCTCGTAGTTATTGTTCTGCCGAATGGTAGTCATCAGCACGCCTTACTCAATTAGTAGCAAATATGTACAGATGGCGTTCACTATGCTGTCTGTGTTTATTTAACAATTATTATAAATAAATTAAATTTTAGAGTTAGATAGGAATAAATAACTGTTTGGTGTTCTGTAGTTCAAAGAGACAAAACGAAACCCATATTACATTCGAAACGTTCATGTGTGAAGGTAGATGCTTGAAAACGGAATTTCATTACATATGTAGCATTTTTTCTTTTTTACTTAGATATCGTTTAGTATTTGTCAACGTCAAATAGCGACAGCTGGTAGCGCGCTGATCTTTTGTATTATTTATTTATTCTTAAAAATAACCCAGGAAGAAACAAATTCGAAGTTGATATCTGCTACATTAATTATTTGGCATGGTTAAGCGGGTGTGGGCGGATCGGTTTGTGAGTTTCAATGATTCAAAGAACCGGGCCATAGGTTCAAACATCACGGGAGTGGGGAAAGGAGTCCTTAGCAAGAAGAAAGGCTAAGACAAGTGCCTGAACGCTGAATTTTCTCGAAAAATGCAGCAGCTTCTTTGGTATTCAGGGTGGCAAAGACTACGGTGGTCGCGTCAGTATAGCACTGCGATGTGGAAGGAACTACATTATGTTATCCCGAGTACAACAAATCAAACTCAAATGATGGCGTCCGCTGTGATAAAGCTTTCCGGAGATAAAATAGTCCCCCATTTAGATCATTGAACGGAGGATGTCATCGATAGATGTAATTTTAGGATTTATAGTAGATGCGGAGCGTGGAATGTAAGAACTATGAGGCAAGTAGGGAAATGAGAAAATTTAAAAAAGATTTGCGGATAATAAAGCAATATTTAGCATCTAGTAGGGAGGAGTCAGATACAGCCTTATATTAAATGGAAGTGACATTATATGGTATTACTTCTTCCACCTGAGGAAGCCACAGAGTATTGAAATGGACATAGTAGTATTGTGGCGAGTTTTTCTTACTCGCTAGACATTTTTGTAAATATGCATTTGCTTATTATGTTGTATTATAATATTATTTGGTATTCTTGTATGTAAATATAATTCTGAATATTTCTATTCTAAATATTATTCTTCTATACTACTTTATTGCTACTATGCAAACATCTATTCAAATACTTCTGTTCGAATTCTTTTGTGTCTATACCTTTCTATTATACTCTGTCTAAATTACTTTATTACTTGTACTTTTCTATAATCCATTAACATTCAGATTTCGTTTACTAACAGCATGACGTCTATGGTCCCTGTTCCTTCTTAATTGCATTTTAATGTTAGGTTTGTTTGGCACCTAAAGCTCTTTAAACTTTCATACAATAATATAATAAATAATAAATATTCTATTCATATCTCATCCCTTTCTGATTGACTAGCTCCTCCCTAATAGTCTTCTTAATATTTTCTTTTAAAAAACACTTCACTTCCTATCTGCTCTCTCTACACTAAACATTCTGTTTTAATTAAAGTTGTTATTGTTTCAATTGTGTTTTATTTTATTTTGGTTTAAACAGATAAAGTATTTCTAACAAACAACATTAACAACAAAAGCACTAATAAATTTTAGTTTGTAATAGTCTTTAAAATTAGATTAAGGTTTCGTGTAGTTACAAATTTCCATCTTCAAGCCCAAATTCCAAAATATTAATCATCAAAATCTTTTATAATTTGTTCTGGCTGAAATGTCCAAAATCCATCTAATAGTTGGGTGGACACTGAAATTCAGTTATTTCAGTCAGCATTCGTTGGTAAAATCAGATAGAGACAACCACTACGGAACCGATTAAAGTTATTTTTAACTTGTGCTCCTTTTTTGGTAATGTAAAAGAGTCTTTCAGTTCGGAATCATCTCACGCAAGTTACTTAAATGTTTATTGCCGTTAATATAAACAACTTATGTATGTAAAATGAATATGGTATTATGCACCTGTTTGTAGTTGGTTCGATACAAACAAAATTAAAAGTGATGTCCCCAATTTCTACTTCATAAACATTCGCACATTTAAATATTCATTTTCACCGCGTGTAACCTTTCTCAAGAATAATAATAGGAAATATTCACGGTAGGTATTGTTGATAAAAGAGAAAAGGAAACACAGATATAACCGTGACCCTATTGTCTATGAAAGCTTACTTAATGTAAAGTTTCGGATTTTCTCAGACGCCTATACAAACTGTATAATGTCATATTAGGTTTTACGTATGCTTAAGCACGAGCCTCTCCTAAAATTGTCCATAAAAGCGAACTCACGCCCGCGTATCGTTTCCACTTTGGTAAATTGATGAAATATCGGATTTACGTTGAATTATAGTTATAATCAATTACACTATTTACATATGAAGTCACATTTAACGTAAATTTCAGAATATTTATGAAGCAATGATTTTCTTTATTTATAATTTTATGTTGTTCATAGGTACTTATAGGGATGTAATTTTATTGAAAACAAATTCTTTTTTTAATTTCAAATTAGTTCCTGTATAAGAAACGCCAAAAACATAATAAGCGTTAATAAACTACTTACCTCTTTTAAATAGGAGTCGAATGAGCCCATCAAATTCACCAACCGCAAAATTTATTATGTTTGTAAAGGAAAATTTCGAATTTTTGCTCAAGAACTATACGCAGAATTTTACTGTTAAGCAATATGTTAAATTACTGGAAACTCTATCTATTAATTTTTCTAGTTTCAATTAAAAAAAAAATTCAAGTAATAGGGACAAAAATACTTTTGGTCTCTTTTGAATAAATAAAGTAAGAAACAAAAACTATAATAAGTGATGTTGAGCTGTTGCTTATCTCATGGTGAAACATTTTTAAAATTATAAGTAGAATAAAACACACTTGGTATTTTGTTTCACAATTTAATGTTTGAAACTTAACGATATCGTTTCGGGAATTACGCCATTGTCAAAAGAGTACAATAGATACTAAAAGTATATAAATAAAAAAAAAACTTTTTTGTGTTTCATTCCCACCAGCTACTCGTGCTGGTGGGTGGGCAGTCCCTCCGACCTACACTATAGTGCAAAGCCGGAGGATAGGGCGTAAGGCCCTCTTCAGCCTCCTTGCAGGAATCGTGGGAATGGGTGGGTGGTATGGTTAGAGGGAGAAAGATGAGACGGACGAAATGAGGACATAAGAGAAACGAAAGATTATCTGTGGAATACTACTGCTCCAGCATTTGCCTAAATGATCCAAGGAAACCACAGAAAAATTGGACCAGAGCAGCCGAACCCGGGTTCGAACCGGTGACCTCCCGAATGCTAAGCAATGATCTACAGAACTAGACTACACCGCTCGGTAAAAAGTATATTGCAGAATTTGTACTTAAATAGGTAATCAGAAGGTAGATTTTAAGTGGGGAGACAAACTGAATTCAATTTGGTCATTAGTGGCCATAATATTATTATATTGTGCTTTTGTTATTTTGAATATTTCGAGAAGATCTAGTTTTTTACCTTTATTAACATTATGCAAAATTTTGGAATATCAATATCTAAATGGTGGTTATTTGATATAGAATGGTCAAAAATTCCTGTGTAATTATTTTTGTGTAAAATTGACCTTTCATGTTCTTTTAGATACTTATTGATAATCCCTAAATTTTGCATAATGTTAATAAAGGTAAAAAACTAGATTTTCTCGAAATATTCAAAATAACAAAAGCAAAATATAATAATCTTATGGCCACTAATGACCAAATTGAATTCACTTTGTCTCCCCTCTTAAAATCTACCTTCTGATTACCTATTTAAGCACAAATTCTGCAATATACTTTTAGTATCTATTGTACTCCTATCTTTTGACAATGGCGTAATTGCTGAAACAATATCGTTAAGTTTTAAACATTAAATTGTGAAACAAAATACCAACTGTGTTTTATTCGACTTACTAAAAACTATAATTTTGGAAACAATGATTGAGTAGTCTTCTACTTTATGAAATCTTAATCTTTTTGAGTAAAAATTTTAATATTTAAACAACAGGAAAGACCAAACGAATTACTTCAAAAATGTGGTATTTATTAATTATATTGTAACTAGTGTAATTCAATTTATATAAGCCGACATTTTTCAACATTGTGAAAAGTATAATAAAAACTCTGCATTTATGAATCACTTAATAGAACAAGAACATATTTTTTCAGTAACTAGGAAAATACAAAATTCCATATGTAAACGACTCAGATAAGGAATTAATACTATTAGAAGCAATTGAAATTAAAACTCATTTAAGGATAAATAAACAAAACGTTTTTAATGAAATTGAAAATTATTGTAAAAATAATCCCACAAAGGGGATACAAAGCGAGACAATAGCAGTCCCAAGCAGTCTTCAATAAGTTATACGTAGTTTTTAAAATATATTTAGGTATAATCTCTTATTAATCTCAGTTTACTATCACCATTGAAAATTACTACTACGTAGTCGGAATGTATATATTTGGTTGTACCAATAAGCATTGTTTGTAGTGTTATAAGGCGTTTGAATCTATTTTTTATACTAGGTAATAATATTAAATATTTTAACGTGAAATATTTTTGCTTCCAAACATTTATAATAATAATACAAATATTAATAGGTTTAATAAAACTAAACATCCATTTGAAATACCTATATTGCAAAAATAATACGTTTAACACTAAACAACGTGAATGATTTTGAAATAATTTCGCCTCCGTATGGTGGTATGAAATTGTAAAAACATTTAGTAGTCTTGTATAATACAATTATATTAAATATATTTTTTTGGTCGTATTTAACTATATTTTGATGAATGGTATTCTTTTTGTTTCAGGTGGTCCTCGGGCTGCTGTTCAGCTTACCGCTAACACTAGCTCAGACGCCTTCACCAGCCAAAAATGAAGGTTCTATTTTCTCTAAAATGACTAGTTGGTTATTTCCTTTTAACAACGCGGACGATTTAAAAACATCCGAAACGAATAGATATTACAGTAGTAACTTCATGTCTTTACCTCAAGCTGCTAACTCAATATCTAGTGATACCAATTGTAATCCATGTAACAAAGTCCCTTGGGTACCGGTGATAGCAAATTACGGGGATAATGCTATAGTTGGTTTTGTTCAACCAAATTCTAAACCTTCGCAGTACTTACCGCCTTCTTCGCCAAATAATTATAATCCAGTGCAAAGGATTGAAATTACCGGCATGAAGCCACCGCCACTACCTCAAAGCTTTAGACCTCCTTCAAATTATGGTCCGCCACCTCCAGAAAACTACGGACCACCACCTATGCCAAGTTATGGCCCTCCACCCCTAACACCACTTCAAACATACGGTCCTCCATCGCTAACACCTCCCCAAGCTTATGGTCCTCCATCGCAAACAGGTTATGGACCTCCGAAACCAAACTACGGACCTCCTCCATCTCAACCGAGTTATGGAGTACCACCGCCCCTAAAAGCTAGTATTATTCCTCCCCCCAAATCTAATTACGTTTCTCCACCATTTGTAAATCAAATGCTTCCTCCTAAACCACATTACCAAGTACCAACATATGGTGTACCGCCAAAAATGAAACTCATTCCTTTAAACCAAAATTATGATCCTTACTCATCTTTTACCCACGGCTCTCCGTCTTTTATCCCTGGCGGACAACCAAATAATTTGCAAACAAATTTCCAATTACCCTCACAGGATTATAAGCCTCCCCTTATAAACAGTTATGGAACACCAGTTTCACCTTCTAATATCCTTGCATCTGAACCAATAGGCATGAAGCCTCCCCCTCTTCAACAGGGATACGATATACCGCCTGTTAATCTTCCTGTTGAAGAAAATCCACGATTACCCGAATATCCTCCAATAGGTCAACCAATTAACAATTATCAAGCGTCTCAAGAAAGTCAAGAAGTGAACGTGGTAGCTTCTAATGAAATACAGATTAATACTGAAAGTAGTAGTCAAAATCCTTCCATTGCGAGTTACGGTACTGATCAGAAAGATCATAATTCGCTATCTGAGTATGAAACTCAAAACGGTGAACAAGCATTAGCATCGGAAGAATCGAAGTTTGCACTGTATGTACCAGTTGCAGAAGGAGCCGTAAAAAGTTTGAACAATGAAAAGCAGAAATTTTCTCAAACAATACAACCATTAGAAAAAGATATATTTAAAAGTGAAGAAGTTGATTCTTCACAAACGGTCGTACCAAATTATCCGTCTAATTCATATACGGGTGATCAGGAAATAACAGCAGAATCAAAACATACCAATTCATTGCAAGTACCTATTAACCATAATTCTGATTACAAAACATCTAGTTTTCCCGAACAAAATAAGAGTTCTCGATTTATACCGGGTCGTGGTGGTCAATACACATTCATATCAGATTCTGGGACCCTAGAAACAGCACCTGTACATTTTTCGAGAAATTTACACCACCATTCCAGCACTTATAATGGATTTGGATCACCATCAGAAAGAACCATGGTCAGACAACATGGTAACTTTTATAGATTCATGAATCCTATACCATTCCCTCAATTAAGCGCATCCCAAGTAGTACCATTCCGTACACCCGCTAACTTCATTTCTAATTCGATACAACAAGATAATAAAGGCACTTCAGTGCAACCGAACAATATTCAAATACTACCAAGCATTCAAGTAGCAGGCTATTTATCGACCATAGAACATCCAGTAACAGTGGTACAGTCGTCACTAATAGACATTAATGCAACAGATGTAAAATTTGAGGAGGACAATAAAGTTGCCGAAAACAAGAATAACCCCATTAATACAACATCACCTCACATTGCCAAAAACAATGAAAGTTTTAGTGCTAGTTCCAAATTCACAGTATATCCTGCAAGCTCAACCGAACCTAATAGAAATCAGTATAAACCTGAAGTAGTAAATATTTTGAATTATCTTGCTGACTCAACACGTGATAAATTTGAACATACGCAGAATTTACACCAACATAATATAAAAAAGAATTATACTGTTTTGAATTTCAGTAGTAACGCTAGCGAATTTAAACCCCCATCAATGGATTACGGTAATTGGACCCCAACATTATTTAAAATAGTACCAAGCATACCCACGTCGATAATGCCACCAGGTAGAAACGAACACGTGTGGTTAACAGCAAATGGAAAAGATCAAATTCTTTACGATCCATTAAACAAAAAACAAGCCCAAGTTATAATACCTTATATACCAAAGTCCCCTACTCCTTTTAAATTGAAGGAAACAATGCAAACTAAACGACCAGATATTATATCGAAGACAAATCCCATGTCGTCCTTACTACTCAAGGAATCTATGTGGTCTTATTTTACGAAGGATTATGCTCAAGAGGAATCCCAGAAAATTGATTCCACTGTTTTTACAGAAAGGCCATTCGTCACCACATTGAATACCGAAGCAGTATCGGTTATAAATGACCATAAAACAACGGCACACAGCGGTAGGGATAATGGTGAATTACCGTTTGATATAATAAGACTTCAGAAAAATATTGACGATTGGACAGAACAGGAATTCTCGAAAAAATTTGTAGACGTGAATGTAGCAGACATAAAAAATAAAATCTCTTCAACAAAATCAATTCCATCCAAATACCTAAAATTCCACCAAACCGATCAAATAGAAACAACAATGCCAAGTTTAACAACCGACTCCAATGTGTACACAACTATCGACAACGTTACAACAAACTCTAAACTAGAAGACGAAATAAATAATTTCATTTTGGATGACGATGATAATGGCATGAGCACGACCACACAATCTCCTGTGACAGATTTAACAACACCTATTCCTACAGTTATTGAAAATTCTTCCGTTGAAGGAAAGCCATTTTGGGAACATTTACAAGTGTCAATATCTCCTTTAACAAAGGAAAAGGTTTACGTTGTCACTCCATTACCTCTTTCGCAAAATATAACGGAAGAAACGACAACGCATGAAATTTCTAAAAACCAAAATGGAACAGTCGAAAATGCATTCAGTGTTTTGAAGCTTCTCTTCAGCGAATGGCCGCATCATAGTAAGTACATTAATTATTTCGAATTTATAGTTGAAATGCCTGTAAAAAAGAACTGTTTGATTAAAGTCATTGACAATATTTTGGCATTTCGAAGAATATTTTTCGATCGTGAATCCAAATATGGGTTCCAAAATGTACTAATTTAGTACACCACAAAAACCTTCTTGAAAGATTGAATATAACACATTTAGTCCGAATGTAAATAGAAATGGGGGGTGTTTAAAGGTAAAGTTTCTATACAATATCATAAATATCTACTCAAAAAGATTAGTTTAAAACTTTTGTGAATGAATACCTGAAAATCCGTAAGTGTTGGAATACTTTAGAGACAGTATTTTGATTTATCATTGAAAATCTTTAAGAAATGAGTGTTTCTCGTGTGTCACACGATAGAAGTTTGACTAAATCTTCAAACAGTATTGGACCGTTTTTAACTGTATAATGTTTCGTTATTTTTTTTCAAAATTAAAGTATTTGTTAGTTACTTCTCAATCTAAACAATATGTAGAAAATGGCAATTAAATTTAGTAATTTAAGATACTGTCAATATTTACGAAAAGCTTAGGTACTCTAACAAATTATCGAAAATATTGGCATGAAAATACATACTCTTACTCGCCCCGTAATTTAATGCCAAGTTAAGCATATTCGTACAAGCGAGAAAATTAATATCGATCTCGAAATTTAACGTTCAGCAATTAGTTTGATAGATTGAAGACTTCCAGCAATACACCTACGTTCCTATTTGTGAAGTAATCCCTGACAACTAACCAACCCAACCTCTCAACCTACTCACTACACCCCGTTTAAATTCATCACTCTATTAAGTACAATCTGATCATCCGTTAAGTACGTTGTTGCCAAGATATATACGTTCCTGCTTACCGCAAGCTCTCTTAGCCGAGATGCATTAGTGGACTGCAGCGGTGATGTTGATACATAACGTTAAATTAATAGGACCGTACTTGTTACGTCCAACTCTGTATTATGCCGTATCCTGCAATTTATATTAAACATATGCAGGCATCTAGCCAGATAGGGGCTCAAGTGGCTGAAGCCCCTTCTGGCCCCACCCACTCAAAAGAAAACAAAATTCCGATTTTAATGAAACTTGGTCATTTAATAGAGGTCTATTTAACAATAATTAATCATATACTCTTCAAATTTTTGAAAGTCGAAAGAAAGTGTCATTAAATATAAGACTTGTGCCGCCCTGGAAACAAATGTAGTTGACTTAAAAATTGTTTACAACTCATATTAACCATAATATTCATGTTATGAGAAACCCACATTTCAATTAAAATATTAGTTTTTTAAATATAAATATAAATATGGAATCAGCAGAAACAACTACTCCGATGGTTAATACCCCTACCGGCATTGAATTACACTGTTGATTCCGATGGACTCCTACACGAAAATATAACATGTTAAAAAAAAACGAATTAAAATCCTCATTCGTCTAAATTTTTAAGATCAAAGATCTCACATTTTGAACGCGTCCTACCAAGTAGGCACAACGAACCGAAAGCCACATCCCACGACCGGTTTCGATCTATCGGGTCTCATCAGGTGGGCGCTGGCAGAAAGGCCTTTACAGGCTATATTATAAATATAAATATAAATATGGAATCAACAGAAACAACTACTACTATTTATATTTATAATATAGCCTGTAAAGGCCTTTCTGCCAGCTTCCACCTGACGAGACCCGATAGGTTGAAACCGGTCACGGGATGTGGCTTTCAGTTCGTTGTGCCTACTTGATACGACGCGTTCAAAATGTGAGATATTTGATCTTAAAAATTTAGACGAATAAGGATTTTAATTCCTTCTTTTTTGAATATATTAGTTTTTTGTAATTGAAATTGTTTTTTAAGTCTTGTTTTAAAAATTCACCTTATTACCAAATGGTAATCGCTAGTTTAATTTATTTTTTTCCCTGGGATAACAAGGTTAATTTATACAATAATCTTAAAAGCAAAACTGCTCTGATTTTTAATTTTAGTGTTTAGTTTTTTTTTTTTTCATTGCTATTCTTTAGCTTCACTAAATTTAATTCTGGAGATGTGATTCGTACAGTTAGTGAAGAATAATGCAACAAAACCATTGTTTTTATAATATTAAATGATTATCTGTATATTAACACACAGTTTAAATTACTAGTAGTAGTGTCTTGCCACAGGTAAGATTACTATTTTTATTTAACCACTTTTTTTACATTTACAAGCATAAAGCCTCTTACTTTTAAAGCAAATATTTGTTTCCTATCTTTATACCTTATAACATATCGAAAGTAGCACAACTACACGTCCTGAATTTAATTTACTTTCTTCAAGAATAATAGACCTTTGGCAATTTAAAGGTTCTTCAGTTATTTATTCATAAGAATTACATAATCGAACTTGTACGATATACTGCATACAAAATACAATTAACATGTAAAATGAAACTTTATTTCATCCATAAAAGAAACGTATTAGAAATGGGACTGATACAGAAATACAAATGCAATTTCACTTTTTTTCAGTTAATGATCTAGAAACAACCACATCGAAAACTAATTCCAATTCAGATTCAAAAGTGGAGCATATAGATTTGATCAATGCTGAAAGATATACCGCTGTCCCCAATCTAGGTGTAGAAACGTTATCAGGACACTCAAAGGTATTTTCTGACATTTTTACTTAGGTACATACCTATTTAATATACTATATAATAATAATAAATGTTCCATAGTTTTCAGTATTTTTTTTATTTTCGTCAACATTTGTAAACCGACGTTAATCTAACTACTTTCTAAATACGTATCCAAATATGACTGTAAGTTAACATAATATTGAGTTATAGCAGTATAGCTCCATCTACTGCTTACCGAAATAATTATAAATTAGACAAAGACCTTACTAAGATATCGACTTGTCCAACTTAATCGACAAAGCAGCTTATACCCAAGTGGTCTGCAGATATCAGCAAATGGTTGTATTCTGCCATAACTAGATATTATATTAATTTGGTCAGTAATTTATTGAGACTGTCTATGGCGTGCTGATGGGATTTAATAAGATCGAAATCGCAATCCAATTCTGGTAGTTTCGATAAATTACTGACCAAGAACCTACTCATTTCTTATAGTCATAAAGTTCAATTAAATAAATTACCAAAACTTCATCTGGAGTATGGAGGGTAATCAAATTATTAGTAATTGTAATTTTTTAATATATAATTTTTACTTATTAGCATAGCAATAAATCATAAAATTAATTGTATTTTTTGAAAACTATGATTATTTTCGTTCATTTTCCTAAAGGTTTCCGTTGGTAACCTTCCATCCACAGAGCCGTCAACAGTTTCGTAATCAAGAGAAAAAGATGTTAAAGTACAGTGACATAGACACTCATAAGTGACATAACATGATAGTGTAAATACAGTTAATGTGCAATATTATTTTAAAACACCAAACGAATGGATGCCATAAAGACACAAGTGTCTAAGTGCAAGTGTTGTGGTACGAAGAACTTACAAAATGGACTTGAAAACGTTATAACTGATCGTGAAGTTATATACCTACAAACACTAATTAGTTAAGTTAGGATATTAGAATTCCGTAATAATTTATTAAAAAAAAAAACATTTTAATTGCATGGATTCTCAGAACATATTAATGCAAGGGAATTTGATCATATTACTCAGTTAAATGTAAATGTACTTATGACGAAATAAACAAATAAATTATTGATATTCTATCAGCTGAAAATTTAATGTATTCCCAAAGCACGCATTGGGAAAGTATTAAGTAAAAAAAATGTGTAAAACGATTTTATTTAGGTAAATGATAACATTATATCAAACTAAAACTAAATAAAATATCCTATTTAACGATAAGTATCATTACCTCGGAGTAATTTTTTAGTTAAAAAATTGTGAGCCGTTCTCTCAACGTTTTGTGTGCATTTATTTAGTAGGGATGGATGCAAGTTAGGGGGGCGTTATGGACGATCGCTCCCACTCGTCAAAACGTGACTTTGGATCAGTGCTAATAAATGCAGCTCCCAATCCGAAATTCAAAAACCTATTAACGCAAAATACCATAAATCCACCCTTAAATCCATAACCTAAACTTTGTAAACCCCATGATCTTATATTGTAAGCTTTTTAATCCTCGTAACCCACTTCTAAATATTTGATTAATTTGCAAATAAATTATCATAAACTGTTTTAGTGCGTTCGCTAACTGCCCCCAGGTTTATAGGGTTTAAAAATCTTATGTTATAGGGTTATGCGGTTTAAAAAGTTTAGGTTATGGGGTTATGTGGTATTTATGGTTGAGGAGTTTAAAATAAAGTTTAAGTTGTTTGGGTTTTTATTTAGTGTTTTTGTAATCGCCCCCCCCCCTACTGTTCCTTGGAGATTATTTACTTTCACTACACCAAATTAAGAAAATTGAAATCCTGGTAATGAATTTGAATAACCAGAAATAATATTCGTGTTTTTAGCTAGTAGAGAACGCCCCACGATTTTGTACAAACAATATATATATAGGTTAATTATTAAAATTTGATCGGCAGTAGACAGATGTGAAACTTTTTAAAAAATGATCACATTTACTGTAACCGTTCATTTTTTCACGTATTTATAAAGATGCGTGGCAATAATAAATTTAAGCGGTAGAAGTTTCATAAAACTTTTTATTAAGAAACGAAAGAAACACAGAGTTTAACAAAACTTTATTTCTACCACGATAATTATTATTTCTCCACACTGTGGCTAACACAAGCGGAAGAAGAAAATTTTATTAATAACCTTTTACGAAATATAATTCGTTTTGACAGAGGCTGACAAAAGTTTCAGTTGTAATAATATGCGACAAGGAAACTTTTAGCTCATCTACATTTCATATTGTAATTGAAATTGAGCAGCTAGCAAAGGGAACCTTTTTAACTACTTTAAATTTGTTATCATCTTCGATATAAGAGCTACGTTACTTTATAATAATTCTGTAGTAGTTGTTGATAGAGATATGGTAAGTAGAGTAAGCACATCATGGAAAGGATTCCTTTATGTAGCTACATAGCAACTAAAGTGCATAATGCAACATTTCGTGTTGAATATATGTAGGAATGTTTCGGGACGTAACTCAACTTAACAATGTTTGCTGTAAAGCCTTATTCGTAACAAGTAAACTTTGTTGTACTGTACATATCCATATTGTAAGCATTTACATATATATTTAAAATTGCACGTTCCGAAACATGCATTCGCAGTGTGCCTTCATAACTTTTTGTGACTATATGTCCACCAGGTAATGAAATTGACGTCTCAATTTAAAGTTTCATTCATATAAAATAGTACCCACTAATACAAATAACATATGTAGATGACAACAAAACTAAAAGCGAAATATGGATTCTCAGAATACTATATACTGGGTGTTTTATAACGATGTTTGATTAAATTGCAACTGGAGTAATAAATGAAAAACCAATAAAAGTTACAAGAATGGTTTATTTGTATCACTACAGCCGTTTTGCTATACTATAGCTTCTTCAGGTGAAAATGTTACATACTTAGTGTATTGTTGCAGTAAATATACCTTATAAATTAAAATAATGTGGTGGGGATGAGATATTTGCAGTTTATGAGCGGTGCATTTGAGATATATCTCCACTGCTACGATAGATTGTAAAATGTATGTAAAATTTTCATCTGAAGAAGCTATAGTATAGCGAAACGTCTGTAGTGATACAAATAAACTGTTCTTGAAACTCTTAAAAACGGTTCTCCGGGCTGATGGGCCCTGGTCTGTTTGGATTTTCTTCTAACGTTTCGTCTGCAACTGCGGCAGACATCTTCAGAGGCGGTGTGGTAGTCATCGTAGTGTTCGCTGTGGTGGTTCTGCGTCTCAATGCAGATGTCTGCCGCAGTTGCAGACGAAACGTTAGGACAGACCACGGCCCATCAGCCCGGAGAACCGTTTATCAGAATTAGACGCCGGGCGTGAAAGCCTACACTCCTTAATTATTCTTGAAACTTTTCTTGGTGTTTCATTTATTACTATGTATAAGTTTCAACAAGCGACTAGTGAAACAATCAATAGTTTGCAACTGGAGATTGTAAATATCAAAGATCGTTTGATACCACATGCTTTACTAAAACCTCGACGATTAAAGAAATAGAGAGTGTTAAATGTGAAAATATAAATTGTACTTTTTACACTGATATTGCTTCCTTCATTACTATTTTAAACTTTGCTTACTACGCTTCTTACATATTCCTAGATACTAAAAATTATGTATCTGGTGTTTCAACAAAAACCACTGCACTTTTCATAAAAGAAGCGCGTATGCAATGAAGATGCTTAAGTTAAACAAAATTACATTAAAGAGTGTTCACATCCCATAATGTCATAATGTCAATTTTTGACACTTATTAAACTGAAGCCATGCATGAAATAAGTACATCGAAATAAATCGTTTGTTTGAAAATGCTTTAAATAAAAATACATCCTAAAATCAATAATAAAATATTTATTAAATTTAGTAATTACTTACCTTTCTATTTATTAATTGTTGAGTTTATAATATTTCCAATAACGTTCATGTATTTCTGTATTTTTTGTGGAGTATTTATGTAACTCGTTACCAAATAATAACTTTATTTATGTGTCTATCTTGTACAATAAACAGGAAAATACAAGTTCATAATAAACTCTTAAAAATCTTATCTACCTGATTTTCACCATACAAAGTATACGTACAAAAACATAAAGTATAACATTCGTTGAAAATCACTTTCGCTGAAATTTTGAGTATTTTATTGTGTGGTGGGAAATGTTAAGTGTTTATATTTTATTATGTGCTCGGTCGTAAGCAATACGTGTGATTAATGTTAGGTACATATCATGGCTGTTATATGTAATTGTTCACTTCCTTCCCATACTCAACTTTGTCGACTTAGACCAGCGGTTTTACGTGTTCTGGGCTTAAATTTTCCGATATCTGTAAACATGACCACAATCGCTGCTGTGTTACGTACGGTAAAACTTTTCCCACTTGAATGGAACCCTACAAAAATAAAACAAAAATAATTAGATGAAGTTTGATAACCTTTTTGTTGGCAAATAAACAAAAGCAACTTGAATGTTTCACTTATATACAGGGTGGCCAAATATTATACATAATAATGAGAAAAAAAGAAACACTCTTTTAAAGTTTCAATTTTTTTTACTTTAAAAGTTCACAGCGACCGTTTCACCACATTGTGGTTTCATCATGTGGATAAAATACAATAACTCAATTAAAAACTTAAAAAACTTTTGTGTGTTTCATTCCCACCAGCTACTCGTGCTAGTAAGCGACCAATCCCTCCGACCTGCACTGTAGTGCACAGCCGAAGGGTAGGGCGTAAGGCCCTCTTCAGACTCCTTTCAGTAATCGTGGGAATGGGTGGGTGGTGTGGTTAGGGAGAGAAAGATGAGACGGACGAAATGAAGACAGAAAAGAAGTAAAAAATTATCTGTGGAATATTACTGCTCCAGAATTTGCCTAAATGATCCAAGGAAACCACAGAAAACTTGAACCAAGGCAGCCTACCCGGGTTCGAACCGGTGACCTCCCGAATGCTAAGCAATGATCTACAGCACTAGACCACGCCGCTCGGCTAAACTCCATTACATTCTACAAACCTTATATACTAAATACAAAACTAAGGAGGATGTTTAAAACATAAATTTAATAAAAGGGAGTTATTCACATTTAGTTGATTGTTCAATAAAATTCCTAATTTATTATAATTATTAATTTCTAAACTTTCTAATAGGTTTAATTTCTGACTTACTTGCTATGTGTAAAATTCTGAAATTTTCATTAAAATTATGATTGTGATTAATTACGTGTTCGGTATATGCCAAATTACATTTTTTTAATTCAAAACTGTTTTTTTGTTCTTTGATACGTTCTTGAAATGTTCGACCTGTTTGACCTATATATACAGAATTAGAATCGCTACATTCTAATTTGTACACTCCTGATTTAAATTTTATATCTACTTTGTCTTTTTTATTTCTAATTAATGAACCCAAGGAATTATTAGTTTTAAATGAAAAATATACAGATTTAGAGACAGACGGAGATTTCCGCGGCTTTTTCTAATGAAAATGCAATTGAAACTAAGACAATCAACTACTGTTATAAATGGTATTGTTACAGACAACACGTGTGATCTTCTCTCTCCCTACTTTCCTCTAATGCCGTTCCTGGGGCACCCTGTATGTTATGATAAAAGGAATAAGATCGGAAAATGTGCAGATTTTTCTAATATTATTTACAAACTCTATTGTATCATAAATTGACAAACATTCAACAAATTTTGTAAACACTGAACTATGTCCAATTTATTTATATTCAACATAACTAGAACAAGAAAAAAGTATAATAAAAGTAATAAAAATTAAAGTTCTGGGAATTATCCTAAGTGAACATCTTCATATTTATTTGCTTTATTAATTTCGTTGTTGGATTCTTAGACTTAATGTTTGAAAAGATACAAAATGCTAAAAATTTATAGAATCATACAGTGGCCGGCACGTAAGGAGATTCAGCGAAGGTCAGATTGACAGGTAGGTAGGCGGAAACTTTTAGCATAGCAATAAATGAAAGAGCCAATAAGAATATAGCTGGACCGAAACGTCAACTTGTAGTTCAGCGGCGCGTATCACTGAACACGGAACCCTAATGGGTATCAGGTTCGCTGGCGGCGATAGAAGAATATCGTGGTTAGTAGTTGTAAGTATATTATTTCTTTATTTTAAGTTCAGTTCTGTACCACTTCTCTACTCTGTTAATTTGCAACTGTCTGCCACTAAGCTACTGAACTTTGCTGAGAAGTTATCATTCTGCCTACCGGTGGATTAACCCCGCCCTAAAGGGGCTAGACTTTTCCACTGCGCATCCGATGAATTATAGCTTTTGAATCTCCTTACGTGCCGGCTACTGTACATGATTGCTTTCTCTTACTAAAACTCCTGGCGAGGCTGGGAAAATAACAGTCCAACGGATATTATCCCATTTCAGATACATTGCACGGCACAATAAACGTGAAATATTGCAATTTCTCAGGAAAGTAACAATAAGTAAAAGATATAAAAAGTAGGAGCTATAACACGGTCGGGTTATTGAGCAGTATTGGTTTCTATTACTGACAGTAATAAATTCCCGTAAACCATTACCTTATCTTTTATGAAATTCTGTCTTTTACTAAACATAATGTAACTTAACTAAAAAATACCTTCTAATAAATAAAAACAAGTCTTCTTGTGTAAAAAACATTTGATCGTATACGTAAACATCGATTTTGACTTCTAGTAATTAATAATGGTGTTCCAATAGTACCTTTAATGCGGGGGAGGAATTGATATTTTTTATCAATACATATTTAAACCGGTGCACTCGGATTCGTCCTCAAGAGGTAATTAGCGCTTATCAGCAATTCGTCTCCGTTCGAAAAGCAAGCCTTTCTTAATTATACACAAATTGGCTCCCATGGTTTTGGTAAGGCTTAATTGTGGATGCATGCTGTGATTTCTGACATTTATTTAATATTATTGTTACCTCATTTTTACATTTTGACAAAATAAAATTCATATATGATATTTACCATTGTCTTTTATTCCAACTTAAAAAGTATTACAAGAAGAAATATATTTCGATAATACATGGCAACCATGTACGTTATTCTGCTTTATTTTGTGCTTTTCTGGGAATTTCCAATAAAACTGTCGCGGTACCTACTTTATGGGGACGAATTCTAGTTCAGCCATTTAAAGTAACGTCTCCCCACCTTAAATAGTCTCCAGAAATTAAAAACATTGTTGGAATTATTTTTATTCAGAGACTCACTTATGCGCTATTATCAAAAGTAGAATTGATTGGCACTATTATTTTAATTAATAATTTTCAAGAAGGTAATTTTCAGGTAAAGCTCCACATAGAGCCCCTTTGCCTACGTCCCTTGTTTGAATCAAAATTTTAACTTCATCGAATGTCTTGTTCTTTATATATCTTCATTTATCGATAACATTTAATAGTCTGCATGAGAGATGGCAGCACCAATAGGAGCTAAGGATGCAATTTAGTTCTCTAGAATGATACCATGGTCGCCATTGCCAAGGCTTTGACGTAAATTATTTATCATGTGTCCAGTTAAATATTTCTGTAATCTGTAAAAATCCTTTCTATTCGTTTAAATTTATTCTGATTATCACAAGAGGGCCGAAGAAGTTCCAATGCTGTCTATTTATTAGGCAGTCTTGACTTTAACCTTGGTCCGTTTTTTATCATGACAAACCGGATTGTTATCGGACTGTTTTTTGCCTACTCGGTTTAATATCGCAACTTGCGAGCTAAAAACTACACTTAATAGTAATTTTCGGATAGAACGTGAGTGCGTTATTGTGCTTCTCCAAATGGACCAATCATCCGTTTTTACTTTGTTTACTGTTTCGGCTTCATTTCATCAACCATTACCACGTAGAGTTCACTCTCATTATCAAAGGTAAGATGATACCATTTTTTATTTAACGTTAGCCGTTTCTATGCTATCAAAATTTCCACACGCCTTCCTTAATCCTTGGATGTTCTATTTATAAAATATTTTTAAAATCAAGTAAAAATAAAGGTTTATTTACCACTGACAAGGAAGTCTCTAAGTAGTGTTTAAATAAACAATGTTTCTTGATTAATGGTTCTTGTTTTAAGTAAACTATATAAAGAAATATATGTTCTTTAAATAAATGTATAAAAACCTCAAATGGTTGTTGCAAAAAGATAAACAAATTTATTATATTATTATATTATAATTAATGTTTTTTTCGGATTTTCCTTTTTACTTATACTACGAAAACTTCTTTCGTGTCTGATTTGAAGGTTTTAGATCAAAGGAAAGTGTCCTGAAGGTTTTGATGAATACTCCACATGCGGGCAACAAAGTAATCCTCTAAGGGTTCCGTTTTTCATTTCGAAGTGCGGAATGTTAAAAGTTTTATACAATATTTAATTAACTTGAATTTATACAATTTATACCATTTGTATAATATGAAAGTTTATTTTAGAAATGCGCACTGTAGGTAAAGATTAATTACCCCCGAGAGTAATATCCTTTTTCGTCAATTTTTTATTATGACAAATTACCCTAATATTTTTTATCCGTACTGTTTCCTGTTTTTATACGACGCGGCTGTTATTTATATGTAAAAGGAAAAAATGACTACAAATTAGGTCATAATCCACAACGTAAAATCGACTGATGAGGTTAGATGGTAGTCCGGTGTAAAAATGTAAATAACCTTAGTAAATAAGAGATTCATGCCAAAAAAAAATAATTACACAAAAAATTATATCATTTTTTAGTTTTTATGAAAATATGTTAAAAATTTACATTATGCTAATTTCTACGGTTCATTTTCAAAAGTTAAACTATGTAAAAAGAAGTAGGTTTTAAACTATTCTTATGAACGAGAATTAATTTAAAAAAATATATTTTAACAACAAGGACCGTTCAATATTTATTAGCATGACCCATTTCTCCTGACTCTTGAAAAATGGTTTTAACACCGAAACGATCGTCAGAGAAATAAATTAACATTGTGAAACTTGCCAAGTATTTCAATTCTTTTACTTTAATTTTTTTTTTTTATGTTTCACCAAGTGCCAAGCGAGTCTACAATTTCAAATAAAACTTTGTTTGTTGTTGATACATTTTGAAGCATTTCCAATTTTATTGATCAGCTTATTTCAAAAACAACACTCGAGGACTTTAAAACTCTTAAAAACTAAAAGAAAACCATTTTATTTCTATGCCTTATAGTTTTGATCACTTCAGTTTGTTCTTCATTGCGTGTGATGGTTTTACTATAATTAATTTATAGAAGTTCCTTAAATTTTAAAGTATTTATATACATAATTGATACTTTTAATACTTCCTAGCATTAAAACTGTAGTAACCAGGGTCTGTTGTTCTTTATCGCCTATTTCAATAATTTCACACTTCCCTAAATTATTACCTACTACTCATAAATCAGGAACTGTTTAGTTATCTTAAACACGAACGAACGATAAAAATTCTATGATGGAGATGTCACTCAGGAGGTCTGAGATTTACCAGAGCTCAGCGTCGCGTTCTTGGTTGTAGAGGGTGGTCTGATTATTCTTTGAGTTGTCAGTATAGTTGTGTCGCGTTTGTTGGTTCTTTGTTTTTTTATTTCTATTTTTGTGTCTTTTTCATGCTTCATTCACAGGTAATAAACTATTGTTTTGCATATATTTTTCAACGAGGTTTTAATATTTATTATGTTAATTCAAAAATTGAAAATAAATAGCTTAAGTTTCACAAAAATTGCACCAAAAATAGCTTAAGTTTTATTTATTATGTTGTTTTTCACTTATAAAATTTACACAAAAGTTGTCAATTTTCATTGTTCTTGCAATCCATTTTATAATGACACAATAATTTGTATCTTGCATATTTTATGATGTTTTATTTAATTTGAACTTTTATTTTATTAATTTGATATTGAATTATTTTGTGATTATTCTTTGTTCTTTTTATGATTTTGCTCTGTGTTGACCTACCTGGTATGTTCAGAATGTTTCTAGCTTTGTTGAATTTACTAACATTTTCTTCCGTGTAAAGTATTGATCTGGGAGTATTCACAAATGTGCGTTTATTTTGTAATTTATTTATTGCTTTTTATTTTGATATTTATTCGTCGCATTTATTTACATATTTATTTGTGTGTTTATTTTGGTATTTATTTACTGCAATTTATTTATGTGAGGGCCAGATTGTACTCTAAATCTCAACTTATAGCTGGGTTGCCTCCCGTATGGGACCTCAGTACCTTTATTATTTTTTTTACATTGTCTACTAACTAATACCAACGTTTTTTAGTTTTAAATGATTATTTACAAGTGTCTGTGTATGTGGATCGTACAGGGTAGATTTTCACAGAGTAATATTTTTAATTTATATACATTTCATACTTTACGGATGGTACACATCTCTAATTTGTAGGGCTAAGTCGTGGGTTTCTCTGCCATACTCTTTCCCCGCGCTAGCCCTAGGCTGAGTCTGGCATTCGTATTCGTTTTGTTTTAAATTTAATATTACTGGGATTTCCCTGGTATTTTATCATTTCATTCATAATAAAGTTAGGATGTCACATATTTGTTGTCTTTCATTTAACAACTATAAACAACCCTTCTAAATTACGTTAATAGCCAATATATCGAACCGACAACAGCTGATATCCATAAACAACGTAGGTGAGTTATATGACGATCGAATAGACCTGGGTAGGTTACACTACAATATTAATAATAATACCGTGGAAAAACATTATAATCGATAAAAGTAAATTAGTAGTTTTTATATTTCTATGCTCTTTAAAATCATGGTTGAACCAACTTCAAGAATATTTTAATCAAGCTTCTCATTATTATATGTGCTTCTTAATAAGTAAGATAAGAATAAATAAATTATTATAAAAAATCGAAATGAACAAAATTATCGAAAGAACTGAGCCACCCTAACATATAGTACTGATATTTAAGACAATCTTAAATGCATATTATATCGATTAGCTATTGTTCGTGTTAGTTATCTTATGTTCTTAATTAAACCAAAAATATATCTCTCGGCTTCAAATACATCATTACTTTTAAAGGGGAACAACTGCTCTGATATAGGTGTGCAAAAAATTTCCGGTGTCAGTTTTATTAAAGGTACCTACAATACTTCGCGTTAACGGTGTGAACCCTACACATTCACGCTTATAGTGCACATGTTTATCAGACCCTCGCAGATCTCTATTGTCACATCATCAAGATAAATTAGAATGTGTTGTCTGTGTAACCTGATAAAGGTATCAGAAAGCAGTGTCCTCTTTTATGGCATAGCAACGTGTAATTTATTATTGCGTCATTGTTAATTGCATGATAGATCAATAGCATTGCAGATGTACAGGTTTCCCAATATGTCTTCTTTAACTTTGTAATGTGAAATGATAATAAAATAGCTGTCCGAAATAATTACTAATTCCATGCGATTTGCAATAGGTATATAATTTATTTCACAAAAAAGTATAACATATTAAACATCATTATATTAAATAACTTATTCGTCAATGTAACCTGTTGATATGGGTAAAAGTAAAAATTACCAATATAAGTACTACAAAGGTTAAATATTATATATTCCTTTAAAGCTAGTAATACCTTATACCAGTGATTCTCAACCTTTTTTTTGTTGCGGCACATATTTAACGATTTCAAAATTTGGCGGCACACAAAGGAAAAGATAAAAATTATTTACTTACTACAACACACTGCATAAGTAGTTTATGACAAAAATTTTAAATATACGAAATAAACTAATATATACTACAATAATAACTAAACGTTTATTAAGGGATTAATTACAAGCTAATAATAAAAATATTTTTAATGCGAAATTTGAGCTTGATGTTTTTTGATAATTTCATTTATATTTGGTCGTAATAATGACAATGCTACTCTCATATCGTCTTCTACATTTAACAATCTTGATCTTTTTTTAGTTTTAATGTTGGCTAATGCTGAAAATCCGAATTCACACAAATAAGATGTGGAAAATTGTAATAATATGTTTAAAGCTTTTTTGGCTATCATTGGATAATCTCGCATATGATGTTAATCCAAAATGAATTAATTGATTCTTCTGAATGTTTTAAAATTAAATCTCGATTATTGGAAAGCAAAATGAGTTCTTCCTCTTCATTCAAAGTTAAGTCAAATACAGAAGTATCCGTTATGAGAAATGGATTACGAACCCAATCAAATTTCTTAATATCTAATTTTGGGAAATAATGAATAATTCTCTCCTCTAATGTTGTCAAATGATCAACAACAATTAATTTAATAGTTTTATAACTGTCTTTAGGGACTGACTCAAACTTTTCTAAATTATTTTTCTTTTTAAATAATTGTGAGAAAAACTAATTTGTAGGCACAATAAAACTCGTAATTTCAAAGTAACTTTTCTTTACTGACTGACCATAGTTAAAAACTCTACTATTCTCTATTACTCCTAGTCTTTCACATCCACAGAGTAGCAACGTCACTCCAATGTCGCCGACACCAAAGATTGCTCTTCGTAATCTCGATCTGTATAAAATGTTGCCAACATGATATAATTTAATAATATTAACATTATTATATATTTGCAAAATTTGGCGGCACACTTTTGAAATTTGGCGGCACACAAAAGTGCCGCGGCACAGTGGTTGAGAATCACTGCCTTATACACAGTCCATAAAAAAAAACAAAAATGAAACTACTATGATATTGAGATGATACACCGTCATTTTGTCGAAATGAGATAACAGTTAAGTCTATACGTCGGACAAACTAAACGGTCGCTTAAATAACGTGTAAATAAACATATGAGAAGCTATCATTGATTAAAAAGAACGAGTTCTTTTTAAGAAGATCATCTTTTAACACATTGTCGAACGTTACTAACATATTTAAATAACAATAATTAATAACTCCGACAAAGTGTAGACTTTTTTCTAAATGTTTTAGAAAAACTGCAATTATCTATAAAAAATAGGTAAAATTCTAAATATTCTGCGTTTGAACTTTTAGTGCCCAGATTTATACAATATTTTGGAAAATGTGTGTTTTAGGGTATAAAAAATGAACCCAAAATACATTGTATTAACAAATAAGTATACACGAAAATATTAAAACACCAACCTTTGTATTTGTATTATTAACATAAATGGTCCATGACTTCCTAATAAAATTTTAACAGCTGAAAACTAGCAATAATTCAGTTTCGATTTTGGGAATAAATTGAATTTAAACAAATAAAATTTGTATATTGCAGTAGCCAGCATATTTAGATCATTAATTACTGTGGTAGTGAAATCAAACTGATTATTCGTTGGCACATTTTCAAAATCAATTAAGCGCTATGTTGCCAATTTATATTTTACATTGAAATTTCTTCGACGGATGAAAATTAAAAATTTAAAAATCACTGAACGTTTGTTTAACAAAACGAATGAATTAAAAATAGCAAACCTCAGAAAATACAATTATTATATATTATTAGTATTATTATTATAGGTGCTGGCTATAATTTGATATTAATAACATTATTTTTCAAATTTCGATACATAAATCAAAAACGATATTTATATCAAATAAAATTTTTACAATTATTAAATAAAAATTTTTTGTTTATGTATATACCGCAGAGATATAATTAAATACAAAAGGGAGATGAACAATTCACGAGAAATGTTCCTTATAGAAATGAAGTGATTTAATAAAATCTGTTGACTTTATTTAGTGAATTAGTAATTATAAAAGTATTTATTTAGTAAACCAGACATAAGAACAAAAATAAGTTTTTAATTAATAAGGCCTTGTTTAACGTTATGAAATACGGCATTAGCAGTACAGATGGCGACGTACTGTCATATCAACGTTTTATTTAAACCAGACATTATTAAATGTAGAGTAGGTAACACAGCAATGGTCATAGAAAGCACAAATTATTTATTCTAAATGAGTTAAAAAGAAAAAATATTGATAAGTTATCAAAAAGGTTATTTTTAATGGAATTTAAAATTTTTAGTTAATGATACTTAAGATTTATTTATCATTTATTTTTATTGAATCAACTTGCGTATTTGTGGCATTTTGACTTTCAGAAGACGTTACTATTTTTACAGGCACATCTATTTGTTTTGCATTGTATTTTGGATTTTTCACAAGAAAACTGCTTGAACTCTAAATAAGGATAGTCTTCCTGTAATCTGACGCAGACAGCTTAATTAGTTGGACTGTGTCGATAAATGTAACAGTAGGTAGCTATTTGAAGAGCCTTTGCAGGAAGACAATCTTTTATAATTCTAACTGAAGTACTAACTTGGTATAAATTATAAATTATATTCAATATGATCCTTATAATGTTATTTTCATTTAATGGACCTCTATCTACCTTAGGTACATCAATCGAAACTGTGGAATCCAGTAACACGTTTTTAAATTTCTTCAGTGAACAGTATCTTTTTCATCTTTTTCAGCTGATCGTGTTAGTTTTTTTGCAGCATGTCCTCCTTTATCATTTATGCTTCATTTTTTGGCATAAATAGCACAGAGATTTTGATACATTTCCTTCTCCTGCCTTATTTTATTATTATTTCACATTTTCACTAAAATAGTTCTGAGATATGATCAAATCACTTACTTTCTTTTAGTGAAATGACCCAATGGAGTTAGTCAGTTATTTAAACATTTCGCATGAATTAATCAAATCTCCATTTTCATGATTTTCCTGCGACATATATAAATTCTCTTATTTCACAAATTATGCAGCAAAAGTGTCACCGGACAGCTGTCTAATTAATGAAATAGGCTTTAAAACAACTGACCAAAACCGCACAATCTATCTTCCTCGAGACTTTCATAGTTTCTAATATATCATACTTCTTCCCCTTTTCGGTGGGGGAGGGAAATCCAAAGTAATTTTGAAGGTTTTGAGGAAGGTTATGTAGCATTGGTCAGTTCTTTTAAAGTCCATTTCATGATTTAGACAACTGAACAAAAAACCTTTGTTGTTTCATTTATTTTATGTGCAATAAATTGTTGTATATATACATATGTATGTTCACAGAGCTTTGTGATTTGACTGTTCCTTTTCATATAGTATGTTATTACAAAGCCGCAATTTAATCGAAGGGTCGTAGCGTTCCCATTAATGTACATATTTGTTGGAAAGTTGCTATTTGGAATATAGGCAATGTGACCCTTTTGATTAATTCCTAAGTACTCTATTATTGTAATTTTTTTATGATACCGAAAGTCATAATTGATATATTTATATTAAAACCAAATTAGTGCATTAAAAGTTCGAGAATCTGAAATATCATTGGATATTTTAAAAAATAATAATTTTATCATTAAATCATCAAAGCTATATATATATACTATCTCCGAAGTTCTTTGTAAAAAACAAATCTATCGAAATATTCAATACATCTGTAGTGCTCCGTATCTCAAAAAGAAAACAGAATCCCCCTTCTAAAATTACGAACATGTTTGTCTGCCAGTTACAAGTTGACACTTTAAAATATTTTCATAATAAGAACTAATGAGGGTGCAATTAAGTCATACTATTATTATACGGTCAATCCGAAGACTGTTTAGACATGTATCTCAATTCCTTCCTATTCTGAGTCAATCATCGCATTTCTCTAAAACTAGCGGCGTGGTCTAGTGCTCAAGATCATTGCTTAGCATTCGGGAGGTCACCGGTTCGAACTCGGGTCCAAGTTTTCTGTGGTTTCCTTATATTACTTAGGCAAATGATGGGGATACAGAGATTAAGTGCTCGATTTATTCATAACTTTAGGTAGAATATCAAAAGATATATTTTGAAAAATATCCGAAAATAAAATATTCTCTCGTATTTCCAAAACTATTCAAGAAAAATTAAAAAAACACATCTCCAACTGTTCCGTTGCTATTTTTCGGAACAATTTTTATTTAATATTTTATTTTATAATTTCAATTTCATTATATTCATTTCGCCTTTTTAGTTTATTAGTTAGTCTGTGGGATGTTTGTTATATTATAATCAATACCTGTCTTTTATTGTTTGTTTCCTAGTGGATCATCTACGTAGTTTGTATGTATGCATTTATTGTCATAATTATGAATACCATCTTTGTTTCACTTATACATTTCACTTTCGTTATCTTTGTTATTTTTCTTTATAATAACAGTGTTCGTTACTGTCAGACATATACATCTGTTACAAATGAGTTGGTAGTCATTCGTTATTCGTTAAAGCATGTTGTAAATTCTTTGATTAAATTTTTAATGGTAATTTTAGAAGTTTTAAGTATTTGTCTTGTGAATAATAGTTCGGTGTTTTAAATACAACAAACAGTGTCGAGTTATTTAAAGGAAAAATCAACAATTAGCTATAGAAAATTAATTTGGCGTGCAGCAGTAGTAAGAATTTAATTGTCCTGCATCACCACCTACTTACATCCCTAAAAATTAATTTTACAATTTGTCACTTTATTTGTAGTCAACAGCGATACAAAATATTCGTTTTCGAAACTTTCATACTTGGTAAACTTGGCCGAATTTTAATAATAATTTAAAGTTTCATTTATGCCTGCATTAAAAACTAAATAATTGTTATTTTTAGTTTATTGAATTTCACAATCCATGCAAGGATGGATAGCTGGCGAACATTTATGTCTCATAAAAGTAGTACTCTAGTGGGATTTTATAGGATATTTACTATTAAAAATTCAAATTAACATTAATGAAACTTTAATTCTTTAGGCTCTCATGAAATAACAAAGAAATGTACCTTTATATGAATTTGCTTTTGCGTTTGTTTAATTTGCATACTTTATTTTCACGAACCGATTAAATTCTTAAACGTATGTTACTGACCAGCAAACCACGCTGAGGAAGCTTTCTGATACTAAAGCGAAACAACGTAATTACAAGTAGTTTTCCTCAACATTTCATCATAAATAACCATAATGAATCAACCATCTCTTTAGCGATTTAATTCGTTTGCCTTTAAACTTCAGGGTTCATTTTTTCGTTCTATTTACATTTTGCTGCGGCATGAACCGCTGGAATTGTGTTGAAAAAGCGAAGCAGTTAAACAACTTGAATAAACTCGATAATAACTTAGAAATGACCTCCTTTTTAAGAGTCAATTTAAAACGTTAAGCCCATTAAAGCGGTCGGTAAAAAAGCCGGAAAAAAAAGCGAAAGCGAACTGTAAAAGCACTCACCAAAAATTTCTTTTTTCGTCCGGGCTCTTGCCTAAAGTAAACAAGGGAGTCTCCTGGTATACTTATGAATGCGTTTTCAGTTTTCGAAGCGAGCTGATGAAATTTGCTGGGCAAACAATCCAGATCCAAGCGCAAGGTACCAGAATAATAATCTGCACTTAAAGACATCCAAGTCCATGCTGAAACGAAAGATAAAAAGTTTTTTACACAAAATTACGCAAGACAAATTTACTGTCACAAAATGTATGCTGCCATTAGTGCCGGTTTGCTGATAAGAGCGGCGTAGCTGCAAAACATAAAATTTGTCTACATAGATCATTAAACTAATAATATTATCTTCTCATATTCTAAATATAAATATAAATATAGAATCAACAGAAAAAACTACTCCGGGGGCTAATACCCCTATCGGCATTGGATTACACTGTTGATTCCGATTGATACTTAGACGAAGATATAACATATTTAAAAAAAGAAGGCATTAAAATCATTTTTCGTCTAAATTTCAAGGATCACAGATCCCACATTTAGTACACGTCCTACACAGTAGGCACAGCGTACTGAAAGCCATATCCCTTGACCGGTTTCAACCTATCGGGTCTCATCAGGTGGGCGCTGGCAGAAAGGCCTTTACAGCCTATATGATAAATATAAATAATAAAATAATAATAAATATAATAATCCTTGAAATTTAGATGAAAAAGGATTTTAATGCCTTTCGCACAACCAAAATATTGTAAATAACCATTAGAGTGAAGTTACATTGACTGCCCACTTATTTTGGCTAATCTCTAGTTATATATAGAGCTGTTTCAGTTTTAAGACTTTAGTATTTGTTGTACTCTACTCCTTTGAAAATGGTCGCGTTGACCGAAACTTGTTAGGATTTTTCTAATAAAATTTGGTAAAAATTTCCTTTTATTTGTTTTTTACTTCATTAAATATGTTTCACAACAGTTGCACCCCACAAAGTGTTCAGTTTATTAAATTATTATGAGTTTATAAGTTGCCATTATTTTCGGGTAAACTGAAGGAAAGTAACCAGAACAAAAGAAACAAGAATCAATTTAACATTAATATGTACACAAACTGGACTAGTGTAGTCCTTATTCGGGTCTAAAGGCCGTCGTTGGTTGAATGTAAGTTGTCAATTGGCCGCGAAAGCCCTAACCAATTTGACAAACTGGAGTGTCAACAATTTGTAATTAATATCGAAATTTTATAGAGAAGAACCAATTAAGCATTTGTAGCAGTTCAAACTATGGCGTTAATACGGGTAAGTTTAGTTAAGGTGAGTTTATATATTTTTTTTTCTTGAAGTTGGCACTTCCTACCACTGGTTGCGATACCATACGGTTTTTAGTTCAACAGAAACATCCACAAAGATGTGACAAAACAAACTACGACAAATGTTTAATTAATTCCTCCACAATTATATTGTATTATAGCATACTTAAACATATTTCAGTAAGATTTTGGGTACGAACGTAATATTTATATTTATAATTAGAAAAATATTTCTGAATTTTGAAGTTAATTTTCTTTACGAAAATGAAGTAAATTAAGTCCTTTTTCAAAGAGTATTTATCCTGAATTCAACGATAAAAGACCTCTAGATTTGTTTGAAGTAATTCCACGTGTACTAATCGATTTTTGGCATTTTTAGAGATTTTAGCAGTATTTTACACCAGACACTTTAATTAAAATGTCTCTATAGTAACGAGAATAACCGTGATAGACGCTTAAACAACTTTCCAAACTAATTAATTGATTAGATTTATACTATTTCTTGAGACACCCTGTACATGAATATCTCTAATTGAAACATATTCATAAGGCAAATGTTTAATGGAAATGTTACTTTATTCTACAAGTGAAAACTGATCTCATTAAAATTCAAAGAAGTACGACTTACGATAATATTTAAATGAGCTTATTGTTGTTTTAACTTTATAATATCTTCCTTTGTCATTTATTTGACAACTCCTCGTAACTAACTTTCACGACGTAAAGCACGTCATGTTAATTAGTATAAGATAAATAATACTTACATACTTTACAGTTTTTACCCCTTATAATAAAAGCTACTTGTGGCAATTATTTTCATAAATAAAACAAAGGTATTTATTTTCACAATTCTATTAAAACACGTAACGATCGTTTCGCTAATAATATTAGCTTCTTCAGACAGGAAATATTTACTACTAAAAATATTAATAAATAAAGGTACTTATATACTAAGATGGTCTTTATAATAAATTTAAGAGGGGGGAATTATTACATTCTGTTTGGTCGTTCATTAAAATATCTAGTTTTTGGTGATTATTAATTTCCAAAGCTTCCAATAGTGTTAATTTAATTCCATTACATTCTATATGTAAAATGTCCAATTTATCATTAAATTGATGTCCCTCTATAGTGACATGGTTGGCAAAAGTAGAATCTGTGTTATTTTTTCTATAACTATTTTTATGTTCAGACAAACGTTTTTTGAAGCTTCTCCCTGTTTGTCCTATGTAATTTTTTTGGCAAAACTCACATGTTAACTTATAAACTCCTGATTGGATTTCTTTTATAATTTTATCTTTATTATTTTTTATTATATTGCCTAATGAGGAATTCGTTTTAAATGTAATATTCAAACCGTATTTCTGTAAATAATTGACTATTTTTTTTCGTAAACGGTCCAAGATATGTAATACAGTTGGATTTAGTCTCTTTGTTAATTACAAATGGATAGATTAATTGTAGTGCTATTTTTTGTTGTTTTTTGTTTTTCATATTTCAATTAATTTTGGATTGTAACCATTATTGTACGCTATTTGTTTAATTATATTTAACTGTTTATTGTAATTATCTTTTGACATAGGAATACTTAGAGGTCTGTATGTCATACCCTTATAAGCAGCTAATTTGTGTTGCATCGGGTGAAATGAGCTTTGTGTATCATCAAATCTGTATGGGCAAGTTTATGGTATATTGAAAATGATATATAGTAATCTATTTTAGTTTACGTTAAATCTAAAAAGTTTAAGCTATTGTCTTCTCTTCCTTTATAGTGAATTTTATGTTAGGGTGAAAGTTATTAATGTATTTCAAGAAATTGTCTAGTTGCCTGTTCGTACCTGTGAAACAAGTAATAATATCGTCTACATACCTATAATAGAATAAGAAATTGTTATCCAGTTTGTGTGTTATTTGTTCCTCTAAGTTATTCATAAAGATTTCTGATCATAATGGGGTTAAGGGATTCCCCATAATTAAACCCTCTGTGTAGGTAAATATTTGTTCATCGAACTTAAAATAATTTTGAGATAAACATTTTCATTATGAACTTTAAATTAACTAGGTAATTATTGTATAATGTGGGAACAAACATTCGAACATTTAAATTTACTTAATATCTTACAAAACTGTCGTCTTTGTGTTTCAATATCAATTCTATTGTGATGATTATTTGGCGTTAATGATGCCTCTAACAGAAGTTGGAGAAACACGTGTCCGTTAATAAAAAGGTTCGCGGTATGGAGCGATGATTCTCTGAGTTTATTATATGCAACAACTCTACTTTACATTCAATTTTAGTCTTAATACATAATATAATTATAGGAAGAATTAAATGTGCGTGAAGAATCGATTCGATTTTTTATCCACAATATATACAAAAATTTATACAAAACGCATTCAGTGCGACGGGGGATTCACTAAGAGTCTTCTCCATTAAAAAACTTTTTCGTGTTTCGTTCCCACCAGTTACTCGTACTGGTGGGCGGACAGTCCCTCCGACCTACACTGTAGTGCAAAGTCGGAGGGTAGGGCGTAAGGCTCTCTTTAGCCTCCTTTCAGGAATCGTGGGAATGGGTGGGTGGTATGGTTAGGGAGAGAAAGATGAGACAGACGAAATGAAGATAGAAGAGAAGTGAATGATTATCTGTGGAATATTACTGCCCCAGCATTTGCCTAATTGATCCAAGGTAACCACAGAAAACTTGGACCAGTGTAGCCGGACCTGGGTTCGAACCGGTAACCTCCCGAATGATAAGCAATGATCTAGAGCACTAGACCACGCCGCACGGTCTTCTCCTTTCTATTCTGTTCAATAACTTATTTTGTTCATACAATCGCGCTACTTGTTACCTCCAAGAGGTAGGCTTATCATAAAATAATAAATTCTTGTTTGAGCATCAGCTATCAGTGTAGTCTTACAATATTAAAATTATTCACTGAACTTCCTATGTTTAAATCTTAATTACACCAAGAAGTACCCAGCATTTCCTCACTGATGACAAAACCGTAATTCTAAGCTCAACACTTTCCAGTATTCTTTTATGATAGAATAGACTTTGTTAAACAATAAAAAATTTTGAAGGCTCTCCCCCTTTCTTCTAATCACTTTCTTTCTGTTGGAACCTATAAAGTAAACCATATCTGTGAACAAAAGTCGCAAAATACTGTATTTGCATCTACAAAATATCGGTATTTATTCGTGTTGTATGTATTATACTGTTATATTTCCTGGAATATTTGATTTCTGTTGTGTCTTGTTTACGTTTTCCATTAAAATTCGAAGGAGACACCATCGAAGCTTGCAATTAGTCTACTGCCGAAAGCAAATCGAGTCAGGATATTGAAAAGCAAGCAGATGAATCGGACCTAAATTGGAACAAAGGCTATTCATACATCATCAACACAATATCCTGTTCATTGTAAGGCTGCGCTTCCATTTCCGATCGCATACTGGCGCCGCGCCTTGCCAACAGTGCATACTCCAGTGGATTTTCACATAGGTAACTTAACTTGCCAAGAATATAAATTATCTTCCCGAGAATGGACCCAGAATTTCTTAAATTTTAAAAGAATTTCAATTTCAAGAATTTGGATCACGTATCGATTATTAATTGCGAAATAACTTATCCGAAACCAGATTCGACTGTATTACACAAATTCCGACATTTCTTGGTAGACCCAACGTTCTTGGAATTCAAATTATAAAGGAAGACTTTTCAATCAACATTTTCATGATGGTATTCGTTAAACATCTAAATCAAATATTTTCTTTTGAGGAAAACTTCCTTGAAACGAACAAACAACAATTTTTAGAATAGTTTTTATGCAAATTCATTATATAGGTAGATGAATAATTCCTTTCAAGGAAGAAATTTGTGATGAAAATATTACAGGAAGAAACCAGTTCCGTTTTGTGAACGAAAAACATGCCAAAGAATACAAACAATATTTTAATTTTTCCAGTTCTCAGCGAGAAAAGAGTAAACAAGTAAACAAAAATCGCAGTATTGTCAGGTTTATTCATTTTGTTTTATTTGTGTTACTCAATACTTTTCGTAATAAGTCTTCTTAACGTCTTTGCAAATAGCTCAACATTATCATGAAAATCGTGACTTTCAAAATGTACCTTACAGGTAACAGAAATCGCACAGAGTTAAAATATTATGAAATATTTGTTTCTGAAACATTTTTTCAAAGAATCATCCTTCCAGAATTTGTAAACAACTTGAGATAAACAAGGAAAGTTACGAACAATTCTTTTGGAAACAATCAAACTCAGAAAATATGTAGCTACATCAAATTAACTTTAGAGTATGGCGAAAACCCCAACTTCAATACTCAGACAGTTTTATAAGTAGACAAATCTATTCCATTTCTCTAACAGAAAACAAATCGATACAATAAAATCCACAATAAATAGCAAACGTTCAAAAAATGTATTTTTCTTGTTTTTCAATTATAAATTAAATATTTAGTTTATTTGGCATATTAAAAACTATTCGAACGTTTGGAACAAAATATAATAATAATATCAAAAGCATGTTCTTTAGGGGGTAATGCTGTTGTTTCAAAGAAAATTGTTAAATGTTGATAATTATTTTAACGGAAAAACAACTGCGGTCAAAATGTATTGTGTTAACATAATTTTACTGAAATGTGTAACATGCCCCGCTCTATTTATTACTCCTCTTACTCATCGTACCGCTATATCAAGTTAAAAATTAAAACCCTAATATAATTATGTAGGAAGTCGTAATCAACGCGGCTAACCGGTTATGAATTTTACAGACCAATTATCTTTCCTTATTAGTAACGGACTGTAACATTATATAACGTAGCCACTTAAACTTTATTAATAATTCACTTAAGGCTTTAGAATATCTAATTCAGTAACGCACTTGGAAGGAAGATAGGGGGAAGGGTTGAAGTAAGTCTTAGGACTCATACAAATATAAATAAATTTCTGAAAACGTGAAAACGGAATTTAGATTGCCTAATATTTATTTAATTCAATAATTACATTATAAATTGTAATTCTTAATGGTTTCACTAAACTTTTATACGATTTTGATCAACTTTGGGAAGATGTTAACAAAGTTGATATTATTGGAAATTATTCTTTCATAATATCAACGGATTTTGCGGTTGGATGATTGTGAAACATTGTAATAACAAAACACAGAAACACAGTTTGTTGTTTTTCACAAATATA
Organism: Agrilus biguttatus; assembly: GCA_963921985.1. Classification (NCBI taxonomy): domain Eukaryota; kingdom Metazoa; phylum Arthropoda; class Insecta; order Coleoptera; family Buprestidae; genus Agrilus; species Agrilus biguttatus. The sequence continues at coordinate 11,959,740 of OY998119.1, read as the reverse complement.
TTTGGTAATTTCTTACAATATTGTTTCGATCTTGCAATCGTTGTCAAAGAGTGCTTAGAGAACTAAATTAAAAGTTAAAGGCAAAACTATTTATAGTTTATACCTGAGTAGGGTGGTAGTTAAAACTTGTTTACATATTACTCGTATGTTAGATTTACTTGAACGATGCCTTAAATATCGGGCTGGAAAATCCCTCAATTTGGCCGTTTGTAACATTTAATTTGAGATACAAAGCTTTTTGAATCTATAATTTCTCTAACATGTCTAATTGTCGACAGTTGTCGAAAATAAAAATTATATATATAGCGTAATAAAAGGGTAGGTAGTTGCAAACCGAGAGCTATAAATGAATTTTAAATGTTATGTTTTGTATTTAAGTGTGTATTTTTTAATTTTAATTTTAAGAGTGATGTATGGTTGATGAAACATGATTTATAATTACAGAATAGAACACTAATCTAGTTCCAACACAATTTAATGAAAACAACTTACGATAACAGTCGTATCGATCTGAGTGGTCATTTGCAAAAATAACATAGGTACTAAAATGTAGTGATCCTATGTGTCTTTATACGATTATCCTAACATTAAAAGAACTAACACTTATCAGCAAAATTTTCCTTTGGAACCCCTGCCCCTCTGAACTACTTGTGAATTAATCCTCATCGGTTTAGTAGAATCATGTAATGTAATCATGAGTTTGCGCTCCCGCGCCTCCAGACGGAATACACACATTCTGGAGACCAACAGGGTAGGTCAAACCTAACCCCGTGCCGCTATAGCACCATGCCCACCCCACGCAAGGCAAGTCACCGTACTGTAGGCATCACTCGAGATATCTGTGTCTCTCCTGTACAATACTGGGATGACAGATCGTCGTGGCACTTTGGCCACAATTCAACAACGAGCTCTTGTAAACACAATGGCCAATGATAACGTGTTAACACAATCAGATCTTTCTCGAGTACTGTACACAATATAAATAATATATATATATATATATATATATATATATATATATAATATATATATTATCAGCAAAATTTTCCTTTGGAACCCCTGCCCCTCTGAACTACTTGTGAATTAATCCTCATCGGTTTAGTAGAATCATGTAATGTAATCATGAGTTTGCGCTCCCGCGCCTCCAGACGGAATACACACATTCTGGAGACCAACAGGGTAGGTCAAACCTAACCCCGTGCCGCTATAGCACCATGCCCACCCCACGCAAGGCAAGTCACCGTACTGTAGGCATCACTCGAGATATCTGTGTCTCTCCTGTACAATACTGGGATGACAGATCGTCGTGGCACTTTGGCCACAATTCAACAACGAGCTCTTGTAAACACAATGGCCAATGATAACGTGTTAACACAATCAGATCTTTCTCGAGTACTGTACACAATATAAATAATATATATATATATATATATATATATATATATATACTATAACCAGTAATCACATTAATAAACCAATAATTTACTACACAAATTATCTATGCATAATAAATGCACCTGCAACGCAACGCATCGCATCGCTAGGAAAACTCGTCACTGCAATCGTGCACGACGTCTATACACATACTGTATATTAGCAAAATGTTGCCCTCGCATCTTTCTATTCCTTCCTATGTCTTTCGTCACCCTTAGATAACATAAACAAAACATGTGGGGATGCTAGTTGCCAGCCTTTGCGACGTTAAATATAAGATTCAAGGAAAAGCAAATACAAAGATAATAATTATTGAATATAATTTTGATATAATCATTTAAATTTATATTTCGCACCCTACATTTACATTATAGATTTGACAAAACAAGTGAGGAGGGAATTTGGAAATGATCGGTTGGTCGAAACATCGTCGTAATTGATTTTATCTTTAATAAATTGTATTAAAACTAGATTAATGTGTTAAATCAATAGCATTAAATATTATTTTATTACAGTCCGAAATGATGAGTATCCTTTTTGTCTAATTGAATCCTATTTAATATTTAGACCCTTTTATGTTGTAGTAAGATAGTTTTGGTTAAAATGGTATTGTAATCATAAATTCCATACAAATTCTTTAAGAAAATTGTATCTTTTAAAAAATAGTATATTGTTGCGTAGATATTTTAAAATTGTTAGTTAAGCATTTCGTTTTCGGTTTTTATCCGAATAGTAAGCAGAAAAGTAAATTTGTTGAAGTAACTGAAAGCAATCGCTCTCTTCAACGTTTCGTAGTCGATACCCTACATCTATTCATTTGTAATGTTCTGATTTTCCTCCAGACAGTGGAAGAGGCAAGTGGGAGCGGTTTTGTGTGTCATCTGTAGGGTACTTACATGAGAAAATGTCTCCACGTTGGAACAAAACAAAAGAGTTTCGAAAACGGTGAGTTCTGAAATAAAAGCAGGATTTTCGAAGTGCTGTAACGACTTATAGAATGGCGAAATCCGAAACTACTCTATGTAAACCCCAACATTCGTTCTGATAAAGCTTCGAGTATTAACATTCAGTATTCTCTAGAAAATTTCGCTGAAATACTTTGTCTACATTTTCTTTTGTTTCAAGTAATAAAAGTTTTGCGTGCGATGGATAAAAGTATGAAATGCTTTTTCTCTCGAAGATTACAAAATAAATTACCAATTTAGAAACTGTTGGATTGCTATTGTATTGTACAGCTGAACATTAATGTTTTTGTAAAACGTAATGTAAAATGTACGAATATTGGATCATAACGCTTGAAAAATAACAAAATTTTACCGGAAGAATTCCGCTCGATGAAGATAAAACGTTAACAGAAACTACAGAATTACGAAGCTAAATCTAATTTAAAAATTATATTGCAAGTTCAGATGCGACTAATAAAGAGAGGGTTATTCACCACATAAAATTGATTGTTAGGATCTACAGAAATAAACAGAAACTAAAATTAAGAAGTTTTGTGTTTCTTTTAAAACTAGAAGAGTCTGGAACTTATTTAGCTAAGGTACAATTATTCTGAAAGTACATTTTAAATAAATAAAACGACAAATGAAACACTTGGTATAACTTTTCATAAAAAAAGAGTTCCGGTAATAAAAACTGTGAAAAGTTATACCAAGTGTTTCATTTGACGTTTTATTTATTTAATTAGCTAAATATCCTGCAATATGAATAGTAAAATAATAATAAAAATATTTTAAAAATGTATAGCTATGCCAAATGTCAAATCAATAGCATGATGGTTCTTTTTTGATCTCTTAGTTAAAGAATTCAAAACAAAAGAACTTTTGGATAAAGTCACAATCGTGTAAACAAAAGGGTACACAAAAATAAACTTTCAATTATATAAAAAAGTGGAAAATAGGAGACTGTGTTAAAAGAATAATTAAATAAAGAAAGGCTCACCCTAATTATCACTAACCAAATTTAATATGAGCGGACACGTGTTTCGCCCACTTCACACGTGAGTCTTGCGTTGATAATGCCTACGTGTAAAGTGGGGAACACGTGTCCGCTCATATTCAATTTGGTTAGTGCTAATTAGGGTGTCTTTCTTTTTTAATTATATGATTTAATTCGATAACCCCACCAACAATTATTCGTAGATTTTGGTGGTTTTATAAATTGCTTTTTATTAAAATTGTGAGCGTATAAACAAGAGTAAATATCAAATGGTTTATAACTCACTGAAAATAATAACTATGTAGGTACTGTGTTCTACTTTGATTTTTTATGTTTAGAGAGAAAATGTAAAATTTTGCAACGATTTCTACTTTGAAAGACGTCATGTTCGATAAATCTGTACAGTCAGCTTATATCCTTCAATTGCATGACTTCGCATTGGATTTTATGACGAATATACATACAATGCAATAAGAAGAACATTGAATGTCACAATGTCACAAGGTTATTCTTTTCAATTCCATCATAAATCGTAAGTGTCTGCAAACTTGAAACCAAGAAGTTCAGACGTTCATACAAAATAACAAAAAATGCGTTTTGCAGCTAGCATTATTCTCAAAAAGAACTTCAATTTTCCATATACGTATATCAGTATATAATAGGTATATGAGAGTATTTTTGATTTTAGCCGGTCAATAAAAACAATGTAATGTAAATTAGATATATACAAGGATATAAACATAAACAAAAACGTAGATATCTCTCATGGCTCGTCTTTCTGGTTTGCAGTCTCATTGGATTTACAATTATTCTAATCGTTTTAGAAGAACAGTATACAGTTATAGTGTTGTTAATTTAGTTTACGTGCTTATAACGTAACATATAATGAGCTGCGCTGCCGATTTAATTGGTCGAATAGATTCTTTCGAAATACCCTTATCTAATATTTCAAATACTTCAGCAATCAGCAGATATCACTATGGATAACCATAACTAGACATTACATTTACTTGCTTTGAAAGAACTCCTTTGCATTGGTTGTTGATTATCGTTACTGAATATGACATGCTGATAAGATCTGATAAAATCGAAATCGCGATTCATGTCTATTAGTTGCGATAAATTACTGACCAAGAACTTATACTATTCTTATTAATTTGAACTATGAAATACTTCAATTAGCAGCAGATATCGGTAGATAACTAGATATTTGTAATTTTTTCATTAAATACGAGGGTGTATCAAATATAAACGAGACCGATTTTTTTTAAATTACGGAGAGGTCAGTGATCTGGAAGTAGTAGATGCGAAGATGGCCTGTACCGCTAGGGAGAAGGGAGAAGCAACCGAAAATAAATAATGAGCGAAGCAAACGTGTGTTTCTCTGTGAAGCAACGGATCATTATTAATTTTTTGGCCAAGAAGGGGGTGAATACAACAGAAATTTTGCAGCGATTAGTCACAGTTGGGAGACAACACCCTGTCAAAAACTCGGGTGTTTCCATGGCACAAGGATTTTTTTGAAGGCTGTGAAAAGGTGGAGAACGAGAGCCATCCTCGCCGCTCAAGGACAAGTGTTACTGAAGCCAACATTGAGGCGGTCCAAAATCTCATTGAGGGAAATCGATGCATAACTCTCTGGGAAATCATGGATGAATTGACCACCAATTACAGGGGTGACCACAGGATCGTGATAGATGACCTGAAAATGCGCAAAGTGTCCGCTGGATGAGTTCGGATTCCTCGACTGTTATCGGAGGATCACAAGCAACATCGATTGGAGATCGCAATCGCAGCGATACTTCAATCGATTCCAGTAAGAGGGTGAAGCATTTTTGAATCGCATCGTCACCTGTAACGAAACATGGGTGCACGTGCACCATCACACATCCGAGTCGAAACAGACAAGTATGGAGTGGAGAAAAAGTGGCGAGGTGGGACCAATGAAGGCAAAGACGCGCTTGTCGGAGGGAAAGGTAATGGCTGCAATGTTTTTTGATCGGAAAGGTGCTTTTAACGTTGATTTTCCCCATGATCAACGCACGAATAATGCGCAATATTATTATAATCTAGTGGATGTTCGGAGGTAAAGGAAGAAGCAATCGGTCAAAAGTGTCATTCTTTTGCATGACAAAGTCAAGTCAAGTCTGGAAACGCTGGAACATCTGCCATATATCCCCTTGTGACTTCCATCTTTTTGGGCCCCTGGAGGAAGCGCTTGGAAGTCAACGTTTCCACGAGAACGACGCAGTGGGTTACAAGTATTTCCGACATTGATAGCATAAAAAAGCTCTCAATCCGATGGGAGACTATGTAGAAAAATTGTATATGTATCGAAGTCTAATTAAATATAGTTCGAATTTTTTGCAAAACCAATCCCGTTTATATTCGATACACCCTTGTAACATAAATTCTCCTAAAACTTTAGTATCATAAATAATACATGTGTAAAGTATATAATATATAGTATATACTTTATAATATTAAAATGTAGGTATATTGGATGAAGCTTTAGCATCCCTTCTTCTTAGTGTGTCTCATGTGTTTTGCGTCGCCTATATTAGGATATTCCAATTTATACCCAACATAAATGAAAACCCTTCTCACATCAGATTTAACAATTTTATGAGAGGTAGAACACGGTGTTTCCTTTTCCCCCTCGCACCTAATACAGTTTTATCTCAATTGCTGCTGTTCTATGTCCTCTTATACCTATTACATATATAAAATTATTCCTAACGAGATTCCGTTTTCTTACAATCCATTAATTTATTAATTAGTTAAGTACGTCAAAAGGTTTTGCTAACATAAACACCTAAAACATAATCATGTTGAAAGGTTGATTGCACCTTTCTTGAAATTGAACCAAAAAGATTTTTTCTAGTTAAGTAAGCAATCGGCTTTTGCATTATTTTGAAAAACCATAACAAAAGGAAACTTACAATTAACTGACTGACTGAGTTTAGAAATAATTATCAATTTAGATATAAATATATACATATATATTAATTTTCATTTTATGTTCATGATTCCTTATGCTAAAATAAACAAGAGGAACGGATATTAAGATCCAAAAACTGAATCTGTGTTAGTTACCTTTTCTTGTTATTCTAGTATGATAATACCCTGTATATAATTTTCAAAAAGTAACGCATGGGAATGTTACATATCTAGGCAGTTTTCAAGATAGATTAAGAAAACAACACATTTCCTGTTCAATATTGAAATGTAAATATTTATAACTTTTTTTTAGTTTAATTGAAGAAATTATTAATGTAATGTTTAACTTTAATATTCATTTGTAATATTTAACTTCAAAGTACGTGCGTTTTGGGAAGTATATACTATGATATTCTTGTACCCATGACGCAGATACTTGTCAATATTAAATATTATAACATATTCAAAAAAGAAGTAATTAAAATCCTTATTCGTCTAAATATTAAGATCAAGGATCTCACATTTGGAACGCGTCCTACCAAGTAGGCACAACGATGAGATTAGATAGGTCGAAACCGGTCGTGGGATATGGCTTTCGGTTCGTTGTGCCTACATGGTAGGACGCGTTCAAAATTTGAGATCTTTGACCTTAATATTTAGACGAATAAGGATTTTAATTCCTTCTTTTTTGAATATATTATATCTTCGTCTAAGAATCCATAGGAATCAACAGTGTAATTCAATGCCGGTAGGGGTATTAGGCCTCGGAGTAGTTGTTTCTGTTGATTCCATATTTATATTTATAAATAGTATAACACCTCTGTTATCAACGAAGAACTTGAACTGTTAATTTGCCTATCGTCGCTGTCGGTTTTACTTTTCATTGTTTAGATATTTAGTATCGACTATAGAACTTAGAATAATTAATTAATGAAGTCGTTATAGTTGGTATTGCGCTTTTTTCCATCTTGATAAACAATATTCGTGTCGACATACACGTACAAAAGACCGTCTGGTGTCAGGGAATACGACAACTGCGTGAAATTTGCAGATGAAACAATGTTTGATAGTCAAGGGTGAGCCAATTCACGTAATTATGAATAGTAAATAGAGGATATAACATAAGATACGTATTTTACAGTCTATGGCGCTGACGACATCATAGCATGCAAAAGTGATTTGAAAGTTCGAGTTAACGACTTTAAGAAAGATCCTTTGTTTTACAATGTACAATCAGGAAAATTGCTCTTATCATTATGAAACGTTTATTGGCACTCTCTAATTAAAAAAACTTGAGAATGAAAACGTGGAAAAATAATTGGGTCACATAATATGAAAGACATTTTATAAAAACCGCGCTTAATTCTTCAAAACCATTTATCTTGTTAGTCTATTCTCACGTATCTTAAAGGAAGAAAAGTTGTTGAGTTTAGTGCCTTCATTTTCTTCGGGCTCTTTCAGAGACGCAGAGTTAAAAATCTTCCTTTATCCCTTTCATCGACGTAGCAGACGGCAGAAGACTATAATAAATACCCCTCGAGAACGTCGTTGGAACTTCATAATTAAAAAGTGCTCGGAGCCGAGTCGTGCGAAGCGGTTATCTTATTTTGTCATTTTCGTTTTCATCGGACGAAATTTTAGCCTGAAAATGTCGACCGTGGAGCTAACTAACGACAATGGCAAAATGTCAGGCAAAAGGTATGTGTAGGTATAACCTATGTGTGTGTGTGTTGGGCAAATTAAATTCACTACAGAAAATACATTACCCGAAAATAGGAGCGTCTATGACCCCTGGAAAATACTAATATTTCGACATAACACAATACAAGACACCGTATCAGTTAATTTTTTTTGACAAATAGGGCATAATATCCATTTCGAAACCATTATGTGATAAAGTGTTGTAATTGCGGTGAAATTAATGGCAAGAAAGGTCTGGTCGACACCCTTATTAATTATTAAATGTAATTGGTTACAGTCCGAAAAGGGGTGTAAAGTTTTAATAGGTAAAGTTTGTGTAAATGCTGCTCAAATTGTTATTTTGGAGGTGTAAATTCAATAAACGTTTAATTTGTTACAATAAAACTGCCAGACTTGGATCGCGATTTCAAACTCTTTGGTTCTCATCCGCATGCCGTAGACATCCCTAACAGAAGACCGACCGATCTATTTGCTACCACTAAACAGTTTTTCAGTGAAGAAATTCAAACGAAAATGTTTCTGCAGTTAAAACTTTATTGAAAACTCAACAATTGTTTTAACCTAGCCTATGAGTACATATAATGTAATAAAATAAAACATTAGTAGAATGTTTGCACTAAATATTTTGAGAAACTCGACAATTGTTTCGGGCATTGCCCATTATCAAGAATATAAGTACTAAAGAAATAGTCTAACAAACAGTGTATATATAGGTACATCTATAATTCGCTGAGTAGGAGAGGGGATGTTGTTTGTAATAACTCTAATTGATTATTAACAATATTTATTTTATTATGGAGGCTTTTCTTAATCTCTAAATTTTCGAACATAGATAATTTCTTACTTTTAGATATATTAGTGTGTAAAATTTTTGTGTTTTTGATGTCTATATTGTGTTTATACAGAGTACAATGTTCTGAAATTCCAGTATGCAAATTATTTTTATTAATACTATTTAAATGTTCTTTTATCCTAGTTGAAAAAGTTAAATAGTATTAATAAAAATAATTTGCATACTGGAATTTCCGAACATTGTACTCTGTATAAACACAATATAGACGTCAAAAATACAAAAATTTTACACACTAATATAATAAATGAGAATATTTATCGGAGACTGTGGCAAATTACAAAAAATAATAAGAGAGACTTACCCCTTTACCACAAAAAACTACAAACCGCGGACACGTGTTGATAATGCCCACATAAAAAGTGGGCGAAACACGTGTCCGCGGTTTGTAGTTTTTTGTGGTAAAGGGGTAAGTCTCTCTAATTATTCACTAATATAATGTTCGAAAATTTAGAGATTAAGAAAAGCCTCCACAATAAAATAAATATTGTTAATAATCAATTAGGTTAGGACAAACAACATCCCCTCTCCTACTCAGCGAATTATAGATGTACCTATATATACACTGTTTGTTAGACTATTTCTTTAGTACTTATACTCTTGATAATGGGCAATGCCCGAAACAATTGTCGAGTTTCTCAATATGTTTAGTGCAAACATTCTACTAGTGTTTTATTTTATTATTAATATGATATTTCACAATAAGTGCACCTTAGAAAGTTTAAACATAGAATGTAACTAAGATTAAATTAGACAAACAGTGCTTATTTCATAAATAGAGGAGTGGGGTTACAAATAATGAGGACTTAAAATTTAGAAATGACCAAAGGTGTGTTATAGGATAAAATTTCTTTTTGGTTGTTTACTAAATTTTGTTGTGTATGAAGTAATGGAAGATTTTCTAAATCTATGCTATATTTATTGTTAATGCAATGTTATGCTATTCCTGTTAAAAAAAATTGTTTTATAATATTACCTAAATATTATTTTAGCCGTATATGTAATGAGCCAAGTCATTCATGTATGCAAGTACTGTTTGTCTAATTTAATCTTAGTTACATTATTTGTACTATTGATAATGACAGACTAGATCGAAACAATTGTTGAGTGTTCAATAACTGCAGGAACATTTTAGTTTCGTTTCTTTATTAATATGTTTCTCCACGAATACACCTACTATAGTTTAAGTTTTTCAATGAATGTGTTGTGGACGCTATCTGCAGAAATTTTTTACTTATTATGGGATTCAATAATGTTCAACAAGGCATTTTCTAATAAGGACATCGACTTATAAAACTGAACCCACGTCGTAATAGTCTACGTAAGAGGCACGTGAAAGTAACAGAATACAAAATGTCATACACGAGTGTGCTGATGGATTTTCCCCAATTTGCTGCTCAAAGTACTGTTATTCGTTATCGTATTAACCAAATATTAATAAAGGAACTCTTCAAAAGAAGAAGAAACAAAAAAGATACAAAAAGAGGATTTTTACTACAAAATAGGGGCAGGAAAGTTTTAGAAATTCTTGAGTAACTTACGAATTCGTTGTTCAATAGTATATATTGTTTATGACACAAAAAATAAATCGTTATGAAATCATGTTGTGTTGTTTCTTTGTTTTTCTATATTATGGATTTTTGTTAAAATTTTTGGTTTGCGACAATTGTTTCGCCTTTCGGCATTATCGGGCTACTGTACTGGTGGGTCACGTTACGGCGTATTTATATTGGTTCTTGTGATGAGCTGCAGGGGGGCGAATATTGTGTCAGATTGATTATTTATTTGGATGTTTATGATGTGGTTTTTTATTTTTTCTTTGAATGGATGTTCATTTTTTTGCTTTTTGGAGCTGTATGTAGTATGGTGACTGTGTCTTCTAGTGATCCTGGGTTGTGTTCGTTTTCGTTTAGATGTTGGGCGTAGTTTGAGTCTGTTTTTCTTTTTTATATGAATTGATATGCTCTTTGTAGCGTTGTCGTATTTTCCGGCCTGTTTGTCCAACATATGCTTTGTTGCATGTATTGCAGTTAATTTTGTAGATTCCTGGGTTATCGTATGGGTCAGTTTCTTCTATATTTGTTTTTATTTTGTGTTTGGTGTTGTTATTTGTTTTGAAAGCTATTTTTGTATGCTTTAAGAACAGCTTTGTGATTTTGTATATGTGTGGTCCTGTAAAGGTGAAGGTGGTCTATGGTTATTCTTCTTCTGGGTTTTTGTTTTCGCGTTTCTTTCAATTAATTGCTCTTTCTGTATTTTTATGTATTTTTTCAATTATCTGTTTTTTGTATCTGTTATTGTAAGCTACTTGTTCGATGATTTTTAATTCTTTTTTGTAGTTGGTTTTTGACATTGGAGTTGGTTTCGAGTCGATACAGCATACTTCTGAACGCGGTTTATTTATGTTGTTTAGGGTGATTTGTAGTTGCATGTATGGTATTGTCTGTTTGTGTGGGTTTTCTGTATATTTTGAGGGTGATCCTGTTGTGAAGTTATGAAATAGAGTAAATTCCAGTTCATCCTCAAATTCATATGTCAGGATCGAAACCCTCACGTATCAGAGCCTCCTTGAGTCGCCCCTGTAGGGTGATCTTGTTACCAGACGGATCTTCGTCTCGCTCTTCAAGTTCGTTTTTCAGCTCGAAAACTTTCAACTCTAACAACTTTCTCGGCATTTTTATTTCTTTGCTATTTTTCTTCTAGAAAATTCTCTTCTTTGGGGATCGATGGGCTGAACACCCCACACCTGACACCAATTGTAACGAATTTTCTAGATCAACTTATTTATTTAAACAATTGTTTATTTTACACTATTTATATAACACTTAAACACTAATGCACAACTTATTTATATGACAAGGTAAATGTGTTATTTATATCACTCAGTATATCGTATTTATATTACCACTTATTTATATCACTCGGTATATCGTATTTATATTACCATTCTACTATAAACCGTGACGGTGTACTAAACTGTGTCTCTAACTATACTACTACTAAACTAAACTGTTCTTGACCGACGACAACATAATATTTATAGAGGTATAGAAGGTTCTGGAGTAATCAGGAACGACCTTCTGGTATTTTCTCGAACTCCTATTATGTTGTTGTTTACTCATTTCTATGAAAGCGCCGACCGACAGCCGTATTCGAGGAACCCGTCTTATCTGTTTCCGGAACTCGCCGCCGCTCTTGTACACACACATACAGGCTCGTTACAGTATATGTATGATCTCTTCGAAAACGATTGAAAAGTCGAAACAATTGTTAGTCTTCCAATAATAAAAACTTTGTGAAAATTAAACCCATGTTATCATTTACATCTATTATAATGTTTTTTTCACAATCATCGTGCCGCATCATCTATAAACCTAAATCACAGTATTTTACGATTTACAAATTTTTATAAAATTATGTTATTTCGGGAGAACTATAGAATTGTTTCATCACTAACTTCATTCGTCAGCTATAAATAAAATAGCAGTTTTTATATAGTGTGTTTAAATCTCCAATATTGTAACATATATGTTATACGTATTGTGAGTAGAAGACATTAAAATAATGATATTTTGTCACGTAGTTTTTCTTCCTGGACACGTACATTGTTCAAAGTTTATTTATATTGAATTACTTGACGAAGGGTTATGGAGTGTGTTTACCCGGATTCTGACATTAAAGTAGATTAAGTTTTTCCAAGCGATTGAGTTTTTCAGCAACGAGGTATAATTTATAACGTCAATAACACAACAAATGTTGACAGCAAAAAAAGTCAAATAGTGTGGAAAATGTACAAAAGAAAAGTTAAATAATGGTCAGAAAATACATTGTTCGTGAAATTATTAATTTTTAATTAAAATTATTATTATTTTAAGGGTAGGTAAACAAATATACTTTTTATAACTATCAGAACGGAAGAAAAATATTTGAAATCTTTAGTAAACTTGCTCGTAATTTTTCGGACTACCTACTCAGATTTCAGATTTTAGTCAGACCAATCAATACGTCATTGTGTTTCATTTCACTTGATTAATAAAACTTCCAGAAAGGCAATGATGAATTCATTGGTGGGGAGTAAACATTTGATAGAAGCCATCGTGGAAAAAATAGTACAGATTTATTTTAACCAGTTATGCAGCTTATGTTATTAAATAATTTAGAGTGCTTGTCTTTCGGCGATAAACTACTAAAGAAAAAATTAGTACGATGGCTTCTAACAACTAAGTAGTAACTATTTAATCAAATATTGTTTTCTTAGTCTCTATTGTATTTAATTTCTGGAAATTACTATTGTTTGTACAAAATAAAACACCATATAACCAGACCTATGTACATATGAGTTACTTGATTTCTATAGGATACATCTGTCTATGTTTATATGTATATGTATACTTGTTTAAATAAACAAAAACATCTTTAGGCAACAAAATTCAAATTATGTACAATATTATTCATACTCTGTACTTAACAACAAATAATAAAAGAAGTTTATTATATAAAATAAAACAGCTATGTCATGTTGAACTTTAATTAAAAATATTTTATTTTGTAGATACTACAATATGATGAAAATCATCACCTGATGAAGCCAATGTTTGGCGAAACAATATTGTAGTGTCTACAAAATAAAATGTTTTTAAAACTTTGTGATTTTTAATTAAAGTTCAACATGATTAATAATTCGTTTCAACAAGTATTAGCATCTACTATCAACAAGTTTACAGTTATAAGTAATTTCAAAAATATTTGACACTCTCCTTTAAAACAAACAATTGAAATTTGATTTAAGTAAGTTCTTCAAGAAGGTAATAAATTTTCTCTGCCTTGCTAGTGACAGTAACATCACATTTATTTGTTTATTTATTTTGGTTAATTCTTGTGACATACCTACGGCACCCATTGATATTAATGTAGAGTAATTCCGGGGTAGTTCAAGTCTAAGAAAGCAATGTTATTTAGCTTTCTATATTTCAGTTTTTGATACAAATGCGTTTGTTGTATTAATAACTTTTGGTTCAGGATGTGGTCGAACTAACCCGTATACCTTGGTCCATCTAACCCGAGAACATTAGAGTAGTTGGACCGTTACATTTTTTAAAATTTTTGTTAATATATTTTACGTTTAACAATAAACACAAAAAAACTACTTTGTTTATTATCACTTTTATTTACAATAATTGTAACTATAGTTTCGACAGATTATACCATCATTTTCAAACGAGGTATATAAGATAACGACATTTTGGCCATACATAATAACATCACCGTCAGTTTTAAGCCAAATTTAATTATAAAATATATATTTTTTAATCCAAAAGATAAAACGAATATGTATTAAAAAAAGGAGAGCCTATAAGCTCTTATGTTCGGAATGTGATTCCTTCTATTTAGGACAAACAGGGAGATCCTTCAGAATTAGGTTCAATGAATATTTCAGATCTTTTAGACTACAAAAAAGTAATTCAAACTTTGCAAACCATTGTATAGAAACTAGCCACCAATTTCTATCCATCGAAAATTTAAAAATAATACATATAGATAAGAAAAGTTTTAAACTAAATGTTTTAGAATCACTGGAAATATTTAAAGCCTAAAAAATTAATACAAATAATATTTTGAATGACCAGATAGAATTGTATTATTCACAACTATTTACGACATTTAGGTAACAAGCGGCAATTCCAAATTGTTATCTTATATGCCTGTGTACCTTCTGTTCTATATTCATTCAATTTTAATCGCTCGTTTGAAAATGATAGTATAATCTGTCGAAACTATAGTTACAATTATTGTAAATAAAAGCGATAATAAACAAAGCAGTTTTTTGTGTTTATCGTTAAGATGAATTATCACAAAATAACGGTTGAAACAATTCAATATTATATGACGTTTGTCAATTTTTGTGTTTTTTCATAATAAATACTTAAATTATAATGATATTGGTATTTTCTTTTGCTACGGTGTGCCTCGTAAAATTAATTACTTACTTAAACTTAAGTATATGTGTAGGAGTATGTTAAAAAAAGTGGTCTAACTATACCGGATTTACTCTATTATATAAAATCAGTTTCAAATAAAACCGCAAAATTTTCGTATGATTATTTTCAATTGAATGCATTCTGTTATAAAAATCACTAAAATAAATAAAAAAAGGATGTAGTAATAGTTACTTACCGGCCAAAGGAGTTTTCCTGTGATGTCCAGGTAATGCCCAGTCTACCTGATGTAACTTAGAGGAGGCGTTCATTTTATACTTCAAAGTAAGCACACCAGTACGCAAGTTGGAGTTGATTTGAAACCAAGGAGTCAACCTCCCGGGGGAATTGATAGAAATCAAAGTTCCCAGGTTATTTTTCTGCTGACGGAAGAGAAAGATAACTGTAAACCCCGAGGGCCTAGACATGGCCGATGTTACGGCGGAAGAATTGGCTACGGGAACGTTTCCATATGGCAAACGAAATTTATAAGCGGGAAAATTCTTTATCGGACCCTGCACGATAGAAACACCCGGATCTTTGGCTGTGATGTTGATAAGTTTGAGAATATCCACCTCATCTGAAAGAACAAATAAAAAAAGGTTGCTGAATAACGTATTCTTCGAGAAGTTACTACCTTTCGAATAATAAAAAATTAAAATAGGAGGAGTGAAAAGGATATATAAAGCTTTCGAAACTGCAAGTATTTTTTCTGCTCAACAATAAATCTGTTGAATAAATAACATTTAAGAAAGGAGAAAGATATATATCAGTAAAAACAAAGAACTCCCGCTTATCATTCGAAATGAAATTTTAAAGAAATTCTTATTTTGTTCAGACTTTATGTGGATAGGGAAACGACTACAAGTACGTAACATTGTCCTCGAGTTTTTTTGGCCCGTAATTTTGCACGAGCACGCCACTAAAATATGCACAGATTCAGTAAAACCATTAAATTCCTATAAGATCTGATGAAATGACAACTAAATATAACTTCAAAATGAGCTTTAATATATTTTCATTAAGCATCATTCGAATTGGGCCAATGAGTGTTTATGTGACGCGTGCTCAAACAAACACAGGAATGGACAAATTTTCCAAAAGTAATGTATTTTGTATCATATATTTTAACCCTCAATCATATTTCTGGCAATTTTTACCAACGTATAAGCAGCCAAAGTTTTATTATATGTGTAAATTAATTGAAGGTTGTGTAAATGTAAATATGTGAGTATTCGTTTAAAAAATACCATCTCCTGATGACCAGAAATCCTTTTTCAGATTTTTTTTAATTAAAACATACCTACCTAAAAATACAAGCACGACGAAAACGTGATTCGTTTACATCACAAAGGATATAAACACATTAATATATGATATTGCACCTTCTGGTAATATACACTCTTTATTCGTATCGACATTAAATAAATGTGTACCTATGAATATTTATTACGTACGTTTTTTTTCCACAAACCCAATTTAGGTACATTTTCCATATAAAAGCCAAGTGAATTTTTCATTTTGAGGATTATCTTTGTAATAATAAAAATAAAAGAGTCCATAAAGGGGACAAAACAGACTTCTCATATTGTTTTTACTAATGGAGTTTTAACAACAGCAACAGTGAAATATTTATTTTTAAGGCAAATATATATTTATTTCCATAACCGAAAGTTTACTTTGTTCACGGTATACGGTGGTCTGACGTAATTAATATGCCGGTCACATTATTCGAGGGTTACTATAGCGATTCTATTGTACTGGCTAATCGTTACAAAAATAATAAGATGCGGCACCCTTAGGGCGAACCTTGACTGTTTAGACTTTAACCATTTATTTACTCTACCATTTATTTTCGTATTACGTTACCCTACAACAAGAAATACGTCTTGATTGTTTGACATGGAAGCGAAACTTTTGCATCCGTAAATTTGACTATGTACAATGTATGTAGGATAGATACATACATATTATTAACTAGCTGTGCTCGCGACATCGTCCGCGTGGAATTTAACAAAAAAGTTATTTTATAAATTGTAAACGAAGTCGTTGAGACGCAACCGTTAGCAATAGTCCGCAGCCTTTGTGATATTAAGTGGCGGGAGGCGTTTTTACCATTTTTGTCTCTGTCTGTCTGTTTGTTCCGGCTAATCTCTGAAACGGCTGGACCGATTTTGACGGGCAGATAGCTAATGTAATAAGGAGTAACTTAGGCTGCTTTTATTTTAAAAATGTATTATTATTATTAATAAATAGTTATTAATTTCTAAAATAAATTATTCATTTCCAATAAGTCCCGGTAAAAACGGTCCAGCCATTTCAGAGATTAGCCGGAACAAACAGACAGATAGACAAAAATTTAAAAATAGGTTATTTTGGTACCGTGTACATATACATCCTTGTGCATTTAGTTAAAAGTGGTTATTTTAATATTACAAACGGAAACTGCAATTTTATTTATATGTATAGATATATAGATATAGATTTCGAAGAACAAATTGACACAAATGTTAAGCTTATTTTTTTTAAGAAATTAAAATAAACGTATTTAGTCGTAGATATGTAATTTCTATTTGCCTATGCTTTCTGTTTACATTTTATATGAAACTAAATGCGAAATTTTCATGTCGTATTGCTTGAACTTTTTGTTGGTGACGCAGGAATGAGTTGTTTCAGCAGAACCGTTAACTTTTTTCACTTTTTTAATTTAATACCAATGTAGAACTGCGACATAGAAATAATTTTTCGTCATTTCATTTCTCTTAATTTTATATAATGCACCCTTTACTAGTCCATTAGAAGACATAAAATTTTTATTTATTTTTTAATACTTTGTCATTCATCTTCACATTTTCCTTCATTTTAATGGTCCACTTTCGTGCCTAGTTCTTTCTATTTTTTGTCTTTATATACACTATTTCTTACAGTCCTGCTTATAATATTTTTTCTGTCTTATGTTTAATGTTTCTATTTTTCGTTCACCTGTTTCCCCATCTCTTTATAGTGTTTCAGTGTATAGTAGTTTATCATTTAATGGTTCCTTTTTTTGGCCGCATTTTCTATCCTCATCCTATGTCCTATAGTCATGTGCTTTTTGTCACCTTCAAATTGAAATAATATCATTCTAATTCCTAGTTTGCTGTTCTTGCTTTGTTGATATTATTAATAAAATTAAAAATGCTGAAAACTTTGGCGGAGTTGTAGAACAAACTGGATAGCTCAAATCCCAACGCCGAAACACGACACAAAATGTCATAAGTACTTTTCGGTAATAAAGTTACCTTCTTCTGGGACTGAAGAGAACTGTTACCTGAAGAAGGTAACTTTGTTACAGAAAAGTGCTTCCGACATTTTATGTCGTGTTTTGGCGTTGGGATTAGAGTTATTCAGTTTGTTCAACTGAGTTTCTTCAGCCAGGCCAAAAGCTTGTTTTCACACCTTTGATTTGACGGAAAATGTTGAAGAACGACATACAGCAATAATTACTTATGTACATAGATGGTAGCTGCCAAGTCTATTTACGCCCTTAAAGTTTTTTACATTTCAGTGTATTATGCTGTTTTTAGTGAAAGCCGTTCTGAGTGAACTTACAATTTTTCTTACGATGTTACTTACATAGATGTGTAGATGAATGTCTTGTTCCTTTTCGAACACTGTAAATGTCAAAAATGTAATATTGTTTTAAAATTCTCTATCGCTACAAACCACCTCAACCAAAAGATGTTTCCTTTAAATGTTACATTAAAAAAATATTTTTTATGTAAAATAAAGCAGGTATTGTTTTAGACTTTTTGACTTGTTAACTGTTAACCACTGCATCACCAAATGTTTCTTCAAGTGCAGGAACAAATGGTAGTCACTAGACGCCAGATCAGGGCTGTACGGAGGATGATCTAGAGTTTCTCAGTGAACAGTGAAAAAATGTGAGGAGATCTTTAGTCCAATTAGCCACATGCGGACGGGCATTGTCATGCAACAAAACGATGCCCTTGCTCAACTTGCCACGTCTTTTGTTCTGGATTGCACGGAGCGGTTTCCTTACCATTTCATCACTCATAATGTGAAGTACATCGTTGTGCATTCTATTGTGCGGTTAAATAAAAGCTTCGTTTCTTTACATGCAGAACCTGATTTTCTTTTTTTGAAAAGGTAACACTTTAAGTTAATAATATACATCTGTATTTTTCTAATTGGGTTGAGATCCAAATATATGTCTTAATATGAATATATTTTCAGTACCAGCACTGATATGTTACAATTTATTATAGCAAATATTCTTATGGATATCCATATCGGTGGTGACATCTGTAAAGACTTACATCTGTTATTCAGGACATTGAGTAACGCATTATGTAAATGTTTGAGAAAATAGATCCGTTTGGAACAGGAAGAACCACAGCACGTTCAGGATGTTCCGAACACATTATATTCAAAAGTCTCTCCATCGCTTATTCCGCAGCATTAGGTTGGTTTTGATAGGTACACTTGAAGCGTTCGTTGTAACAACCCTTCAAGAGCTATGTATAAAAATACGGTTCATATTGCCGGTTCTTGTTAAGTATGTACCTACATAAACGTAATCGCTATAAATCTGTTTGTTAAACGTTATTTACCGCGCTATTCTTGCAATTACGTAATATGATAGAGAGTTTGCGAGAGCGTTTTGTAAATTTATTTTAAATGATTTATCTATGCATATAAATAAAATTGGAGTGTTCGTTTGTAATATTAAAATAACCACTTTTTATTAAATGCATATGGTGCATATGGATGTATACACGGTACATATACCAAAATAACATTTTTTTAAATTTTTGTCTGTCTGTTTGTTCCGGCTAATCTCTGAAACAGCTGGACGGATTTTGACGGGACCTTCACTGACAGATAGCTAAAGTAATAAGGAGTAACTTAGGCTACTTTTATTTTAGAAATTAATAATTTATTTTAGAGATTAATATAACTATTTATTAATAATCATAATCAATTTTTAAAATAAAGGTAGCCTAAGTTACTCCTTATTACATTAGATGTCTGCCAGTGAAAGTCCCGTCAAAATCGGTCAAGCCGTTTCAGAGATTAGCCGGAACAAACAGACAGACAGACAAACAAAAATTGTGAATGCGCCTCCCGCCACTTAATATCACAAAGGCTGCCTGTTGCGCGGGCTCAGAACGCGCGAGCGGACTATTGCTAACGGTTCCGTCTCAACGACTTCGTTTATAGTTTTTTAAATAACTTTTTTATTAAATTCTACCCGGACGATGTCGCGGGCACAGCTAGTTATTTATATAAATTCAGTTTTAGAATGGTCAATTATAATTAAATTCAATATTAATTCAGGTAAAGACGAGCCCAACAGTTTTTAAAATTGAAAAATTTAAATAAACGTCACTATTTGTATGAAGTAGGTACATACGTGGTAATTCGGACGCTGGTGACTTGTGGTTAAAGGGGTGAGAATCGAAGTCGCTGCCATCGATTTCATTCTCGCTCCACGCCTGTAATCCTATTATAAGAATTCCAAAGACATAAACGGCGAAGTAAATCTTGATGGATTCCCAGCTTCGCCTCATATCTGAAAACAATATTACAACGGGGTATCAGACTGGTTACAAATGTTCAAAGACAGGAAATCGATTCCCGGCGAAACTGAAGTATGTTAATACGATACCATAATAACCATAGGTATACGTACAAAAACGTAACCATCAATAACGGACTTAAAAGGAATGGGGAATGTAGTTAGGATATTTATTGATTTATACAACTAGTGCTAATATGCAATTCAACAATTGTTTTGTAGCGGAAAGAACTTAATTGTAAATATTTTTATCTTAAATATTCTTAATTTTATTTTTGTATAAATACTTTCTTATTTCAATGTGGATAACTTCTATGTTGTGTATGCCTTTGTTTCCTTTTCATGTATATTCTATTGTTCCTTTATTACTATCATTTACCTCTCTACCTAGAATTTCTCCTTTCACCTATTCCTGTGCATGCTAATAGCTGGTTTTACCCTTAATTGCTTTCTCTTGAAATCTGTACTGTCCTAACTACTCAATTCTGCGTATTTCGAAACTTTCTTTCTAAAACATCTGTTTTACTAACAACCCTGTCCTATAAATAAAATTCAAAAAATGTCTTACCCCAATTTACCACAACACTTTCAGAAAAATGCGGACACGTGTTTCGCTTACTTACGTTGTAAGTATTTTCAACGTAAGACTGTCACGTAGGTGAGTGAAATACGTGTCCGCACTTTTCTTAAAGCGTTGTGGTTAATTGGGGTAACACATTTTTTGAATTTTATTATTTCCATACCACAGTCTCCTTTTCTTTGCCTTTTCTATCCTATAAATAAATAATTTCATATCTTCACTTGACAGAGTTTGTAAACGCGCAAACCTCCTGTCAATCGTAAAAGGCATAATCATAACTTGCGACACTAAAACATTGATACACACATACAAAACATTCGTTGGACCACTAATAGATTACCGTGTTGCTACACTAACCACAGCCACAGACAAACAAATACAAACAATCCTCATCACGGAAAGGTGCATACCCTCAAAATCTCATGACTAAACCCTTTCTTACCTTTGGTAACGCTCAACAACAACATCGACATCCCACCAATTTCCAACCAAATAAACGACCTGCAAACCAGACTTGTTACCAGAGCCATTGACAACAACAACCCCGTTTCAACCAAAACTCTAAAACACCAATTACGCAAACTAAAACGCAAACCCAAAAATACACTCAATACACACACACAAACTCAAACATGAACTCAACAATCACCTAAACATTCATAACCACACTCGACTAAAGAAGACATAATAAATCGGCCCTAAAACGGCCTGAGAGAAAGGCGTTTTAGATGGCTCTGAGTGAATCCAAGACTGCCCAGTCATACGGGTGGTTGGGTGTCTCATGAAGATTTCTCCTCTTCCACGAAAACAAAAAAATATATCTCCACTTACTTTAGTACTCGTAAATTATTTGTGCCCTTTTATCTACATTGTTGTATTTTATATTTTATTGTTTACTGTTATTATTTTACTGTCTCGTTCTTGCTTCTTTTTGTTATCTTGTGTTCCTATTTCTTTTGTGTCTTTTATTCGCCTTTTATATGGATTTCATTTGTTTATATTTCGTTGTATCATCGATCATTTTGTATTGTACATAAATTGCTGTTTGTGTTTTTGTTATTTGTTTTTTTTAATGAGATAAAAGGAAGAAACTATCACTTCGTTTTTTTTAAATCGTTCAAAGTTTTCTTGAAGGTTAACCAAGTTTTTCTTTGAATAAAAAATACTTCATGGGTTTGTTGTTGTAGAATTATAGCAAAATCATACCTAAAATGTCGATTTTGTTTAGGTATAATCCAAGTAAAAGGGACGAGATATGTAATGAATAGGGCTTGGCATTCTCGTTGTCAAGGCAAGAACAGCGGTACTCATTAGTGAATTCAACCAACCCGCACTAAACACACAGGCAGCTACTGAATACCTAAATGTCAACAGCTACATTTTCTTGAAAAGATATACAAACATAATTAAGCTAGAGAAAGAGAAAAAACCGAGAATATTCTACCAACTTTGAAGAAAATTGTGCGGTATACGTAATAACGTGTTGTTTAATAAAAGAAAATTGAATCCGTATTGCTACTCTCAACCACTTAATGCAAAGATTATTATTAAAAGAGAACATGTTTGAGTTTGTAAAAAGCGAATTTCTTTCTCTTATTATATATTAGAAAAGTTGGGACTTAAGTGATCTATTTGGAAACGAGGAGGTTTTCATTAATTTGCAATAAAACATATCAACCTAAAATTGAGAAATAAATATCAGGCAATTTGATATTCATTAGTGAATGCGCACTTAAAAAAAACTATTGTACGGTTTTTCCTCGTTCTCTAGGGGTAGTTAGGCCAATAAAAGACACTAGGTAGTTAAAAAAAGTATAATTATAAACAAAAGCAGAGTACTGAACAGAAACATATAAAATTAATGATAGGTAACTAAAAACAAAAGTTACAAAACACCGACACAATAACTACACTAATAGACAATCTTTTAGACAATATCAATTATTATGCTTTTGGCCAGAATTTTATCGAAACTGTTAGAAGCTCATTACCTTGCCATGGGAAGTCTCGATAAATTATTGACCAAGTCGAAATGTTCCGTAAAGAACAGTTAATATTATAACAACATAGAGGCAGTTGCTGCCATCTAGTGGATTTTAGCCGCTACAGAAGATATCATACTAGACAAGGCCTCACAGAGGTATTTAAACTTGTCCAGCTAAATCAACAACGCAGCCCACATACGTGAATTCACGTAAAGCTTAACAATAACAATTATTATGCTTTTGGTCAGAAATTTATCGAAACTGCCAGACACGGATCGTGATTTCGACTTAGTCAGTAATTTGTCGAGACTGCCTATGGCACGCTGATACGCTTATTAATGCCTAATTTTAAACCATTGTCTCCTTCTTCATTATTTATTTTTTTGTTTTAACTTGAACAATTATTCAAATTATGATAAATAATTCTCGTTCTCTCTCTCTCTATCTCTCTCTCTCTCTTTCTCTATCTCTCGTTCTCACACTTATTTGGTAAATAATTATATTGTATAAATAAAACACAAAATATTGAGGATTTTCACAAATTGTTTTTATTTCCACGACAATTGGTTCGGTACACAGTACCTTTTTTCAAGTGGAGTGTTACACTGACAAATATACAAACTACTTTATTGTGTTTCATTCCCACCAGCTACTCGTGCTGGTGGGCGGTCAGTCCCTCCGACCTATACTGTAATAAAAAGGACACGAGGCCCTCTTCAGCCTCCTTGCAGGAATCGTGGGAATGGGTGGGTGGTGTGGTTAGGGGGAGAAAGATGATGCGGACGAAAGAAAGACAGAAGAGAAGTGAAAGATTATCTGTGGAATATTACTGCTCCAACATTTTCCTAAATGATCCAAGAAATCCACAGAAAACATGGACCAGAGCAGCCGGACCCGGGTTCAAACCGGTGACCTCCCTAATGCAAAGAAATGATCTAGAGCACTAGACCACGCCGCTCGGTGACAAATTTGCTTTAAAATAGATTTAAATGTGGTGAAGAATTGAGTTCTAATTGATCATTTAATAATAATTCTGAATTTTTGGTTTTTATTCTATTCATTTCTAACGACTCTAAAATGTTAAGTTTTTCCCTTTATTTAAACTATTTGTAATCTTTACTGAAATTGTGATTTTCCAAAAGTAAATCATTTGCATAATTAGAATTTTGTTTATGATATTCATAACTTTTAAAATGTTCTGTAATTCTTATCTTAAAAATTCTAATTATGCAAATCATTTACTTTTGGAAAATCACAGTTTCTGCAAACATTACAAAATTTTACATAGTTTAAATAAAGGGCAAAAACAACATAAATAGAATAAAAAATAAAAATTTAGAATTATTATTAAATGATCAATTAGAACTCAATTCTTCACCACTTTTAAATCTATTTTAAAGCAACCCCCACCGTAATTGAATGTATATAAGTATAAGACGTAATTTTGTATATTTGTCACTGTAACATTCAACTTGAAAAAAGGTACTGTGTACCGAAAAAATTGTCATGGAAATAAAAATTATTTGTGAGTATCCTCAACATTCTGTGTTTATTTTATTTATACAAAGTGATAATTAATTTTCACCAAGTAAACGCCGAATCCATTACGTAAATAATTATATTCAAAATCTGAGTTTATATATGTATATAGCATCTATATAATATTATATTAAACATATTCTCGTATATAGGTATATATCTATCCATAAATTTAATTTAATTGATTTGGAACTCCGCTTGTGTAGGACACTAAATAATTAGATACAGGTTCGAAAATAATACTATGTCTTCCCTCTGTAATTTACTGAATTAATATATCCAAACCTGTTCCAATTTATTCACATAAACCTATACCTACATAGTCAATTTTGTACATTAGATTTCTTCGTATAGTAGTTATTGATTTCAGTTATGTATTCTTAGAAATAAGTTTTAGATAGTAAGTATTAGTGGTTTCGGAAGTAGAAAAAAGTGTCATTATTATAGTTTTAGAGCGACAAGTACTCCTTAAAATTACATTTGTCATTATAGCCAAAATGTACCAAAAATTGCAATTACATTTTTTGCAACATATTTCGACTGTTTATTCAAACCGAGTGGTACGTTTCAGGAAAACTAAGCGTGTAAGTTATTCGTGTTTGAAGTTTAATTTTTTTCTGAACGCCCTGTATAAACTATGAAGCTTAATTTGGGCGTGACGTTATCCTTAAGAGTTGATTATAATTAATAAAAATTTCAACACTAAACTATTTTTGATGAAAGTTATTATTTTTTATAGTTTGGGTTGTGTTCCGTAAAGTAATTTCGATTTCCACTTTTCAAATTTTTTAATATTATTTGAGTATTTTTGTTGCTCGATCATTAAGAACAAATGGTGTAAAAGATGTTCAAATAACTGAGATTGAACTATGTTTTCGGATATTAGCACTTCCTATGACCATGAGTAAATCAACTTATCATATACTAAAGTTCAAGGTATCTAAGGTACAATTATTGTGAAAGTACATTTTAAATAAATAAAACGACAAATGAGACACTTGGTATAGCTTTTCACAGTTTTTATTATCGGAAGTCGACAATTGTTTCGACAGGGTTTGTCATTATCAAGAGTACGTAGAAATAGTCAACTGAGTATTTTATATACAGGGTTATTCACGCTATACAGCACGGAATATTATGGCCAAAATAAAAGATTTTCAAAAAGTTTACCTTTAAGCTTGAATGGGGGTCTATTATGGTTACTTTTTAAAATTATTTTCATATTATACTGGGCGTTCCAAATGCCCTAAAAGTATCAAAGTTATGCTTTTTTTTAATGGAACCCCCTATATATTATTGCATTTTTGGATTGTCCGAGAAAAATAAGGGGATGTTTTGATAAGGTTTATAATAACTAAACCTTAAGGTTTTTTAAATAATTTGAATTCTATCAAAATCTAACCTAATTTTCATGTTTCAAATGCTTAAGAAGTGTAAGAAGCGAAATTTACAATGAAATGTAACAATAGATCATACTTTATATCCCAATTATAATAAACTCGTCATCTTATATAGGGTGTCCAAAAATTAATACTACTTAAGTAAGAACTTTAAACGTCCTATTTTTTAACATACCAGGAAATGTATTTTTTAATTACCTATCGTTTGGTATTAGTGTTCATAAGCTAAGACTTGGCGTTTCTACAGGAAACGCTAAATATTTGTTTTTTTGCGCCATGTGGAGTTTTTTAAATACCTAAAAGCTCCAATGTATCTAGTTGCCTTTGGTGATTATTGTCGGATATCATTTATTATTGAGGTGCTGCTTATTCAAAATGAAAATTTATCAAAAAAACGAGCGTATTGATATGATTTTTATCCTTGGGGAATGTTATAAGAATTGTCGCATAAAACAATTATTTAGCGTTTCCTGTAAAAACGCGAAGTCTTAGCTTATGAACACTCTAATACCAAACGATAGGTAATTAAAAAATAAGAAGACAGCTACACTTGGCAATGTTTTCACTAATTTTTGTTGCAAAACTCAACAACCGTTTCGGCCAACTGCCATTTTACTTCTGAAAATAGCCTTTGTTGTAATTGTACATGTTACTTTGTTTTAGTAAGCATGATTTCAAATCTGTATCTGAGTGATTGATTTGGCCGCGACGTGTATATCGTAACTGCAAGTGTGTGCGTAATAATTGAGGACATGTTAGCGTATTTGTGTTTCGCGGAGACTTGTTCAAGATTTAACAAAACAGTATATAAGCGGAAAGATGATCGTCGAGAGTGGAGATATAAATTGACGGTCGTGAAAATAATGTCAGAAATAAATCGAGACGCGTAGTAAATAAATAGAAAAGTGAGAAGTGTTATACAGACAGTAACTGCACATAAATAAATAGTGTAATTGGTAGTAAAGTTATGTTTAGTAATAAGTTATTCGTTAGTGTTTCAAAAGTTAATTAGTATTAGTATAAATAAATTGTTGTTCTTGTTTAAATGTCTTCGAGTTTTGATTGTTGAACCCCCGAACGTTACAGTATGAACTAGGATGTATTGCATTGTACCTAATGGAATCACGGTTATATGTATGTTTTAGGCATATATTATTTATATACGTATGATGATAAAGAATGCGTTAGAGTTAATTTATTGTAAGTGACCCATGAGTCTCCATATTCTTAAAGCAGATATTGTGAACCAATTGAATAGAGTCACGAGAGTATCATTAACTAACTAAATTGCTTTCAAGTGGTGGAAAAGCAACTACTGGTAACCTATTATCAGTTTATCTTCATTCTCGTAAGTTAGTTAATTTCCGTATCACGCTCTTGTGTTAGCTGACAAGAAAGGGTGGAAACAAAAGCTATTTACACAAAGCACTATGACAGAAGATCCTTTCTCAAGGCTATAAAACATCAAGTAGCATACACAGCATCATTCAGGGAGAAGCAATGCTTATAACATGTATAAGAGTAATGGGGGGAAACAATTTATACACTTTTGACTTTAATTAAAATTATTTTGAGTCCTTCCATCTCACAAAACAACAAAGCGCTATATTATCAAACCATTTATTACAAAAGCTTCTAATAAGAAGCAATTAGCTTTAACTGAAAGAAAATTCAACCTTATACGCATTCAGAAAATTATGTTCCTTTCTAACATTCTTTCAAGCGTTTCAATTAAATGAATTGTGAAAAATTTGAAAATTATTTGATCTCAGTATATTTCGAAATACGGAAATATGATAAAAAAAGTTAATGTAGCAGACTGATTTAATTTCGTTTAAATTTATTTGTAAGCTTTAATTAATATAATAGAAATTAATGTCATTGAAGAAAAATCATACTAATAATAATATAAATAAAAGTATGGCTTTTATATGTTCCAAAAATGTTTATTGAGAAACTCCAACATTGTTTCGGTATAAGATGCCTTTTTCAAGAGTACATAATAATATAATAAAAATAAAAATACAAAATAAAGTAATAATAAGAGTCTTGTGGTGTTAATGATGGAGGTACCGGAAATAGAATTCCAAATAAAATCGTTTGCAACATTTTTATTCATGCAAAATAAAAAAGTGAATAGCATTTTCAATCTACCCTTACAAATAACTTAATATTCATCATTATGAAAGAAGAGTAACTGTAAAATAATTTCTTACGTTTAGTACCCAATACGTTACTATCCCATATACAAAGATATTTTTTCATTAAAATACCGAGTAGTGTGATTAATATAAAAAATAGATTCAAACGCCTTTTAACACTACAAACAATGTTTATTGATACAACCAAATGTGTACCTTTCGTTTACAAAGTAGTCCTCGGAGTAATTGTTTCTGTTGATTCCATATTTATATTTATAATATAGCCTGTAAAGGCCTTTCTGCCAGCGCCCACCTGATGAGACCCGATAGGTCGAAATCGGTCGTAGGATACGGCTTTCGGTTCATTGTGCCTATTTGTTAGGACGCGTTCAAAATGTGAGATCTTTGATCTTAAAATTTAGACGAATAAGGATTTTAATTCCTTCTTTTTTGAATATTGTAACGAGCCTGTATGTGTGTGTACAAGAGCGGCGGCGAGTTCCGGAAACAGATAAGACGGGTTCCTCGAATACGGCCGTCGGTCGGCGCTTTGATAGAAATGAGTAAACAACAACATAATAGGAGTTCGAGAAAATACTAGAAGATCGTTCCTGATTACTCCAGAACCTTCGATACCTCTATAAATATTAAGTTGTCGACGGTCAAGAACAGTTACAGTTTTAGTTTAGTTTAGTATAGTTTAGTAGTTATAGTTAAAGACACAGTTACGATATACCGAGTGATATAAATAATACATTTACCTTGTCATATAAATAAGTTGTGCATTAGTGTTTAAGTGTTATATAAATAGTGTAAAATAAATATTTGTTTAAATAAATAAGTTGATCTAGAAAATTTGTTACAATGTGTTATATTTTCGTCTAGGAGTCCATCGGAATCAACAGTGTAATTCAATGCCGGTAGGGGTATTAGCCCTCGGAGTAGTTGTTTCTGTTGATTCCATATTTATGTTTATATTTATAATATAGCCTGTAAAGGCCTTTCTGCCAGCGCCCACCTGATGAGACCCGATAGGTTGAAACCGGTCGTGGGATATGGCTTTCGGTTCGTTGTGCCTATTTCTTAGGAGGCGTTCAGAATGTGAGATCTTTGATCTTAAAATTTAGACGAATAAGGATTTTAATGCCTTCTTTTTTGAATAGGAAGTCTATTATTTTAAAAATTTTTTTTGAAAATAATCAGATAATATAGGTGAATTTACCGCTGCATGGATGAATAAATAAAATAAAATACTACCTGACTGTTCGAGTCTCCTTTCATCAATTCGTTTCACTCAAAATTCAGTTTCTTTTTAATGTCAGTTTGTTCAAATAATAATCTCTTTCAAAATCCAAATTGTTTGTTTCGATTTCCAGAAGGGTTTTTTTGTAACCCAATTTAAGAATAGCCTTGTGGTGAAAAGTTTACAAGAATTTTTAAATGATTGACAGCGGCAACACGTCATAAATGTATCTTTATTAGGGCAAGTCCAGGAAGGACCCGAAGCGTTTCGTTTATGGTCTCCGTCAAACCATCACAAAATTCAAGCGAAAGTATATATATTTATGGTTTTTACACTGCCTTTGAATTCCTCTATCTTTACAAGCGTCACTAATCATAAAAATTCATATCATTGTGTAGTTCAAATCCACCATCAATTATGTTATCAAACCACCCCCATTTTGGAAACGAATCATACCTTGTCATCTATAACACTTAGGAAGGGACTCGTCCAATGCGCTCGTCTTACATTTGCATACGAAGGTTATTTAAGTTTTAATTTCAATAGTTTTAAAAAGAGTAAACAGGTTATAGTCAGAGAGAAAAAAGAAAAGAGTTACAGAGTTAATTTTCTGTCCCCTTACACTCAAGAATATTCTTCACCAATACAACATTGTAGATAATAATTGTAAAAGTGCAAATAGTTGTTCAGTAGTTAATAAACAAAACCACAAAATAAACATCTGTGCGATGCCACGGCAATTTTAACATTCCCGGGTTTCTGTCAATTTTTTTTTTCTGGCACAACTCCACAAATTTCTTCAAAATCTTTTGTTTTATATTAAGTATTCATATTTTTTCAAAGCGGTGATGATATGTGTAGATGAGACTTAAAAGAATATATCACTTTCTATTTTTTATTATATCCATATCCCCATTGTTTGTCTATACATTTTTCCCAACTCATTGGTGGTTTTTTTTTCATCCTGTTTTCATAAAAAGAAGCATGGCGGGTGTCTATCCAGTTGCGCACAAACGCCTCCCTCCACCTGTTCATCGGTCTGAAATCGCTCGCCTCCTAGTCATTCTTTAATGACCCAAACATGTGGAAATCACAAATCACAAGGGGTTAGGTCTGGGCTATATGGAGGGTGTTCTAGCTGAGTCCAGTACATTTCACCGATTTGGGCCTGCGTTAAAGCTGCGGTGTGAGGCCTAGCGTTATCGTGCAAGAGTAACACGTCACGAATGGGGTGCGTCCTCCTTTTTCGACTGACTGAGAAAGTTACAGTAGTAGTCTGCATCGACCAACAACACCTCTCTCCAGTCCCAAAAAACCATGGCAAAAACTTTGCCTGCAGACAGACGTGTTTTCGGCTTCACTGGGTTTGATTCATCTTATTTCAGCTGATTTCACATTTTCACGTGTAAGAAACTTAATACTAATTCGTTGCACAACGCTGCTATGTGCCATGCACCTCTTTCTCACTCATTGTGATAGCTATTAACCAAGTGAAAGCAGCAATACGAAGCGTCGTTACCATGCCACCTAATATACCCACTTCAAGTTCCTAACACCCGGATGTGCCTTGAACAACTATCCGGCGCGCAATTTAAAAAGGTTGGTTTATATTTGGTTCACCCTCGTATAATAGAACTCGTACAATCTTGGGACGGAATTCTATAGGTAATAGCTAAAAGAGACACCCCTAATTTGTTAAGCCAGACACGTGTTTCACCCACTTTTTTTGTGAGCAAGGAATCGCGAGACTGTCTCGCTGAAAAAACAGTTTATAATAATTAGGGGTGAGTCTATTTTAACTCTTTTAGTTATTTAGTTACTTACAACACAGCCTCTTTATTTTGGTAATACATATCTAATTTTTTTTAGATTATTAACACAAATAATTTAAGAGCTTTACAAAGTGTGTGTAGCCTATTGTAGTTGTTTACAATATCAATCATGTAGCGTAATTTGTAAAATATTATGTAACTATTTTCGTAAAATTCAGTAACAGAGCACACTGACGATAAAGATTGCTATTCGTGATTCGAACATGCCAGTTTTATTCACAAAATGAAGTTGTTTGTTCAACAAACGTGATTTAGTGCACACTGTGGGGGTTACATTCTACGGAGAAAATTATTAACAGAGCACGAATAATTGAGAATCATTTTCGGCTCCGTATGATTGTCAGGAAATTACTTCGTCCTAATCAAGAACGTTATTTATTAAAGTCTGTTTCTCTTCGAAGCTTTCAATTTATCATCGCTTTCCGCTTGTTCGCATCGTTTCTCTGTCTGCATATTTATTTTAATAACGATAATGAACTAGGAGGAGTGTGTAGAATAACAAATGTGATTCATGAACAAAAACACCTGCGAGCACAAAAATTAATATTTAATTCATAACAAGTAGAAATTAATTACCACAAAATTTCCTATTCTGCTAAGAGGGTCACGTGTGGTAATGATGCCCCGTCTAATGCTACATAAATATTACGGTAATCCTTTAGAGAAAAAACAGTTTTAATATTCTATATGAAAAATTGTATGTCTTTGAAGTATTAAGTTGCCCTTAAAAGTCGGAAAAGCATAAGGGGATTATTTTAATTATTATTTCTTTTTACCACGAAGTCGGTGTTCTGTGAGAATTGTCGACGACATGGTGACGAGAATCAAACAGTTCGAAATCCTGATCTACGTCTAACGGTTTCGACAGATCAGTGACAAAGAATTTTTGTTCTGTTGGATTTTGACAGACCAATGATCAAAAACTTAATCTATTTTTTATGTTTTCTAAATTGTCTAAAAAGAATTCTGATAAAATGGGGTTAATATATTTCACAAACCTACACATACCGATACCGTGATACATGCTTGGTCATTTGACCCAATGACCCATAAACTCGCTGCTTTTAATTCCTTCATTCGCCGTCTAATTAACATACCATTATCCGCACAGCAATATCAAATAGAATTAAATAGGATATGCACAATTGCTGTCAATAACGGCCATAATGTTAATTTAGTCGACCAAATTATCAATAAAAAACTTAAAACAAAAACCTTAAATTCTGTTTACCCGATAATAAAAATGAATACGAATAATTTTTTGATTGTTTTTCTTATTTAGGTGATATCTCGGTAAATGTTAGCAACATTATAAGAAATAGCAATAATAGCTTTATAAGTTTTAGGACTAATAACTCATTAGGTAGACACATCTTTAATAATAAATGTATAACACCTTTAAATCACAGATCTGGAGTCTACTTAGTAAAATGTAATTAACTGTACTAAAGTTTATGTAGATCAAACTGGTAGAAAATTTCAGACTCGTATAAACGAACACTACAAAGGTTTCTATAATAAAAAAGGGGAATACACGTATGCACAACATTTATTAGACAACAATCATGATTTCAATTTGGATTACAAAGTTCTACATGTTCAAAATAAAAGTTTTAAATTAAATATACTAGAGAATTTGGAAATTAATCGATATAATAAAATAGGTCATTTTAAACGACCAATTAGAAATGAACTATTTGCCGCTACTTAATATCAATTTTAATACATTTTGCAACCACTCCTCACCCTCTTACTTTATATTAAATTAAATGTAATAGAAAAGTTTGTAGATTCATCACCTGATGATGCTACGGTGTGGTGAAACAATTGTTGTGTTCTTCAATATAAATATTTTGAAACTAATTTTGTGTTTTTGTTTGTTTAATAGATTCAATTACCTAAATCTAGGAGTTGGCATCATTTCCTTTAATAACTTCATAATATTTAAACAGTCCATTAATAATAATTATCTTAAATAAATCTTACAAATTCACAATAATTAATTTTATATTTTAATTTAAAGTCATTGCACAGATTGCTAAATATTTTTGTCGTGATTGGTAGAGGGAGATACGGCTGGGAAAGAGACAACTAATCAGGATGTATAATAACAACATAGAGGCAATTGCTGCCATCTAGTGGATTTTAGCCGCTATAGAAGATATATTTAAAATTTTCCAGCTAAATCAACAACGCAGCCCTCATACGTGAATCACGTAAAGCTTAATAATAACAATTATTATGCTTTTGGTCAGAAACTTATCGAAACTACCAGACACGGATCGCGATTTCGCTCTTGTTAAAAGCTCATCAGCGTGCCATAGGCAGTGTCGATATCGAGACCACTTGGTCAGTAATTTATCGAGACTACCTATAGCACGCTGATGAGCTGTTAACAACAGCGAAATCGCGATCCGTGTCTGGTAGTTTCAATAAATTTCTGACCAAAAGCATAATAATTATTATTAATGAGGATATGTTAGAGCCAGAAAGAATTTCCATATACATTTCCTATCTAAAGCACGTTGCTATTGTACTCCATGCTGCTTCCATATAATAACCTTTTTTTAAATGAACTCTGTTAATCCAAGTGTTAAAAGGTAATTAAGTTTCATTTTGGGCAGGTTTTTAACGTGTTGCTGTTGTAAAGTAACGCAAAATAATATGCTTCTTTAGAGTTGAGCTTAATTAGAAGCTATTCAAAGTACTCGGATTTGTAGTTTTCAAAAGGTCTGATTGTTATGAACAAAGTAATTTAATCCGAAGCTGGTGCAATCTTCTTTCGCCTTTGGTGTTAAAATCCCACAACTACTTCACAGGAGTGGCCTGATATTCTCTTCTTGTAGCTGTGGCACTCACTGTCACAAGCACTGAAATTACAATCTGTACTCCCAGTCTTACGCCTTCCACGACGAAATGTGAAAAACTAGGTGTTCTTCCCTCAATGCGGAAGAAATGGATTAAATCCGAGGAGATTTTAAACACAAGATAAATTAAACCAAGATTTCAGTTTTACTGAGTTTTCTTGCACACAATTGCTCTCGTTTTACAACTTGTAATTAAACTTTAAACTTCTGACAGAAAATATTGCACTCAGCATTGCAGTTAAGAAGTAACAATGTTGTCAAGCGCAAACATAAAGGAACGCTGCTACACCTATTTCCAGAAGCAGTTAAGAAAACTTAAACACTATGATATATACAATACATAAGTTGTTATAACTATTGATTGTTTGGTTCCGTTATAAGTTTGTATCTGTTGGAAGGGACTAAAAGGGACTGAAATAATAAAAAATATTTTATAAATGCTTGCAAATTGAGATTTACTGTGAATTTGTAAATCGCTTATAAGAAAATTATAACGCTGCATATGATTAACATAATAATTAATATAATTCTTCACCAGGGTAGTTACAAATAATTTGAAAAGTTCTTGGTCGGTAATTTATCGAAACAACCAGACGTGTATCGCGATTTCGATCTTCTTAGACCACATCAGCACGAATGGTCCGTGGTTCAAATATGAATTTGAATATGAAAATGAAGTTATTCGTGTTTGAAGTTTTAAAGCATCGATTTTTTTCTGAACGCTCTGTATAAATGATAAAGCTTAGTTTTGGCATGACGTTATCCTTATGACCTGACTGTAACTAGTAAAAATTTCAACATTCTAAGTCATTTCATTTTTTATGGAAGTTATAATTTTTTATAGTTTGGGTTGCAGTGCAATCTTTTTTCCAATAAATTAAATTATCTCAGAAACTATTCATCGCATTATGGGCATACAAGGTGGCTATTAAAGTCACCTTAAAATTTTATGTTTCATACGAATTTATGGTTAAAAAATATACCATTCCATTTAAAATAGAAAAGTTGACATCAACTTCCAGTATAACCGGAAGTTCCTGACAGTTGAAATTATATTAGTTAAATAGATCATCCTTGATAACCCTTACTCCCATATTTTTAAATCTGCTTCGTTTCTGTAAAACGTCTAATGTACCACTTAGTATGAAAGACCCTGTATAACATGAAAAAATAGAAGTGAAAAACTTTCTAATCGATGATGTTCTTTCATGGTAAATTTCTTCTCCACAAAATTCTTTAGTGCCTTCATAATCGATGTAAGAACATTACTTTTGTCACTTATTTGCTTGAATTTCATAGCCCTGTAGGTAGCCCTTAGTATTTTCTATCTTTTACACTTAATTAGAAATTAATTAATTAATTTATAAAAAACCATAAAGATGAAGCTGTTTATTCTGTGCCACGGTTTGGTAAAATATGCTTTCATTTTCATTGAAATAAAAGAACAGAGAATATGTAACGTCACCCATCACACGTGGCATTCTTTTTATGTATTAGTTCGTTCTTTTACTAGGATAGATAAACGATACAATAGAATAACATAAATGAAATATTTCTGCTCACATATATACATTGTGAATAAGTACAGGAAACCGTTTAAGTGTATTGTTGAAATTCTTTTGAACGTTTCACAAAAATGAATGTGACAATTGGAAGCTCGCAGTTCTTTGATATATTTCGAGAAAGAGACATTATGTGTCAGTCTTTCGGAGCACGCGAAAAACGTCAATAATATGGAGTATGTAGCGGAAGAACAATTTGTGAGCAAACTATGTCACACTTCGGAATAATACTGTCTTTGAAACCACTAGACGTTAAATAAATTGGTATGTCCATGTAAAGGATACATGCTTTTCATCTATAAAGCGAACATACACCTATAAAATGTTTCGTTACACTTTATCGTCATCAACCACATATAAGTGTAGGCAAATCGCTTTTGTAAAACGACGGAATAATCAAATTAGATATAAAAGTCTGTATTTATATACATACGGTTACTACTCACATATATATATATATATATATTGCACGTATCTTTTTATCACATTGCCACAGACTCTAGTATGGTCATATCAAATCATTGTAGATACAATGTAAACTTACAGTCAGCTGTTTGCTTTACAGGGAACTAATTTACATCCGTGGAATATAATAGTTTCGCATGTAAGAAATTAATGTCTATAATGGATTAAAATGTAACAATCAGCAGTAATAAGTGTTAATGTTGGGATTGAAAATAACACTACTTGAGCTCAGTTTATTAAAACTAGTTCATATAAAAACAAATACTTATTATAACTAAAAAGATACTAAAATTTGTAGGTGAAAAAATGAAAGTAACTATTTATTAAGTTCGTAAAGTTCTAATGAGTTCTGATAGCATACTGCTGGTCAATAAAGCAAGTTGTCATAAAGGAAATATACCGACGTACAAAGCTAAATCATTAGAGTAAACAGTAAACAACAATTTTTCTGAACATAATTCTTTGTGATTATTTAATATTTAGGATGCTCCACAATAAATGTACGATTGAAAGTTTGTTAGTATACAATGCGTTCGGAAAATGAATAATATAACTTTTGTTGTTTTAGGTGTGCGAGAACAGTCCCAAAGTTAAATATTCAAGCAGACATGCACAAATGTAAAGTAATAATCTATAACCTTTTCATTCAAATAAACATTAATAAATTGTAAGATTTGTCGTTCAATATTTTAGATAAACATACCGGCAAATGTCTAGACTAAACAATAGGCGAAAGCAATAATCGTATTAGTTTTAATTTTGCATATTCAGTTGTGCCCTTAATAATACATTGGAAAATAAGCAACTGTTTTGTAAAATCGGAAAATAGATCAACTTTGATACTTTTTCCCGCAATAAATCTGCAACAGACATTTCTATATTACAATATACAAATGTAACGATTAAAATGTACAAAGTATTATAATTACTCACTATAACTATGAATGGCAATTTTACTGTAAAATGTGAAAATGTCCTTTAGTTTCAGTGATTTCTAATCTTTAAGTCTGTTTTAAAACTATTGAAAGTTATGCAAGGTAACACTACAAATCCGTTTTTCGTGATGATTCTATGTAAAATTGGTTTAGTAAACATGACAGTGTTTTACTGCTAATGTGAACGGAACAAACAGGAAATTATTTTTCTTGTTTTGTTTGCTACAGATTTTCATCAAATAAGTGTTGTGACGTGTTCAATCACGAAAACACAATTAAGCGAACGAAAACAAGGAAATTTATTAACAACTAAAATTAAATTAACTACAGTTCTGATTAACACAAGTCTACACAACTTTTCACACTAGTAAATCTATTTCTTCCGTCGCCGTATACATCGCCACTACTTATACTCGCGTTTCACTGCCGCCACTCTATGACTATCGCCTGTCTATCGTTCCTGTCACTTGTCAACGCACGATGTAAACAAAACTGACTCGGTCCGCCCAGTGCACTCGAGTTTATAGTTTTCAGCATTTCTTCCAGAACGTTCTACAACCTCCCCGAGTTACTATTGATCGTTGCCAGAATATTCCAGACGTATTTAAGAAGATCGAGAAAATCCATTATCTATTCCAGGAAGGTGATGTTAATTAGGACTGAACCAACACAAACCGCAAGTACAGTTCGTAACAGTATCATGCCAATCAATTATTTTAAAGAGCATAATATTGCTTGGGAATACGTGTTTTTTTCTAATTAATAAATTCTTGGGTACTTTGTACATTTACCGGTCTTGCAATCTGAACTTTGGCCATACCATTGTTAATAGGCTAAAGTGAGAGTAGTTGGATTACCTTCTGCAAAATAGTGCATTGACTTTGATATAGTGTAAACTACAAAAACTCACATATTCTAATAAATAAAAAATTGAAACACGTAACTTATTCGTCTATTCCAGTTAGGGAAGGAGAGTTGCACCATTAGAGGTAGGACAGAGGGTCTTCATCCTTTTATTATTTACTCGTTATAATTTGACAGATGTTATTACAATAAGAAGTACAATCATCATGCAGCCAAATTAAATACAATATACATTTGGATATCCAAAAAAGAAGGAATTATAATCCTTATTCGTCTAAATATTAAGATCAAAGATCTCAAATTTTGAACGCGTTCGACCAAGTAGGCACAACGAACTGAAAGCCATATCCCACGACCGGTTTCGACCTATCGGGTCTCATCAGGTGGGCGTTGGCAGAAATGCTTTTACAGGCTATATTATAAATATAAAAATTTAAATATATATATACACTGTTGGTAGGACTCGTTCAAAATTTGTGATCTTTGATCTTAATATTTAGACGAATAAGGATTTTAATTCCTTCTTTTTTGGATATGTTATATCTTCGTCTAAGAATCCATCGGAATCAACAGTATAATTCAATGCCGGTAGGGGTATTAGCCCTCGGAGTAGTTGTTTCTGTTGATTCCATATTTATATTTAAATTTTTATATTTATAATATACATTTGATTCAATCGTCTTAATTAATTTTACATATTTCTGGCACGATCGCATTTGAAAGTTTTTTTGGTCTCTATATTTTTAGACTTCATCGTTATTTTTTTTCTTTCCGTCTTACTTTTCTAATTCTTTTCTTTTATCAATGTACACTGGTGAATACTTTACTTATACTTATTTCGCGTTAATCTCGAGTATCTTGGTAGTCAATTTTTGATATTTAGTGCATTTGCTGATATGTACAAATGAAAAATTTTTGAAAGTTTTTGCGATTAATTTGAAAATAGTGAACAGGTTAGATCCAAGCTCGAACAAGTTCACTATTCAATTTGATAATAAAACTTTGAAAACGTGCATAAATAGTGGTGCAACTTAATGAAATACACTAGGGTGTCGGACGTGTCCGGTGTATATTTATATCCATTTTATGCATTGCTTAATTTAACTTGGTCCACAAAGAGAAACTAACAGAGGTCTCCTACGCTAACTTAACAACACAAACGTAAATTCAACTGCAGTGCAGTAGGACGTGATGTCACATCTTACATTTAATCTTGATTTGTTAGCAAGAGAATACCAACTATCTGCATTATCCATTTTAAAAAGCTTTACGCTATGATGATTTAATGTCGGTAAAGTTTTATCTACTAAACACGCCCTAACTAGAAAAATACGCAACGACTCTTAAAAACATTGTCATATAAATAATACTTATTACAATTCACAACTTAAATTCGCATTGTTAACATACACAACGCCTATATAAAAAAAAATCAATTTTCATCAATTATGGAATGAAGAAAATCAAACACAATACTTTGCAATGTCACTCAATTTATTAGTATTTCTGACTGGACCGGTTTCGACTTACAAAGTCATTATCAATAGTACTTGATAATGTTACTTACACCTACAATACAACTTAGACGGAGGGGGTTAGTTGTTACCTTTTGGGATTGAAAAGTGGTGTGCATTTAATATCTATCTGGTCATTTAGCAAACTGACGTTTTCTAATTTATTGTATTTAAAAATTTCTAATGACTAGCATATCTAGTTTTTTACCTTTATTTACATAATGCGTTGGTGTTATAATATTGACAAATTTATGGTTATTTTCTCGTGATGTGTTCAGCAAATGTTGAGGAACCAGTTTTTAGTCTAATTGCTTAAATACACACCATTACAAGACTTATATTCTAGTTTATATACCCCTGATTTGTCCATTTTTCTATTTTATCTTTAGTGTTAAATATTAGATTGCTTAATTTTGCATGTGGCTTAAAAGCTATTCTTATATTGACTAGATCTTTTTTTATTATATTTGCAATATTTCCTGTAATACTCCCAAAATATGTTAGTGTCTTATATTGTACATTTTTTTCTCTTATCTTAGGCTACACTCTACGTATTGCTTGTTTATACAATTTTGTATTTAACAATTTATTTATTAGTTTATCATTATAACCATTATTCTTAGCTATTTCCTTTATCATACAAATTTCTTTATTAAAGGCTGTTTTTGATAGTGGGATGGTAATTACTCCATTTATCATAAAATTAAATGCTGCTAACTTATGGCTTATTGGATTATTATTTGTGCTATGTGTTACAGTAACCGTATGTGTCGGTTTTCAAAAGATATCAAATTCTATCCTGTTGTTTATCTTCATTAGTTTTAAATCTAAGAATATGATACTACTATCCTTTTCTATTTCAACCGTAAATTTAATCTTATTGTGCAAGGTATTTAAATAATTCAAGAAATTATCTGATTGTGTGTTTGAACCATTAAATCCTACAATGTCAGTAATAGTAATAAATTGAGTGACATTGCAAAGTATTATGTTTGATTTTATTATATCCTTTAATGAGACAGAATGTTGTACTTTAGGACGAAATGGCTACACCGATTTCGATATTAGCACACCATTCATTATCTAGTGATACCCTGTAGTGAAACAACAATAATAATAGTTTATTCAAAAAATTATCAATTTATTTGTTAAATTACCCCCTCCCTAGCCTTAGCTATATATCTGTATAAATATAAGTCCGATCTGCATTAGTTTAAGTTTATTATACTTCTGAAGAAACATAAGTTAGGCGAAACATATGTGAAGTGTTTTAATATATTGTGGAAATTAAACTGTGTTTCGTGTATTTGTTAAAATGAGTTTCCATCAAGTAAACTCGGATGTGTTAAATCATAATAGTCTATTATACGATAGAAAAAATTTATTGGTAATTTCATAGCTGTTTGAAAATTTCCCTTTGAATAACCAATTGAAATTTGATCATTATCAATAAATAAAAAGTGATCCAGGGCTTTGTTACTTGAAGTTTTGTTATCTATTTTCGGGACACCTTATGTAAAACGAATACTGTGTATGGGTAATTTATATATATATATATATATATATATATGTGTGTGTGTGTGTGTTTGTAGACATTTGTTATATATTGACGATTCATCGATGAAATTTGACTAAAAATTCCAATAAAAATCTGTACCATCATGGACGTGGTACCTACAAAAGGACAAAACCAACTTTTATTCAAAAGGGATGAAATAATGTAAAGCTATTAATCATCCGACAGTAATATTGAAAGTCGAGTAATGAAAAATCGGTCCCTTCCATATATTTTTGTTGTCGGTGTGCCGTTAAGTATTCATATGACAGTTGATGGGTAACCATGCGAATGACATCTAATTAATCATTACGCATTTTCCAGGCTTCAATCCCTGTGAAAACAAGATTTTCTTGCATTTGACGGGCCCCATACATAATCTACTTGTTTACAATTCAACATGTGATAAATACTGTTAGTGTTAGCTATGGGGAATTTGTCGAACAAGATAATACATATGTCACTTTTGAAAATAAAAAAAAACTGTGTTGGTACTGTTATTCCGGGTGTTTAAATCAATTGAAATTGTGTCACAAATAGCATATACATAGACTTAGGTAGATAGGCAGATATATGTTTAGTTTAAAATTAATAACTAATTATTATACTGCTTTCTTGTATTGATAATAAACGTGCAGTTTCACAAAAGTTGCGTTAAAGTTAGTTTAGATTTAATAATTAGTTAATTCTTACGTATTTTAGGAGTAAGTTTAGGGTAGGCTTGTAGTCTACTGTTCATTGTTTTAAACACATTTAAATATAAAGGGTCAGTATTTATATCCATATGGTCAATATGCCTTGGTGGTTAATATTTAAATATGAAGAATCGGTATTTAAATATAAATGGTCAGTAGAAATCTACTTAAATTGAAGAGGTCACTGATTAAATCCATTGATCAGTATTACACTTTTGATGGCATTATGTTAAATATGGTTTTCGGTACGCTGTGCCTACTGTATAGGACGCGTGCGAAATGTGGGATCTGTGATCCTTAAAATTTAAACGAAAAAGGATTTTAACACCTCCTTTTTTTGAATATGTTATATCTTCGTCTAAGAATCCATCGGAATTAACAGTGCAATTCAATGCCGGTAGGGGTATTAGCCACTGGGAGTAGTTGTTTCTGTTGATTCCATATTTATATTTTTATGCATTATGTTAAGATTGGTACTGTCATGTGTAAAAGTAAAAGTAACTCAAAATCAAATCAAATTTTGAATATTGTCTTGTTCTGGTACGTGATCGTGATATTGTCTTGACCTTTTTGTATACTTACCTTAATATATATTGATCTCGTCTTTGCATACATTTGAATTATCAATATTTTGAATGCAAATAATATTAAAATACAAAAATATGCTCCAATAAACTTAATACATTTTCATGCATGGTAGCGCCGGTAGCCGTTATTCCTGATATACCAAAGATTTTGATCAAGCTGACAAATTTCTCGACTTGTTTATCTTAATATTATAATAAAATCTCATATGAGCATCATGTTTGTAATGTCTTTGTTTCCAAGACAAAAGAAGGCAAGACCCATATATTCTTCGTTCTTGCGGCAACTTTAATAGTCACGATCATTTTTCGCTTTCCTTGTATTTGATTTAAAAATGACAGCTCTTAATAAATTTATGAAACCTATAACAATGCGATTTTATTTTGTTTTGTACTTGTCACGAAACAATTGATGAATTTAGGAAATTTAACAATAACAAAGTAACTTTTATAATTCAGCTACGATAAACATTTAAATCGATAGAACAAGAACAATGGAAAATAAAATATTTTGTTAAATTCCTGTTTAAGGAAAATGTAATCGGGTGCTTTTCTTAGACAATACAGCTAATTAATTTCGGATGAGGAGCAGGCAAATTCTTATCATAAAGTAACAACACCAAACCGTATTTGTTTCATTGACCAAACATTCAAAGTTATACCTCTACTTTTAATTGGATGTTTACATAAAGCGTGGAACAAAATTGAATTAATGAAAAAAGCAATTCCTTTCCCTTCAAATATATCTCGGTTAATCGGTAATTTTTAATGAAAAAACACGTGGCCGATCCGAATAAAAGTTTATATCTTTCCCCTAAAAACGATGTCATGACGCCATCTTTACAATCTTTTTTTGCGCGATGACAAGAACTCTGCAACTTTAATGAAAGATCGGAAGTTCTTCTGCCGGAAATATACCAAGAAAAGTAATTTGTAGGAAAAGTGAAGAGTAGCAGTTTAACGAACGGAGTTTGGTTTCACGTTCTGGAATGTTGATTTCCTTCAGGAAATTCATGTCTCAAATTACATTTCCTAACAAGACAATAAACAAAGGTACAATTAAATTTAGTGGAAAAAATCTTTCTTGTATCCATCCACGAATATTTTTAGCCAGTTTCCTCTTATACGCTTTTTATTTGATTCGTTTCATAAATGAATAATTTAATTACTTATTTTAATGAATTTTCCACTGATTTTATATATTTATACAGGTCGTGTACAAAAGCAATTTGTGTTATACAGAAACATACTTTGTACTCTTATGTATCTTAAAAATCGTTATTTTATCTCGTTATGTATTTATACCGCTATATACATTTTTCGTTTCCAATACTTATATCCCTTCTTATACCTTTCAACTGTTTCCGACTACTAAACTATTATGAAATGTTCTGGATTACTTCCGGAATCTTCTCGTTAATTCCGCTGGCCACAGCTGTACGTGTTATATTTAATTTAAAACCCTTCCGTTGTAGGCTATGGTGCAAAGGTAAAATCATGCCGCCAATCGGTTTCTAGCTGAGGCACTTGCTCAAAATCCCGTAACGTGTTCAGTCACGAAAACAACGAAATTTATTAACAACTAAAATTAAAGTAACTACAGTTCTGATTAACACAAGTCTACACAACTTTTTCACACTAGTAAGTCTATTTCTCCCGTCGCCACTACTTATACTCGCGTTTCACTGCCGCCACTCTATGACTAACACTTCTCTATCGCTCCCGACACTTGTCAACGCACGATGTAAACAAAACTAACTCGGTCCGACTAGTAAACTCGCCTTTATAGTTTTCATCCTTCTCGTGT
Source organism: Agrilus biguttatus (assembly GCA_963921985.1). Taxonomy (NCBI): domain Eukaryota; kingdom Metazoa; phylum Arthropoda; class Insecta; order Coleoptera; family Buprestidae; genus Agrilus; species Agrilus biguttatus. Next base: position 11,915,750 of record OY998119.1, on the reverse strand, counting down.
TACTATTGTCTTTTTATTGATCGTTGCTAGAATATTCCAGACGTATCTAGGAAGGCCGAGAATATCCATTATCTTTTCTAGGAAGGTGTTGTTAATTAGGACTGAACCAACACAAACCGCAAGTATAGTTCGTGACAATACGTTTATTGTTAGTAACTTTTACTATAATAGAAAATGCTAATCCAGTTATTATCTTTCAGGTTCAAATTCCCAGGAAAATAACTCATCCCTATATTGTGCTGCAATGTGGAACTGCATGAATTCTTGTAAGTAGTTATATATCCTTTCGTATGTAGTATGTAACATACATACATACACGAAGCTCCGGTAACATATGTACAAATATTGTTTGAATTTTGTAGTGAGATATGACTGACTGACTTAAGAATGCAATATAGTTATACGATGTTAGCTTATCGTTAATATTCGTCGTACAGTAAATTCGATTTCTTATTGTTTTACGATGATATTAATTCAACATGAAACTTTCTCTATGCAAACCATTCAGATCTTCGCGACTATAAGTTTATTCGCTTTGATCCAATATTGAAATTAGTAGGTTGGAATTACGTAAAGGTTACGATTTAAAAAAAGGTGTAGTAAAAATACCTCGTTGTAATTTAGCACACTTTTAGGGAGTAAGCTATTTAATCTATTTTTAGGGTTAGATATTATTACAAACTGAATTTTATAAAGACAATAATTGTTCATTAAAAAAACTCTAATATATCAGAAATTTTTCACAAAGATAAAAGCTATTAATACAACAATTTCATCAAGTTTACCCTAACTTTAAACTAAACCAACATAATGTATTAATCAACTTAAACAGCTGAAGGATTTATTTAAATTGGTACCTATTGAATAAGTTGAAAATGCAGTTGATGAACTTAAAATCAGTTTAACTAGAAAACGTAAACCAATTTATTAAGGGATTAACAAATGGGCTTCACAGTTAATTGCCAACAACGTAGTTTCAAACGAAAATATACCTACGCAGAATTAATTAATTAATATTTATTGATGAAGTCGATACACGTCGGCAGTTATAATTAAAGGGGAAATGTCATTGATTGGTTCTTATATAAACATTTTAGTTTTAGAATATTACATTAAAATTTACAGACCAAATTTGCCTTGGAAAAATATTTTTTCTGTTTAAGGATCCTCTAGACTAATTGATAGCAAATAAAATATTAACAAATCCATAAAGTAAACTTAATTTAATTCAATTTGGAAATCAGAGCCAGATGAGGGTCGTAAGGTAGTTTATTTAAATTATAAAAACCAACACAACATCTTGCCTCTAGTTTTGAGGCTTTATCAAAGTAGGTTTATGTGTTACAAAGCCTCAAAACGAAAGATAAAACGTTGATTGTCGAAATTAAATAAATAACATTACAATCCTCATCTTCCTCATCTGCTTCTGATTTCTAAACTAAGGGGAAGAAGTAGAAAATATACTTAATTTAATTCGTTTAGCTTTTTTCATAATCGCAAAAGGACATTCAGCGCTTAATGTGTTGAGAAAAGAATATATTGATACAGTTGGTTCGCTTGTGTGAAAGAACGGTAAGTAGATGTCAAGGACTCGATAAACAATCACTGAACCGTAAGGCCTGGTCCACACTACAGGTCCGCACACGTTTCTCTCTCGGTACAGTAAAGTATTGATAGGGTATAGGATTATCAGTGAGCTCTTCGATCAATACCGATAGTGTGAACAGATTTTTGTTTAAACATTGCATTAGTGTCTGTCCGGCTTTGGCATTACTAGTATGTGCAGCTAGTAGTGCGAATGTAATAGTAACATAATTTTCCGAAAAATATGGAATTTTTTTTTGGATGTACTGCTCCCACATTCTTCTTTTATACCTGTTTCTCTATATAGAGTAATTAAACTGAAAAACAATATCTTTTGTTAACTACGCAATATTTATGTCCAGCTCTACAGTCTAGTGTGAATCGGGACTAATGATACATTCTTATTCGTGTTTGCAGTTAACGATTTATCTGTAGACGTTTCACGAAGGTCAAATTAATTATCAGCAATAAGAGTTCGAGTTTGATTAACATTATTTATTACAGCCTTTCAACAGAGAGGCTATGGATGCATTCTTTCGTTCTTGTTTTGCATATTTTTTAAAACGGAGACGTGGAATAGTTTAATCATTTTTATATTACATCATTAACGGAAAATCCAATTAGTTAATTTTAACTATAGATTATAATGAATGAAGGGGAATGTTGCAAATAACGTAATTAAAAAACACTGTTACTTAATTTGTTTAATTTGGAAATTCAAAATGCCATTTTCATTTTGAGCAATTAATGAACAATTAGCAGTATAAATTTATTACAAATACCTAAACAATACAGAAGCTCTTTCATTGTTTGTTAAGAACTAAAGCGTATTGTGAAAACAATCGAATATATCCTTGATCTACGAGGTATGTTTATTAATAAGTACTGTTTTGAAATTAATAAAAAACGTGCAAAGGTATCTTAGTCTACTTAGTCTACTTTTCTACGTATTTTTCTTCAATATTGAGACACTTGTCATAAGGTTTAACCAGTTTTCGATCTCATAGAACTCTGCCGTCTGACTGCGTCACAACTGTTTTGACTTCGTCATCATCTTGAAGACGCTGACCACCCAGATGTTTCTTCAAGTGCAGGAACAAATGGTAGTCACTGGGCGCCAGATCAGGGATGTAAGGAGGATGATTTAGAGTTTCCCAGTGAAAAGATGTGATGAGATCTTTGGTCCGATTAGCCACATGCGGACGAGCTTTATCATGCAACAAAACGATGCCCTTGCCTTGCTCAACTTGCCACGTCTTTTGTTCTTTATTGTACGGCGCAGATTGTTTTGTCCGTAAACTGCATAGATCTCAGATCTCACGATAAATATCAATCGGTTTTAGTATTTTAGCACTAGGGAATCGTATAACAGCCCGGACTTCTCAGTCGGAGGGACTCACGATTATCGAAGGCATCTTAAACACTCAGTAAACAACGTAAACAAGGGCGAATCAGACTGTAATGGCGTTAGTGCATAGGTGAGAGATGTAGGTAATCAGTGCGCATGCGCGGAACACTGACCGCAGCACTGCAGCGGCAGAATTTTAAAACGGTACTTACTTAAAAAACATGCCTCGTATTCCACTTGTCACAAAAAAAACCCGCTTCGGTTTAGTCTATATTTGTTAATGAATATTAACAACTATTACGCTCAAAACAGGTAATAAGTAGTCATAGAGAAACCTAGATTACATCTGACAACCTGCTCTTCATACAATTAGCCCGCACAAATAAACAAACAGATACATATATAGATACAGATACATTTTAGGCATGTCCCTGTTACCTTGTATACTAGCGGTCACCAACCAAAACTGAGTAAGATTACAGAAAAATTGAAACAGTTTCATTTAAAATTGATAAATTATTTTAACTTAATATTCAAAATCAAACATTTGACACTCTGATATCAGAGGGATTGTATAAATTGATGAAAAATGGATTTTTATTGCTAAAACAGTAAGCCACCTGAGGGCTACCATTTTCCAACAGATATTTAGAAATATACCAAAAAACAGATAGATATTTCATTTATTTGGATCAAATGCAAAAACTCTTCAAAGCTTATATTGACGTTGACAAAGCGTAGATACAACGAACACCTATCAGTTTGTTGCTATTTTTAATTCCCCAATTCGTTTTTGTTACCGACGTTCGAAAAAACTAAAATAACAACACGAAATGGTTGAAATGCGTAAATTGAAAAAGCATCTCTGACGATTACATTATTAAAAACAGACAAACATTTATGTGACATGTTTTATATTAAAAACCATTTGAGTTAATTAAAAAATAAAATGCTAAGCTCGAATTAACAGGAAGTATACTTGCTTTAAATGATAATGTTATGCCCAAAGAACTGAATAGTCCAATGAGTCGCAAAATTGAAATAATTTAGCTCCCGGATACCTTTATAGTAATCAATAGTACGTATTATAAAATAGTTTTAAAGTACAAACCGTTTGAAATCGAAGCAACTGCAACGAAAAAAAAAATAGTAAAAAAATTCTGTGAAGATTAATTAAGTAACAATTTTGATTGTTAGTTAAACCCTTAATATGAATCTTATCAAGTGATGATCGAATGAATTAACTAGACACAATTGTTTCGTCCTAGTTGGCCGTCCACAAGAGTAAATCGGCAGTAGTACTTTTATTTACCAGGCCCGAACAAAATTGTCGATATTTTATTAGTGAGTGTTTAACAATCTAATCTGCAAAACAAACGGCTGCACTCGAATTCGTCCCAACAAAGTAGGTACTGCTGGGAAAGGTTGGTAATTATGAAAAGTAAATACACGAATTCGCACCCGCGACAGTTTTATTGGAAATTCCCAGAAAAGCACAAAATAAAGCAGAATAACGTACATGGTTGCCACGTATCATCGAAGTATATTTCTTCTTGTAATACTTTTGTAAATTGGAATAAAGGACAGTGGTAAATATCATATATGAATTTTATTTTGTTAAAATGTAAAAATGAGGTAACAATAATATTAAATATTAATTAAACTTTACCATAACCGTGGGAGCCAATTCGTGTATAATTAAAAAAGGATTGCTTTTCGAACGGGTACGAATTCCTGTTGCTAATAAGCGCTAATTACATCTTGGGGAAGAATCGAAGTGCACCCAAACAAACACGTATAGTTAGAAAATTTTTTATTGAATACTATATATATTTCGGCACACAGTGCCTTCTTCAGGTGTAGAAGTAATATAAACTGAACCTAAAATATTTTGACTTATATATTAAACTTAATAGCTAAAAAGAGAAGGGGTTGAAAAACTAAATATTCAATAGTGGGGTATATACAACGTCTGTTTAATCATTCAGAATAACTCCTAATTTATTAAATTTGTTTATTACCATTGACTCTAGTAAATTTAATTTTATTCCTTTCTTTTCTAAGTGTAAAATTTTGAAACTATCACTAAACCTGTGTTTATTAACTAACAAATATTCTGCATACGTAAAATTAGAGTTCTTATTTTCATAAACTTTTTTGTGTTCTTTAAGCCTTTCATATTCCACTATTAAATTTTTTGTTTTTCAACCCGTTCTCTCTTTCGCTATTAAGTTTACTATATAAGTCAAAATGTTTTAGTTTTAGTTTATATTACTTCTACACCTGAAGAAGGCACAGTGTGCCGAAATATATATTGTGTTCAAGAAAAGTGTTTGTAACTATACATTAAACGCTTCATCTATTTAATCTAATTTACTTTTTTTCTGTATTAAAATATGTTTCATTAAATATGTAGCGTCTAGTGTTTAAATTGTACTAAGTATTAAAACTACGTGGGTTCAGAGGCAATAAACAAAGATATTCAGAACATATGTATAATAAAATTATTTAAAAAAATGTTACACATTTTAGGTAAAATAATATTAAACAGGTATTGAAAGGGTTCATTCTACATAGGGAGTGTTTACCATTTTCTAATGAGTAAATGAGAGGAACATTGAGGTCAACTTAAGGTGAAGACTGATCACCATTTTGGTCATTGAGCCGTTTATAGATACAGTGGAAACTCGATTAACCGGACTAACTGTCGTTGTAAGGCATTCAGATAATCGAAAATCCGGATAATCGAATGTATGAAGAAAAGCGGGTTTTGTGCATGTAGTACACAATATTATGTGTTTATTAAAAACAAAAAATACATATCAACGAAAATCAATGTTTATTAAGAAATTATTAAGAAATACATTTTCCAACATACCATTTATACACTTATTTATGTATGTACATATATATTTTCTTAGATTACATACATATGTAATAGATAGATATTAAAACACGTTCATGCTTGCATAAATTCAACTTGTAGGTACATACAATTGGTCGCAGTTGGTAGTCTGGATAATCGCGAATCCGTTTAGCTGAGGGCCGGATAATCGAGTTTCTACTATATTAATACCATATCTGGACGAAATTCAACCAATTTTCTTTCAATTACTTTTTTAATTTGGTTAAAGCGTTTTGTATTGGGAAATGAAAATAATATATATTTCACGATTATACTAATGATTTAACCTCAACTTTTGACAATTTAAAACAACCACAAACATATAATTATAACAATCGGAATAATTCGTAAATATTCGGATTTATTCGTATGTGCCCTGGGCAGTTTCTCACTAGAGATGTAGACGGCCCTCGCTCGATTTCAGGTCAATGCAATACCTTTTTTACTTTTTCACCCCGAGAAAACCCTGTACAAACATCGAAGTTCACTTATTAATATGAAAACCAAAATAGCCAAACGATAAAAAGTATCAGCCAATAGTATCCGAAAGTTATTCTAATTCATCAGCCTTTGATCGTTAACCAAAAACAGTAGAGCCACCTAACTGGTAGCTGTTATACAAAAATCAATTAATATATACACAAGAATAACATAAAGTAAATTTGTTTCTTAAATTGGTCTCATTTTACGATTATTTTTATTGCATCCGGGTCATGCACCTAGAAATTATTACCGTCAATAATTATAATGTCAACTTCCAATTTATTGTGTTTGAGGTAACAATTACAGGAGTTACCGCAATTGCCATCCTTGTACCAATTATTTTTATTTCTAAAATAGACTTTTTACTTGCAACCTTTTCAACCTTGTAATCGTTGTTGCAAATCTATTTGTTACACAATTTCTTTTTATAACAAATTTCCTTCTAAAGGCGGTGAGTTTAAATCCAACGATCCAATTTTGCATGGAAAATTTACAATTTAAAGAGACTATTAAAATTGTTTGCCAACGAAAGGAAAAATTCTGTTTTATTTAATTAGGTTATTGGCCCTGTATTTTTTATTGGATTAATGTAATATATGAAAAATTCGATCCCAATTTAATTGAGTTACCTTGGGACAAAAGAAAACAAAACAGTATAGATTAAAAACAATCCTTCAAATGTAATATTATACAAAGGTAAACAGCCGACAAAAAACAGATGAAGAAAGAAAAGCGAGAAAAACTCATGATAAAAACAACTGACTTGCGACTATTTGAACCATCATGTTTACTCGACTTATTGTGAAAAACTTCGTTGTTATGGTGACCACCGAAGCGTGCAACTTAAAAATTAGCATCAAATCATTACAACATTATTGCGCATTTGATGTCGTTGCCTTATAGTACGTAATTTAAAGTATTTGTTGAACAATTTATTGCCTTTATGCTACATCAATGAGCTTGTAAAGAGGTTGAAATAAGAAGCTTATCACTAACAAGAAGAAATAAATGTTTCGATTTTTTTGGAATTCGCCACCTTCAATTAAATTTTAGTTTTGCAACTTTCCAATATAATTATTTTTTATATTCTAAGGAAACGTACATTGTAAGAAAATGATTTTTTTTTTTGAAACATTAAGAATAATTTGTTGGTATAATAGAAAATAATTTTTCCTTAAATTATAAATATACGTTTTACTTTTTCCCATATGAGTACAGAGACATTATCAAAATTTAATTCTGCACTGCAAGCATTTTTTTCATATATTTATAAAGATTTAACGTTTTAAACTTTAAGCAATCACTTTTAATTTGTACAATAATAATATCTTTCATTCAATCTAACAATATTTCAAAATTTAGAAAAGAGTTTTTTTTTATTTATTACATTACACATTTAATTTATGACTAGGGAATTAATTTTCCTACAGGCCATACCAATTAAAACGTTTGTTAATTACTTATAAAAATCGCAGATTATTTGCATTAGCTTCTTCCTTCATTAGATAAACAGATATGTTTGCATATTTGTTATCTTAAGTTGATTCAAGGCTTAAGTAATTAAATTATCCTGCTGAACGTGTAGGGAAACCAAGTTTAAATAAAGTATGTGCGAAAGTAAAGCAGTGAAAATGAAAATTTAATTCTATTCTAAAAGCCAGTGCTTCTTAAGCCAAAGAAATTGGTACCTGCGTGTTGAGTTGAGTTGACCAAGAAATTATTTTGTTGTAAGAGTTCAGAAGTTGCGTGGAATTACGTTAAATGATCAGCAAACAGTAGCACATGGTGACGTAACGACAATTGAGAAAGAACTAAAGGCAAAACCCGAGTGAGCTAGCTGTATAACAGCGATATACTAAATCCAAATGTATTTCGTCCTAACCTGTCCAATAGCACGCGAGATTCGCGACCGAGCGCAGTCGCTATTTATATCGACCAAGATACCAACGTTGCCATTACCGAAACAACTGCACTAGATTTAGTGCTGATTAGATTTATTCTTTATTACTAGTATCCAAAAAAAGGACCAAATTACGTGGTACTTAGTAGTACCGTCAGTCGGATTAAAGTAACTTCAACGCTTCAACAGAAACGAACCTCTAACCGAAAGTCGAAAAGCTGTCGAGACTTGCGCTGCACCTACATTTCTTGTAAAATTTCTGAACACGAGCAAAACTGAACCAAAATCTAAAAAATCTCTGACGCACAGTTGGATGCAGACCTTTGAAACATGATATATATGGATCATATGTATAAGTATCTAACTAAACTTGAACTTATATTTTCCTTAGACATAGTTAAAAACCATCTCGTTGATATCAGCTTTAAAACAAGAGAAACCATACTACAATTTGTTCATTTGTTCGTGAGCTATGAAATCACAAACAGACACACAATGTCCTCAAAATAGGAGTCTTCGATAGGTTAATCCTTCTCAGATGTGACTTCTCAAAACTGACCAAAACAAATAGAGCTACACCATCTACAATTTCTAAAAAGCGGCGTGATCTAGTGCTCTAGATCATTGCTTAGTATTCGAGAGGTCACCGGTTAAAACTCGGGTCCAACTGCTCTGGTCGAAGTTTTCTGTGATTTCTTTGGATCATTTAGGCAAATGCTGGGGCAGTAATATTCCACAAATAATCTTTTGCTTCTCTTTTGTCTTCATTTCGTCCGTCTCATCTTTCTCTCCCTAACCACACCACCCACCCATTCCCACGATTCCTGCAAAGAGGCTGAAGAGGGCCTTACGCCCTACCCTCCAGCTTTGCACTGCAGTGTAGGTCGGAGGGACTCGTGCTGGTGGGAATGAAACACAAAAAAGTTTTTTTTTTACATAAATATAATTTGACTTTATAAGGTTACCTAATACGCATTTGTTAAGTTTTACAAGGGCAAAATTTTACATCTTATCCTGTATTGAGCGTTTTAAGTATATATATATTTGAGCAGCTGAACTGTTGTCCGCCATCAAGCAATTCCTTTAATTATAATCGTTCGTCAAATACAACTAAACATCTAACAGTGGAAATACATACATGCTTTTGAGTATATATTTGACAATGCCTTTTGGCAATATCGGTTTTATAAACATTGACTGAAAATCCTGATTTTTGTAGATGCTTTTTCATTTACTAACTTCGTTTATGACAAACTCTGGTTATTTTGATCCTAAATGTGAATCAGCAATGTTTATCAATTAACCAAAAAAACCTTTAATTTCTGTTTCATACCTGCTCAACATTTTGATAGTCTGGTTATAAATTTTACATTTGGATAAACTTTTGGGAAAGTTGTGTTAGCTCTTTAGTTTATCAATACTGGTATGGTACTATAAGAACACATTCTGGAATTTATAATAATTCGAAAAGTTTATTAAAATTGTACATTTTTGAAAATAAAAATGGCAACGTTGCCTTGGCGCAGTGAAATGAGCGAAAATCAACTCACGAACGGCACGCAAATACGTGAAACGGTGAATGTCAGCCAGCTGCGGTCGAAGGAAGGAAGAAGGACCTCGATTCTGAAACAAGTTCGTTTGTTTCTCGCATCACTTAATTTTGTACGACCTTTGAAACCAGTCATTGGTATAGCAGCGGGACTAAAAATTCGAAAGCTTTTAGGCAGATAACTTTTAAGCTCTAAAATAATTAATGCAGTTTTCGAACAAAAAAAAAAACGAAAAGAAAAACGGACGCGCTTTTTAATTCCAACTATTAAATGAAATTCGTTGCGACGACTGAACCATCGAACAGCTGTCATAGATTATAATTTGACTCGCGTGAAAAAAAATAGGGATTTCTAAGTACCACAAAATAATCAAATATAACATATAAAAAAATAATTAAAAATTTTATTTTTCTAAAAAATATGTTAATATTAATAGTAAGGGAGGGAATTATATATTGATATTGAACGATCTAAGTTTTATAAAGGATGTCAGAAAAAAACAACAATTTCGTTTTGTCATTTTTGGTTGCTATGAACACAAATTAGTATAGATTTTGCGGAAAAATCATAGAGTAAAAAATATTTAATATTGAATAGTAGAACTCAAGAATGACAACACAAAAAAATAAGTCATTTATATCGAAAGCGAGATATTTAACTTGGGTAACGTTTCTTGGAGCCTTTTTTGCTTATCTTCTGAATTTTAAGATAAATATAAATATGGAATCAACAGAAACAACTACTCCGAGGGCTAATACCCCTACCGACATTGAATTACACTATTGACTCGGGAAGATTATTAAAAGAAGATACAAAAGATATTAAAAAAAAAGGAATTAAAATCCTTATTCGTCTAACTATTTAGGATCCCAGATCCCACATTTGGAACGCGTCCTACCAAGTAGGCACAGCGAACCGAATGCCATATCCCACGACCAGTTTCGACCTATCGGGTCTCATAAGGTGGGCGCTGGCAGAATGGCCTTTACAGTCAATATGATAAATATAAATATGGAATCAACAGAAACAACTACTCCTAGGTCTAATACCCCTACCGGCATTGAATTACACTGTTGATTCGGGAAGATTCTTAAACGAAGATACAAAAGATATCCAAAATCTTCGTTTAAGAATCTTTCCGAATCAACAGTGTAATTCAATGCAGGTAGGGGTATTAGCCCTTGCAGTAGTTATTTCTGTTGAGTCTATATTTATATTTATATTTATCGTATAGCCTGTAAGGGCCTTTCTGCCAGAGCCCACCTGATGAGATCCAATAGATCGAAACCGGTCGTGGGATATGACCTTCGGTTCTCTGTGCCTACTTGGTAGGACGCGTTCCAAATGTGAGATCTTTGATCTTAATATTTAGACGAATAAGGATTTTAATTCCTTCTTTTCTGAATATGTTATATCTTCGTCTAATAATCCATCGGAATCAACAGTGTAATTCAATGCCGGTAGGGGTATTAGCCCTCGGAGTAGTTGTTTCTGTTGATTCCATATTTATATTTAAATTTTTATATTTATAATATACATTTGATTCAATCGTCTTAATTAATTTTACGTATTTCTGGCACGATCGCATTTGAAAGTTTTTTTGCTCTCTGTATTTTTAGACTTCATCGTTATTCTTTTTCTTTCGTATTTTAAGAACTGGGAAATATATCATATTACTCTTTTTAAAGGTTATAGAACTGATATTTGGAGAAGATTCCCTCTAAACTGCATAGGTGTACTGCATACAGTATAAATATTTTTTCGAAACTCCGAAAAATGGATAAACATAAAAAACTTCAAGTGAAAAATCTCGCTTCCGACATAAATGATGTCATATACGTTTTTGTCATTTTTAAGTTCTACGATACCAAATTAGTCTAGAAATAAGTTTTCAGTAAAATCATGGAGCAAAAAATATTCTGTTATTGAAATTTCTACGTAATAAAAAATTTATAAAAAAACTTTTGGTCCTTCATGTTGCTGAGAAGTTATTTATAGACTATCTTGGTGTTCTAGAACTCAAAAATGGGAAAAAATGTAGGTTAAAGAACTCCTGAAGAGTTTAACTAAAGGAATTGTAAACAATTTTCAATTTTGATTTTTAGTCATAGAAATTGGTTTTCTATTGTATTTTCATCTTTATAAACAGTTCATTTGAATTAATGTAAGCTTTCGAATGTTTTGATTAATTGAATAGTGAGCCAGATTTTCCTGGTTATTCAGTTGTTATGTTCATACGTGGTCATATCAGCTGGAACGCTTTCCTATGCTAATTGTCAGATGTACACCATTAATAGAGAACTTGAATAATCAAATCAGAATTTCCAAATCGATTTTCAACTCCCATTGAGGAAACGGTACCACTTAACAGCATGCACAAGTAATGTAAACCGACAAATGGAACGATGAAAATCGATATGGGAAAATGCAAACAATAAAGTTGGTCCATAAATACACAAATAGAACTCACTAATGCCTAGAATATTTTTAGTAAAAGGAGGATTATAGAAAGTGACTATTACGTAACAGGTAAATAAAATTAATAGACGGAGAACTTCAATATTTTATTAAATTATCCACCAGAGCTTTTCTAATAAAGAATTATAGAACAGCCTTATAAATTTTCTGCCCTTCCAAAGGAGGATTACAAGTTGAAGGGTCTAAATCTTAATTAGATAATTTACTCCACTTGTTTACATGATAATATGCATCTTATTATACTCTGAAAGGATTGACCATACACGTTCACTGAAAATAGTCTACAGTCGTATTTAAAGAGTGGAAGCTTTTATTATAGCTAAAATATGCATTTCAAATATTGAGTGGAAGACTACGTCAAATAAGTATAATTTATTAATCGGAGTAAATCATTTCTAGATAGAGGTTATTATTTATTGATGTGTAATAACCTATTTTTATTCTTTTCTTGCACACGAAACTATTAATACTTAATGAAGTTGTTACGTTTATGACTTGACTTGTGGTTAACCGTATTCACGCCTGTAGTAAATTTTATATTTATAATGCCTCTTCGTGACGTAGTCGTCAATTTTGCCAAATTCATTTATTTAACAAAAGATGCGTAGTTACAGGGTGTATTAAGAATTTTGTGAGATACCGTAAGTATTGTGTAGGAACACATGAAATGTCCCGGGCCTAACAAAGAAAACACGTTTTCTTTTTTGTTCAAAATTCGCTTTATTCATCAACGTAATCTCCATCAAGAGCAACACAATCATTTCAGCGCCGCTCTAACATTTCAATACCACTTTGGTAGAGTAATTTATCTTTTGCCTCAAAACAAGCCTCAGCCTCAGCATCAGCGATAACCTTTTCATTCGAGTGAAATTTTTTTGCCGGCGATCATTTTTTTGAGGTCTACGAACAGCCAGTAGTCGCTAGTAGTAGTATCCAAATCTGGAGAATGCGGTGGATGTGGAAACAATTCGAAGTTCAATTCATGTAGTTTTGCCATTGTTTTGATGACAAATGACTTGTGACACGGTACGCTGTCTTCGTTTCTTTGCCATTTCGGCTTTCAAACATTCCATTAACGCTATATAATTACTGCAATTCACTCCCCACTTCCCTTCTCAACAATGTCGATGAATATTACACCACGCACATCGTATCCCAATATACCGAGGCCATAACCTTTCCAGCTGATTGTTGTGCTTTCGACGAGCTTTTGCGCTTTGGACGAGGTTCACCAATTGCTGTCCAATCAGATGATGATCGTTTTGATTCCGGAGTGAAGTGATGGATCCATGTTTCACCTATTGTCACATATCGACGCAAAAATTCCGGTTTACGTTACGTTTACGTTTAAACATGGCCGAACACCGAACACTGCTCAGAATCATCACGTTCTTGCTTTGTCTATGTTCTGTCAACATTGGGCAAACGCGGCAGCCAGTCATGAATATAAAGCCAACACATTCTTTTGATATTTTTATGATGTCAGCTAACTCACGCAATTTCACTTTTCGATTTTGTGGATTTTTTTATGTTTTCTAGTGTTACCGCCTCATTTGGACATCCAATGCGTTCTGCATCATCGGTATCTCTACGACCACGTTTGAAGTCAGCAAACCAACCTTTTATTTTGTTTCGGTTATATCTGATGGAACGGAGTCTCCATAACACTTTTCAAGCCATTGCTTCACTTGAACGGTATTTTTTCCCATCAAAAAGAAGTGTAAAAGTAAAACATGAAATGGTTTTTGATTGATTGTTTTGAAAATAACAACAGTAGCTAGATAAAGTCACTCTTAACACAATAACTCACAAACTAATCAATATAATCATGAAATTTTAACAGCTGTCTTTTGAAGATTAGTGCTAATTGAAAAAGAGGCGAATGCAATAAAACTAGCGCCATCTATGTGTTATGCCTCCGACTTTTCAGCCCACGTGTTATTTTTTTGAGTATAATAATTTCTTAATTTCCAAAAATTTGAGCAAAGTTAGATTATTACTTTTTGGTTAGCAATGGATAGGATTAAATTCATTTTAATGTATGTTATAACTTTTCTGTTTGCAATCCTATAGCCTAAGTTTTTGTAGTTGACATGTTGCGATTAAAAGAAACATCCTGTATATCAAAAGTAGACGCGTTTGTTGGTTACATTCCTTAGTCAGGTAATTTCATAAATGTGTATCATGAGAGGAGACAGCTCCACAAATTTGCATTACAAACCTATTTATACGATAGTACTATGGAGACGTTAGCATTACTATATAGTCAAGGTTTACATCATATTTATTGTAGTATATAAATCTTGGATATTTTTAATAGAACGAAATGTTATTATGTATATTACAAAATTGAAAATACAAATGTTTTTTCCCAAGAATTTTATGCACTGGTCTCTACTTTTGCGACTGTCGCTCTCGTACCTTTTATGACGGAGCATCCTAATAAATTATTCCTTGAAAATCCCCCAAAATATAGATTAACCCTTATTAAGGTCCACTGTACTGTTGAATTAACTTTGTTTTATAACGCTTATTTAGCTTCCGTAGTAAATTAAATTACTTTTAATTATATTTCTCGTTTAATAGCCTGCACTCACAAATTGTGCAATTAATTTTCTGAGTTATGTGCTTCAAGGATAATTAATTTAATGCTGCAAAAACTAAACAAAACATTAATTGCTTCCTCTGTAGCAGAATCTTTCATTTAGTTAATGATTATCGCTCCGAAATCGATATTTGTTTTTCGTCGCATTTAATGATCCGAATGCTAACTTTACTGTCGAAAGATTCACCGATAATTTGAGTAAAAATGACTAATTAAAGAAAATTTCGGCTATCATCCACATGAAATGTTTGTATGTGGATGGTGTGTAACTTGTAGGAATATTTTATCAATAAGGAAAATTGATTTCAAGATAAATTAAAGATTATACTAATCACTGTACAATCATTAAAAATTGCGTTTACATCATCGCTATAGTGGGGACTCCATCTTAAAAAGATTCCAATGAATTCTCCTGCCTTCGTGTTGTCACAACTAACGAACCAACAAAAAAATGTCACACTGAAGAAACACTCTGTTCATGTGTTTTCTCTTTTTTACTAGAACATCAACGATCCAGGTATAACAGATAGGCTAAAAGGTTCGTAGGCTAGCATAGAAAAAAAAATATTTTTTTTTTGATAGACTGATTTTATTATTCAATATAGTTCCCGTTGATGGCTATACAACGACTATAGCGGTCATACAATTATTTGATACAATTTTTATAATACGATTTGTCTTTAGCCTCAAAATAGGCTTCAGTTTCGGCGATTACCTCTTCATCGGCGCGAAATTTCTGTTCACCGAGCATCCCCTTGAGGTCTGAGAACAAAAAAAATTCGCTGGGGGCCAGATCTGGAGAGTACGGTGGATGCGGAAGCAATTCGAAGCCCAATTCATGGAATTTTGCAATCGATGTCATTTATTTGTGACACGGTACATTGTCTTAATGAAACAGCACTTTCTTTTTCTTCAAATGAGGCCCCTTTCCCGTGATTTCGTATTTTAAACGCTCCAATAACGCTACGTAGTAGTCGCTGTTTATGGTTTTCCCCTTTTTAAGATAGTCGACAGTCAATGAATATTATACCATGAGCATCCCAGAATACCGGTTCTATAACTTTGCCAGCCGACTATTCCGTCTTTCTACGCTTTGGAGTCGGTTCATCACGTGCAGTCCACTCGGCTGACTGTCGATTGCACTCCGGTGTGAAATGATGGAGCCATGTTTCATCTATCGTCACATATCGACGCAGAAATTCGGATTTAGAATCATCGATACGTTGTTGTTTTTGGCCGATTGTGAGCTCGCGCGGCACCCACATTGTGCAGAGCTTTCGCATAACCAAATATTTATTCACGATATAATCAGCACGTTCCTTTGATATCTTTAGGGTCTCAGCTATCTCAATCAACTTCACTTTACGGTTATCAAAAATTATTTTGTGGACTTTTTTGATGTTTTCGTCGGTAACAGCCTCTTTGGGGAGTCCACTGCGTGCATCGTTCTCGGTGCTCATTTCGCCTCGTTTAAATTTAGCAAACAACTTTTCCACGGTTGATTTTCCTGGTGCAAAGTCCGAATAGTTTATCAAGTCAAGCCTTGGTTTCAACAGTATTTTTTTTCGCCAAAAAGCAATGCTTTAATAACACACGGAATGCCTTTTTATCCATTTTTTCAAAGTAACAAAATTTCTTTCACTAAAAATGCTATAACTCAGATACTAATAGTGCAACAGCTGTCAAATTTATACACGCGTCTTTGGAAGGTTAGGGCTAACTAAAAATCATATGGATTTGATACTAGTAGCGCCATCTACGGGTCAGCCTACGAACTTTTCAGCCCGCCTGGTATATATCAATAGTTACATCGTTTTAATTAATATTTATATTAATATATATAATTAAAATACTTTATTTTGCGCGGAACATACGTTTTCACTTAATTATTTGTACTTTATACGAAATATGAGGCAGCACGAAAAATAGAATACGTACTTACTCGTTGTTTAATTGCTCAACACGCAATTTTTCAATAATGTTACTATACATGAGGTTGTGACGCTAAAGGTGAAACAAATCAATCAAATCTTAACCGCCTACTTCATGGAGGTAGTGATCAGTTAGTAGCTGTGAGTGATTGTTAATCAAATGTGTTTTGCTGACGGCTTAGAATTAAAATAGTGACATGACAAATACATACATGATTTACATTTAAATTTAATATGGTAAGTGTAATTGATTTACATTATTTATTCTACCTTATTACAGTTTCTTCGATAAATTATTTTTGTTGTTTCGAATCTCTTAGGACTTTTAGGATTTATGCAGTTGAAGTTTTAAGTCCATAATTTATTGCCATCAAATAGCAAACGCGGAAATAACGAAGTGTACACAAAAATATTTTATAATTAAACTGGCTTTTAAACGGTTTATTGCAACTAGACCTACTAATTTCAAGATTTATTATATAGTTATGGTGCAGGTCTGCCTTAACTCTTGTAGGTAGGTACTTAAATATTATTTTCATAATATCAAAAATATTAATCAAATATAAACGCTAAATAAGTTAGTACATTCGAACTTTCACCCATATTATTTGGTAAAAAACAATAATTAACTTTTATTAACAAACCTCCATCGTTGATAAAAATGCTGCAATATTGTTTTTCTTTATGTATTATTTTAATAGAAGAAAACACTTGGAAATATTTCACTTAAATTTATTAACAAACTCTACACGTGTTTCGCCTTTTTATGGCATGAGTTATTGAGTTAAAAGTTACTAGTTACTAAATCTAAACTAAAGTAGTTCCAATTTATACATCTCTATCTTACACTAAATTTGGATCAAGGAGCGGGTTGCTTTCGAACATGATTTGGTCGTCGGCTAGGGCTTTCTTAATTTCTAATATTTCATATTTTTCTAATATTTCATATTTATCTAATATTAGAAATTAAGAAAGCCCTAAATTGTAAAAAGAAACAAGCCAACGACCAAATCATGTTCGGAAGCAACCCCCTCCTTGATCCAAATTTAGTGTAAGATGTGAAATGTATAAATAGCTTTTAACTTAATAACTCTTGAAGATACTATAAAAAGGCGAAACACGTGTAGAGTTTGTTAATAAATTTAAGTGAAATATTTCTAAGTGTTTTCTTCTATTAAAATAATTTTTATTAAACATGTTTCACCAAGTGTTAACGGCAGACAGTTTCAATTGATTATGTTTTATCGAAAAACGATTCCTTCAAAATTTCTGAGATGTAGGTATGTACATACGTACATATTTCCTTTAAATTGTATTAACTTGAAACAAAACTAAATTAATTTAAAAAGTTATTTGCAAAATTATATAAATAATTATTATAAAAAAATGTTTTATAATACTCAGTCAGTAGACGTGGAATATGTCGTTAAATACTAATTATTTAATAAAGTACTCAAGTTGCGAATAAGAAAGGGTATGCAAATAAGATAAACTTTGAAATAAATTTGCACTTCGCGTCGGCTCATAATGACCGTTATAGCTCTCATTTGCAGTAACAAATGAACCCGTTCTGAAAACTTAACGGAAGTTTCGAGTTTTGTACGAATAATCATCTACACTGCAACTTTTATTCGTAATGAAGGAAGTGCGACGTAACCGTCTGTGCGGTGTTAACAGAAACTTTGTGCCAAGCGCATTTTCGTTCCAAATAACTTCCTTACAGGAGGATATACGTCTCCAGCGTGAAATCCATTTACAATCTAATTTTTATGTTTTTTCCGACATCACATTTCAGCATTGTCATTGGTGGTAGGTATACATATATATACATATTGTGTATATGCAGCCGTGTTCAAAACAAGTGAAGCTAGGCAACCTAAATGTAACAATAGGCAACCCGAATACAAGAAAACTAAGCTTTTCAAATTAGAAATGAACTTCGATTCTTTTATGCGGCTTTAGTTGTTTAGCTCTGTGTAGATATCCAATAATGAAATTGACAATGAATCAACTCAGCTGTAATTTTTTGTACTTCCATAATAACATTAAAAAAACATAAAAAGGTTACAAACTTTTATTGATAAAGCACAATAATATTATTTCACCATACAATGGATTCCTCGGGTGGAAATATAATGACTTAAAACTAAATACAAAAATTTTTAGGGTAATCGCTTATAACTTTCCATATTAAACAAACAAAAACACAAAGTTAGTTTCAACATATTTATATTGAAGAACACAACATTTGTTCACCACACCGTGACATCATCAGGTTATAAATATACAAGCTTGTCTATTACATTTAATTTTATATGAACTAAGATGGTGGGGGGTGGTTACAAAATGTATTAAGTAGCGGCGAATTGTTCACTTCTAATTGGTCGTTTAAAATGATACCTATTTTATTATATCGATTAATTTCCAAATTCACTTCAAACTATAAATACAAAATCCTTAAATACTATTCAAAGGGGGAAATTGAGAAGGAAAACAAATTACAAACACTAAAGATTTAATAAAAGGGAATTATTTATCTCGGATTGGTCATTTAATATTAAACCTAATCTATTTAATTTGTTGATTTTCATACATTCTAGTAAATTTAATTTGGTACCTTTATTTTCTGTGTGCAATATTTTAAAATTAACATCAAAATTACATTAATTTTCTAGAAGATGGTTTACGTAGGCTGAATTTGTGTTTTTATTATTAAAGCATTTCCTATCTTCAAGAATTCTACCCTTAAAACACCCATCAGTCTGCCCTATATATGATTTATTACAATTCCTTCAATTTATTGATAAAATATATAATTGAATAATTAGAAATTAGCACTAATATTTGCGCATTTTATTACTGTATTTACTTATATTAATAAAATTTTCAAATGAGCTGATAGCATATATATATTTGTAATTGAAATATTCAGTTTTCAGATTTATTATGTTATTTAATGAAAATTGCGAAAGTTAAATGTTTACGTTTGACCTTTCGAAGGTAAATTTCCAAAAATAGGTCGCTAGGGTAGATAAACATTTTTACTTGTATAGCCTTTCTGAAAAGGACTTCTGAATAGAGATACTTGTTTTTCAAGGATAAATTTCCTTTAAAAATGTTTAGCTTCAACTTCCGAGGGTGTCTAGAGCACGAGATAGAAGTTTACACTATGAAACTGAAAAGAACCTTTGAGTGCAGGATGCACTGCGGCATCTTGCAATTTTTATGGAAAATTAGTTGAGAGTGATAGCACTTTGTACGCTGAATGGCAACAGGCATTGCACACATACTCTTGAGTTTTTAAATGGAATCTTTGCAGGAAAAATAATGCAAATAAGACAGCATTTGTCAAATATTGAACTACAATATGTAATTTCACTTTCTTCAAACTGTGATTTGAAAATATCAATATAACATATTTTGAGAATATCTGAGTAAGTTAGAAATAAATGTTTAAATCCAAAAAAGAAGTAATTAAAATCTTTATTCGTCTAAATATTAAGATCAAACATATCAAATTTTGAACGCGTCCTAACAAGTAGGCACAACGAACTGAAAGCCATATCCCACGACCGGTTTCGACCTATCGGGCCTCATCAGGTGGGCGCTGGCACAAATGCCTTTATAGGCTATATTATAAATATAAAAGTGTAAATATAAATATGGAATCAACAGAAACAACTACTCCGAGGGCTAATACCTCTATCGCCACTGTTGATTCCGATGTATTCTTAGACGAAGATATAACATATCCAAAAAAGAAGGAATTAAAATCCTTATTCGTCTAAATATTAAGATCAAAGATCTCATATTTTGAACGCGTCCTAACAAGTAGGCACAATGAACTGAAAGCCATATTCCACGACCGGTTTCGACCTATCGGGTCTCATCGGGTGGGCGCTGGCACAAATGCCTTTACAGGCTATACTATAAATATAAAAATATAAATACAAATGTTTATTCTATCATAATATTATTATGAAATTGTGACCGATTTCCAAAGAAATTAGAAAACATGCATTTCCAGCTCTTTATCACCTCTTACTCTTAAAACGTATTTACAACCTGCTGTTGTATATTTAATCTTGTATGAACGAAGAGCATACCTTATCCTCCTGACCAAGCTTCTAATGAACGGCTGCGAGCTACTGAGGCACAGATTAATGACCCATGTGACATGTTCTAATTAATAAATTTATACATTAATAAAGAAATGTTGAAAATTATGAAGTATCATAATTGGATTTTCCAAAATTACTTCCGTGAAGGACTAGTTACTCAACAGCGCGATTGGAGGATAGAAATATATTCTTCTTTCGATGTCGTCAGCTTATTTACTTCGATACCATTAGATGAATTGAACAAAATTATTTTAAATCGCCTTAATAGTACAGACAACTCAGATATTTGGAAAGATCAATTTTTAAACGTTTTTATGACATGTTTAAACCAGAATTATATTAATTTTAATGAGCATGAGAACAGCTGGATGGTTTGCCAATGGGTTCAATGATAAAAAAAGTCCATTCTTTTCTGATCCAGATATTTGGACGATATTTATTGTATTTGGTTAGGGACAGAACGTCAATTAGATAAATTCCTTACACATCTTAATAGTATTAATAAAAGAATTAATTTCACATTGGAACTGGGTACAGAAGATGGATTAAACTATCTAGATCTTAACATAAAAATTGTTAATAATAAATTATAATTTAACATTTATAGAAAGCCAACAACCACGGACTGTATTATTAATGCAAAGTCAAATCAATCACACCAAATCAAAATGGCAGCATTTAATAGTTACATTTACAGATTATTGAACTACCCGCTAAACAGTGATAATTACAAACAAGAACTAAAAATAATTAAAATTATAGCGTCTAAGAACAATCACAATCCCATTGTAGTTGATAATAAGATTAGAAAAATGAAGAAGAGATTAATAAATAAAAAATTGTATTCAGCTATTCATAATAATGAAATAACGAATTATAGGTTCATTAACTACGTTCCCAGTAATAAATTTTGTAAAACACTTAATACTTTGGGTCAAAACACTATTTCGGTTAATAATTGTAAATTGGGTAAATTTTTAGTCAATAATAAACAAAAACAATCGTTTATGAGCAAAAGTGGCGTGTATAAAATTAACTGTTTAAATTGCGATGCCTTTTACTTACACCAGTCGGGTAGAAAATTATCAATAAGACTAAAAGAACACGTTAGGGACATTAATAATAAGAAAAAATCTACAGGCTTTAGCACCCATTGCGTAGAATGTTTGGGTGTTCGATATTTTGGCGGTATCCCGCCGAAGGCTCTTTTGGTTAAATATGATAAAATGGACTGCTTTTCCTAATATACACTTTATTATTCACTATTTACACTTATTTGATTTTGTTGTTTTGATTGATTTGGATATAATTATGAGGTTGATTTGAATTGAATAGAATGTAATGTAGTTTGATTGAATCTACAAGTTGAATTCTCGAATTGAATAGAATGTAATGTAGTTTGATTGAATCTACAAGTGGAATCCTCGAATGATTTTTTCTTATTTCTACTTAAATAGTGTGAAAAAATAGACAACGCCCCAAAGTGAAAAATATCCCCCTCTTGAAGCTAAACATCCCCAAGCGTAATTCACAAAACCGTTGGTGGTGTTCTCAAGGCTGATGACCGATGCGTAAAATATTTAGGGGTATCATAAAGGGGCCAGAGTCTATTTTTGGAATTTTTTAACGTATTTACAATTGATGGGCACAAAAGATGCCAATATACAAAGAGAATAATAAATACCTAGAAACTAAACTTAACAAATGTATATATATAAAACAGACAAAATATTTTTAATATTTACAGGCACTTAACATAGAAAACAACCATATTTTAGATGTTGATAGTATTAGATTATTACATGCTGAAAAGAAAGGGAAAAGACTCAATTTATTAGAAGAATTAGAAATTAAGAAAGCTTTTAAACGAAACGATAACATCACAAACTTACAGTCAGATTTTCGAAATAACTTATTAATAGACACATATTTGGATTTCCCATCAATAAACACACAATAGGTTGTTCAATTGCCGGTCTCTATTGTATGTCGTACACCTGTATTTATTTATTTTATTTGATAAGCATACATTTATAAGACCTAGTTTAACTCATCAGATTCAGTATTTGTTTTGTACTCTTGAAAAAGGCTTCGCTAGCCGAAACAATCGTCGAGTTTTAATAAAAACCATTGAAACATAAAAAAGCAGCTTTTTCTTTGTCTTATAAATTTTTTGTTTTATAAAATCGTATAGATCTACCCACAAACATGCTATTAATTGAATTTGCATGCTTGATATTCTGTAAAAATGTACCATATTAAATTCTATTTAAATATTTTTGCTCATTCAGAAATCACAAGTTCTATAAATCAATAAACAATCTACGTGATATCAGTTGAGAAGGTTTACAAAGATAATCAATTCTCTTCTCAAATACATATGAAACGTTTTATAAGTGTATATGTGAAACTACCGATTACATTTTCATAAAGTTTTATTCTTCTGTAGTATTTTTCTTTATCATTTATTACCTAGTCTCAAAGAGAAATTTTAAGACGAAATGATGCAGTAAATAGGTCATCATTGATTTGTTGATGAGCTGCCAAGCTAATAAATTACTTTTTACTTTCCTGTAAGACCACAAAAACAGTCCTGTATCAAATTTTCTAACCAACTCGGGCCGATGTTTTGAGAGATATTATTTAGAACGTACCTATATCTGGAAGAGGGAAGTTTTAGTTAAACGTGAAGTCCGAACCGTGGGAGGTGTCGCAAAACGACTTGAGCATACAAATTGCTCGAAGGAGAAGCAAGTTTGAGGAACTTCTAAAATCACCGCTTTTACGTGCTTACTTTAACCACCTAAAACGTATCCTTCTGTGAAAGAGAAGATAGAGAATTACAGACGTTGGAATTATGTGGTAATGCAGGATTAATTCTTACAAACCTCATAAATTTATTTAAAGAGTTTAAAATTGTAAAGCGATTTAAAAAAATTTGTAGCAACGGTTGATAAATATCATGTCAATTACAACTAGCTTTTGAAAAATTTCTTTTCTGGCGAGGTTCAGCCACAGCCACTGCCAGAGCTTATCTATGATCAAATCAAAAATTCCAATTAAACGAATGCATCCTATATTTAAAAAGTAGGTTCGTTAGTTATTTGAATAAATTTCATCCTTAAATATATAGATAATTGCAGAATATTGCATCTTGGGATGAGATAGCTACACCGATTTGCTTAAAACCTTCTTATGCTAGTAGCGTGGTTTTTATCACATTTATATATCTGTGATGATGATTACGATGATTAGACAAATATCTACCATATGATTTAGAACTCTTATTACCTGTTCCTTAATTCAATTGAAGCCACGCGACGGCAACATTTTATTCTTATTTCAGGTGCACTTTGCTTCGCTTGGGGTTTCATTAGATCGGCAAGTTTTAATTATGGTATTGATCTACGTAGGAGCTACTGGGTGCATTGAACTTCCGCTGTGTCACCGTTACTATGTTGATATTGTAAATTTTAAATCGAACAACTCTGGAAACAACGAATCATAAAATATAGCAATCGCAAGAATAAAAGTTACTGCATTGTTTGCTGCTTTCCATCGCCGATACAATATATACCCATTAAAGTAAATTGGTACCGCCTATTCCTTTGTTTATTATAATATTAAATCAAAATGAATAATATTACCTACTGACCCGTTCCTTTCATTTTATTTCTTCATTGGTTTGCACAAATTCGCAATAAATAGATCAACATAGCATAAGAAACAGTTCTCTTCAGTCCCTGAAGAAAGTAATTTTGTTACCGAAAAGTGGTTCGGACGTTTAGCGTCGTGTTTTGGAGTTAGGATTTGAGCTATTTATATGTTTCCAGACTTCTTCAAACATAGTATGTCAGCTGATATATAGTAAATTATTGAATTGATTACCGTAGACAAATTATATAAACAAAAGTTTATACTATGTACGGTCAAAAAACTTTAGACATGCATCTAGTTGTTTCAGATGCAGATTCCCAATATATATATATATATTAATAAATTTATATACTTCCCTTATGTTAGGTGTATAAAGCACCTACCTTTAAAAGCAAGTTGATATAATATCTAGTTATGACAATATACGAAGATGGATAAAATATAAACGAGCATTTGTTCATAAAATATTTATTTTGAAAAGTTTCACAAAAACACAAAGTTCTCTATTTTTCGATATATCCCCCTTGTTTGTCTATACATTTTTTCCAATACATTGGTAGTTTTTTCATCATGTTATCATAAAAAGAACCAGGGCGGGTGTCTATCCAGTTGCGCACAAACGCCTTCAACTGTTCATCGGTGTCAAATCGCTCTCCTCTTAGTGATCCTATGAGGGTCCCGAACATGTGGAAATCACAAAAGGATAGGTCTGGGTGTTCTAGCTGAGTCCAGTGCATTTCACCGATTTGGGCCTGCGTTAAAGCTGCGGTATGAGGTATAGCGTTATCGTGCAAGAGTAACACGTCACGAATGGGGTGCGTCCTCCTTTTTCGGCGATAAGCAAATTTTACCTGACTGAGAAGTCAGTAGTACAGACAGTAGCAGGCTGCATTAATGGTTCTTAGCTCGTACAAAAAATCAGCACCAACACCAACAACACCCCTCTCCAGTTCCAAAAAACCGTAGCTAAAACTTCGGCTTCGCGTTTCATCGCAGGTTACAATTTTGTGCAAAAACAAATCACCTTCCTCTCTAAATCGAGTGAGAAGCAGCTTTTTGATCTTTTTGATCTTGACTCAGCAAGTTTGGAGCTGAATTTTTTCAGAATCCCAAGTTTTTCGTTATTATGTAGACACTCCCATAGCTGATGTTGAGTTCACCAGATATCTGAAGCACAGTGGCGTGGCGTGATGGTCCCCTTCAATAAGGTTTCTAACGCATGCAACGTTAACCGGCGAAATGCTGATTTACATTTTCGACACGAGTAATGGGCGTAAACCCATCGTTAAATTCTTTGCACCAAACTTTTACACATGGCCACGAAAGCGTTTTATTTCCGAATTATGCTTGCAATCTGCGCAAAATTTCAGTTGGTTTCACGTTTTCACGTGTAAGAAACTTAATAAAAATTCGTTGCCCAACGCTGCTATGTGCTATGCACCTCTTTCTCACTCAATGTGATAGCTATTAACCAAGCGAACGCAACAATACGACCCGTCGTTTCTGTGCCACCTAATATCCCTACTTCAAGTTCCTAATGCCCGGATGCGCCTTTAACAACCATCCGGCGTGCAATTTAAAAAGGCTCGTTTATATTTGACCCACCCTCGTACATAGAGCCATCGACTCATATTGATGCGTATTGATGTATTTCACATACTAAATACGATCGATTCTACTTGCCCAATTGAATCGACGACACAAGCTATATACTTGATAGGCATTTAAACCAAATTGTTGGCTAGTAATTTATCGAAACTACTAGACGTGTATCGCGATTTCAATCTACTTAGACCACATCAGCACACCATATGTTAAAATACTTTAAAAACAAGTTGATACAATATCTAGTTATGGCAGTATGTCGCCCTCTACTGATAATTAGCACTAGCTAAAGTTTTTTTCTTTTAAAATATTTAAAATTGTTTCAAAGGTGTTTTCTTAACGTATCGGGTGTCACTTGGCATGCGAGATGATGGTCAACAAAGCAACTATTTTCCCTTTTCGAAATGTATATTTATAAACAACAAATTAAATGAATGACTAAACCAAATAAGTAAAACTAAATGAAATATTAAAAGTCAAGACCCACGTGTCAAATTGGGAGATTAAGTTGGAAATGTCTTACCTGGTTTTGTCTGCGGATTAATGGAGTACCTATATCCGCCCCTGGGAATTCGGGATAGGGATACCCCTGGACATTCTCTTCACGCAGACTTCTTCAAGGCTTCGTAGACTTACTTAATCTTCTCGATAATGATTTACCCTGACTTATTATAGAATCCCACGTATTGCTTATTTGCATTTTCAACAACCAGAATTTGTTACAACTCGCATTCGTTGTGGTTCCCTTAAACGCAAATGCCTCTGAATGTATAACAATAAATATAATGAAGTTTTGAATAACGCTTCCGTGTTTTGTAAATTAACCGGAACCTATTTCAGAATAAATGAAAAATATATATATATATATATACATACACTATGAGGTAACATAACTTTTGAATATCGATTGTTTACTATCTTATATTTATCTGTATATTATGTGGTAATAATTAATGGATTAGCAAAAAGGATAACGTGGTTATATCACGTATTGCTGCCGACGGAAGGCCGAATGAACGAAATAAAATCTAAATGGATTGCACACAAAAGCCGACTGAATGGCTGTAGGTTATCTACAACATACATTTAAGGGTAGGTGTATATATCTGTGTCCCTACCTCGCAAATAGGCTAAACAATACAGGCTTTTGGAAACAATGGACTGATATCAGTCCATCCAGATTCATTGCGTAATTCTAGCTCTTTTAAATGACCAAAGTAATAAATCCTCGCTGCTGTGGATGACTGAATAGCTCATACATATAACGTAGAATTATTCACACCCTCATTCATAAATTTAAATCAAACCTGTTAAATTACAGAGAAAGGTAAAGTCAGATTTTTCTTGCATTTGAGTAAAAGGTACATTTATTTCATTAGCGAAGCTATAAACTATTTACAAAAAGGTATTGTTCTTATTCTACAAGTAATATTGCACATTTTATGCAGTAAATTATAATCTCATTCTCTAAATAATTTTACAGATGTATTATATGTATATAGTTGTATTGGCAAGGTCATCTCTATATCTAATACCTTACAAACATTCGACCTTATCCTACGAGTACATTTCTTTTTATAAATACTGAAAAATTAGCCAATAATAAATAAAAAAGGGTACCCAACTTTATTTACTGCTTCAGCTATCTCGACTATATCCTTGCCGTAAAATTGGACGTAGTTTTAAAACCAACCCTCTGAATCCTGTAAATACACTTATCCCTCAATGGCTCCCAAATTTTTAAAATTTACTAAGTAGTTCGTAGGTTATCATAAAAAGTATATAGTAAAAAGTACCATAAAAGTTGTTACAACTAAATGTATGTATCACCCATGGTAAAATGGCTTACAATATTTCAAATAAATACTGTACATAACAGTGAAAATAGGATCAAAATCTATTCAGTATTTCGCATTGCGTATGATATTACATTACATTGATAAGAAGAGGCACGTGAGCCAACAATTTTTTCTTCTGTGATGTACAAGGAATGTTTTTTAAGTAAGTAAGTACCGTTTAGAAATTTTGCCGTTGCAACGCTACGGTCAGCTCAGCTACGCACTGACGCCATTACAGTCTGATTTGTCATTGTTTATGTTGTTTACTGAGTGTTTAAGATGCGTCCGATAATTGTGAGTCCCGCCGACTGTGAAGTCCGGGCTGTTATACGATTCCTTAGTGCTAAAGGACTAAAACCGTTTGATACTCATCGTGAGATCTGTGCAATTTACGGGCAAAACATTTAGAGTGATGGAATGTTAAGGAAGTGGTGGAGAGCATTTACAGGTGGCCGCACAAATGTGCATTACGAACAGCGAAGTGAGCATCCTTCGATCGTTAATGAATATTTGGTGCAGAAAGTGGACGAAAACGAAAAGGTGCGAGAAAACAGACGCTTTACGATTTCCACAAGTTTCTCGCAGTCTTTTGCATGGCATTGTGACCGAGCACTTGAATTACCGAAAATTGTGCGCACGTTGGGTACCGAAAATGTTGACGGATAAAACCAAACGTTTGGGCAGTGCATTGACTTTCCTTGAGCGGTACCACAACGAAGGTGATGATTTCCTAAGCCAAATTGTTACGGGCGATGAAACATGGATGGCCTACGTCACACCAGAATCAAAGCAACAGATTCACCCACATAAGTGAAGTTTAAGCAAACAATTTCTGTCCGGAAAACCATGTTTACAACTTTTTGGGACGGAAAAGGAGTATTGCTTATGGTGTTTCTGCTTCGTAATGATACAATCAATACGGCAACTTATTGTGAGACAATGAAAAATCTGTGCCGTGCAATCCAGAACAAACGACGTGGCAAGTTGATCAAGGCCATCATTTTGCTGCATAACAATAGCAGTCCGCATCCTCCGTACAGCCCCGATCTGGCGCCCAGTGACTACCATTTGTTCCTGCACTTGAAGATACATCTGGGCGGTCAGCGTCTTCAAGACGATGACGAAGTCAAATTAGTTGTGATGCAGTGGTGGTGACGCAAGGAGGCAGAGTTCTATGAGAATAGTATTCAAAAACTGGTCAAACGTTAAGACAAGTGCCTCAGTATTGAAGGAAATTATGTAGAAAAGTAGACTAAGGTACAGGCTTTCATGTAAAAATTAAATTATTAAGATATCTTTACACGTTTTGTATTAATTTCAAAACGGTGCTTACTTAAAAAACATGCCTCGGATATAGTTAGTTAGCGTTGTCTAGACTAAAACATTTATTACGTCTTTTGTTGAAAATATTCGTGACTGTTCATTTTTGTTATTCTACAATGTGCTGCTAACATTTTTTAAAGAATCCTTTCAATTACTAAATCTGACGAGTGGAAATTAATTTTTTATTTTCAGTAATAAGTAAGTGCATAGTTCGAAATGGAATAAAGCAAATCAGCGATACGTTTATATAAAAAGAAAACTGTCAGTCATGATTATATTGTTTATCAGAAAGCCAAGATGTATGTGAGTTCCTAAGTTTAAAACGAGTTTTGTCCGTAAAACTTTAAAATGCCGTTGAATTACAAAAATTATAGGAGAAAAAGCAAACGGTTTGTGTTTGTGCTTCTTCCGCGCTGAAAACTTTCACGAGCATCGCTTCTTTTCAGATCGATAGCAACTGTCGCAATTAAGTATTTAATCTGGAAACTTGCTTTTCATGAACAACAAAACCAAAGGAAATTAAAGCTCGTCCAATAAAACTAAAACTAAATTTCTTTTAAGTCTCGTGCTAGACGGGACGTGCAACCACGGTATTAAAAGCGCACCCTCCGATTGAAAGTTCCTTATACGGTTGGTTCGGGAGCCCGCGTGACGCTTTATAACTTGGTTTCGAATTGCAAATGGGTGAAAGAGTGTAATATGATGAAATTTATTCCATTAGATACGGCAATCAGGCGAAAACTCCTCCGGAATATATTTCCAATTCCATTTACTTAAAAAATTACTTTTACGCTGCCTACATACAATATTAACTAGAGGCGTGAAAAAATACTTTTGCTGTTTTCATGAAGATTTATGGAGTTGATTTAGCTGCAGGTTGAGGACGACTTAAAAAATTAAGTCTTTTGTTATCAGCATAAACTGTATGTGTCACCTAGAGTAATATCTTTAAGTGGCTCACGCACAGGACATTAAGGATACTAAAGCTGTATCCTACCAGGATATACTCGAATGAACGGAGTCTTATAAAAATCAACAAATTTAAACTTATGTTAAAACAGAGAAAGTAATGTTAATGCTCAAAAATGTTTCTGAAATCTTGTATAGTTTTGTTGTATTTTTGGATGGTCTGAATACAATCCATATTATTTGATAAGAAATGATGATTTTTTTGTATTTTATTCATCTGTTTATTACGTTTAGGCACTGAACCTTCATCAAGTTATTACTTGTTAGTGTTCACTGCTGCACAACCTTAATTAAAAAGCTGTGCCACTTATTATTTCTGAATATTGGTGTATTGTGCGTATTGTATTATACACCGATTTAACCTTTTTGTGAAATTACGTAAAGTCATAAGATTTAAATTTAATATGTTTATTTCATGTTACTATACAAAGAGTTCTTGTCGGTATCGTGGTTAATTAGGATCTGCTCTCTTTATCCTGCCAGACAGGCCATACAGACCCCCATTGTTCTACTATTCTTGATAGTCAAACTCATTGTTTCACCGCACGTCTTATGAAGATATACCGATGACAAACATCGTCACAACAAAAAAAATATCTAAGTGATTAAAAAATGTACAAATATTAACACAAATCAGTCTAAACAACATCCAACCACAGTTTATTGCAAAGCCGGAGGGTAGAGTGGAAGATTGTTTTCAGCCTTGTTTTAGAAATTGTGGGAATGGGTGAATGAGGGTAGTTGGGGAGAGTTGAATGAGACGGACAAAAAGAAAACAGAAAAGAAGTGAAAGATTATCTATTAAGTATTACTGTCCCTGTGTTTTCCTAAATCATCCAAGAAACCACAAAAAACAGCAGGCGGAACCAGAAAAACTTTTGTGTTTCATTCCCACCAGCTACTCGTGCTGGTGGGCAGGCAGTCCCTCCGACCTACACTGCAGTGCAAAGGGTAGGGCGTAAGGCTCTCTTGAGCTTCTTTGCAGGAATTGTGGGAATGGGTGGATGGTGTGGTTAGGGAGAGATAAATGAGACAGACCTCGAAGTCTTAGCAGCGACTGAGTCGCAGTTGCCGACGAAACGTTTGGACGAAACCGTTCACATCAACCACGGCCTACAAGCCCGAATCATCATTCTACTATGAATTCCGGCCGTGAAAGCTTATGTTCCTATCAATTTGAAAATCGCAATTCACGTCTGGCTTTTTATTAAACATACTTTCACTAATGTTTTATTTTCTGTGCTATTACGAAAAGACAATATAAGTTTATTATTAAATGAAATAATTATTAAAATATATTATAAACTGTTTAAAAATGGAATCAATTTAACTTCTTGCTAATGTCAGCGTATGTAGTTTTACCCTGTACACAGACTTCTAAAGAGAAACTGTACTTCTAAATAGGAAATACTCGCTTTTCTTTTGTGTCCTCGATTACTTACATCTGTTTTAATCTTGCTTAATGCAAAAATTTGTTGTCGTTCATCCCAAAAAATGAATATGTTATAGATTACGTGAGGCTTTTGCCTTCTATATATAGAAACGAATAAATAAAATATTTCATTTTGCGATATTACTTACTGGATATTGGATATTGGACTATAAAGGAAATCACGTTTTCTTTCCATTTCCTTTTTCTATATTCTTTTCGATGATATGGCTGTATTATTCTAGGTATTTGAACATCTAGAAATATACAATTTTTACATACGATTTATGAATTTGACCAGAAATCAAATTTATATCCCTCTCAAATTCCATATATGTTACATCTGATTTTAATAAAAATTATTTACTGATTGTGAAACAAAAGGTTATTTGATATAAATATTTTCAAACTTCATTCTAAGAAGCTAACATTTTAAAATACCTCACACTATCACTATCATCAAATTTTAGTAAAAACTGATCCTATAAGTATGGGGGTCCTTACAATAGAATTGAAGTAATTGATGGCGTTGGTTGTTATTTAGTAAATGTTTGAATCCGTATTAAATAAAACACAATTTTTCACAAACCTTTATTCTTCACAACTAGAGGTGAGTACAAGTTAAACTGCGGTTCTTCTTAGGACAAATAGGTAGATCGTTTAATACTAGGATTAACAAACATTTAAAACGTTATGAAAATAAAAAACAAAGCACTAATTATGCAAACCACTTATTAGTAGAAAACAATAGCTTCAATAATAATTTCAATATTCTACATGTTTTCGGAAAAAGCACAAAATTAAGTGCCATAGAATCACTGGAAATTAATACATAAATCATAATTTGTACTTATTACTAAACGACCAAGTGTAGTTAAATACATCACTATTATTGAATTCATTCAAAATAAAAAAACCCTACCCCTTAAGTTACGGTGGATATCTAAATACGATGTTTTTGTAAACTTAAGTGGTATTATAGAGATACTCACTTAAAAGAGGGACAGTGTAGGGAAACTACAGTTGTGAACAATAAAAATTTGTGAAAAGTTTAACTGTGTTTTATTTAATACGTATTGAAGTATTCATCAGATATGATACCAATAATCACCCTTATTGATAATATTTAACAGTTTGAAAGATTAATGACTATTTTAGACCAAACATTTATTAATTGTACGCTTTGTATTGCAGAAAATGCAAGATTGATTTGAAGATAAGAGGGAGGGAAAATGTGATTCCAGTGATGTTTTGGATTCAACTCATCTTAATTATATTGTTTCAGTGTTGTTCAGGGTTAAAATGTCCATTTGTAAAATTTTGTTTTCTTATACTCTATAAGAACTCTATAAATATAAGGAATACTCCCTGTTCAGATTCAGACTATGTTTATCTTAAAATATGAACATCAATTGTCGGTTCAATTAAAATGTTGCATTTGCCTGCAGGTGGCATTTATGGCTTTAGATGTGTGCCGAGCAAGCAATAACGGCGGCAAGAATCTAAGCGGGATGGTTTTCGTCGTCGGTAAATTACAAACAGATTATTTCTGGTATTTCTTAGTAATTAGTCACAATCCTCTCCTACTCCGTCGGGAGGTGGTGGTTTTGGACACAGTCAGTACACATTCATACTCAGATAAGAACAGAATCAAAAAGCATTTTTTTTTTTTTTTAGTTTTTAACCTCGAGGAGGGGAAATCTTCATAGACACCCCCGAAGGTGGGGGTAGTGTCGGATTCTTACCGACTAAAACCCCTCCTCGAGAAGGGAGTGCAACCCGAAGGTTTTTCATCCCTGGGGAGGTTGGGATCGGGAAGTGGGTTGTTTGAGGTGTTGGGGGGGATTGGGGAGGTGTAGAATTGTCAGGTGACCCATCTCGAATATTGGATGGGTGCTCGCGCTAAATAGCGAAGACAAAAAGCATTTTATCGTAAACCATCTTATAAAGGGTCTTCTAGGCGGAAACTTTTAGCATAGCAATAAATGAAAGAGCCAATAAGAATATAGCTGGACCGAAGCGTCAACTTGTGGTTCAGTGGCGCGTATCACTGAGAGAAAAAATACTGAAAACGGAACACAAGTGAATTCATTCAACTGATTTACTTACCCTAACAACCCCTTCTCTACTCTGTTAATTTGCAACTATTTGCCACTACACTACTGAACCTTGCTGAGCAGTTATCATTCTCCCTACCGGTCGATTATCCCCGCCCTAAAAGGGCTAAGCTTTGCTAGTGCGCATCCGATGATTTATGGCTTTCGAATCTCCTTAGGTGCCGGGCACTGTACACATGTGTACATATTTCACTGTAGTAGTAATTGTAAATAAATATTCATAAGTGCACTTACTCGTCTTTCTTCGCTATAGTAATTATTTGCATTTTAACTCCGAACATTAAATTTCGTGTGTTTGGTGGCGCCTCAACGCAAAACGAATAAGCGCTCCCTATAATTTAAGAATGTAATAGTTTCCTTAAGTTTTCGTATTATAAAAATGGCATCGAAAAATTGCATGACCGCTATAATCGTTGTATCGCCCTCGAAGGGAACTATATTGAAAAATAAAATCAAATTCTATCAAAAAAAATATTTTTTTCTATGGTAGCCTACGAACTTTTCAGTCCGCCTGTTATTTCAATTAAATTTTAAGCTACTGTAATGTTTCTTCCTTTCACATAGTATTTAAATCAAGTGGGTTCTCCGCCTGATAATAATGAGTTGATATTTAAACCTCCGAAAGTCATTTTAAAACAGTTTAAACTAAATGGGAGGCCATACAATTCGTTGGGTTCATTTGTAATCTTAAAAAGCGGTAACGACTGCAATGAATTGCCGAAGTTGCAGTGAACCGGAGTAGAAAGCTTACCAACTCTAAATGGTGCTCTTGGTATTTGAGAACTTTATTTTCAACAGAAACTCTGTTAATTGTCTCCGAGCTATGCCATAATAATCTCTCAACATCATGATTCTTGATGTTCTCTCCCTTTGGGTTGCAGACAGTCATAAAGACTTTGCTGGAGCAACTTTTCCTTAAAAACGTCGCTAAGTCCTTCCTTTTGACAGCCAATTGTATGCTATACGTGACCGTTTTGGAAATTTCTTTTCAACCGTATGAATAAGGAGCTGGAGGTGGCGTGGTGGATGAATTTTAAAACAGTTTCACTCATGCCGTTCGCATTTCAATTAAGCACATAAAGTAGGTGATTCCTAAAAATTTTACGAATGCCTAAAAATTATAGTATTTTATTCAAATTCAAAACGATTTTCCTCAATTTGGATGCTTTTCTGCCTGCCTGTTTATGTGAAGCGAATAGTAAAACGGAATAAAGGATAACAATCTATATCCTGACATTAAAATAAAGTTTCTTTCGTAATATTCGCCCGCATTATATGATATACATGTATGAGGTAAAAATATAAATAAAGCGACGTCAGTCAATAAAAAATTGATTATAATCAACCCGGATGAAAATTAAAATCGTTTGAAGAAGAATCAACTTGCGTATATGCATATAATTTATTATGTTTCGACTTTAGATATATTGTGAATTTTTAGGCTGAAAAAATAAGAAATTTAAAAGGTTGCTTCCCACAATTTTAATTGTGTGAAAATATGGTTGTATTAATTCGATGATCATTATTACTATTAATTGATAGAGTTCCTAATCTATGATTGATAAAAGAATTACCTACACACCTCTTGCTTTTGATAAAGAGAGACTGTTCGTTTTTCAATGAAATAGTAAAAATCATATACTAGCGAGATGATATATAGCCTAAAACCCTTATCTAAATATAGTTAATTATACAATATACCAAATTTTGTGGCACGATTCATTTACATTTAACGTTCTTAATAACTCTAGCCCTGAAGCTACATACAATTCGAAACGATGGTAGAACTGTTCCAACATTTTAGAGAACTTATGTTCCAAAAGGCTTCCTAATGTATCTTGTTACATTGTTGTGGGTGTTTTCTAGTGACCTCAAACGTCGTCTCTTCATACGAGTTTTTATTTTTAGTCGTTAGGGGTCAGATCACAGTGATACAAATTTAGAGATAAAATTACGGTAATGTGATTGTTGGGTAGATAGTTTTTTTGCCGCCTTTGATTATAAACAAACTCGTGAGAAATAGACAAATCATAAACATTATAATCTTCCAAAATCTTTTCTGTTTGTCACGTACCATTTATTGCTAGTTTCTAATCAAAATTTTCATCGGCTACATCCCTTGTGGGTAGAATGACCGTATACCTGAGAGTTGCGACGTGGCTAATTATCATAGTGACTTTATTTGTATATATTTAATTTTAAGTAAAATTGAGGCAGTTCTCGTATAGACTCGCTGGAATCTACACGTATTATTAAGCAATTATTATCTATATTTTGCAAATAAATCATTAATTACCTTTTTTTCTCATTAATATTAGTTATATAATAGTTATAAGTTTGCTTTAATTTTAAATTACGATAAATTTACGTGGTTTTGTTTCATGTGGTAGATAGTACACCCCGTTGGTAAAAATTTAAATAAAACATTATCAACGATAAAACAGTGACTGTAGATTATTTGAATTCACGTTGTTGAAATCTGTGGATCTATTTGAACACAATTGTAGTGGTGTCTTTTCGTTAAATTGTGTTGATTGCAATGCAATATACTTAAGTCATAGTTGACGTTCGATTAGTATTAAGCTAAAAGAACATTTATACTCTACAAAGAATAAAATACTAAGCACAGGAATGGCAGAACATTGTGTAGTCAACAACCATAAATTAGGTAAAGCCAAATTATTACATTCAGCTTCAAAAAGCAAAAAATTAAACCTTTTGGTATCTCAAGAAATTAAGAAAGCTGTAAATTTAAATAAAAACTTAACAAATTACCAAACAGAATTAGCTATTAATAACACCCCGCTACTACTAACAACATTTTAAACAATTTTTCAGATTTGTATCCCCACCATTTATGTGCATATATATATACATACTTTTGCAACTTTAATTTTACTGATTGTTTACTCTTGATAATGACCACATGTGGGTCGAAACAATATTGTCGAATACATTAAATTATTGTTGAAACATCCAAAAACTTGTGTTTTAACTGAAATAAATTAGAAATGCACCGACTATATAAACGATGAATAGTTTTATTTTATATTATGACAACATTTCATCTCTTCCAACATGAATTTTATAATGTTGTAAAGGAATTTGTTGTGGAAAGGAATTCCACATATATCGGACTTTTACAATCATTACGAACTCCATTTGATATAGCAAGCTGTTGGCCCGGTATTACAGCTATTAAGTAGACGTTGTGGCGCTGCAAGGAACTGGAATCCGCAGAATCCAGAAAGTTCTTGATTCAAAGCAGTCATTTCGGTGGAATTTAATAGAAATAATTAAACGCTTCAGTGAATAAAGCACGTTCGTCTAATAAACTTGTTTGGTTATTGACAAACTCAGAATTCTGGCGAATTTGAAAATCGTCCAACTTATGAAGATAATTATTCATTTAATGAGATTTAAATGAAAACTAATTAATAAGAAATTCATTAAACAATTATTGCGAAACACGTTAAAAAATATATAATAGGTCAACTAAAACATCATTTTCCTTGAAGCAACTCTGAATTACAGCAGTTTCATACGTATATGCAGCAAGGCGATAAGAGGGGTGCAAATTCCTTTATAGGAAAATAACAACGATCACGTCATTTGCTTCAATTGTTAAGTAGCTCTATCAATGTTTCAACCGAAGATTAATAAATAAAAGGGTTTTGAATATTTCATTCTCACGAGCTACTCGCACTGGTGGGAGGACAGTGACTCCGGCCTACACTATCGTGCAAAGCCTGGTATAAGTCCTTCTTTAGCCACCTTTTAAGAATTGTGGGAATGGGTGGGTGGTGGTTAGGGAGAGAAAGATGAGACGGACAAAATGAGGACAGAAGAGAAGTGAAAGATTACCTGTGGAATATTACTGTATTTGCCTAAGTAATCTAAGGAAACCACAGAAAAACTTGGAGCAGAACAGCCGCACCCTGTTGTGGCAGCGTGGTCTAGTGCTCTAGATCATTGCTTAGCATGCGGGAGGTCACCGGTTCGAACCCGGATCCGGCTGCTCCGGTTCAAGTTTTCTGTGGTTTCATTGGCTCACTTAGTCAAATGCTGGGACAGTAATAATCCACAGATAATCTTTCACTTCTCTTTTGTCTTCTTTTCGTCCGTCTCATCTTTCTTTCCCTAACCACACCACCCAACCATTCCCACGTTTCCTACCAGGAAGCTGAAGAGGGCCTTACGCTCTACCCTCCGGCTTTGCACTACAGCGTAGGTCGGAGGACTGCTCGCCCATCAGCAGGAATGAAACACAAAAAATTTTTTTGAATAGTATTAGCTAGCACATCTACTTGAATGTCTCATTAAGAATAACCTTTCGGTTGAAACGTTGTTAGAACTACTTAATAAACAAATGAAACAAAACATGTGATCGTTGTTAGTTTCCTATTTCATCATGTTTCATCAAGAACACACCTTAATGAGCCTTTTTTATAAATTCCATTATTTTACAAATATTTGCAAATGGTATCTAACTTGCTTTGAATTTATAATATTTCATAACAACCTAATAAAACAACACTAAAATCTTTACTGGGACATTATTCAGATAAACACTTTTCCATATTGGGAGCATAAAAACGGATTTTATGGAATTTAGTTTCCAACAGGATATATAACGCTATTTTCTATAATAATTCTAATAATATTAAATGTATACTTATTGAACAATTATTGGTATATGTGAGAAATTATTTATGTTTAATATTTTTCGTTTCATGTTTAAGTGTTTTTTCAAACTATATTAAGGCGTGCAATGGAATGTGTGGTAGCATTTCATTACTAAATTAAAAAGGTGTGACAGTGATAACGTGCTATGAATAACAAACTGATAGAGTGCACCGTATAGATGCATAAATATAAAGGGATTATAATTCCCACCCGACAGTATGAATTTAAAATCGAAAATAATGCCACATTATACAGTTGCAAATATTCAAACATTATTTGGATTGGTCACGGTGGGACGGCGAAGCACCAGCAGAAACAGGCTGACATGTTAAAAACGTGATAAACGAGTCTGTAATGTATGTTTACTCTACAGCTCGAGAATATTGGATTTTTAACGGTTGACGCTGAAGGCGTCGTTCAACTTGCGTGAAAACGTATGTATGTTGGGGGAGGGTAGGTGGTGTTATATTGGTCGGTGAATTTTTGACTTTTCAGTTGAATAAATCGCAACAACAACGTTATGTTCCGCATGGCAAGGAAAGCCGTTAATATCTGGAAAAGTTTTCACATTTTCAAGCTTTTATAGTCTATCCCCGGCAGAAAACAGGATGAGCTTTTTTTATCGTCAATTTGTTACTATTCTTGTTTGGTGACAATAACATGTACCTATAACCGTATAACCGTAACTGTTATTTTAAAATAGACTTCTGTTCCTCTTCTTTTCTTTCTTTGGATTATATTCGACTATAAAAACACATTAAATGTTCACACAGTGAAAATTTTGTTCAAAAAAGGCATGATATTAGCATATTATATACGCAAATGTAGGGTGTAACAGTAAAACATGTATCAGTCCTTACAATTTCAAAGTACCATTTCATACAGTGTGTTTTCCAAATTATAGACATACGAGGCATGTTTTGAAATTAATTAAAAATTTGCAAAGATATCTTAATAATTTTATTTTTACATAAAAGCCTGCACCTTAATCTACCTTTCTACATAATTCTCTTCAATATTGAGGCACTTGTCACAACGTTTGACCAGTTTTTGAGTACCCTTCTCATAGAACTCTGCCGCCTGACTTGTTAACTGTTAACCACTGCATCACAACTAATTTTACTTCGTCATCATCTTGAAGACGCTGATCGCCCAGGTTTATCTTCAAGTGCAGGAACAAATGGTAATCACTGGGCGCCAGATCAGGGCTGTACGGAGGATGATCTAGAGTTTCCCAGTGAAAATATGTGATGAGATCATTTGGTCCGATTAGCCACATGCGGACGGGTATTGTCATGCAGCAAAACGATGCCCTTGCTCAACTTGCCACGTCTTTTTTCTGGATTTCACGGCGCAGATTGTTCATTGCCTCACAATAAGCTATCGCATTGGTTGTCTCATTACGAGGCAGTAACTCCATAAGCAATATTCCTTTTCTTCCTTTTCTATCCCAAAAAACTGTGAACATGATTTTCCGGGCAGAAGTTGTTTGCTTAATCTTCATTTGTGTAGGTGAATCTGAATGCTGTCCTCCTTGGACTGTTGCTTTGATTCTGGTGTGACGTAGGCCATCCATGTTTCATCGCCCGTAACAATTTGGCTTACGAAATCATCACCTTCGTTGTGGTACCGCTCAAGGAAAGTCAATACACTGCTTAAACTTTTGGTTTTATGCACATCCGTCAACATTTTCGGTACCCAACGTGCGCACAATTTTCGGTA
The DNA here is from genome assembly GCA_963921985.1 of Agrilus biguttatus. NCBI lineage: Eukaryota > Metazoa > Arthropoda > Insecta > Coleoptera > Buprestidae > Agrilus > Agrilus biguttatus. Next base: position 11,875,499 of record OY998119.1, on the reverse strand, counting down.
ATTCAAGTGCTCGGTCACAACGCCATACAAAACACTGCGAGAAACGAGAAACTTGAGGAAAGTCATCACACAAGCGTCTGTTTTCTCGCACCTTTTCGTTTTCGTCCACTTTCTACACCAAATCCTCATTAACGACCAAAGGACGCCCACTTCGTTGTTCGTAATGTACATTAGTGCGGCCTTCTGTAAATGCTCTCACCCACTTCCAAACCATTCCATCACTCATAATGTTTTGTCCGTAAACTGCACAGATCTCACAATGAATATCAATCGGTTTTAGTCCTTTAGCACTAAGGAATCGTATAACGGCCCGGACTCCGGAATTCACAGTCGGCGGGACTCACGATTATCGGAGGCATCTTAAACACTCAGTAAACAACGTAAGCAAGGACAAATCAGACTGTAATGGCGTCAGTGCGTAGGTGAGGGATGTAGGCACTCAGTGCGTATGCGCGGAACGCTGACGGCAGCTCTGCGGCGGTAGAATTTCAAAACAGTATTTACTTAAAAAACATGCCTCGTACATCACAATTATGAGCAAAAATTGTTGACTCACGTATCTCTTCTTGTCAATGTAATATCATAAGCAATACGAAATACCCTGTTGTTTTCTAATAATTAAAAATCTCACAACTATTGATGCATATTTTTAGCAGTACAGAATGGGAATATTGATAATTGTGTTAATGGCTGCGGTAAGAAATGAAACCATAAGAAGTGGGACTCTAGTTTTCTGAAAATGTATATGTTTATGCCTAGGAAAGCATACCTGATCTTCTCTTGCGAAACCTGCATTTGTTTTTCAGTTTTGCTAGTAGCATTAGGTACTCTGTCACATTTATCATTTATGTTTTCTGTGAATGTGGGTGAAGAAACGACTTATATTACCTATTAAAAATTTATATATTGACTTGGCGAAGTTCACAAAACTCCAAACTTTCCTTCGTAAGTCATTTCCATAAAGTTAATATCGGTAGAATAAAATTTTCATATATCACCATTGAAAAGCTCTTGAGAAAAGCTGCTAGAACAATTTGCCTCTCGCACAATTCTGATTTAAAATCTATATCCGTTGAATTCATTAACGTTTTATACGGAATATACAGGGGAAGATTCTAAAACGAGTACTTAACAGAAAATTAATTATTTCATTTAGAAATACAAATTTTTATTTTTCAGACGTGGTGGTTGATAATAATTACAGCCGGCAAATACAAAACTGTTGGCGTGCCAAACGAGTTTGCTTGATAAGCAGAAAACTAATTAATATTCAAATACGACCTACGGCTAGGTACGTGACAGATATTTTGAAATGTATTTATAACCCTGGCCTGGCTATTGTGTTTTGTATAAAGCCTTGCATTTGTATCGATTTTAGAAATAAGTACTGCATTATTTTCAAATAAAAAATAAGTTTTCACCAACATATTTAAACCTATGACATTGCATTTAATACTAGCATCCTTATTCGTATACAATGTTTATAGAAATAATTGAATCAAACTTTATACGTTTATCTTTACGACAATTAATTGAATCGTTAATCAAATTTAGATAAATGTGCCCTACTATGTCTTCAAAGCAATACAAGTAAAAGCTTGCAAAAGTGTAGTGTAAGATACAAAAAAAGAAGGTATTAAAATTCTTTTTCATCTAACTATAAAAGATCACAGATCCCACATTTGGAACGCGTCCTACACAGTAAGCACAGCTAACTGAAAACCATATCTCACGACCGGTTTTGACCTATCGGGTCTCATCAGGAGGACGCTGGTAGAAAGGCTTTTACAAGCTATATAATAAATATAAATATGGAATCAACAGAAACAATTACTCCGAGGGCTAATACTGTGTAGGACACGTTCCAAATGTGGGGTCTGTGATCCTTTATAATTAGACAAAAAAGGATTTTAATACCTTCTTTTTTTGGATTTATTTAATTTTTTATTGACCAGTATTTTGCTTAATGTTAAATTATAAAGTAGGCAGGTTTTATATTAAATTGTTTTAACTTATTTCCTACGCTTGTACTTACATTGCAATAGTAAAGTATTTTTCTTCATATACTGTTACTGTTATTAATTTCTTGGTTAGGGTAAATTAAGTTATTAAAATATTGACAATTTTCTCGATAATTGGATCGTATCCGTTGTTAATAGCTGTGGTTTTTATAACATTAATTTCTTTATTATAATTATATTTATTCAATGGTATATTAATGAATCTGTTTATCATCGAGTGGAAGCTGGCTAATTTTATATTAATGGGGTGATTTGAACAAGACGGGATGATGTAATCGGTTAAAGCATTTCTTGTGTATATATTGTAGTCGATTTTGTTATTAATAATATTAATGTCTGAAAAATTTAAACTTTTGTTCTTTACTTCTACGGTAAACAGAATATTGTTATTAATGTCATTCATATAATTCAAGAAGTTGTGTAATTGATGTTCGGTGTCGACTCAAATGCAAAATATATCGTCCACATATCGGAGACATAAATGTATGATTTTTAAAAATAAAATCGGTATTTAAAAAAAATAAGTTGTTCATGAAATAGTCTGCATAGAAAGCAGATATAGACGAACCCATAGAAAGACCACATTTTTGTAGATTTTTTGTTTATTTATATTCATAAATTTGCTATTTATAGCACCGATCCTTTTGACAAAACATTAAGTAATCTTTGCTAGCCATTAGTGATACCTACATTTTGAACACATCCAATAATAAATATGCATTTTAGAAACATAAAACAGCAAATTTCTTTAAATCATCCTCTAACAATAGACCATTTTGTAATCTAGTCGACATGATATTGAACCAACTCCAAAAACGCAAATCCTTTCTTCTCATCTTCTTGCTGAGTATCGGACTGCTTGTGAGAATGTGACTTTGGAACAAATTCATCTTCATCCGGATCACGAGGTGTGGGCAGAATAGATAGTTTTCTTGCAGAAGCACTCTAGAACAGCGAAGAAAATAAATAAGTTGGATACGTGAGTTTGAGTGATAAAAGTAACGCATTTCAGACCTTTACAACTCATATTATTTGGGATTATAAGTGTCTAAAGGAGCAAATTGCAAGTGTAGATATAATAGTTTTTCTTTGATAGAGGGGGAGAGGAGGATTCGAATATATAACTCGAAATGCTTCGTAAAATATACACACTGCGGCCTGTAGAAATATTTGATATATAACATAATTCGGATACAAAATAATATATATATAATTTAGATAAAGCATTACAGCAAAAATTTATTTGAATTCAACGAATTTCTTTTGACTAGTTTACATTGGTCAATGTGGCGAAGCACTTAAAAAAAACAAATCTTTGATCGTAATAAAAAATGAAAGCACTTCCATTAGTTTCTCCGAACAGTATGTTCTCAATAAATAATCATATTTTGCATTCAAACATTATTAACCCTTTTCACATTTGTAATAAAAGCAGTAAGTTTAATGAAATATTTGAAGATTTTTTAGTAGGGGTAAATTTATTAATAATTTATTAATTACTGAATTAATTTATACCCATTACATATTACCTCATACAATGAGGGAAAAATTTGTTACTTTTGTCACCTCTCGAGCTTAGTGGCAAAATCATTGGCGCGTAAAGCCAAGATCCCAGGTTCTAGTCTCGACGGGGGCGTGACAACAGTAACAAAATTTTCCCTCATTGTGTGAGGTAATTTGTAGTGGGTATAAATTAATTCAGTAATTAATATCGCATTAGTGCAGTAAGTTAAATTTACATGATAATTTAAAGATTAAGATAGCTATAAAAATTGTAAAACTGTATAACACATCCATCCTACTTACAGATATTTAGATTTTCTCTACAATTAAACGCTCCGTTATCAACATTTTCGAAACCGGCTACTCGTTAATATGGTATTTACCCTTGATAAAGACCGACTGGTCGAAACGTGTAAGTCGTGTTGAAATAAATTTTATGTTGAAACGTTTTACCTTTTCTTTAATTAAAAAATGAGAAGTTTCTTCTTTGACCATAAAATATTCCAACTACGCTTAAGTTAGAAAACTAAATTATTTAGTAGTAGAATGATGATTCGGGCTTGTAGGTCGTGGTCGATGTGAACGGTTTCGTCCAGACGTTTCGTCGGCAACTGCGGCTGACATCTTCAGTGGGTGTTGTGTTGGCTACGTGTGCGAAGATTATACCTCGAAGTGGCTGATTGACAGTCGCTGCCGAGACTTCGAGGTATAATCTTCGCCCACGTAGTCAACACAGCACCCACTGAAGATGTCAGCCGCAGTTGCCGACGAAACGTCTGGACGAAACCGTTCACATCGACTACGGCCTACAAGCCCGAATCATCATTCTACTATGAATTCCGGCCGTGATAGCTTATGTTCTAATCGAAAAGATTTCTAAGGAGAGACTATGCAAGTATAATTATGATTAGTAAGAAATAATTTCACAATGGATTAAAGAAATACGGATATTAAGAGGGAAAGGATTGCAATACATTTACCAATTTTAATAACGTAAGACTGGATGCGGTGACAATTCGTGGTGATCAAATCCTTTGTTATTTTTTTAATATTAATGAGACCTATAAACGTGATATATTTTGGCAGTTCATAGGAACAGGTAATATCAAAATTATTATTATCTACACCTTTAATATACGAAATTATTCGTAATAATAGTGAATAAGGGATTGCTGTATTAAAAGCATCCACAGTTCAATAAAACTGACGAGATAAAACTATACGCAGTGTTCTTTATAATTCACATTTCATGCAGGATCAAAAATAGAATATGAAAACCGAAAGGCATACATACATATCTAAAATTACAGTATAAAATGAACTCGCATTCCATTGTTTAATATCCTTTGCCCGGGATATTTTCCTTTTATTACGTAATAATATATCTAAAGGGCCGGCATGAAAGAATTATTTTTCGTAATGATTCATCCTATATAACATAGCTCTCTCTCGTTTACAAGCTCATAAAAAAGATATTGAATTATGGAAAATGTTTTTGAAATTACCAGTAATTACAACGAGCGGTTCGTTGTCTACAAATATACTCTTAAAAACTGCCGGGTCAGTTAATGTTCGCTTTTAATGTGTCATTTGGCTATAGATACCAAATGAATTAGAGAGGTGCTGGTATTACAAATTTCTATAGGGTGTACTCCAAGAAGTAAATTGTATCGTTGGGTACAATGCAATCCTTCTTAAAAACCGAAACAGAGATTTTTAATGCTGAAAGAACTATTATTTCAAAAAGCTGAGATTACAAAGAAATTGAATATTTTGCGGAACAAATTGAAGAAATAGATTGGAACATCCTTTTTATAATAAAACAAAAGTTTAACTCATCACAAAGTCCACAGTTCGAAGACTGGTTGGTTCTCCTGTCTTTCACCAATCTTTGCATTTCCCGAAAACTAGAACATCCCTCATCTCTAACTATTACTAACTAATTTTGTTAACAGTAATCTAATCGGAAGCTTGTGCCGTCTCGTATTCTCTATAATTCTATGACTCACTATGATGATTTATTTGAATGAGCTGCACCGTACCTTCCTCTAACCCTACTTTCTGTTTACTCCTTTTTCTGCTTTAATATGTCACTAACTAGCCCTACATATCTCAGAAGTTGTTCCATCAAACTAGCTCGCAACGCCCTTTATTCTCCGACTCTTTCTAATACCTCCTCCTTTCTAACCTTTTCTACTGACGATATTTTCATCATCCACCTATAACACCACATCTGAGACGTTTCTAACTTTTACATTTTCCGCCGCACCCGTACATAGCCGAGCCCCAAATATACACTTTTAATAATCTTCTTCGATTCTTTTTGCAAATTAACCGTTCCCGAATCTATTTGACTGTGCTATTCTATGGTTTGATATTTCTACCGTTTTACAATGGCCGGCACCTAAGGAGATTCAGCAACGGTCAGATTGACAGGTAGCTAGGCGGAAACTTTCAGCATAGCAATAAATGAAAGAGCCAATAAGAATATAGCTGGACGAAAGCGTCAACTTCAGCGGCGCGTATCACTGAGAGAAAAAGTACTGAACACGGAACACAAGTGAATTCATTCAACTGATTTACTTACCCTAACAACCCCTTCTCTACTCTATTTACCACTACGCTACTGAACCTTGCTGAGCAGTTATCATTCTGCCTACCGGCCAATTATCCCCGCCCTAAAGGGGCTAAGCTTTGTTGGTGCGGATCCGATGATTTATGACTTTTGAAGCTCTTTAGGTGCCGGGCACTGTATCAATCCTGACTTATTTTTGCTTCACTTACGTATCATCTATTTATTTCATTCCATACTCTTCTGTCTCACTCATATAATAGAGTTGAGTAAGTGATAATACATTTGTCTAATGTACGTATAAAGTGTTCCAAATTTCAGAGACCGACTAAACGGGATGACGGGCAATTAACATTTTGTTCACATATCCGCCATTTGCATTATCTCTCCAAGAATTTTCATGGTTTAATTTATAAAATTTTCCGGTCTCATATATTCGAAAGGCCAATTTACATAGAAACAACGTTCGGTGATAAACGGGCGTGTTATGTTATTCCCTCGTTTCTAATATATTGCATAACGGTGTTCTCTAGCGCGGTAAATAATGACCTTATGTGTTGGGGTGGTCACTGAATTTATACGCCGTATATAAATAAGCTCTACAGGATTTGTACCCCTTCAGCATAGTTAGTTAGGATATCACAGTGGCAGGAGCTTTGGCCACAGGCTTTAGAAGTATTTTTTTTTTCAGTACCATAAAGCTGAAATTTGGAAGCTTTCCAAATAAATTACAAAGTAGAAAGGGTCAAAATTGGAAATCTACTAATGGTAACATGTCATTGTTCATTTGAACGAATAAATTATCAACAAATTACGAGGAAATAAAACCGTGTTCGGCTATTCGTCGTTGGACTACAATTTCTGGGGATCGTATGAATATAAAAAATGAAATTAGAAGGTGTCATCCTATTTGCGGTCAGTCCATCGAGCGGTCAGTGGATTTTTCGGTCAAATCTTTCTTGAATGTAAAAATGGAGGAAAGGTAAAATTTACCTGTCAATTTTGCGGTCAAAAAGGCGTTTCGCGTGTATAATGTATATTCCTTTATTTTTCTTATATTTCTTATAACAATGTATTTATATATGTATATTTTTATAAATAAATATTGACAAAATAATCTCCATGATGTTAAATGTGTTTTATTGGTATTCGAATTTATGACCGCATGTTCCACAGTCTTACGTTACCTTGACCGCAAAATCGATATATTTAAATGAGATGGAAAAAGTGACCGCTAAATCTACAATTTTTACGTTTTACCGCAAATTACACGACCGCTTGATCCAGATAGAGACTGACTTCATATTTAATAATAAAAGGAATAATACAATGGTAGTTATTTTGATATGAACGAATTTAATTATTATTAATATAAGAGCCTGCATGTGTGTGTACAAGAGTGGCGGCGAGTTCTGGAAACAGATAAGACGGGTTCCTCGAATACGGTCGTCGGTCGGCGCTTTGATAGCAATGAATAAACAACAACATAATAGGAGTTCGATAAAATATTAGAAGATCGTTCCTGATTACTCCAGAAACTTCGATACCTCTATAAATACGATGTTGTCGACGGTCAGTGAACAGTTTAGTTTTAGATTACAGTTCACAGTTTAGAGTTTACAGTCACAGTTTAGAGTTTACAGTTGACAGTTTACGGTTGATAGTAGAACAGTTTACAATTAGTTTCCGAATGGTAATATAAATACGATATACCGAGTGATATAAATAACATATTTTCCTTGTCATATAAATAAGTTGTTGCATTAGTGTTTAAGTGTTTTAAGTAGCGTGTAAGTGTAAAATAAATAATTGTTTAAATAAATAAGTTGAACTAGAAAATTCGTTACAATATGTTTTTATTCGAGTACGTAAATTGAATAAAATTTTCTAAAATATGCGTTATTGAAATATTACCTTTCTAAAACTAAAATTATGAGGTCTTCATAGTACAGTTATTGCGACAATTTGACAATTTCTTTTAAATTGTACAGCTTTCGGTAAATTCTAAAGGTTTCAATATTACAGAGTACTGATCCCATTAAAACTATTTATAATTGAAACTTATTGTATCTTAAAATACAAATTTCGGTGTGAGTGTTTTTTTCTTCAGTTAGATAATTCAACAAAATTAGGTACTTTAAAAGTGCTGCCTAGAATCCTCTTACACATTGGTTTTAAGAGTCTTTTGTTGGGTATCCGATCAACAATAGTCTGTTTGCTCTGAAGCTTCGCAACGATATCGCGACCGTGCAGTAAGAAACGTGCGAATTCCAATTTGAACGAAAGCTTGAGGCTTTGCCGATGTCTTCCGCATGCTTGCGCGTAACTGTATCTGTCACGTAATCCGATACGTTCACCACTCACACACAGTAAATGCATTTTAGCTAGTGTCAGGAACAGCTTGTGCCAAACTCGTTAATTTTCCACAATTTCTTCGATGTCCGATCATATACAGCGGCGGTGGATTCTGTGGCGTTTGATAGACAGCCCAACCGGTCGCTGCCCGATATTCTATCCAATCAGTGTCGACTTTGAATGTTAAATATTGCATCCCTACTGCAATTTTTAATTTATGTATAATATATATTATACATATATTCATGAGCAACATCCGCAATGCAAATTAATTATGTTATATTAATAATGTATTATAGATCTCATCATTAATGTTATATAAGTTACTACCTTGACACAGTTGGTTCAAGAAGTGGGAATAGAAAAAATGAGAAGATAAAAAATAAACAAGGTTTAGATTATATTATAGGTTAATTAATTCCGTACTAGATTCCTAGATTTATTTATTTATTATTTATATCAGAATTTGTATTCGTAATGCACATTTGTGCGGCCATCATTAAATGTTCTTACCCACTTCCTTAACATTCCATCACTCAAAATGTTTTTCCCGTAAACTGCATAGATCTCACGATGAATATCAAATGGTTTTAGTCCTTTAGCACTAAGGAATCGTGTAACAGCCCGGACTTCACAGTCGGCGGGACTCACGATTGTCGGACGCATCTTAAACACTCAGTAAACAGCATAAACAAGGACAAATCAGACTGTAATGGCGTCAGTGCGTAGCTGAGCTGACCGTAGCGCTGCAACGGTAGAATTTCAAAACGGTACTTACTTAAATAACATTCCTCGTACATCACAATTATAAGAAAAAGTTGTTGGCTCACGTGCCTCTTCTTGTCAATGTATTATCATAGGCAATGCGAAATACTGAATAGATTTTGATCCTACTTTCACTGTTATGTGCAGTATTTATTTCATAAAACGTCAGCAATTGATCATACATAATTTGTTGCTTTGCAATTATATTACATTCAAATATTATCTTAAACGAATGATTTTTTCAATCAAATGAAGCTTCCAGCTTAGAAAAAAAATTGGAACCCTAATGGATCACTTCGTTGTCCGTGTATTTTTATTCTAAGATTTAAGATTCATAAAACGGTAGATTCTTACGTTGTTTTCTATTTACACCGTATATCTGCATTGTTATCATCTCCAAAATATTTTTTTTAAAGTTTTATTTGTTTGCAACAAAATTGTGCCAGGTTACTGTTCTCTATGATTTTATTTTTTGTAGTAATAGAAACCCACTTCCAGTCTGAATAGCTAATAGAAAAAAATATGCTTGTAGTCCGATATAATTTCCGCATCGAATCATTCTTGGAAAAAAGCGACAGAAGAAAGACAGTGAAACCAAAAAATTCTGAACATTTATTTTCATGCCCTTTAGAGACCTTCTTTTCATTCTTTTGCTAGTTGAGCGATCACACGTGCAGCTTTCGGAGCCAATTTATTTCGAAATCTAAGTCACTGTTCGAGTCAAGCTCAAGTAAAAAATGTTCACATTGTGGTTTGCGTACTCTAAGCTCTGACCGTTATTCGTCTTTCTTTCGCCCTTTCGATGGGACCATTTATGCCTTCAGTCTGAGTTTTTACTTAACACGATTTGTCAAGCACTTTTTCGTTTATATGACCGCCATTCGTTTTCAAATTAACGGGCCCGTTTTTACAGATGGAAATAAAGGGCACCCTTTTTATAAAGTAGCACTGTCTAATGGGGTTGATTAGTACAAATGACAGAGTAAATAGGCCCCATATTCTGGTGCGTATTCTGGAAGATATCAGCCATAAGTCACTTTCTTTTACTACGTTTGTAAATTACATTACCAAGTGCATTGCTATTTTCATAAAACCATTAAGCATTACTCTAGTAATTCTTGATCAAGTGATCTGTCAAAACTGTCAAACTTGGAAATATTAAAGCAACTATCGTAAATAATTGCAACAAAATCGTGCAGCTTTCAATAACCCATATCAACTTTGTCAATACCTAGATGTTTACACACATTTAAGATTTCTTAGAACCTTTATTATCTTATTATTGTAAACAGGTAATTACAATTACTTACACCATGCTTATATATGTATGTACGACTATAAATAGCTTCCTAGGCTAATTACACCCTCAGTATTGTTATGTTACATTTGAAAATGGCCTTTGGCCGAAACGATTGTTAAGTTTATTTGTTTTAATAAAGCTTTGATGAAATATAGCCAAGTGTTTAATTCAATTTTGTTATTAATCATGTTTCACAATGAATTCACCATACAAACTTCGGAACATATCTATCAATTTCGCCTTAGCCTTTCTTTTGATATCCATCTTATTTTTACCTAACAATGTGACCCTCGTCGTTTTTGTAGTATGGTCTTTAATTGTTAAAACAATGATCTACTTTAATTTGCAATTAACTTACTAAACTTTTACAAAAAAATACTGTAAGATACTATTTAACAATTCTGTTTTCCCTTACAAAGGATTCTTCAGAAACTAAATAATACATAGGTAGTCTTCAGTCTCTGAAGATTCCTATTTAAGGTAAAACAAAATTGTTAGGCTATTATTAATTATTTGTAATTATAAGTAGTTTAATTTCAACTTAATATAGAATGTTAAAACCTGAACTATATATATATATATATATATATATATATATTTTCATAATTTAAAAATATTTATCAGCATCAGTGTTACACTTTGCAACTTTGTAACAGCAAATTCGAACATTCAGCTATAAAGTGACCGAGAGGATCTTCTTAGAATCTTACTATAATTGTAAATACACTGTCATAGCTCGTTTTATGAGGTAGAGAAAGCTCAGTTGTCGATGGTCAAATGGAACTAGTTTTATTGTACACCCCCATCACCCCCAAAGCCCTATATAGCAACTTTTATCTTCAAGAAGTGTAACGTTATCGGTCTCAGACAAAACACGCGTTTCTCTTAACTCATCCTGTTGTCGTTTAATGTTAAGTTTATTGTTATTTGTGTTCTCCTTGTATTCATAATTCAATAAACTATTCCTATAGTGAATATAAACTCTTGATTGTCGCTCTAAGAAAAATATAGACTTTGCGCAATTAATTTTTCGCGAAGAGTGATTACGTGTTTCTTAAGTGATAATACTTAAGCCAGCAGCACTTAATCACATATCATCATAGAAGTTAATGTTCATAATGCAACTTAACTTTCCTACGAATTGTAAATTAATGTAAGCTACTTTGTTTTATCAAAACATAATTTTCTCACGTTTTGGAGATATCGTTCAGAATTAATTAAAAAATTGATATTGAGCTAGAATTATCGTTCTCTACCTTGCGTTGTTGAGTGTCTTCAGGTCGGACACCGGGCATGACGGAAAGTCGTCGGGACGCTGGCATAACAGACATTTGTCTGAACAGGAACGCAGCATCGTCCCTTAAACCAGCTGGTGCCACCAATTCGGCTATCAGTTTCTCACGTTTTTCAATTACCTTTGCACCCATTGTGTCTTCGAACTCCGCCGTTTCAATCACTTCAAAACTCTAACATTGTAAAAGAATTATAAATAAGCATTTGTCAATCATTTTTATAAACTTAACACTTTGTGGGGTGCAACTATTGTGAAACATACTTAATGAAGTAAAAAACAAACAAAAGGAAAGTTTCACCAAATTTTATTAGAAAAATCCTAACAAGTTTCGGTCAACGCGACCATTTTCAAAGAAGTAGAGTACAATAAATACTAAAGTCTTAAAACGAAAACAGATCTATATATAGCTGTTCTAGTTATATATAGAGCTGTTCTAGTTATATATAAAGCTGTTTTAGTTTTAAGACTTTAGTATTTGTTGTACTCTACTCCTTTGAAAATGGTCGCCTTGACCGAAACTTGTTAGAATTTTATTCGTCTTTAAATTAAGTAGAGAAACTAATATAGCAATAATTGGATTTCAGGCAGGCCACAAACATTAGGAGCAAACAACACACGTATATTCATGGACATTAGTTATAGAGCGTTATTACCTTTTCAAGATATGTCGTAAGTCCATCATTACCCAATTGTTTGGAAACTTCAATCGTTTCTTTTAGAACATTTTTAGCGTCATTTCTATTGTGACACTGCATATTAACTTTGACAATAAGAAACATAGCGTTAATTTGCCAGACGAGATGTTCTATCTTTTTACTTTCAGTAACGCACTTTCTTGCATAAACTTTGCTTAATTCTGGTTGTTTTACTTCCGAATGGAATCGGGCAAGTTCATGATATAACCATGCAATTTCTTCTGATTTTACAGCCTTCTTTAGTCGAATTTCTGTTTTGGCAATTTCTTTCCTGTAAATTAAGATAAATACCTGATCCAAAATATTAAAATTCACATGAATTAAATCATTAGGTAACCTGAATTTATTGTGAATGTAATTCAAACTTTAAAACGTAAACAAAAACATATTTTTTTTAAAGAAAACATTTAAGTAAGTTTTCTGATTTTTTTTTGATATTTATATGGTAAACTTACTTTTCTAAGTCTGAACTGTAATTGAAATTGACCCAATGTTCCTAAAAAACTGTTTTTTTATCTGTTTTAAATGTTATGTTATGTGTTATTTTACTCGTGTATTAAAAACTGAGAAATGGAAAGAGCTTTATATAACAATGAAAATTTAGTCAGTAACCAAATCAAACTTGATTTCGTAAACTCCCCACTCTTACTATATAGGTAATAAGAACCTATAAATATTGTGTAATTACGATATTTTTAAGCTTCAGTACACTTGTCACTCTTGTCCTTGATGATGGTAATTTTACCGAAACAAATGTCGGATTTATAATAAAATGGTAAAATGTATCCAGTTTTTTATTTTCTTTAAAAAACTTGTGTTTATTGTATGTTATAAAATACGATGAGTAGAAGAAGAACATTGGGTTTCGTTGCAGTAAATATTTATTAAAAAACTCGACAAATTTGTTTCCACCTTTTCAGGTCATTCTCAAGAGGGAAATTCTACTACTCGCTTCTTGTTCGCCTCTTTTTTTAATATATATATCTCATATGGTAATCATTGTTTTCTCGTTTTATTTCAATGTCGATGTTAGTTAGTTTTATAAGTTGTCTTATATGTTTTATTAAATAATCGGTATATATCATTTAAAATATCGACTTCGGCAAATTAATTTTTATCGAAGAGGGTTTAAGTGTCCCTTAAAACAAAGCTAGGCAAGCTACACACCCGCGATACTTAGTTCAGTAGTAGAATTTTTCTCTTGAGAATGACCTGAAAAGGTGGAAACAAATTTGTCGAGTTTTTTAATAAATATTTACTGCAACGAAACCCAGTGTTTTTCTTCTACTCATCTTATTTTATAATTTATAAAATGTTGCACAACGAATGCGATATACATTCAATCAATTTTTATTGTACGTATTTGAAATTAATTATTTGATATGCATTTTGTGGATTTTGGATTAGTGCTACTTGATGCACACAACACACTATTGAATTTCCTATCGTTGAAGTTTGCTATTAAGAAATAAAGTATAAGTCAAAGAGAAAAGAAGAAAAACAAATAAGTTTCACGAAATTTTTATTGTGTCGACAATATTGTTTCGGTCGATTCGACCATTATCTAGAGAATACAAAAGATTACTAAATATGTAAAATGTGTTCAAACAATTTATACTCTTAAATTCCAAGAAACGTGGTGGGTGGTAATTAATAGTATAAATTGTTTGAACACATTTTACATATTTAGTAATCTTTTGTATTCTCTAGATAATGGTCGAATCGACCAAAACAATATTGCCGAGACAATAAAAATTTCGTGAAATTTATTTGTTTTTCTTCTTTTCTCTTTAATTTGAAATGTTTCACAAAAAGTGCACTATTCAAAGTTTAAGTTATTTAAGGTATAAGTAACATACTTGTAATCTACATGCAACTCCTGGATCTGTTCAACAACAGAATCAGTCGAAGGTACTCTGCTTAGTGGCAATCCAAACGTGAAAAGAATTCTTCTGTTAATATCAACGTCAGTTTGTCCTGGCGATATACGTTTCATATCTAGGTACACTTGACTGGCAAGTTCATACATTTCTAAAAGATATTTGTCTCTAAGGGGAAGAACTTTCTTTTCTTTCACTTCGCAGAACTCCTTCAATTTCTCAATGAAGTCAAGTGCAAGTTTCGTTTCTCTCGCAAGAAGATACTTCTTAATCTTTTTCAAGAGATAGTCAGCCTGTGTCTTTACTAAGAATTGAACTTTCCTAAGTTCAATCAATTGTCTGCACCTTAGCGCCCTAGATGATACGGCTTCTTGATATTTAATGTAATAGAACGGCCTACGTGCTCGTAAAACTTCCTAATTAAAATTCTATTTTTACTACAAACTTCAGAATATATCAAATCGATTTCATAAATTAAGCTAAAAGTTTCAGTAGTTAGTTTTAAAATACACTTCATGTATTTTACCTATAGCAATTTTAATATTACAATTATATATTTATATTTAATACGCTTCACACAAAATCTAACCTGGTTGAAATGAAGCGTTTTAAATCCTTCCCTAGTTAAATGTAGAAGTTTCTGTGAACCTGCTTTATTCGGACAGGCAGCACCAGGATGATGCTTAAAATTATCAAGATATATTTTGTCCAAATACAATTTATCCAAATATCTCTCAGCCATGTGGTTTTTAATATTACTTGTGTAGCGTTGTAGTGGAGAATATGGAAAACGTTTGGGCAAAGGTGGTACATAATCGGATTCAGTTTTTAGGGAGTGTAAACTGTCTCTAATTTCTTCGACGTATAAGCTCTCCTTTACTCCTACTTTTCTCTTTTTTTGTTTCAAAGGAAACACCGGTTCTTTAACAACTTGTTTTAGTGCTTTCAATTTTTTTTGGGCACGCTTCTTCTTTTTTCTCTTTAAATCGTATTCAATTTCATATTGTGGTTTTTCTGATTCCCGGTTTTTCTTCCATGCTAATCTCCGAATTATTTTAAAATGGTCACGCAGCGGTCTGCCCGCTCGTTCTCCTAAACATTTCGCAATTGCTTCTTTACACTGTAGAAAACATTTACGAAATAACAATTTTATTGAAAAACATTTACATAAACAAAAAAGAAGGGTGAGCCAATCTACGAAAAACAATTGAAAGTACAGTGGTACCTCGACATACGACTTTAATTCGTTCCGTAACCTTGCTCGTATGTCAAATTGCTCGTATCTCAAAGCAATTTTCCCCATTGAAATTAATTGAAATGCCATTAATCCGTTGCAGTTCCCAAAAAACCACCTTGGTTTTGTTAAGTGTTTTTGAATAAGAAAAATGTATTTACAAGAAGAAACATTTATTTATAAATAACAAATACACATTCTATAAAAACATAATACGCTTACGGAAGCGCTAATTTTTGTCACTGTTTTTCGCTTTTTTCGTCACGCTTTGCTCACTTTCACCTGTAGATTGTTTAGAAGAACTGTCCAAGAAGGTTTGTTTCTTCCTCCCTTTCAGGATATTGCAGAAATGAGTTAGGCAACTCCGATGCACGACCAGTTGCAACTTTTTCGGGGTAAGTTTTATCCACAAACTCTACAACGTTCTCCTACATTCCCAAAATCTCCTTTATATCTGTTGTAGAGATAACCTCCTCCATCTCTGGCTCCTCTTCAAAACTAATTTTTCGTTGGACCACCGTATGCTGCTGCGAATATAGATCGTGTAACTCATTGGTTGTCTGCTTCTGAGACTGTTCCTCGACGAGTTCGTTCACATCTCTCTCATCCACCTCCAGAGAAAAAATCTTCTCTACCACTGACACTTCGGGTTCCAATCGTTCGAAGGCCCTTTCAGCTACAGCCTCAGGTCCTCGTTGTAACACCCAGCCAGGCCTGATCAATAATTCTTAGGCATTACACGATGTTAAAGTGGTCTTTCTAGAACTCTCAAAGGGTAAGGTTTGTGTTCTCCGTCACCTCAAAGCAGCGCCGAAAAATGTGCTTGGTGTACAACTTTTTAAAATTAGAAATCACCTGGTGATCCATGGGCTACAGGATAGAAGTGGTTTTGGGTGGTAGGTAGAGAATCTTTATAAACTTGAACTATTCGGGTAAATCATCTTCGATATTTGGTGGGTGAGCAGCAGCTTGTCGAGGACGAGAAGGGCTTGCATGGGTAGGTTGTTTTCCTGTAGATATTTTTTAACAAAAGGGTTTGGCCAAAGGGCCAAACACCAGGTTTATCCACCCCACAAAGAATTTCCTGGTGACCCACGTTTTCGGATTTGCCCTCTACATAACTTGCAGTTTTTCTTTTAAAATCTTATGTGACCTAAAGGCTATGGGATTTTCCGAATGGTATACTAGCAGAGGCTTGATTTTGCAGTCGCCACTCGCATTGGCGCAAAGTGCTAGAGTTAATATATCCTTCATGGGTTCGTGACCTGGCATCGTCTTCTCCTCTGCCGTTATGTAAGTCCTATTCGGCATTCTTTTCTAAAAGAGCCCTGTCTCGTGACAGTTGAAGATTTGCTGGAAGATATATCCTTTGGCTTCTATCAGTTCGGAAAACGTTTTGATGTAAACCTCAGCTGCCTTCGCATCCGAACTTGCTGCTTCATCTTTCCTGACGACGGAGTGAATGCCGGTCCTTTTCCTAAAGTCTTCCGATTTCTCGTTTCTGAAAGTGTGTGGGATCTGCTTCAGCAAATCACCGTAAATCACTCGTGCCTTTTCACATATAATGCTTTGTGTTAAGGTTGCTCCTTGAAGCTACTTCTCTGTCACCAACACCATCAGTCGTTTCTCCATCTATTCATGGAGAGAGGTCCGGAGCTTAGAAATTATTGTAACGCTCTTAGCTGGCGTTATACCCTTTATCAACTCCTTCATTATAAGCACAGTACATATCATTGATGTGGTACGCCTGTACATCCTCGCCAAGTCAATTGTTCGGATAAAACACCTTGCTTATGTCTTATGATTTCACGTATTAATTCAACAGGCATCATCTTCTTATTCGGACCCATAGTTATAAAAATAAATGTGACAAGGTTTTGTAAATGTACAAAAAGTATAAAAGGTGAACCCAACTTATCAAAAATGCTTCGAAAACAAGGGAAACAAGCACACAGACTAAAGTCTGGTCTGAGGTGGGAGAAACTGTTAGACACTGCACACGACCCCAACATGCGGGCGCATATTGGGGTCGTGTGCAGCGGTGTAGTGTGCAATTCCTCGTATCTCAAATCGTGCTCTCATCTCAAAGCAAAATATCGCTCGCTCGGCGGCTCGTATCTCAAAACACCCGTATATTGAGGCACTCGTATGTCGAGGTACCACTGTAAAAAGTACACCACGTCTACCTTTAAAACTTGTGTTTTAAAGAATTCAAAAGAAGAAACTAACTGTTCACCAGTATTATGCAATACAGGATGTTTTGTTAATCTACATTCTACAGAACAGTATCTCACTTTTCATATCTGTTCACAGGAAGATCTTCAAACATCCATAGCACTTTTCCCCATACTTCTATTTGGTGCCGTATAGTTTTATTTTATTATTTACAAAGAACCCTGTACAGAAACTTGACTAACAAACTTATATAATATACAAAATAGATTCGGGTTAATTTACGAAACACGGAAGCGTTTTTCAAGATTTCATTATTTTTATTGATATAGATTCAGCGAAATTTGCGTTACACGGAACCACAACAAATGTGGCTCGTGACCAAGTTCTAATTTTTAAAAATACAAATGGGCACCGTGGGTGTGGGTAAATCATTATTAAGAAGATTAAGTAAGACTGCGAAACCGTGACGAAGTCTGTGTGCAGCGGAGGTCTAGGGGTCGTCCCGAATTCCCAGCGAATATACTCCATCAAGTCTCAGACAAAACCAACTAGGGTTTAATCTCCTAGTTTGACTCTTGACCCTTGACTATCAATATTTGATTTAATTTAATATATTTATTGATTTTAATCATTTAGTTAGTGAGTTATTTATAAGTATAGGTTACTAAAAAGGAAAATAGTTGTTTTGTTGATCAAACCTCTAGCATGCCAAACGACCCCCGATACTCAGTACAGTATTTAATATGTTGTAAGGAATGAATTTACTAACATGCATGGCACCCATGACAAAATGGTCTGGCTTCTTCCTAAGTGGTATCATGCGAAGGTTCATAACCATTGCTTCCTCAAATTCGCAACTCAAATAAGTTATCAAAGCTTTCTGAGCTCTGACGGTTAAATCTATTTCCTCGCCGGCGAGTTTATCAGCTTTATTGATATCTTCAAGTGCTTCAGCATAATGACAAAGTTTAGCTCTTGTAAGGGCTCTGCCCAGAAGTGCTCTCTTATCATTTGGTACTTTAATAACAGCAGTATTGAACTGCTCGAGCCCTTAGAAAAGAAAGCTGATATGAAGCATTGCAAAAAGTTTAATCTTGTAGTGTAGCTTATTATGTAGTTCTTTGAATATTTACCTGGTTCGAAATTTTCTCTAAAGGTAAGAAAGTACCCCCATTCTCTGAAGAGGGTTTCATACCCACAAATTTCTTTTTTTTCTATTCCAAACATTTTGATATTTTGTTATTTTAACGAGCAAAGAACGTTAAATAATCGTCGCAAATACGTAATTTTCCAACGTAAAGTTTTACATTTTGACATTTCATAATAGGTTATTTCGATTCATAGAAATAGCTTTCTCATTTTCTGGAAATAGGAAATTTTCTCTGTGAAAAATCAACTTATTCAATGTTTTAAAAATACTTAGAATTGATAGAATTTATTTTTAAAACTTAATGGCAATTAAAAACGAAAAAGGCACTAATGTATCGCAGTTTTTATTATTTTATTATTAATATTTTTTTACGAATATGTATATGAACACTTACAAAACCTAAACTTAACACCTAAGCTACGTCATTGTTTGTGATCTACAACTTATTTATACTGAACTGGTAAAAAAGTTTCGTTTAAATTTATTAACCAGATGAATTATTAATTAATATTGGATTCATACTGAAAATTTCTTTTTAAATAACGAATGCATGTGTTCCAACAGTATAACACTACAGGTAATAAATATGAAAGCCCTATAACTATTTTTAAATTACAGAATAAATTATAACACTTTTAACGGTCTTAGATTAAATATCACAAATGCGTTAACACCTTTTTAAACCTTTATAACATTCATACAAAATAAATAATTAATGAAATATAAATAACAGAAAACAGTAGCGATAGAACATTGTGCGCTAACTAAACTTTAAAAATGTTCAAAAGTACAAAAATATGTTTGATAATAAAAATTAGTCTAACGACATATAATGGAAAGTATTTGATTTCATGCATATTCATCCACATTATAATTAAATTAGACAATAAATATTTCCAATTACGTGGAAAATGTACTTAAACATGTCAATTGGAAAGTTTTGTTGCAGATTAAATAAATATACAAAGTAATTGTGCTTAAAAAGATCAAAGAGTAACTATACTACCAAACGTTATTTTAAATTTAAATTATACGTAAGAAACAATACATAAAATTAACATGAAAGCTTCGATATTGCGTAACTGAGCATTTTATCTAAATAACAAATAATGATATAAATCCACTTTTACAATAAATAAATATATATATATATATATATAGTTCTCTAAAAGCACTTACATATAACAAACAAGAAATAATTCTTTTAACAGAATATATACAACCGTAAATATTGTTCGTAAATGTCTAATTAAAGCTTTCCTATTGTTAAAAACAATAATCAACAAATTGTATAAGCTATTATTTTTGTTTCCATTTACATAAAACTAGAATTAAATAAAAAAATGTGTACTAAACATCGTTAAACGTATTGTGTTTATAGCAAGTAGGCCTTATAAATATATTAGAACTAAAATTTGTGTTTATAATATCTATGTAATTAAAGAATCATCTGCCAAAAAATAAAATTATCAAAGCTCTCAATCTAAAATAATGACTTTCGGCAGATCTGACTGTGCCCATAATCAGCTACAGTTACAAAATTTACCTACTTTTTATAAAAGCATTGAAATGTACAACAACTACTTTTAGTTTTATTTTAGAAACAGCGATTTGCCTAACTAGCCGAATCTTAACACAACTACTTTAGGTATAAACAACGTACATATGTAGGCATACGATTATTATTATTTAATACAAAACTTTAACAGGTATTCTTTGATTCTAAAAGTACAAATGGACGATTATTATTTATTAAATTAATTAATTTGTTTTTCATGCGTTAAGGCCACAAGTACATTAACATATTACTATTTTTTTCAAACTACAAAACTCTAAAATTATTTTGTAGTATCATTTAATTCCATGGTACTTGAAAAGAAGCTTCTATTGGTGCTAATTATTTAAAACAATGAGAATAAAAAAGAGTAAAATTTGTGATCACAAATTGTTTAAAATTAAGGAATAATGAAAGTGTTATTTATGTAGCATTTACAGTGTCCGCCAAAATGTTGGTCAACTACTTAATTCATAGCTACATTAACACTAAATTTGTATACCTTTTGGAGGATACTGCAGTATTATTATATTTTTCACCTATATTTATACAACGGTTTTTAAATTGTTCAATATTTCTAATATAAATTAGTACCTATGTAAATTTTTTATTAGAATATGTGACATGCTGCAAAAACTATCGAATTATATTAAATGATTTGGTATTCTTGGTAAATGAAATTACAGAAACAAAGGTAGATACACTAATAAAAGCTATTTGTGCTCATTGGGAGCTCAAAAAAGTAATATTTTTAAGTTGAACTCACTATTTTTATAACCATTGGTTCTTTGTTTTATAGGGTAACATTTTTTTTATGTAATTGGAAATAATATATCTTAAGAGACCCAGAAACTCAAAAAAGCGTGTTACTAATAATAATGACAATAAGCTTCGTTCATAATTGAAAGTAAACCTTATTAAGATTTTAATGGGTAACATGACGAGAATTAAATGCAATTAAAGCCCACTTTTCGTTTTTAGTTTCAGATCTAGCAGTTTAGAAAACTATAAAAACATTTCTATTTTTATTTTTGAATTCAAACACTATCGGCGCTAAAAAAAGCATTAATTTTACTGGGATCATTCCCAATGTAATTTGTTAAATTTTGTGCGTCAATAACTACAAATATTTTCTTCAAACGTGTTTTTTTTTACCAATCGCAGCTACTTTTCAATGTCATAACTCATAACCATTGACTAAAGGCAGTGTTTCTTAGTCCATTTTATGTAGGTAGTACCTTATTCTTATTATATTCAAATAAACATAGTATCTATTATCCATAATGTAACAGTTTGTTGTGTTATTATATCAGCTTTTTGATTTTTATTTCTATCTTTGCTAACCTATTGTAACTGTTGATATACACAAGTTCAAATATGTCAGTATTTATTTTGTAACATAATCCATAACGAAGACGCATTTAAGGTAGGTATAATAGCTACACACTTGTTATGTAATCTTCTATATATCTTTAACCATTGCATATATTAATTACATGCTTAAAAGGTAAAAACATTTTACCTTTCGAATGCTTTATAAATACTTACTTAAGACATTATAGACAAAGCAGTTATTTTTTTATGGTATTCGTAGAATCCATAATATATATCCTGGTTATCGAATCTTGAGACCTGAATATACCTTTCAGAAATTTTCTAGAAGAAATTTTTTTGTAAATCACAATCTGTGTCTACTAATTTTCAGGTAGCGTTCATATTCTCTTTATTAGAAATAGACAAAATATATTTTTTATCGATCTCTGAACGTTAATTAAAATAACAGTTCTAACCTATACTTTTGGTAAAATATTTTAGATGGGTATTATACAAATTTGTATTTTGTTAACGGGAAAATGAATTAAAATTTGGAATTAAGTTAAATCGATAACGTAAACTTTTTAAAATTATATTATATCTTACCTAAATTATGCATTAAATACATAGATACCAAAACTTAATTTTAGGTTTGGGTATTATCTCAAAAATTAATTCATCTACTCTAGAAAATCTATAAATCTCGGCGACCTCAAAATTGAAGACAATCATTTTGATTTACAATGATAGCAACCTAAAAATCTTTTGTAAATTTTCTATCTGTAAAAAACTTCTTAATTGTCAGTACCAGAATGTTGAATTAGTTTTTTTCAACAAAAAAATAACCACCCTGTACATTTTGTTTTATGGATTTTAAAATCGATACCTCATGGGCCTACGAGTTATTAAGTTCCTATTTTACATAAAGCACTTTTATTTACTTAATATCATCCTATAACCATCCCGTATGTCCACTCAATGGTATCACTCCTGGTAACTTAGGCAAAGGACCATTGTTATGTTTGTAGTCATCTTCTGGAGTTTGCGAAGATCCTGTCGCTTGAGTACTAGAAGAGGAATTGTATAGCAGAGGTTCCCTGGAAGATGCCGCCCTGGGTAATGTTTGTGCTGCTCCTGCATTGACGCTTTCCTCAGTGGTAGATGGCGTGAGTGTCGGTTGTCCTGCCGAGGATACAGGAATATCCACAGAGTCCTGCTGACTCTGTGTGTGTTCGTGATGTGCTTTAGTAAACTGTATCACTTCGGAAACTCTAGTAGGTACGCTAGACGCTCGCTGCAGCACTTGGGAAATCTAATAGAATAAATTATTTGAATTTCGGCATAACATTTTATAGCTAGTGAACATTAAACATTATATGGATTAATTTATGTATACAATGTTTAAGTTTATCTATTGATCTTTCAAGTAATTCAACGTAATTAATGAAATGACACGAATACCATGTTACTTTTTACGAAATAAATTGAAAATACCTCGATTATTGTTTCTCCTGCATCCTGATACTATCAAATTCAATGAATATACTGAAACTAAGAAATAACTAGAGACTGCTTGTGATGTAAACAATTGATAAGGAATGGAGTAAATGGTAGGAATATAATTTTGGCCTGGTTGCTTAATATTTAAACTTTGATTAAAAAAAATAATAAAATGATTAATTGCGATATACATAATAAGTGAAATGATGGAAATTTCTGTTTGTTTATCTATTTAGTTCACTACTTTTATATTTGTAAGTAAAATTTTAACTTCGTCAGAATTGTTTTCTGTGAAATTATTTTTGGTGGACATACCTGTATACGGTTTTTAGGATTTTACGTTATTGTTCAAAACCTTGATGAATTTTATAAATCTTATAATCACATGAAGAATACGTTTTGGTCTGTTACTTTCGTTACTGTTCACTAAAAATATCTGCTACTATTGTTAAGATGGAAACCCTTTCCTTATTGCCCTACAATTACACTTTCCACTGTCATATGTTTCCTGACAAACATTTTCGAAATTAACATATTCAAAAAAGAAGGAATTAAAATCCTTATTCGTCTAAATATTAAGATCAACGACGATGAGACCTGATAGGTCGAAACCGGTCGTGGGATATGGCTTTCGGTTCGTTGTGCCTACTTGGTAGGACGCGTTCCAAATGTGAGATCTTTGATCTTAATATTTAGACGAATAAGAATTTTAATTCCTTCTTTTTTGAATATGTTATATCTTCGTCTAAGAATACATCGGAATGAACAGTGTAATTCAATGCTGGTAGGGGTATTAGCCCTCGGAGTCGTTGTTTTTGTTGATTCCATATTTATATTTATATTTATATTTTCGAAATTTGTTATTTACGACAGTTAAATTTTTCCTAAAACATGTCTTAGTGTACATCATTTTCTATCTTTATCTATTATTTTTTAGGGAACTAGCAAACAAACCTTCCTTCAACCTCTACAAATCAATTGTCCAATCAACTATCTAAACTACAATTTTTCTTCGTTTCTATCTTAAAAATGTAGATCATTAAAAACAAAATTCGAGTATCGAAAAAGGCCAGTACATGTATTACTGAATTACATGAGTTATCAAAAAGTCCAAGTCATCATCAGTCAATCTTCAAATAGTATCAATTTCAATCAATTTAATCAAACGTACGCGTCGCTCCTCTAATTTTAAATTTCTCCACCAAGTCAATAACAATATTATCAAAGTGTGAAAAAAAAATCATTTCTTTTTTAATAATGTTTATACAGTGTTTTTAAAAATTTTGTAATCGTCAATTTCATCTCAGCCAAACCATTCCATAAACAACTCAAATATCAAACAACAACAAAAAACACCTACAAGTCGACAATTAACAAAAATATTCCGTAAAAATAAATCAGATGTTATTTTAGTTAGATTGTTTATGCTAAAAGTCTTTGTTTGCACCTTTCATAGTTTGAGTTTTTGCTTAGTGTGATAATGATTTTTTTTTAAAAAAGAATTTTGATAATGGTTGTAAAAACATTATTATTGTTTTTATTACAAATAACTTTAAGGCGCCACACAAATAGTAAAATCCCATCCATAAGCACCTCGTAATTTTGCTAGCCTTCTATTTAAGGGAAATTTCATTTAGTGTTCTGAATGTAGTCATTCCGTACGTTACTTACCTTTTTATTATTTTTTCCTATACAAACAGCCACTGCTTGTTCAATAGTGGCCTCATTAGGAGGTATAACTACAGGACTAGTATTTCTAGATGCGCTGAACTTTTTTCGTTTTTTCTTGAGCAACGCCAGTCCACTTACAATACTGTGATGATTATGATGCTCCTGGTGCTCTCCGTGAACAGACCGTCCAACATTATCCAGGCTAGGATTGGAGTCTGACGCACTAGATCCATTATCATCGGAAGCAGGACTGTTACTATGACTTCGCGAATGATGGTGATGCCCATTTTCTTGACAATTAGAATTACAGACTGAGTCTTCTGACCTGGAACGACCAATAAGTCGAGACACCTTTCCTGTTTTGGCAGCTTCGATTATCGTTCCCCAACGACGTTTGTGGGATGAAGATCTCTTCATGTGAAACCTAGAGGACGAACTAAATGAAGAAACAAAGTCCAATACAGTAACCTGACCACGGGTTGCTTGTCTATATTTCAGCAACAGCTTACCAATCGTGTTTGGATGAATTTCTGTGATGGTTATGATGGTGAATGTGATATGTTGGTCCTTCGTTGATGCTTCCTTGTGACGACGAAACTGTACTCTGCTGTTGCATTCTTCTTGGTGTCTGATTGAAAATTCCCGATAACGTTGATCCAAATATGTCGTTGTGATTATGTCCATCATGATTGTGATGGTTTTGTAAGGATGCGATAAATTCGGCAACAGGTGGTAATGGACCCGAAGAAGGGGATGGTTGTGGACCAATATTGAATCCTTTCATCAGCCTTCTTTCCTTTTGTCGGTTCTTCTTGCCACCAGCACCTGCGACAAGAAATAGGAATTTAATTACTCACACAGTACTGTAACGTAATAATAATAAAACTAAAGTATTTTAAATAATTAAAAAAAAAGAGAAATTAGGCATTTCAATTTACTGTTTCATACTTTTTAGTACGACCCAGAATTTCTTACATAGTTTTCTTTCTATTGATTTTATGATTATTATCATCAAAAGGGCTGAAATCTTGAAAACCAGAGCAAACTTTTTTTTGAAAAGGTATCAAAGTATTAGAAATAAATGACAGGAAAATTGGAAAAACTAAGCATTTTTGTTCATATTCTAATAGAAAATGTATCTTTTTCTATCTAATTTTCTGTGTACTCAAAGTAGTAAACCTTGCTTACTTTTAATGCGTCTGTACTCATGAGACATTATTTTGAATTGATGAAGATAAGATATTCCTTAATACATTATGGATTATAAAGCTAAATTTTTCGGATTCCATCAAATCACTATGACTCAC
The DNA here is from genome assembly GCA_963921985.1 of Agrilus biguttatus. Lineage (NCBI taxonomy): Eukaryota > Metazoa > Arthropoda > Insecta > Coleoptera > Buprestidae > Agrilus > Agrilus biguttatus. The sequence goes on along the minus strand of OY998119.1, from coordinate 11,849,208 downwards.
TGGTCCAGATCGGTATAAACTTATGAGTATGCAATGAGTAGATGTGGTAAAAAACGTCAAATACTTCACCTGATCCCATTGATGATGCCGCTGTTGAAGTGTTCATTCCAGAGTTTTTCAATATTTCAATAAGTTCGAAGCGGAAGGCCGATATATCCTGTTTTATTTCATTAACGTCATCTTCAGTTACACCTTGATTTTCTGCTTTTCGCTGTTCAACCGTAACATAACGTCTAACAAGATTTCTCATTATGCTCTGCAATTAGAAATATATATATATATATATATATATATATATATATATTTATACCGAACAAAACCAAGTGTTCAAAATTTATCTTTTCTTTTATTATTAAAGTGGGCTAGTTCGTATAGGTACTAGTCCGATATTATACAAAATATAATAGCAAATGTCATGATTATTTTAATAGAAAACGCATATTCTAGTAAATTGTTAGCTAAAAGATTTATTCCGTCTTAAGTTTTAATGAACAAGAAAAAAAAAATTGTGTTTCATTCCCACCAGTTACTCGTGCTGGTGGCCGGGAGGTCCCTCCGACTTCTACTGTAGTGCAAAGCCGGAGGGTAGGGCGTAAGGCTCTCTTCGGTCTTCTTGCAGGAATCGTGGGAATGAGTGGGTGGTGTGGTTAGGGAGAGAAGAATGAGATGAACGAAATGAAGACACAAGAGAAGTGAAAGGTTATCCGTGGAATATTACTGCCCAAGCATTTGCTAAATGATTCAAGGAAACCACAGAAAACTTGGACCAGAGCAGCCGAACCCGGGTTCGAACCAGTGACCTCCCGAATGAATGCTAAGGACGCTCGATTTTTAAGAATGAGTTATGCTGCCGATGGTGCATACAACCATAACACAATAATTTTAACCACGGCGTTTTTCCATACTGCAATCCAATTCACCCTAATGATTCCGTCGGCGGACGTTTAGCTAGAGTCATTGCGACATCCTATCTATGACCTTACGGCATGATTACTTAATATTGACATTTCAATACGTCAAAATATTGATGATTTTTAATTAAACGACTCCATCCTCGATAACGAAACTATTAGGAACTAGGAACGTCAGTGGGTATAATCCTTTAATTAAGCGTTTTATTAATCATGTACTTCCATAATTTTGTATATTGAGAGTTCATAGTTCCACAAAATTATCATACAAACCTACAAATAAGACAGAACCATAGATAAGTAGATCATTATTATATAGGGACGAACTGATGATAATGATGATAGTTATTTACCGTCATGAAATTGTAGGTTTCGGTGAAAAAAATTAATTGATTGTATTGTTAACTAATTGTTATCAAGAAGTACTGCATCATTTAATTATTTTTCTTGCAATTAGTATACCAATTATTTGTATTGATTAATTTACACAAACTATTGACGAAATCCAAATGAATTTTTGGTGTCAAATTTTTTAACAGAAATCTGAGTAAAGTAGGTTCTAGGAAGTAAAATATAAAAAAGTTTTTCATAAATAATATATAAAAATTGCAATTTTATCTTTTTTTTCGCATCTATCTCGATTAATTATAATGAGATAATATTTAGATAATTTGAAACGTTTCTATCGGAGCAATTGTATTAAATGCTCATAAATAATCGAAAAAATGCATACAAACGTTGCTCCTCCGCCGCTTGCTTCCCCAACCCTTCACTCCAGCGCCCCTACGCTTTTCCAGCCGCTTGGACGAAATATGTCTTTTTTATTACTTGTGAGTGTAAAGAAATAAGTCAGTTATACGTTTTGTTCTTTGAATTGTGGACTTTAATAAGTTGTTCGAAAATTTGAAATACGTCAATCGAACGAGGTAGAGTGGTTTCAGCAATATTACTTACAACGAAATTTCTGTTGTAATTGTACAAAAATTATAACTCCGATATAATTCGTCTTTGGCTAAATCGATGTGCATAATAATCACTACTGTTCCTCGGAAGAACGATGCTGGAAACGTTAAATAAGCGAAGTTATGAATTTTCCCGTTTTTCTCTGTGAAAATAGGTCCGATCGAGACGTTTTAAGCTTTATCTTAGAGGTCTTATTGTATTAGTGAGTTATGATTGCTGTAATAGTTTTTGAGATAAAATCGAAAACCGAAAAAAATTGCAAAGTTTAAAAAGTGTTTAAGAAAACTGAAAACTTTTGTTTTTTATTTTTTACTCACTGAAATATACATTACATTATGGTATACCAGGATTGTTAGTTAAAATTTTGACAAAATTAAATATTTTTGTTCTATAATCACTGGGGTGTGGGATAAAAACCAAGTATCAGTATTTTATTAATAGATATATCAATTATTTTTTTACTGACCTGATATCGAAAGTCTCTTTCACTAGCTTGTTTCACCTTCTTCTGAAACAAACAAAGTATAAGTCACCTGATCTAGATATCAACATTTCCGTCGTCTTTTATCTTACCCTAATAGTTTTCATGTGTTCCTTTTTGACAGCCCTGGAATGACCGCAAAATTTACGGTGAAGCCAGCGAAAACAATACCAAATACTCTTTGGAGTTGGTATTATATTGAACGGAGGCGGACAAGTGCCACCCTCTTCAAAAAAACTAATCCAGAGTTTGCTCCTTGCGAATTTCCATTCCACGTCAGCTCGTTCCTTAATTACAAAAAAGACAACACTAAATTTATTATAAGGACGTTAGTTGGTTTTTTGAAGTTGTTGGTATTGATTATAATGTCTAAAATTAATTTCGTGACAATAATTCCTTTTTCACTTTTTTATTGTGGCCAGAACATTCGCCAACTTATTTAAATTTTTATAAACAATTGGTTGTTGATTCGTTAATTAACTTTTTCCATTTCATTTGTTTATCTATATAAACTTTCTTTGTGTATTCTTCAAAGTTTAATTATATTTTAAATTACTCTGAATTCAAGGAGAAGGTAGTACAGAAAAAACTGCAAACTTCAAAAAAGTTATTAAATTGAGCAAAGAGCAATTTCTGGAAGAAATGGTTCATTTAAAAAAGTAATAAAAGGTATTCATTTAAACTGATTTCTCTTTTACATCATCAAACTTTGTTCACTTTTTTGTTAGAATATTATGTATTCACCCCAAGTTTGTTACGTTTACGCTATCTTTTTCTTTCAGTAAAACGTGTAATAAAGCAAGACTTTTGTGGGCTTTATTTTATATCCGATAACAATAAAGAAAAGTATCTATGTGATATTCTTGTCACCAGCTCCATTCTAGGCAATTATGACGAACGTGTATGAAATACTCGTGAATTGCTTTTATCGGCATTTACTCTCGACTTTTATATAAAACATTGCCCTTACAACATGCTTTAACAAATAATATTCAATTTCTTCATCAGGAAACATCGTATGTTTGATCGTAGCGTAAATTTTTATGCTATGAAGCAAGACTATAACTATAAATATATCATTATTAAAACGCTGCGCTTAGGTCAATTATTTAGCGACATATGACATATGTCTTCTATACTTCCTAATATTACAACGGAAAATAATCAGGAACAATTGGTCGGCAATTTTAAGAAAAGCATTGACCGTGATGCATTGGGAGGGAAAGCATAATATGTACGCGCCCACTATCTCTATACACCAGTAGTAATTAAAAACGAATTATTTGTGGGGGTAGGAAATAAGTGTTATCCACTAAGCATCTGTGGTCGTGATAGAAGTGCGCTGGTTCTGTTGTATGTTATGCAACATACGAACTTAATTGTAACTTAAGCTCGTCCTTGTTGACTACCCTGTGTCCTATAATTATCGGACGTTGCTTACGTTATATTTTATATATTACAAGTGAGGCCGTTGAGTGTTGCCTTTATGGTTTGTACAGACTGTGTTTGACATAAACGCAATATTTCAATAGTTCTCACTTTCACGGCCGGCGTATGTTGATGCAGTATATTCTTTCGGACTGTTTTTCCGTGGTCCATGGAATTTTTCCTTTCCAGACGTTTCGCCGTGCTTTGCTGACGGCATCTTCAGTGGTGACTTGGTAACTGATCAGTTACGACTAAGCACTTGCGAAGTCATCAACTGATGATGCCGTCAGCAAAGCACGGCGAAACGTCTGGAAAGGAAAAATTCCATGGACCACGGCAAAACAGCCCGGAAGAATACACTGCATCAATATTTCAATAGTTTCACAGTAATCGTGAATTTACCTGTACTACATATGATTCCATCTATAAGCTGTGCCGTGACGTATTCCAATCTAATTATTGACTATGTTTTATGTTTATGATTTGAAATTAAATTAAAAATTCCGATTAAATGATAACATCCTGTATATCCAAAGTTCGTAAGTAACATTCTTTAATCTGACGTTGAAATGATCACCTAATCGCAGGATATTGTATCTTCGGATGAGATAGTTCCACCAATTTGCTTTACAAACTTACTTAAGCTAGCAACATAGAAATATAACAATAGCAACGTAACATATCTATTAAATTTTTTTTTAAATGAATATCCTGAATATATATTATAATATTACATTGTACATAATTTGGAGTTTTTATTGTAACTTAAAATTTGCTTACTCACAAAACCTTATTCTCTTAAACAGAACGTTTATTTTAACAAACAGAACAATAAAATGATTTTAATCATTGCATTGTAGCGTGGGACAAAGCATAATAATAAAGAACATTTATTAACCGAAATTATATTTCAGAATTCAAATATTTATGCTTGATTTATTTCGCCGTGGAATAGAGTATTTAATTTAATATTTATGGACTCTGAAGTTTACTTGGGTAATGGCACTCAAGTTGTAATTTTACCCTTTTAGAGAGTTAAACAACCTTTTGAGACTTAAAAGTCAATTAACAAAACTTTTGTTGTATTAACAACAAACATCCAACCCCTTCGAGTACATCCGTTCACATAAAGGATGTACTTTAATATTAAAACTCCTAAAATTAACAAGAATAAGAGATTTTGCAAAACAAAGGAATCTTTTAGTAGTTTTTTAATTTGTACCGTTTTCTAATAAAATAATTTCAGACGTCTGACTCAATAAATAAGTAAAAATAACAAAATCATCGGTTCATATCTACTGTATATATAATACATACTGTAAATTTAGTTGTTTGGGGAATTTTTTAGTTGAGGTCAACCGCAATACATTAATGTTGATACTAATTTTCGAACCAATTTCCTCCTACTACAGATTACCTTAACGATCGATTTCCGGTGAGGGCGTGACAACTGTTTTTACCGTCGTAGGTTTTTTAAAACTTATTTCGAACGGTTATTTTATTCAAAATTATTTACACTATATTTAATGAAGTTTGTATGGGACTGTTTACCCAGCGAGTCTATAGTAGAACTGTTGTAACACTGCATTGTAAATACTTAAATAGAAGTTTGTTAAAGCCAGATGGGCGAATACCGAGAACTACACAAATGTTTCCAAAGCTACGACAAATATAATATATAAGTGAATCCTAATAAATGAAGAATTTATGAGGGTGCGACCCGACCTGGTCAGTCTTCAAATACAATACAATATTCTTACAACTACACGACTAACTCTAGGTACCTAAACATGTTGTAATAAATTAAAAATACAGAAATAAGTCTTTGATACCGAACAACAACAGTAACAAATTTTTCGAAATACGAAGAAATTACTTCAAAAATTAGTACTTATCAACATTAATTAATTTAAGTTTTTCGGAAATGATAGCGAACAAAGACTCAAATATATCTTTGTCATCATTTTGTCAGATTTTAAACAGAATACCTGCTTCCCTTTATAAAGACAAACAGGAAAGAAACAACAACAGCATTTTACGGGGCTGTATTTTCCTGTTCTTTATTTATTTTTGAATTTTTCACATGACTTACATAACATCCTGTGCTCATACACTAGTAACGATTGTTACTTTTTAATTAAGAGTAAAAAAAAAAACAGAATTTTCGTTTATAAACAAACGGTTTAAATTTTGTGTTTGGCAGCTGTTGGGGTTAACCAATGTTCGGTTGCTCTATTAAACCCTCACGGGGTTATAGTTTTATTAATAGTCTGCCACAGTTGCTGCCCACAGTTTAGCGTCAATCGTCGGTGCATTAAGTAGTAATTTAACAGTATACAGGATACTATGGGCATTGTGTTTTTGCAGACTTATATACTTGAAAAGACAATTACTGAATGACAAATTTCCACGTCTGAAAAAATACTGCGAAAGGAAACATCAAATAAAGTGCAATATACAACCAAAAGTGTTCTTTGCCTCTTTGTTGAAAAACATTTACCTGACTTTTTTTTTGAATTCAGAACAAAAGCAAAATAATTAAAACAGCAGAAGCAGAAAAGATGAGTAGACTCTTTTATTTAGTTCATGTATAATGTGGTGTGTATGTGTATGCACATGACTTTATTTTTCGTACCGCTAAACTTAAAATCTTTGTAATGAAAGAGGCGAAACTTTTTTCATATTTGTTTTTTGTTAAAGCTTTAATCAGTTCGTCCAGAATTGTTCCCCACGGGTCTTTGGCATTTGCTTTGTCCCTCATCATAAACGAACCTTCTTTGAACCTACTACTGATGACAAACGTGCCATAACTGACACACAATGGAATGGTACAAAGGCGAGAGCATTTTCCGTCTTTCCTTGTACATTTCATTGATAAATGAATTGTTCTTTCTAACGTAAACGTTTCCTAAAGATAATAGAAAAACAATTGATTTTCTAAATAATGATTTGTACAACTTGTAAGCCGAAAAATAAAGAATACTGATAATTGTTAATATAAATATACTACAATATTTTTCGGCTTTAAAATTTGCACTTTTCTTTTGAAATGTGGATCGGTGATCAAATACAACTTTGGCTACCAATAAACTAAAGAATCGCGAACTTATTACACATGGGTCTTTTCGAAGATTATTTATGACATGTCAAATCAAAAAACAAGGCATATTTTGAAAGGTAGCTGTATATACGAATATTGTTATAAAAAAATAATTAAAAAATGTACTTTAATTTAATTGAAATATTTTTATTTTTGTAAGCAACATTAACTTCAGATAATTATATTGCGGGTGAAAAGTTATTAAAGACTAATTACGTTGTTTATGTTGGTGATGCGCTTGATTCGGTTTTATTTGCCAGGTTCTGCTTTGTCTAAAAACGCTCATGAAAATAATTCAATATTAAACAATATGACACATTTTATCAGCTAATTGTACTTGAACTGAAACGGGCAACCATGTTGTAGCAATACTTTTGTATCGTTCGAGATTACTTTATGCAAATAACTGATTGTATTTGTAAAAATTCGTTAAACAATTTTCATTAATATCTTTTTTAAAAAAATATTACCAAATACAGAAAACATGAAATGGAATAATGGTGTTGATTTTTGTTCTATTTGAGAATTCATAAATGCTAAAATAAGCCTTGTCTTTTGGTTTTTACGTCGCATTAGAATTTATTTATTTATTTTTACCATAAAAAATCACGTTGGATCATCTTTGATTTAAATAATATTTTTTATGGGCATACATTTTTTTATGATAATTCACACACTGACAAGCAATTAAAGCATGGATCTTTTCTTTTCAATATTTTAAGGTGACATAATTTTATAAAACAATTTCTAAAATATTATTTTAAATGCGGATATATCTATATTTTTTTTTTCAAATTTTTGGAGCTTGTATACTTCTTAAAGGTCTTATTAGGATGATTTTGTTAATTTGAATTTTTGTTCAATTTGATTAAAAGTCAAATGAGGACAACCTTCCCAACCATAACCACCCTTCAAGAAAAAAACAATAATAAACAACTTTAAATTCATACTCTATTTCTTCTTTTAGGTATTTATGTTAATAGAATTTTGTTGATATCCATTACAAAACGTCTCCACTTCTTTATTTTACGTATTTCTATATTAACAGTGAATACTAATAAAGGAAAATCATTATTACTGCTGACGATTTGAGTGGAAATCAGTTTATTGTTACGTACTCATTAATATTTCTTTTTTTTTTCGTTTTGAGTTAAAAGAAAACACAAGATGGATAACTTCACCACTTTTATTTTCTAACTCCACAATATTGTTTCGGTCCAAAGGGACCATTACCAAGAGTAATTGTGTCACATTTAAGTGAATTTACAACAGTGAAAACTATTAAGGAAAGTCTTAATAGCATTTTTTCATTTTAATTTTTCACTATTATTTTTCATTACCGAAAAGTACTGTCATAAAACATCTATTTTTGTTCGAAATATGTTATGTCGTTGTCCATTATAATCAATAGTGTTGTGGTGTGTTATAAATCAGAAAACAATAGCTTCAATAGTGATTGAGACGTTATTTAAAAAATAGGTTGATTTATCGGTCATGCAATTTTCGCGTGACTGTTTCAATTCTAGTACGACGTTAATGACGAAATCACCTTTGCATGTGAGGACAACGACCTGGACGTTGTTTTTTTTCTTTTCTAAGCAACTTATTCCACTGACACGATTTCATTTAGTGAATATCCTTAAACATTGCGTGACGCGAATTCAGATTTGTTCCAAATTTATTTGTGGCTTTTCCGAAATTTTTCTTTTCGTCGTTACCAACCCTTTTGACTGGCTGCATTTCGTAGGTATTGCCTACTATGTAACGAATGTTTATCGTTTACGTGTTCAATCTAAGGGATTTGTCAAAAACGATTAGGACATGCTGACTGACTTCGAATTGCAGAAATCGGAGATTTAAGGAAATGCACTTTATCTATCATCAACCCCTATTCCTTATAAATTGATTTTTGAAGCGCCTCTTACGTGAAAGGAAAATAAAAAGAAGCTCAACTTCTTGATTTTGTTTTTTTTGTTTTTTTAATAGTAACCAAACTTTCGACGCTGTTATCTTTAATTTGACTCAGCTTTTCTATTTTGTTGCATAAGCAGCAATTAGTATTAGTTTTATTTGAAAGAAAGCCCAAGTTTCAAGAAAAAATATATTGTTGAAAATAGTGTTTCACCACACAGTGGCATCATCAGTTGATGATTAAATAATTAAATGATAAATTATCGCCTGATGATGCCATTGTGTGGTGAAACAATATTGTAGTGTGTATTTTCAACAGTATATTTTTTCTTGAAACTTGTGCGTTTTTTTCAAATAAAAGTGTTATGGATATGTTTTAACGACTAGAAGTTTCAACTCTAAAATAGTATTAGTTTACTGGAACTTACTTCTTAATTAAGCCAAACAAATAAAATAAATACGAACATATGAAAATCTAGAAAAATATCGTTTTTAGAGAACCTGGACATTAAAAAAACTTTTTCAAATAAAAATAATTTGGTTAACAACCAAAGCAAATTTTTAACATAGGACTCTCTTCTACTTTTATAGAAATTGCAACCTTTATTATAAATAGTAACTGATAAGTCTAGTCTTTAGTAATCTTTGTCGGTCGAAATAATATTGTTAAACTTCCTGCGTTTTTTATTTTATTCTTTTGCCAGCAAAACTAATTAGTTGGCATTATATAAAAACGCTTATTTGTAGCAAATTACTTGGTTATCATTTGTTTACATAAATATCCCAAAAGCGTTCATAAAAAACATTGGCAACGCATTAAAACTATTAGAAGACTCTTCGATTAAAAACCTTATTAATTTTTTGTTATCTATAATTGTTACGTTCCATCTAAAATCTACTTATTCTGAAATGCTAGAATCTGACCTTCCCTAAAAACTCTTCTTCTTTCGATAATTATTGTAAAAAGCTAATTAAATCAATTTAAGATATTGTAGTGTATTTAATGAAATATGACAAAGTATGCGTTATAGTAAGTAGTATTATGTTGAGAGAATTGTTGTATTTTTACTAGAAAGTGTCTTAAGAATTAACAATTAATCAAGAAAGCACAGAAACTCACCGAAATTAGTTGGTAGGAGTGATTCATCATTGCAATGAGTAGATTAAGTAAAACAACAATATTTATGACCGAGTAGGTGCCAAACATAAGCATTCCCCAGAATCTCGTAAACACCTTAATGCCGCTGAGCTCGAAGCTTTCCAGATCGACCAGGCCAAATACCGCCCAAAAAAGGGTCTGGCTGGTCTCGAACAGACTGCAACATTGAACCAATAAATTTTAGTATTTTTCTTCAAACGTAATAATACTAACATCAAAAAGATCTATTTGGCATAAATCCAGCTGAACTAAAAACGTTATTAAACGTGATAGAAATCACTAAAGTATTAAACTGTATATTTTTTTTACAACCACCTATAATAGACATAGGCAAAGTACAGAGTTATTCAAACTAAGTGGTACATTAGATATTTTAGGAAAACTAAGCGTGTTAGAGATCTGATATTCTTTAACTGTCTGTCACTTCTAGTTATACCGGAAGTTGATGTCAACTTTGTTACTTTAAATAAATAGTTTCTGAGATAATTCCAATTATAGAAAAAATATCGCTACAGCAACCCAAACTATAAAAAATCATAACTTCCGTAAAAAATGACTTAGGGTGTAGAAAATTTTAATAGTTATAATCAACTCTTAAGACTAACATCATGCTAAAATTAAGCTTCATGATTTATACAGGGTGATCACAAGAAAAATCAATGTTTGAAAACTTTAAACACAAACAATTTCATTTTTTCAAACACTACCTACCATATTTTATTTTGTCATTCGATTTCCTTCTTTATTTTCTTTGAATACATTCGGATGTTTCCCATTGTTTTATTTGAAGATTTTTGAATAATTTTGGAATATTTTTTCAAATAAAACAATTTGAAACAAATGTCTAACATGCTTAATTTTCTTAAAACGTCTTTTAATCACTCAGTTTGAATAACCCTATATAGTAAATAAAAATAATATTAAATATAAATATAAATATGGAATCAAAAGAAACAACTACTCCGGGAGGTAATACCCCTACCGGCATTGAATTACACTGTTGATTCCGATGGACTTCTAGACGAAAATATAGCATATTCAAAAAAGAAGGAATTAAAATCCTTATTCGACTAAATTTTAAGATCAAAGATCTCACATTTTGAACGCGTCCTAACAAGTAGGCACAACGAACCGAAAGCCACATCCTACGACCGGTTTCAACCTATCGCATCTTAAAATTTAGACGAATAAGTATTTTAATTCCCTCTTTTTTGAAAAATAATATCGTTTATATACCGAAATCAGTTCAGAGATGTGTCTAATGACTAATTTGGAAATTAGTCTATCAATCATGTTCAAATTTCAAAGAATTTTAAACTAAAATTCTTACTTGGCAAATCTCCTCCAGATGGTGCAAGCATTGGAATCTTGTGTTGCTTCCGAAGCTGTACAATTGGTCAGTCTAGTAGGATTTGGCAGCTTGGGGTCAAGTATGAAGTCTACGCAAACATGAGATTTACTTTCCGAAGGGCACTTTAGCCTTTCAGCATCCGCATAATACCACAACAATTGGTTTAGACCTAAATAATGTACATAACTCAGTTGTAACAAGTGTTTTCTTACAGATAAATAATCCATCAACTATGCTTTTAAATCTATTATAATAAAGTATTCTCACCACATGAAAATGCAAACAAAACTAGTACGTAGAGGAAAAAGAATTTCATAATGTCCATAACCATCCTCGACAGTGACACTTGTAGTGGCCCAAGGTGTGGATTCACAGAAAAAATGTAAACCAATTTTAACGAACTGCAACAAATTTAAACGAAACTTGCGTGATAATGCTATAGGTAAATACTGAAATGAGATGGTCTTTGAAATAGTCCATAATTAAAGTATTTGAAATTGTAGACTCGCTTGGCACTTGGTGAATCATTTAAAAAAAATAATAAAGTAAAATAATTAAAACACTTGGCAAGTTTCACAATGTTAATTTATTTCTCTAACGACCGTTTCGGTGTTAAAACCATTTTCAAACAGTATACAAAAGTGTACTAGTGCACTGAAAATGGTTTTAACACCGAAACATTGTGAAACTTGCCAAGTGTTTTAATTCATTTAGTTTATTTTTTCCGTAATTAAAATTTAAAAAACATGTTGAATTTTTAATATATGCTTAAAACAAGTTTTTAAATCTAAATTCCTAAACCATCAAATCAGTTATTTTCAGTTGTATATTTGTACAATTAAATAAACATAATTTTGTGCTGACTTACCCTGCTTATATTATGGTTATGACATTCTAAGGAGAATATATAATATTTATTTGGGTGAAACTGAGATATAATCTAGTAATTTACAGGCTTCATTAGAGACAATTAAAATTCCATGGGAATAGTTTACCAACAATTTCAAACGGGTCGGAAAAATCAATAGTTCGGTTTAGCGTTGTATAGCTGTTGTAATAGTTACATTTACGATAATACGTAATGAATTTAAAATACGGAGAACTGGTCATCAGCTACGAGTTCTTTGAGAACTTAAATCTTTTGGATCTTCCTTCAATGCTGAGATGTACACGTCTGAAAATATTTAGGACCAATATCTTCTTGATTATCATTATGTAATATAAATGTAAAGAATATGCATATGCACAAAAATTAAGTTTTAATTGTCAACGTTTCAAATTTTCTAATACAATAAAAGGAATCGCAACTCATAAAATAACTTTATTGTAGTCCGTATGTCTGTAAATTTCATGTTTTTAAAAGTAATATTTTATATTTTAATCTTCAAAAACCCAAAACTAATTTCTTATTCCATGTGAAATTATTATTTGGCTTCTTTTACACAGTGGACAACACACAGTGGACAACAAGGGTTGCTCTAAGAAAGTCATTCTATTTATGATACTAAATAATCCCATAAAATTCTTCATTTTAAAATAAAATACAACAGTTCGGAACTCGTACTTGTTCCTCCATTATATAACCTAAATTTTGGAAAAACCAATTTACTTAAAATTTTAGTGAAAATTTAATCAAAAAAATCTTATAATTATTCGGATTTAATATAACAGATAAAAATTGCGATGATACAATAACCTCAAAGCAATGGGAGTTGTGATCCGTTCATTGGGCTACTATCCACTATCCACTATCCTGGTGAAGGAGTTTTAAAAATGTATGCTAATGAAATGGAAAACGGTGAAAATGATAATATAGAGTTGGAACTCGGGTTTTTGAATACGAATAATAACTGTGCAAATATATCCGCCAAGATGTTAGATTTAAGATATGTTTTCGGCTTGGTTTGAAATAAGGTGGGTAGCGGACCGTTATTTTGAAGTTATAACGAAGACATAAAATGAAAATTTTGAAATAGGATAGGAACACTGTAACTCCTCTAGAGTGAGTGTATGAGGAACACAAGTTACCAGCAAATAATAATAATAATAATATATATACCTTGGTCTATTTTTCTATAGCGTTTAGCCGATATGAGAGAAGCGAGTAAACAGGTGCTATATGTATCTACATTTTACAATTTAAAAAGTAGAACGGTCTAATGTTTGAACTCGACTTGCTGGTTTTCTGACTCAGACTTGTGAGCTATGCATCCAATTAAATTACCAGTTGTGGCTGAATTGCGGAAGCTTTTAATTTTTGTTACTCCATAATAATGACGACGAGAGCAAACGCAAAGCTTAAGTTACAGAACAGTTTATTAATAACGATAATGATCATTTCGCCACACAGTGGCTACTTCAGGTAGAAGCCTGAATACTGAATCTTAGCAATTAAATATTTACAAACTTTTTTTCTTTTTATTAGAGGTTAATTTCAATTCACTGATGTATATTAACTGTTTTTGTAATTATTTAGTATCCACTAAAGATTACCTAGAATTAATGAGGAAAATTTTGTTACTGCTGTCACGCACTCCGCTGGGATTCGAATCTGAGGCTTTGACTTACGCATCAATGCTCTAATGAGGGGCGACAGGAATAACAACGACGAACGTACCAGAAAGTCACAAAATCGTCGAAAATAATGTATAATATTATTAATAATTAATAATGATACATTTGGAGACTTCTTTTTTTTTTGTAGATTTTAATTTTTATACGATATTAAGTTACTACCAATTCCGACGACGGCACGACAGCAGTAATAAATATTTCCTTAGTAATTTGAAGACATCTGTAGTAGGTAAAAATTAATTCAAAATTAATACTGAATTAAGACAAAAATTTAGGTTGGGGTTGAACAACTGCAAAAGGGAGAACTAAATGTTTAAAGGAGGAGGTTTATTTACACCGATCTGATCGTTAATAAAATGAATCCTAATTTGTTGAATTTACTGCCATCTCTAGACACAATAAAATACTTAAGCCTTTCTTTTCTGTAAGTAAAATTTTGAAATCGTCATAGAAACAATGTAAATTGTGTTAGAAGCGTTAATCAGCAAATTTTGTATTACATGAATTTGTTTATAGTATTTCTTGCATCTAATGGAGTCATTTTGTGGTGATTAATAAACTGTTTTATAATTAAAATTTTGTGTTTGTTCTTATCGTTAGTATTTATATATATGTAATTATAAGTATACATTTACAAAAAACTCTTGGAAATTATGAAGAAAAAACTAATGAAAGGATGTTATTATTTTAAATCCAAAAATTAGGCGATTTTCCATACAGTGGAAAAACTGCAGTCAAATATATTTATTAAGTAATAGATTAGTACTTGCAAAATGAAATTTCGAAAAAGTTATAACAGTAGTATAAAGACTTTCACGACCGGCGTCAATAGAATTATGATAACTTACAGGGCTTTTGGGTCATGGTCTATAGGCTCCTTTGTTGCCTGACGTTTCGTCAGCGTCTGCGTCTGACATCTTCAGATGCTTTCGGTCTCGAAAACGTCTAATACCATATGTGACAGCTGTCGCGTCTATATCAATGACCACGACCCAAAAGCCCGGTAAGTTATCGTAATTATTATATAAAGTTAAACAAACATGTTGTACGTCTTCGGTTGCAGCAGAATTGTAACTATACCCTTATTATGTCTTCTATGCTTCCCTTAATTTAAAGACACAATATTTGCTTTGATTTTAATTTAAAAGGAAATTAATAATCGATTGACCTTTTTTTCAATCAACTGAATACCCAGACGTTAATATTCGATACGAAAATACGTAATAACACTATCTAATAGGTGAGTTTACGTAACGGAAAAGCGCGACTTGCCATCAAGTAATTAATTTTTATCAAAGTTGATTTTCTATTGAATTTGTAACATAAGAACAAGAACGCAATTTAGTAATAATTAAACCTAAATTAGGCCTCAATATCAGCCCAAATTTAATTAGTGGAAGGAAACTTTATTTGAACGCTTTGTGCTCACCTATATACGGAGCACCTACCTGTTCATTCATTCGCGATCCTTACATTTACACATAATTTGAAATGTTCCCTTCGTGCCTAATCGATTTATGAAGAGAATGACCGTAAAATAATATCTTCAAACTTGTTTAATTTATTACTAAACTATTTTAGGTTTGAGTAACTTTAACATTAATTTTATCATCCATTATTTAAAGTAATTATAACACTACAACTAAGTTACGTTACAAATAACTTTTTTGTGTAAATATGTAAATAATGTCCTTTGTATTTTTACTTAAATTTATCTACCTATTCTTCTCTTTAAAAATAGCTTTGTTACCTCTGTACTTTTATATAATCCTTTGAAACATTTTAATTCTATTTACTAACTGCATAACGCTTGTGATTCTGTACCTGTCTGAATTACTTTTTAATATAGTGTTTCTTCGGTGATTTGGGTTCAACGTCTTAATTCTATAAATCATATCTTCGGCATTTCCAAATTTCCACATTCTCTTACCATTGGTTTCCTTCTACAACCCTTAGTACCACCTTCATAATCTTCTTAAATTATTTAAATTCAAAATTCTGCAGTTCTAATTCAGCCTTTGTTTCATCATATTACTCTCCTTATTCTCTGTACGGTTTTCAATAACTATTTGTTTTATAAAATCTTACTATTACTTTATCGAACAGGCATTGCACCAAAGAGAAAATAAAAACATGAATCGATCATAATAAATAACACAGATAAACGTGGATCAACGCTGAAGATGTCATTTCCTTCACAACCCGTCTGGATTTTCAGATATTCTAATATCAAATTCCAACGTATCTTTATGACTGAATAAGAATCTCGCGTATTAATTGCAATGTTAGTTTAATTTATTTGGGTTTGAAGATGGTATTCCTCTAAATCGTAAATTGCTGCAGCTTCTCTGGTTCCACATTTGAATTCTTTATCGAAGAATACATCGAAAATGATTACCTTTTTTCGTAATTGTCATTTCAACTTTCCGTGGTAGCATCCTCTATAAAGCGAGAGTTGAAGAAAAACATACGAAGATAATGATTTTCAATCTTGTATTTTTCAGAAACTAACTCTAATCTGGTTACTACATAATTGAAATTTCCAGATAATGTTAAATTCAAATAAGCCAAATCAGCAACATTTAGAATTTGGAGTTAAAAAATTTAGAATCTTCGAATTTATACGTTATAGGTGACGAAAAAAATAAAATAGCACTGAACCAAAATAAATATATAATTGACGAAGAAATTTAAATGAAGACTAGGAGTAAAAATGAATATAAAATTAGATGAAGTAAAGAATTTAAGTTGCCAGGAAGATCGAATTCTAACTGTTGGTTGTTTTTAAAATAATATTGTAGAAAAATAGATAAGAGGGGAGCTAGAAGTTTGTTAGTCATAGTAGGGATGAATTTGAAAAGGTCTATAACATACAATACTGAAAACCAAAAGTACCGAAGAAACCTATTGTAAAATTGTTATTAGGAAAAGTAAGAATTATAGACGGCATGGTGTTAGTATACAGAGTTGAATTGTTATGAAGGATTATAGGAAAGTGCTGAAGGAATACAGAGCAGGTAAAGAGCAAGTATAGAAATAGAATTGTAAGAAAAGGATATTTACATGATAACAATATGATACACTATACAATAAAATTTGAATACACCATAACTGCATTACATCTTAACACACCTGAAATAAATTGCAATATAAATAGACTTAAAATTGTTGGCTGCGGTACTGATAAAATAAATTATATATCTCCACAAAAATATTTCAAAATCTTAATAAACTGGAGAAATTCCGAGTCTATATCCTAAATGAGAGTCAGAGGATACTTCGGAAATGGTTTCTCTATTGGTTGTTTCGTCCTTTTATTTCACGTATTAATCCTCTTAAAAAGGCCAAAAACTATTTTTTTGAATATACCAAAACCACAAGGTGTGGTACAAAATGGAAGGACCACCCTAATAATTATTCCAGTTTCACTATGTATATGTAGGTAGAAATATAAATTCACCGCGTATCTGATGCAGAAAACCTAATTTGAGAATTGATTGCTTATCATATTTATGAATTTCATAATCTTGAATGGAATTTTTGAGCCTTTATAAATATCGTGCAATAAATCACAATTTATTAGACAAAATTGGTTGCGTGCTTACCTGAAGATATTGGCAGCCGAAAATAATCCCTCTGATATCAGCATAGGATCCCAAGCATCCCAATCTTCACGTTTTATCGTTTCCGTCTTGGGATTTTTTTGAACCTGTGAACAAAAGTGAACAAATTCTATTTACTTTAACATTTAAGTATTTTTAAGGACTAAAAAGCGTACCCAAATATACCATCCAAACAATGTAACTTTAATACACTAACTTATTTAAGTCCCTCTTGAAATAAAAATAAAAATAATAAAAAAGTAGCCTTTAGAACAATAAATAATTTATTTAAATATTTAAACAATAGAAAAGATCAAACCGATCTACTTTTCAAATGTGGGGTGTATCAATTATTTTGTAATTCTTGTAATTCAATTTATATAGATCAGACAGGCAGAACCTTTAAAGATCGCATTTGTGAACACAGTAAAAACTATAGCAAAAATTCCGCATTCATGAACCATGTAATAGAATAAGACCACAATTTCAATAATAAAGAAAATGTAAAAATTTAATATGTAAAAGATAAAGGCAAAATATTGACAATACTTCCATTTAGGAGCAAACTCAGAAAATGTTTTAAATGAGATGTATAGGATTCCCCCATTGTTAACATATGTACCAAACATTTACTTCCCCCATCTTAGCATTAAAATTTAGTATTGAAGACAGAATTGTAAAACTTTGTTATGATTCCTTTTTCTGAAGATGACCTTGTAGGTCGAAACAAGTTTGTTAAGAAATAAAATAAAAATAAGTGAAAGTTCTTTAAGTATTTTATTCCAAAAATCATGATGATCAACTTTCATAAAATAGAGGCCTACTCAATAAATTAAAAAAAAAGCGTAAAATACTAAGGGTACATTCGTTTTATTATTTTGTAAGTTAAATTGTAAAGAATCATGTTCAAAAGTAAGGGAAAATCGTGAGACGTATTCTGGTATCTTTAAAATTGAAGGTCGGCAAAATATTTTATCCCAACTTTGAAATTGTAATTTTAATTTCATATTTTATTTTGAGTGAAAGAATAAACGCATATACGTGAATAGAAACTATGTGTCGCTTTGTAATATTTTCCAATGCAATACATAAAACGCTGAGTTTACAAATTTCACATCCCGCCCGCTCTCTATCCTTTGTACTATTTTATTACCATTCGGGATTTCATTCTGTGCAACAAATCCTAAATGAACCTCACTGAACCGTACATTTCACTAAAAAACAAATTAACAATAGGCGAAAATGTACACATTTATAAATTAAAAACCTAATTTGAACGTAAAAAAACACGTAAAATGTTTCACATTAATTTATTTTCGATAACTCGACAATTGTTTCGATCGAACTGCGATCATTTTCAAGAGTAGTTACACTAAAGGTATAAATTTACATCTATAAATTAGTGTAATTACTCTTGAAAATGATCGCAGTTCGATCGAAACAATTGTCGAGTTATCGAAAATAAATTAATGTGAAGCATTTTACGTGTTTTTTTACGTTTAAATTAGTTTTGTGAACCATGTTGCACTATCGAATCTCTTAATATATAAATTAACTTATTCAGTGTAATCAGAAATAGTAAGACCAAAATTTAATCTTTGAAAAGTTAGATTGAGAATAAAATAAATCATTACTATCATTTAGTATAATTCTTTATCCAATGTTGTTACGTTGCTCTAAGTTTAGTTTACATGTACATTTTCGGTTTCGTTTGTTGCTGTATTTTAAACAACTTATGTTTTTTTTGATTTAATGTTTTTATCTAATTTCGTATATGATTTTATTATATAATTACAAGCGATTAAATGCTATTACGTTATTTGAAATTCAGAAATATCTAACAAAGCTTTTCCAACTGCTAAATGTTTTCAACGCCTTTTCCATTATCCTTGGAGAAACCCTATATCCTAGGGATGGATAAAATGAAAGGATTTAACTTGTTTTCTTTCTAAATCTTGCAGCATTAAAATAAATGTGATACCGCGATACCGAGATATAAAAGAATATAAATAGTAAATAAAATCAGAACACAAATAAAATTACATGTTGGAATTAAATTGAGTTATGAAAAAGAAATGTACAAACAATAATGAAGAAGTACTACTAACGAAAAATTAAGTATTTTTTATAATATGTACATATATTACTTATAAAAATATAGGTAAGAGTAAAAGAAAATTTTTACTTTATGGAAAATTAATAATCAGGAAAGCGTTACCTGGTAATATGAAACTATCCTTAAAGCTACTGTGGCCACGTATAATGAATTTGTTATAAAGTCAATAACGTTCCACATGTCCCTGATGTATTCTTCCAGTCCTACATCCCACAACTGTTTGATTTCACTCCATATTAAACCTATAAATAGAAATGGATTTTTGAAACATACTTCTGATGATTTCTTCAAAACCACGCTTCCTACTATGTACCTGCGTCAAACTTCAAACTTTTAATAAATATTAAATTCGACGGACCTCAAATTATAATGTTTGGAGTAAATTAACTAATGAAGGATTATAAAGTTTTAGTTTTCATTACTAGTAATCTGGTATAAAACCTTTGAAGTTAAAGTTATATAAGGGCCATGTTTTTTAAGTAAGCACCGTTTTGAAATTAACAAAAAACGTGCAAATATACCTTAATAATTTTATTTTTACATCAATGCCTGTACTTTAATCTACTTTTCTACACAATTTCCTTCAATATTGAGGCACTTTTCATAACGTTTGACCAGTGACCAGTTTTTGAATACCCTTCTCATAGAACTCTGCCGCCGGACTTGTTAACTGTTAACCACTGCATCACAATTGTTTTGACTTCGTCATCGTCTTGAAGACGCTGCACTGATCGCCCAGATGTTTCTTCAAGTGCAAGAACAAATGGTAGTTACTGGGCGCCAGATCAGGGCTGTACGGAGGATGATCTAGGCTTGCCCAGTAAAAAGATGTGACCAAAGATATGACCAAAGATATCTTTGGTTCGATTAGCCACATCTTTAAATGCTGTCACCCACTTCCTTACCATTCCATCACTCATAATGTTTTGTTCGTAAACTGCATAGATCTCAGATCTCATGATGAATACCAATCGGTTTTAGTCTTTTAGCACTAAGTAACGATTAGCACGATTATCGGAGGCATCTTAAACACTCAGTAAACAACGGAAACAAGGGCGAATCAGACTGTAATGGCGTCCGTGCGTAGGTGAGAGATGTACTCAGTGCGCATGCGCATAACGCTGAACGCAGCGATCCGGCGGTAGAATTTCAAAACGATACTTACTTAAAAAACATGCCTCGTAGATTATAGGCACAATTTTGGGTTTTATTTACTGTCTCTAGTTAATTAAATAGGGTTACGACTTTTGTTTTACTTCCACCGAACAAAAAGGGAAAATTTTGTTGTTTCGTTTCTCATTATCAGCATATCACTCAATCCTAACGTTTAAAAAAGTCTTCAAGTATTGATTAACTACAGATGCTTTCATGATACATTTGGATGTTTGTAGAGAGATTTTAGTATTCAGTATCCTATTTTAAAATTTATTTTGTGTATAAGGGATTGATTGTTTACCTCCGACCCAGGCTAATATAATCCATTCGACTAAAGATGGTTTCGCACCGCGTTTTGTAGGAACATCTTCAACATCTTCTTCGAAGAACAGATTCTCTATTCTTTGCGAGGCAAGTATTAGTAAAACTGAAATTGCAAGAACCTAATGAAACATTTTCGTTATAATGGAACAATATTCGATTTCCAGGAAATTTCAGATGAAATAAAATATCGCATATTATTTTTATGGAAGATCGTTATTGTTTTTATATAGGTATACTTCTACAAATGAAATGGTACTTTCTTTTTTTACTGTTGGCTGTTTCGAAATTATATATTTTTCTGCGAATAGACATATGTACGTACTAAAATATTGTTAATAGAAGTTCTTAAAATTTATTGGATTGAAAAAAAGTGACTGACAGTATTATACAATATACTAACTTGTAGTCTATCTATAAATTTATATATCTGACAAACTATGCTACGCAGTTTTTTTCGAAATTTTATTACTGTCTTAACAGATTACTTTTATTACTAAATTATTTGTTCTGTTGTAACTATTGCTTTATCGGAATAATTCTTATCCGATTTAATATGTTGTATTTACGATACAATTCATCCAATTATTTTAAAATTTCTTCAAATGATTTCTCAGTTTCTAATGTATTTAATAATACACTAATTTCTTGTTGTTTTACAAATACAAATATTTACATCTGCTAATATAACAGCGCCAAAGACTGTAGATTCTTAAATATGCCATGATCTACCCAAAATAGTTATTGAATTTTGTAAAATATAAAGCTTACGAATATATTTATGGACAATTTGTAACGAACCACTTTACTTACATAGGAAAGTAAAATAAGATGCGGAATGACATATAAATTTGATAAAAGGCTTTCGCATAGTTTGGCCAATCACAGAATGCGGAGCTAGTATATAGGCAATGGAGAAAAGCGGGAACATAATTCCGATTCGTACTATTTCTAACGCTTGTAGCACCATATTCTTTCGACGAAAACCTGGAAGGCCTTCGTACCATATGGAAGCCAGTAACTGTTGAACGTTAGAATGTGCCACAAACTGAAACATTTTTATTCATAAATTCCCAGAAAGTATCAACAATAATACAATACTATAACTGACATAGTCACATTAATACGTCGAAAAAGTTTCGAGAAGAGGAGAAAGGAGAAGTGACGGGAGGACACTTGTTTTGGCCACGTATGCTATTAACATTAAGGAAGTCATTGTAAAGGGTCCGAAAAACAAATTCGTAGTTTTCAACTTGTTTTGCACTAAATGCACAATTCGAACGGTGGTTTCTATTTGTCATACGGTCCAGTCTACACATGCGAGGGTGGTTTGATAAGTCCGTGACTTTCTGAATTTCCTGCGCAGTAACTGTAATGGCAACACTGTTTCTATTAAGTGCCATAAATCGGTAGACTACTGCAAAATTTTGAGCAAGCTGCGATGTTGAGTTTATGTTTGGCAGCCATTAAAAAAGCTAACCTTGTTAATTACCACGATAATGGAAAAAAGTGAGTTTCGTGTGCTGATTAATCATTACTTTTTGCGCAAGAACTGCGTTAAAGAAATCAAGGAGAGGCTTGATAAATACGAGTAGTATGAAGACCCTGCACCGTCAATTTCAATGGTTAAAAAGTGATTTACTGAGTTTCGTTGTGGCCGCACCAGTACTAGAGACGCCGAACGTTCAGGTCGTAGAGACTCCAAAAGAAATCGTTGACAAAATCCATTGAATGATATTAGATCATCTAAGGTTGAAAGTGCGTGAGTTGGCTGAGGCTGTAGTTATCTCAACTGAGCGCATCATCACATCACACATTGCATGAATACTTGGACATGAAAAAGCTGTTTCGTTACCGTAGATGAGACATGAATCCATCACGCTACACCAGAGACCAGAGACCAAGCAACAATCGAAACAGTAGGTTTCTACGGGTGAACGAGCACCGAAGAAGGATAAGATGGGTCTATCGGCTAACAAGTCATGGCCACAGTTTTCTGGGTTTCACGCGGCGTAATTCATATTGATTACCTTCAAAAAGGTAAAACGGCCAACGATCAACGGCTGCTGTAGCAGCTGGACAGATTTGACACTGTGTCAAAGCCGAAACGACCGGAGTTAACCAAGAAAAAAGTGTTATTCCATCAGGACAATATATGGGTGCACACTCGTACGTGTGTAGTCATCATGGTAAAATTTCATCGATTGGGATACGAACTGCTACGTCATCCACCTTATTCTACGGATATTTCTTGTTTCCAAACCTGAAGAAATAACTGGGCGGTAAAAGATTTGGGTCGAATGAAGAGGTCATCGTGGAAACATACGCTTATTATGAGGGTCTTGAGGAATGTTATTATTTAGAAGGAATAAAAAAATTAGAAACACGATGGACTAAATGTATCGAGCTAAAAGGAGATTATGTAGAAAAATAAAACGATTTTTTGTCGAAAAACTGATGTCGCGGACTTAGCAAACCACCCTCGTATATTAATATTCTGCAGATATTATATGCTGTGCAATATTTTTATTTACATTATTATGTAGGTATCAATACAGTAAACTAAAAATTGTGAAATATTTATTAAAAAATAAAAACAGACATCCAAAAATCTGAGAGCACGGTAAAAAAAAAATTACTGTTTGCTGTTTGTGAATAAAACTAAATAATTTTTGGAGGTGTGCAAAGTCAAGTCCAAACAAGTTAACTATTATTCACTTAAATTACACAGTATAAACAATAAGTATAAATTGTATACAAAAGGACAAAAATAAGAAAACTGTTGGGGGAATGATCACTTAAAGGACATGCATCTACACTCCTTCCACTCCTGAGCTAGTCTTCACACACCTCTAAAACTAAACTGTTATTTCTGCCTCTAACATGTCTACTACATCGCCTACTTTATTTTATTTTGACTTGGCTTGTACTAATAGATAATAATATTAATTAGTTGTAGGTACCCTTCTTCATTAGACCACGATTTTTTTAAGCTAGCTAGTAGTATTTTTAAGTATATTTATGTTAGGTCGTTCAATTATTAAATTACAAGATATACTCAATACACTTTACTTGCATAGTGTTTAATTTTTTATTAGAATAAAACGATAATGTGAACTTGTTTCAGACCTTCTTTTGTCGTAGTTTAATGGCTAACTTCAGTCTGTTAAGGTGCATTCTCTCTCCATGTTCAAACGCTGGTCCCGACGGGTCGTGGTTCAGTAAGACCTCCAATTCGTACGAACTCCTCGTGTGATCTAAAAGTGCAGTTGCGAAGTCTTGACATTGTTTCCGAAGCTCCTGGTATTCAGTCTTAAATTCGTGTTCCATAAAGCTGAGCCTTATCGTAAAAGAAATCGTTCTCATTTAACACATCATTGGACCGTGTAATTGTTTGAATTATAGTAACGTGAAAACTTTTATAATTCGATTGCTCTCTGCGTATCTACGAGGCATGTTTTTTAAGTAAGTACCGTTTTGAAATTAATACAAAACGTGTGAAGATATCTTAATAATTTTATTTTTACATGAAAGCCTATACCTTAATCTACTTTCCTACATAATTTCCGTCAATATTGAGGCACTTGTCATAACGTTTGACCAGTGACCAGTTTTTGAATACCCTTCTCATAGAACTCTGCCGCCTGATTAGTTAACTGTTAACCACTACATCACAACTGTTTCGACTTCGTCATCGTCTTGAAGACGCTGACCGCCCAGATGTTTATTCAAGTGCAGGAACAAATGGTAGTCAATGGGCGCCATATCAGGGCTGTACGGAGGATGATCTAGAATTTCCCAGTGAAAAGATGTAATGAGATCTTTAGTCCGATTAGCCACATGCGGACGGGCATTGCCATGCACATTTGTGCGGCCATCTTTAAATCCTCTCACCCACTTCCTTCCCATTGTTTTGTTCGTAAACTGCACAGTTCTCACGATGAATATCAATCAGTTTTAGTCCTTTAGCACTAAGGAATCGTATAACAGCGATTATCGGAGGCATCTTAAACACTCAGTAGACAACGTAAACAAGGGCGAATCAGACTGTAATGGATTCAGTGCGAAGGTGAGAGCGGAACGCTGACCGCAGAGCTGCGGCGGCAGAATTTCACAACGATACTTACTTAAAAAACATGCCCCGTATATAAGCATTAAATTGTATTAGTCTTTGAAAGAAAGTTTACAAAAGTTTTAAATGAGTCAATATCCAACAGTAAGTTACTTATCTAACGTGCTTTAAAATGAAGTACTCTCCCAAACAAAAATTAAGTGATTAATTATTATAATGATGTATAAGACATAAAAATATATTTTAATTCAAATCTCATCGATCTATTTTAAATTAAAAATACCGACAAATAATATATCGCCGTATAATGTAAACAAAAATTGTTGAAATAAGAAAAAGTAAAGTTTAAACTGGAAGTTTGATTTTCGTTAGAACTACTCAAAAAAGACTGCATTTAATTACGAAATTTTTAAAAATCAGTTAACTTTAAATAATGACGAAAATGAATGATATATTTTTTATTAAATATTCAAAATGACTTACTCAATATTGTCTAGGTGATATGATTCAGTAATACTGTAGATATTGTTTATAATAATTTTCCTATTTTTTTCTGTTAAAGAAATAGTGTAATACTCATTCACTGCAAAACTATGTTATAAACAATTAACGAACTGCTGTGACTGGCAGTCGTGTCTAGTAATAATGAAATATTTGATATTTACAGACAGTTTGCACTAAACTAGAAAACTATTACAATTCCATCTTAATTGAGTGTTATCTTGTTTCAAGATGCGAAAAAACGGAGATGAACACTACGTTCTTCCTTCCACATTCTTTGCATGTTTATGTATCACAAAGTAAACTGTTTTATTTTGGGGTAATAAACGTTTAAATTGTAGAAGAAAGGAAAGTTTCTATAATATTCAAAAGTCTTCAAATACTTAATAATTTAATATTGTGTCAGTAGTATAACTTAGGTATTACATGATATCTTTTTTGGGTGCCAAAATATTGATGGAGACTAAAGATAAAATATGGTGAGGTACCTTAATCTTATAACTCCTACGTTATAACTTTGATAAATTAAAATGAAAAATAATAAGAAAATACTGGAACTGTCGGTAAAATCTACAGTAGCTAAAAAAACTAAATGGTATACAGTTTTATTATAAAAAAATGAAAAAAGAACAATTTAAAGATAATAAGGAAAGCTTAAAGGCATTTAAAAGACGAATTACTTCGATAAAACTAATTATTATTCTCTTTATAAAAACTGTAAGCGTCTCACAAATAACAACGTCGCTCCAACTCCAGACTATTTCGATTTCTTGAATATATTATCTTATCTTAACAACATTAAATATTTGTTCAGGCCTGGCTTTCCAGAACTCCAGGTAATCTTCTCGTTAACTTTCCTCTTTTGTTACAATCAGAATTTTTGCTATTCATTCAAGTATACATGTTCTTAAGTTTTATAATTTCTATCTGAATTTAGGAACTTATATATATCTATGTATGTTATCTTTATCATTTCGAGGTTTATCTTTTGTTTTAACCACAAAATTTCTATATTGAAAATGCGAGTCTCACACACACAAACACACACACACACATATATGTAGGTCTTTATTTTCACATTGGATTCAGAACAAACACTGATTTTTTATCTCTCAAAAAGATTGCTAAGTATGTACCAAATACTATGAAATTAATTGTTTGAGTACAAGTAATATAATATGGGGCTAGCGATTTCCCTTACATATATATAACTTTATGTATATTTCTAATCCGTTTTAGTGTTTATAACATAGCGAAAATGATATATTATTCAATTTATTTGAAGAAGAACTATCGAGAACACTTCACTTAAGAAGTTAATAATGGCTGAAAATGTAATAACGTTGAAGTTCGTTGTAGAATTTTAATGCTGTTGTATTTAAAAGGGATCTACCGCCTCCAATTTCTGCTGTTAAACAATTTACAAGAAACGTGTCGAAAGTTACAACTTGAAGGACTGAAGAAAATGTTAAAATAGGTGTCTGACAACAGAATACATATATGTAGGTACCTTTACCCGCCGCAACCTAATTAATAAAGTTTTACCTGGAAATGTTTCCTGTAACGCTATCTTTAACGTTTAAAATGAATACGAAACAACGCGATTAATAAAACCAAATGTCAGCAGACGTAATCATTTACAGTTGTGATTTAAATTTGTGTCAACTTTAATTTTATTTCATGGAATTCGGCGGAGATACACTCTCTCTTGTTTCTGATTAATTAAATTTTAATTTAATTTTCACAAAACTTAAATTGAGAATGAACTAATTTCAAAATTCATCAATTTCTAAAACTGTTAAATGGTAATCTTAAAATCTGTCAGGCTGTCTGTAAATTTACAGGAAAATTGTAGTAAAGGTTTCAGGTTTTATAGTTGTTGTGAAATACGCAATTTTCTATTGCCAGCATCTAAACAGAAGTTTGCAACGTTATATAAATGAATTATAAACTTCCGAGAAATATGTTTATTTCAACGAAACATACAATAACATCAACATAATATTCGTCCCCATATATTTGTCATAAACAAAATATGAAGGAATATGTTTGATATATAGGAGTTTTGGAAACTTTTATTTCTTTTGTATTTTCTACAAATTCACTTTGAGGGAAAATTGAAACACGCAATTACTTTTTAAATTTTACGTAAGAAGTAAATATTTAATATAATTAAAACACTTGACAAGTTTTTGTTTCACAACAAAATTTCGAATCTATTTACTTAGTTGGTTACTAAATTACTAATTCAATTTCGCCTAAACAACATTTGTAATACCTTCACTTCAAAATTAGGCCTTCGATAATGAATTATAATTATTAGAAAATATTAAGGGAAACTAATTAATGCACCTATTTATATCGAAAATAATACACATTATTAAATTGAGTTAATTATATGTAATGGTTTTACCTGCGTAACTCCCATGAAAGTTCAAAGGCAGTAAGGATGGGATCTTTTGATGATAAGGCTATTAATGACGGCGATGCTAGGGCTCGGTAGGCGTTAATTCTCGACCTGGAATGTCTCAAGGAATCTTCCTGTCTTGAAGTCACACATTCGTCACAACCACACCTAAAAAAATACAAGAGACCGTTTGAAGACGTACGTTTTTCTATTTAATGACGATTTTGTTGTTTATTTATTGTTTCCCAAAAATTCGCCACTTTTTTTATCAAACATTAACTGTACGAATTATTTATACTTGTAAATAGGAGGCATGTTTTTTAAGTAAATACCGTTTTGAAATTAACAAAAAACGTGCAAAGATATCTTAATAATTTTACTTTTACATGAAAGCATGTACCTTAATCTACTTTTCTACATAATTTCCTTCAATATTGAGGTACTTGTCATATCGTTTGACCAGTGACCAATTTTTGAATACCCTTCTCATAGAACTCTGCCGCCTGACTTGTTAACTGTTAACCACTGCATCACAACTGTTTTGACTTCGTCATCGTCTTGAAGACGCTGACCGCCCAGATGTTTATTCAGGTGCAGGAACAAATGGTAGTCAATGTGCGCCAGATCAGGGCTGTACGGAGGATGATCTAGAGTTTCCCAGTGAAAATATGTAATGAGATCTTTGGTCCGATTAGCCACATGCGGACGGGCATTGTCATGCAGCAAAACGATGCCCTTTCTCAACTTACCACGTCTTTTGTTCTGGATTACAAGGCGCAGATTCATTACCATTCTATCACTCATAATGTTTTGTCCGTAAACTGCACAGATCTCACGATGAATATCAATTAGTTATAGTCCTTTACTATTAAGGAATCGTATAACAGCTCGAACTTCACAGTTGGCGGGACTCACGATTATTGGAGGCATCTTAAACACTCAGTAAACAACGTAAATAAAGGCGAATCAGACGTAGCGTCAGAGCGTAGGTGAGAGATTTATGGTACTCAGTGTGCATGCGCGGAACGCTGCGTTGCGGCGGCAAAATTTCAAAACGGTACTTACTTAAAAAAATGCCTCGTACATTATTAACGTGGTTTTAGGTTCTGGAAATATTAAGTTGCTGTACCATGTTCATGGTACTCCCTTTAGAATAATAATTCTCTAGAACCACTAATAAAACATTGATATCTATCACTTGAACGATTCATATAGAAAAGATTCCTATAAACCATTAACTTCATAAGCATCCCCAGTCTTTAATAGAATTTTTCCTTTTTGTTATAAGTAAATAAACAATTACTAAAACTAATAGGACAAAGTAGCATAATTGGAAACAAATACAAAAGGCAACTTTTACTATAACATTAACTTTGGCAACTAGCCTATAAATACAAACACATGTAGAACCTATTTTAAGCGTTTAGATCATTGTTTCTATGTTACATTTACATCGGAATACATGTTTGATTGTGATAGTTTATAAATTTTCATTGAAACTTAATTACTTACCCTAAACAAATTTGATTTGAGGTCGAAATATTCTTTGCAAAATTATGCATATCAGTGAAAACGACTTTTGTTTCTAATTCTAAAAAGTGATCACAAATAACAACAGACACAACACCATGCACGATTCATATAGGTTCTTATATGTACATTAACGAATGAGCATTGTCGTCACAATGTTAGAAATATCGAGAATTGTCCATCTCTCCTACTAGTAGGTACGTCTCTTCGAACTTTATAGTATCGTAAATAGTAACAAAATGATATAAAAATTGAATTGATGAAGCTTTTAAGTACTCTAACTCCATTCTAATAATACTGAAATATACAACGTAGAGTTAGAAAACATTAATTGCTGTTACTATAATTATTTCGGCACACTGTGCCTTCTTAAGGTAGGTGTGTTTAAATAATTACAGTGGTAACGATGAATATTTTGTAATTCTACGTTGTGTACTTTAATTTTATTAAAATGAGATAAGTAAATAGAATAAGATCAAAGGGACTCACCCCTATACATCTTAAAAATAACAACAAATAAATAATCCTGAAGATGGATATTTTACATCGAAACGTCAAAAAATATGCTCATGTGGGGTATCGTTGTAGAGGTACTTAAATACACTTTCAAATTTAAAAAAATATATATCCAGGTCCTCATTTAAAAACACAAACATACTAATTGTATCTCGAAAACCGCTCACGGTACAAACAAAAACAAATAATTGTATCTTATAGACGACCGCATATTGACCAGTTTTTGTTAAAAAAGTTTCATCCTACCTCGTTTTATTTTGATGTTATTTTAATTTGAAATTTTAGGCAATTTTTGGAATAACCCCTGTACATCAGGAACTAAATAAAATTTGACAACACAACGTTAGCAATGACCCTTAAAAGCCCATTTTGTCTAATTTAATAATATTGTAACTCTTACCGTTTCCGAAATAGCAATGGTGAAAACACTTGAAATGAATGAATGATAATGTCTGCAATAGAAGTGGGTAAAACACGTATAGAATTTTTTTAAAACTTTATGGTATATAAGGGTGAGTCTCTTTTTATTCTATTTAATTAGCAGTATCCTTTACTGTTCTATTTTCATAAGTACGTAATTTATTAGTTTTTTATGTACTAAGCTTAATTTCCAATAAATAAACAAACTAAAGTCAAATGTAATAAACTACAGGTATCTAATTAGTCACTGCATTTGAAAAATTTAAATTGCTGCTTTGTGATTAAGAATTGATATTTTTAAAACATACTTCCACCTCTCCTATGCAGAAAATGTACATTGTAATTCTAATCTCGGAAAACTGAAGAAGACACATTTGAAATATTAAGTTGCAGCAAAAGAATTTCCGGCTTCTGGGATCATTCCAAAATAACCAAACCTTTGCCAACTTACACCATCAAAAAGAACAACCGAGAATGACTTTCTTTATAATGGCATTTTAGAGTAATTTATAACAAAATTTTCACTTTGAAATAAAACACGACTTCGAAATACTTTCACTATAATTTTTATTAACTATACGTATTTCGCCTTATAAGGGCTTATATTTCGTAGACGTGTTTTATTTCAAATTGTATTATATTTCACCAAGTGATAACGGCAAATATTTAAAATTTAATCAAAATTTTCACGTTGATTGACCATTTGTACTATCGATCACTTTTCTTTTATTGATTCTTTTGAAACGTTCGTTTTTCAAAAGTAAAACAAACGTAATATAATTGCCTATCTATTGAATAACAATGCATAATGCACTACTAACAATTTGGAATTTCACATCATGCATGCCATTTTGCGGTTTAATTACGGAACATATTGCAATCATGCCCCTTGTATTTCGAATCAAACACAAATGCAAGAGTCGTTATCCATATCAAAATTCGTACCGAGTAAACTGAAAAATTTAAAAGTACAAATAAATGAAAAGGGAACTACGCCAAAATCATTAACGACTGTGTTGTTTCTTTATTGTTTATTTGTAAACTGAGGAAAACTACAGATGTTGTATAATTTACCATTAATAGTCAGTGGCGTTTCATGGGACATGTTACACGAGTTGATGCGTTTTAACTACAGAATTAATGATATTTTTTAGGCAAGTTAATTAAAGGTATGATTGTTAGTTCAAATCACTAATTAGACTTAATTCAAGAAGGAAAAATCGAGGTTGAGATTCCTTATCCGTTTTAACCAATTTCTAACCGAGCGGCGTGGTCTAGTGCTCCAGATCATTGCTTAGCATTCGGGAGGTCACCGGTTCGAACCCGGGTTCGGCTGCTCTGATCCAAGTTTTCTAAGGTTTCCTTGGATCATTTAGGTAAATGCTGGAGCAGTAATATTCCACAGATTATCTTCCAATCCTCTTCTGTCTTCATTTCGTCCGTCTCATCTTTCTCTCCCTCACCACACCACCCACCCATTCCTACGATTCCTTCAAGGAGGCTGAAGAGGGCCTTACGCCCTACCCTCCGGCTTTGCACTACAGTGCAGGTTGGAGGTACTGTCCGCCCACCAGCACGAGCAGCTGGTGGGAATGAAACACAAAGAGTTTTTTTTACCAATTTCTACCTTGTTAATTAAAAATTAATGTCTTAAGTAGGTATATTCAGAATAGTCTAATTTAAAGGTTCTTATCAAATTCTTATACCTTCAAGGTTTTCTCAAATTTATATATTCCTAATATTGTTTGAAATTGAATTTTTTGAAATTTTAATTTAAAAACGACGCTTTAATAATGACCTTGAATGAAAATATTTTGTGATTTAAAGGTTAAAATACAAAAGCCCAAAAAGACTTCAGGAGGTCTGTATAATGACGCTCTATTCAGCTGAATAAATCGAAGTAAAAATTGAGAACACTTTTTATATTATGGAAAGGGAGTCCAAAGAATATTTTTCTTGCACGCTTATCATTAGTTATTGTATCATTTATTATTATATGTATCAAAACACTTACATTTTAACAACCAAGTTTATAAATTTAAATTTTGCAACTAACATACTTCGTTACTATCTTCTACTACTGCCAATTCGATTGGAAGCAATTCCAACCAATGACGGCCTTTAAACCCGAATAAGGACCACACTAGTTCATCAACTTTCCGCAAAAGCTTTAACCAATTTATTTTATTTAACTTTATATTTATATTTTAAAATAATTCATATAAAATATTGTGATTTTTATTAAGCACTTGTCTTAAGTCTTCTTTCTGGCCAACATGACGAAATAAAAAAACATTATTTCTATATCAAACATCATCCAGATAACATGGGGATTTACGAAAAAGGAATATTCATTAAATTTTACGATTCAATTTTTATTTTATTGCTTGGACAACCTATATACGGATATTGTCAACAGAAATTATTGGTAATCGATCCAACGAGCAGGAAAATGTAAGTGATAGAGGAATTTCGAAGCTTTCAAAGCGAAGAAATGACATTATGGTTCTCATCTTGTATTTTAACACATGGTGAAGTCAGGCGATAAGTAGAATACGAGTTGTAACACGACATACCGGAAACTTAAGTAAAACAAAACAAAATTTACAAGTGACCTAAATCTAAAGTTGCAATGGAATTGGCTTTTACTTGGTAAAAGTTATTCATAATTGATTAAAAGCAAACACAAACTTTCACAGAAATTTATTAATATCAACAATTGTTTCGCTAACACAGTAGTTTCTCCAGGATATAAATGGTACAATACAATTATGAGGTCTATATATCTAAAACCAGGAACCAAGTAGTGGGGGCAGTAACAGTAAGAACAAACTAAATATTTTAAAAATAAATAAATATAATCAAGCCTTAAAAGCTAAAAAATTAATTAATTTAAATTTATAACCCATATAATTTGTGATAACCGTAAAGTGAAGTTGATTGAGATAGCTGAGACCCTAAAGATATCAAACGAACGTGTTGGTCATATCGTGAAAGAATATATGATATGCGAAAGCTCTGTACAAAGTGGATGCCAAAGTGCCGCGCGAGCTCACAATCGACCAAAAACAACAACGGATCGATGATTCTAAGCAGTGTTTGGAGCTGTTCAATCGTAATAAATCCGAATTTTTGCGTTTGTGTCGATATGTGACGATGGATGAAATATAGCTCCATCATTTCACACCGGAGTCCAATCGACACTCAGTCGAGTCGAGTGTATATTATACTATGAATATTGACTATCTTAAAAAGGGGAAAACCATAAACAGCTACTATTACGTAGCGTTATTGGATCATTTAAAAGACGAAATCGTTGAAAAGTGGCCTCATTTGAAGAAAAAGAAAGTGCTGTTTCATCAAGACAATGCACCGTGTCACAAATCAATGAAATCGTTGGAAAATTTCATGAATTGGGCTTCGAATTGCTTCCGCATCCACCGTACTCTCCAAATCTGGCCCTCAGCGACTTAGCGACTTTGTTCTGTTCTCAGACCCCAAGAGGATGCTAGCTGCCCTCGAAGGGAACTATATTGAATAATAAAATAAAATTCTATCAAAAACAAATATTTTTTCTTTGCTAGCCTACGAACTTTTCAGCCCGCCTGTTATTTCTTCCGATAGACACGTGTTTTTTGAATATTTGATATGCCCATTAAGTTTACGAAAGTAATTGAAATGAAAAGTTAAACGTCATCTTTTTCAAACAAGAAAATATAATGTCATGTTATAAGGAAGGAATGATCTAAGTAAGTACAAAAAAAGTCGTCTTAGCCATAAACCATACATGAAAAACACCTACAAGATACCTTTGCTCCCAAAGAAAGGTGGTGATTGATGAAGGTAGTGCTGTTGACACATGAAAAGTAGGCTATTTACAACTGTGGAAACAGTTATTCCGTGCGAACAAACAACAAGATAAAGGAACCTTGGTAAAAAGCGAACATTATTATAATACCTTTAAATCGTTGTTTTTGTTTGAATAAAATATCACCCTAAGATTGCGTAGATTTATTGTAAACCGTGATATATGAGACTATGCTCTACATACTACAATGAAGTTCTACGGCCCTATTCCCGTAACTAATTGGTTCGAATTTTTAAAGACAGAACTGAAATCGCCATAAATTGTTAAAAATGCTAAATTTCGCAAATAAAATTAATATCAGCCTTTTATGCCCAAGATTTACCATCGACACAAAACTACAGAAATAAATTAAAAATATTGTAGGTAACAACTAGGAAATGATAATTGCGGAAACTACATTTCTTTAAATATTTACAAGGATTAATTAATAACTATTCGAATAGAAATGTATACTAATCCGGCTCTGATTTGATTTTCTTATCGTAGCCTTTTAGGGAAAGCGTTATTTATACCAGTCTGGTCATAATATTGTTCTAATTTTAATACTTTTATGGAATCCCTTGGATTGTCCAAGCTAACCCTGTTATTATTATTGTTTCTTAAATGTTTCAAAGGAACCTTACTAATTCTTATTCGATATTCGATGCTGATACTTGTATTTTGGAATTTTCTCGTTAAATCCTGCAACTCGACACTTTTATTCTCTTTTAAACAACGACCCACAATCGTGGATAAACTATACTCAGGGGAGAAGAAAAGGTCACCTGTAGATGGTCTCTATCGCTACGAAAGAGATACACACCCCATAAAGAATAAGAAAACTCTCAACTTACCCCGTTGCTTATTCTTATTACACTTCTAGGGCCTCACAACAAACAAAAGATAGCCAGCAGTACAAATAATATTTATTAATAAATATTAGTGAACTAATGATAAGTATAAAATTAATAATGAATATAAAACTAGGAAGACACGCAATACGAAAGTTTCTAGGTCTAGTGTCCCTCCGAAAAATCCTCGTGGTCCTCGTTGAGTAGGGCAGTCCCTTCCTTTTTCTAAACCACCATACATGGAAAACTCCAACACTTCCACAACACTCTCGTCAGAAACACAAAAAAGACAATAATTAGACGAGGGAGAAAACCCTCACTCGTCTAACTATGACCGTAACCCAGCGCTTAGAATGTAACCGTGTTTATCAACTCTAAAAAAAAAATATTTTTTTAAGTAACGACTTTTTTCTCGTTAAATCGTTAAAATAAACTGTTTGTAAATATTATATTATTTATTAATCATTTTTAATTATCTTGTCTGAATATAGGTAATTTTATTGGAAGAAAAGCAGGAAATCGTGACCTATACGTGTTGGAACTACATACCTATTTAATCTATTCGTATATTTTGTTGAGTCTTTTAATTTTTCCGTGGTGCGAAAATGTCACGGCTGGTTCCCCTAACATGCAGGTTATCCTGATTAGGACTACTCAGGGTACCCTGGTCAATGCCGTCTAAGGCGGCTGAATCAGAATCGGTGGATTTCAGGTATTACGTACCTAATTCTGCCCTGATCATTTTTCCCTTTTTAAGCCCTAATGTGTCAAGTGGAATACCCGATCCGAACCCTACTTATTTTCTTCTATGATAACCTTAACATTAATTAAACTTGATTAGGTAATGTACGTACAAAGAATTGAATGGATTTGTGTCAAAATGGAAATCTTTTCTTTTAAAATTAAAAAACTCTTTCGAAGTTATTTTAAGAGCGTCTGTGTATTAGCTAAATAAACTATTTGTTCAATAGAGTCAAAAATTTCACAATTTCAAAATTGTAATGAAAACAAAAATAGAAAAGAAACGAAAATTAGTTATTGAACTTCGAATATTGATACTGAAAAAGAAACAATAATTTCTGATAAAACTTGTTATTTCTGCTTTAAATTTTAATGTCATCTGCTGCTTCAGATACTAAAAGGTACCCTTCAAATTCTATTTATTTTATCTTCACCCAAAAACACATTCTGCCTTTATCAATCAATTGTATTATTCTACACTTAGCAAGGAGTACTTTAAATTCTTATGAGATGATGTAGATACATCACTTATAGTCGCAATTTAACTCTTATTAGAAAACGTACTCCACTTGTTAAACATTAAACTCACTCCGGAAGTGAACGCTTGTGTATGTGTTGAAAGGGATTGGCCAATATAGGCTACCATTAAAACTTCAAATTGCTTCATCAATCAATATCGTTCAACTATTTGAACCAGATATTTCTGCAAGACTTTTTTAATACAAAAAATTACAGCAATTTGGTACACTCAGTCAATTAAGAGTAAATTGGGGTTTAAATTTAGTAAAAAAAAAATAATAATTTGTTAGAAACGTTATATATGTAACTCAATGTCAAATCTACTATTACTACTATCATGTTTGGTCAATAAACACACACACATATATATATAGATATATTAGTGTAAGTTGATATATATTGTGAACATTTACCCTTCACATTATGGATTTGTTGACCAATGTTTTTGATTTCTTATATTAGAAATATTGCTATGGTAATTTTTATTGACAATTTACTAACTGCCAGATATATTTGTATTATTCGTATGTTAGTATAAATTTTCAATATTAGTTTAATTTCATTGCAAATTAGTGCAATGGGTTATTTATTCAGTAGTTTAATTGTTGATCATTTTCCTGCATGAAAATAGATTTGCCGCTCAATTAATTTACTGTTTATACATTCGACTATCAGTCATTATTCAGAGGTCCAAATATTAATTACATTTTATTAAACTAAAAAAGTAACCATCAGTATCTATTTGGAACCCAATGGAATGATAAGACCTCTGGTGAGAAATACTCCCAACTGTTCTAAATACGGTTTTTGACAGGTAAAAACTTCAAATCTAAATTTAAAAGTAATAAAGTTAAAAAAACTTAGTAAATGATTGAAGCGTTTAGATATCATTAATGTGTTTTCTTTAATCGGCCCCATTATTTAATGAGTTTAAATCTATAGAAAATTTAATATACCATGATACAATATGCATCGTTAAAGCTTCAAAAATACTGCTTATATTATTATTATGCTTTCAATTTGCGGATTGACCAGCTAGACATGTGCAAATTCAGAAATATTATTTTGCTCTAAAACTATGCACGTTTTGTATGGGTTATCGTTAGGTTGCCTCTTTATGTTGCGTTAGCAACAATTTAATGATTAATAAGTCGAATAAAACACACTTAGTATTTTGTTTCACAATTTATTGTTTAATACTTAACGATGCCGTTTCGGCAATTACGCCATTGCCAAAAGATAGGAGTACAATAGATACTAAAAGTATATTGCAGAATTTGTGCTTAAGTAGGTGAATTCAAGTTGGTCATTAGTGACCATAAGATTATTATATTTTGCTTTTGTTATTTCGAATATTTCCAAAGGATGAACAAAAATATCATTAGAATAATTATGTTCCACAGTTATCTAATAAAATATGTAATAGATTAAGAAAAATTAATGTAAATACCATTGTAGCTAATAAGTTAAA
This sequence comes from Agrilus biguttatus, assembly GCA_963921985.1. Classification (NCBI taxonomy): domain Eukaryota; kingdom Metazoa; phylum Arthropoda; class Insecta; order Coleoptera; family Buprestidae; genus Agrilus; species Agrilus biguttatus. The sequence continues at coordinate 11,811,261 of OY998119.1, read as the reverse complement.
TTTAAGTTCACTCCTAGTAAATAACAAAGAAAAGGTCAACATATTACAGAAAAATGGTGTCTACCAAATAAATTGAAAAAAATTGTGAGGCCATTTACATCGACCAGACTGGTAGAGCTCTAAAGTATAGGCTAAAAGAACATGAAAGGTCAATTTTACATAAAAGTGATTGCACAGGAATTTCTGACCATTGTATATCAAATAACCACCAATTAGATATTGATAATCCTAAAATTTTGCGTAATGTTAATAAAGGTAAAAAAACTAGACCTGATTGAAATATTCGAAATAACAAAAGCAAAATATGTATCTTACGGTCACTAATGACGAAATTGAATTGTCTCTCTTAAAATCTATCTTCTGATTACCTATTTAAGCACAAATTCTGCAATATACTTTTAGTATCTATTGTACTCCTATCTTTTGACAATTCGTAATTGCCGAAATGGTATCGCTAAGTTTTAAACAATAAATTGTGAAACATAATACCAAGTATGTTTTATTCGACTTATTATATAAAAATGTTTCACCATGAGATTAGTAACCGTTCAACATCGCTTAATTTAATGATTAGCAGTTAATGTTTGAGTATTTACTTTCCTCTAAACTATGAAAAGATTTTTAGATCATCACGGTGATTTCCATCGCATGCATACTTTCAAAAATCAACATAATTCATTGCGTATTTTCGTAGGTTAACTGTTACAGTTTCTTTTTATTTAAGTTAATTTTAGTTTTTAATTACCCAATATTGGGTAGTTTATTATGCTTTTTAATTACCTATTATTAGGTATTTTATTAAATGTGGTTACGTTTCGTACATTTTTTTTACCTTTTAAAATAACTCTTTAGAGCAGTTGGACGCATTCCTCACCAGAAATCTCACTATTCCTTTGGTTTCCGGCTAGATGTTTAACAATTTGTGGACAGTTGGCACAAGCAAATAGAGATACTATAAATTTAAATACATTAAATATAGGAACAGAAGCGGTGGTCTTAAAATTTTACATATATTGGACAACCTTTTGCTAATGGTTCCACCAGAACGGAATCACATCTGTAGTCAAATCACGATAAAAAAATAATAAACATAAAAAACAGACGGTAATCGAAAACGATCCAACTCCGTTTCAAATATAGCAAGCGCTACGAATTTTCTCCAAGGAAGTATTCTCTTCCAAGGGATAAAAAGTAACCAATATGCTAATCTACTTATACGATCAATCCACCAAGTGTCATCTAAATTCGTTCAGTCGTTAAGGCATGATTGAAATACTAACATCGAACTTCCTTATTTGTAATATTCTGATTGTGAAATCACAGGCATTTACTCAGGATCCTTGCTATTGCAGGTTGAGTAATAGCACACATGTTGAATTAACAAGACGTAGATTATTAATTCTTCTTTTTTATGGGGAGGTAGTGAACTTTAGAACTTAACTATATTTCAGAAATCAATAATGATGTATAAATATGTACAGTTGTATATCGAATAAAAGTTGAAGCAGAAGTGAAGTTAGATTAATAAAAAAAGCTGGGCGATATCTATCCCTTTCCGTTGTGACGATGTTAATCGTCGGTACACTATCGAACACGCAGTAAAACAAGAAGTTCGATTATCTGGAACAGAAGAACAATGACGGGTCTCTATAGCCCATCTGGCCAGATAAAGAGAGCGGACTCCGTCGAACCGCGGTACCGCAAAGAATATTATAAGAACAGAATGATTGTCACGAATATAACAATATCTAAACTGTATTACCACTTATTGTTGCCATGCAACCCTACTAAAAACAGGTAACAATAATAAAAGTCTGAAACCATTTACAAATCTAAACACCAATAGTGGGAAGTAAATAGGATATTATAGGATAGAATGAGGGGAAAATAAAGGAGAGTTTACGATTTGATAAGATAAGATATTTTACCTAACATCATGTGGCATTGGCAATGTGGCGCCTCTATCCAAGAGTATCTTGATTATTTCGTAGTTGTCCCTGTGAGCAGAAAGGATGAGTGGAGTAATGTCAGGAGTAAACGTCGCTGTGTCCGGCGGCAAGGCTTCCCAGCTCTGTAACAAAAGACAGATAATTTATGACCCACATTATACGAGACACTTCGGATGCTTGAAAGTTCGAAACAACACTTCAACTAATTTTTCTTCGCCCGACCTTAATGATGTGCGCTCTTTTAAAAGCAAGACCAGTCCTTTTTGAGCAGTCTTCTCTTAAAAATATACCCGGTCGAGTAAGCGCGAATTTTCGATATTTACAGAACAGTTGAACTGATTGTGTGACCCAAAATAGATAATATAAATCAAATTCTGGTACATTTTTTCAGCAATTCTTCCAAGCAACATTTTTTAATATTATCACATACTTATATCCTTATACATATAAATAGACATATAATTTAAAGATTATGACAACGTGGTGTACACTGTTGTAAGAAAAAGAAAACATAAGCTTTGGTTTAATTTCGTGATATAAAAATCCTGATAAATACAATAATTCCTACGTAAGATGGAAACTGTACACCTAGTTATTACATATATATCAATACTTTTGGCTATACACTACAGTGTAGGTCGGAGGGACTGCCCGTCCACCAGTACGAGTAACCAGTGGGAATGAAACACAAAAAGGTTTTATTTTTTTAAACTGAACTATCTACGTGATAGGCACGTAACCAGAACTGAAATAAAGATATATTCTTAGTCTTAGCTATCCCGCGACGTGGATTCAGCTTAACAAATCGATCTCACAAAAAGGAGCAAATATCTACCCTGTCTGTATTTTTTCATCAAACGCTGTTTAAAGGTAGCAGGCAGATTGGTTGATGTTCCTTCGGTTCTGTCCACAGCGCGCTGATGAGAACCAATGAGTTCAAAATCGTCATCCACGTTTAGCAGTTTTGACAGAATATTAACCAAGAGCAAGTCTTTATTTTTGTGCTTGTGGATTTGTTTTCTGCAGGCCGGCGCGACGTGTAATAATTCGAAAATTGACTACATACATGTCGGTGTTGTGTGATTATTTACTATTATTATTAGAGTAAGGAACCAATTGATGCAAATTAACATTATTCCATTTTGCATGCATAAATAAGCACCCAAGACGGTACCTACAGTATATACCCATATATAATTGCTACGTGCTTCGAAAATGTTTCTTTGTTAAATGAATGTTCGTCATTTGCATCATGCCCTCGTATGTTTTCAATGCTTCGAAGCGAGAATGAGCTTTGAATTGAATATCGAATTTTGCAGAACGTTGTTCGTATTCGCAAGTGAACAGCTTGAGCCAGAAACCAAGCAGGACTAAATTGACACCCACCCTCCTTTATCATAATATTATTCCCTTAACGCAGCAATGTGTGAAAAAGGTGTCTAGACATCATATCGCTTACAAAAATTCAAAGAATTTACTTTTCCACTTTTAATTTCAAATATCAAAAGCCTGATTTCTTTTAGCCTGCATAACGCGAAGAAATAACAAAGGACTCCTTTTACAGTCTTCGCGTCTTCATTTATCATGTGTCCATGGTAACGGCCTTTTGCGATAAAATTTTTATTAGTAAAATTTTTGTGAGTGTATGAGATTTATAAAATTTTCAAAATATCTACTGGTGTAGACACAGGAATGGATGAAATGTCATAAAGTACCGTTCAGTGAGTGATAAGAACTGATTCCAAAACATATTTACTACTGCATTTCTAATGTACCATATATCATGAGATGTAATAAATCCCGTTCTAATAGTAGATACAAAGTTTAATTTTCTGCTTTATTTCGCTTCAAATTAAGCTCACATTTTGTTTGTATATGAATATGTAATCCTTGTAGTACCATGTGCGGCCGCTGTTCTGGAAGCAGCCAATTTCCTCTTTACGACGAAAATTACTACACATAATGTCATTTGCCTTTGTTTCAGTTCCTGAAACTGACCTCATTTGAATCATAATGGTGCCGCATAATACCTTTCAAGACTTCTGGATATTCCTTTGTCGATGTGGTCTACTCAAAGAGGATGGAGTTTTGCATAATATTAGAGGCAAGTATATAAATGCAAAACCATGGTGCTTAAAGTTATCACGTTTCTAAGTAGTTCAACTAAAAATTACCCTTCTTTTACATTCAGATTATACCCATATCACTGCGTACTACATCACATGTCTGATTAGCTAATAATTTAAAAGGATTGTAAGATCATTCGGTACAACACAGTTTGCTCATTTGGTCGCATAACTTGAACAAATTGTAATTGAACAAACAGTAATTTAAAATCAATATTACATACAACCACTCTGAATTTTCACAGCTGCTTACGATGCTTTGTATTTAAAATGAGTTTTCTTATGTCTCTGTCCAATTTTGAAGAAAAACATATCCGACTGTTATGTTAGTTGACCTAAATCGTTTAAAAAGCAGGTAAATGAAGGTAACCAGCATGATAAATAGGTTAACATTATTTCGAAACTGAGCGAGCACTTTAAAGGGATTTCCCTATTACGTCTCCCTTGAGAGATATTAAGTTGTCGTTTCCAGACTAGCTAGTCTTCTGCAAATCAGATCCTACCCTGCTGGCTTATCCCCTGTACGATTGCCGTCTTGTCAAAGTATATACACTCGTTATCCCAGCGATCACTACATTGCTAGTCATACAAAGAGTTTATTTAGATAATCTATCAAACGTATCGTTACATTTTTATTTTTCCAAGTCAAGTCGTTTCCCACCTTCCCCCTTTTTCACAATTTTTGATACCTCCCTATTCTGCACACTTCACATATATCTGTAAATAGCTATTATATTCATAAACATTTAAGCAAACCTAGGATTAAGTTTATTATTAGATTTATTGAATATCATTAAGCTTATAAGATACGCTATGAAAACTGAGTCTATTGTTAGATAACGTTCGGGGTATTTTTGAGTCCGTCTATCATAAAATTAAATAGTACCAGATATAATTTTACCCTCTAGGTCAATAACATTACCTAGATAAGACGTTCACAATCATAGAAGCAAGGGGGCGTTTCATCCCCATATAAATTTTAAACAACCACTAATCTTGCTTAGCAATTTTAAATAACGCCTACTGATCTTCAGTGTTATCAGTATTTCTACCCTGGAAAGACCGCAAATCATCATTCATAATTCATAATCACAATCATTAAACATTCATAATCATAATCATTAAGCATTCAATCATTCAACATACACACAACATTTGTTTTAAACATCCATACTAAAAAACATTTTAAAAATTATAGCATCGCATTTATTGTAAATATCAATGTAGTTATTTTTGTTATTAATTAATTAAAATTGAAAGGCAGTTTGACTCGCATCAATTTGAACTATTCTAGTGTCAGAAATAACACTAGAAGTGTAAACAATTAAGTTTGCATATTTTACACTCCAAAAGCTATGTTTAATTATAGGAATAGAAAATAATAGGTTACTTTGATATGATTGAATAAAAATCTAAACGAATAAAATAGTAAACACGATTTCAAATGGAGTAATTTTAAGTGTTAAACAAAATTATGATTTAATTATTTATTACCTATTACATGTTAACAATGGTTAAATAAAAAGATAGTTTTATTAAAAAAATATAAAAGTAGAATAATTTTGACAAATAATTAAATGAACTTGTTTAGGCCGTGCCCGTAAAGGAACTGTTGACTACATTCCGGCTCGAATTCCTTGTCCCTCGATCCCTCAATAGCGCGGTGTTTTTGTTTCGTGTCGTCTAATCTAAACATTAGTATCTCCCCTTAAGGTCTACAGGGTGTTACGTACATATTTTGAGTTTGAACTGAATTTAACTATTTAGAGTGAAAATTTTAACCGCAAATTGTATAAATAATTTAGTGTTCATTACTTTTTCAACCGAACTACGTCCACTACTTTAAGCTATTTAAGTCGTTCACGTTTCAGATATTTTTAACGTGTAATATAAACACAACCTACATACATACGTGCCTATTAACATACTTTAATGTATTGAAATTATTAATTTGCTTTAAGTAAACATTTTAAAATGTGTCTGCCTGTATACTGATGATTGGCACTTAACTAATTTTGAATAAAACACTGTTTAAAAATTTCAACAGATTTAATTATCACTTGACAATTGTTTCGCCAAACTTTGGTGTCTTCGAAAGTTATATTTGAACTTAAATTAATTTAACAACAAATTGGCTTATATGCTAGTTGAGGAAAGAGGTAGAGGGAAAAAGTTTAGTAGTGGGGAACTACTTAATTCTATTTGTTCGTTTATTAGTATATCGCTATTTTTAAATTGATTAATATCTAAAATTTCTAAAAGAGACAGTTTTTGTTTATTTTCTATATGTAATATTTTAAGATCAGATAAAACTAACAAAATGAATATTTCTGGTATTTACAGATTAAACTGTAATTCATGTGAAATTCCTTGCATAAGAAAAACATGTAGAAAATTTAAAACAAGAATTAGTGAACACAAGAGAGCATTCTATAACAAAAACATTGACTCTTCCAATTATGCAATCCACCTAGTCACTCCTAATCATCTTCATTTAATGAAGATCTTAAAATATTACATATAGAAATTAATAAACTAAAACTGTCTCTTCTAGAAATTTTAGATATTAATAAATTTAAAAATAGCGATATTCTAATAAACGAACAAATAGAATTAAGTATTCTACCTCTCCCCTCAACTAGCATATAAGCCAATTTGTCGTTAAATTAATTTGAGTTCAAATATAACTTCCGAAGAAGCCAAAGTTTGGCGAAACAGTTGCCAGATGATAATTAAATCTGTTGAAATTTATAAAACAGTCTTTTATTCAAAATTAGTGCAATATGAATTTCAACCAAGTAACTGTAGACCGCATCCAATTTATTGGCACTTAATACAAAAAGATAAAGCGTAATCATATATCGCAAATGTATCTTATATACAATTAAAAATCCACGACAATTAACATACCAAATTAGCACATAATTTGTTATTTAAAGTAGGTAAATTATATATTTAAAACATAAAAGGTAGATTTATTTCTCTGAAATATTTTGACGTGACCGGCATTCCTTTCCGGTCAAAACTTCATTCTACTATTAATATTTCGAAAGGTTCGTTTAGATTAAGCGAGAGAATACCTATTGGTTCAATTCTCCACTTTTTGTTCGCTTAAACACAACAAACCCTCGTTTGATTGGGGTAAGACAATGATCGCGTCACTATAAAAAACTTATAATATAATGAAGATAATAAATTGTTGGATGCATTCGCTGTGAAATATGATAAATAAGGTTCTATTTTTACCTAACAAACGTAACAGAGAGAGATGCACACTATGACATCTAGAAATTGTTACTAATAATCTAAACCAATTTCATTAGAAACAAGTAGGAAAGCAATTTCTAATGTGACAATATTCATGTAGAATAAATAGTACTACATTAAAAATTAATTGTTTCAGCCATTACATTATGGCAAATCATGATTCAACCAAAAATAAATAAAATCAAATTCGAGGTTCAATTTTCCACTGATTTATTTAACAACTTAACAATTGTTTCACTCAACATGGGCATCTTCAGAATACATAATAAGTTATTATATTAAACAAATCAGTGGAAAATTGAACCTCGAATTTTATTTTATTTATTTTTGTTTGAACATTACATTAGTTACGTTTTGTTACATTTTTAGACTCTTTGCGTTTATATGTTATAGGTAACAAAGAAAATAAAACAACACTGAACCAAAATAAATATAAATATAAATATGTAATAAACAGAAACAACTACTCCGATGGCTAATATCCCTACCGGCATTGAATTACACTGTTGATATTCAAAAAAGAAAGAAGGCATTAAAATCTTTTTTCGTCTAAATTTTAAGGAATACAGATTCCACACTAAAATGAAAATATAACTGACAAAAAAATTTTAATGAAAACTAGGAGTTAAAATAAACATAAAATTGAACAAAGTTGAAAATTTAAGTTGATGCCAGGAAGATAGAATGAGAACTGTTAGTTGTTTTTAAAATAAGATTGTTAGTCATAGTAGGGATGAATTTGAAAAAGTCGATAACATGAAATACTGAAAACCCAAAGCACCGACGAAACCTATTGTAAAATTGTTATGAGGAAAAGTAAGAATTATAGACGGCATGCAGTTAGCACAGAGTTAAATTGTTAAGAGGGATTATAGGAAAGCACTGAAAAAATTAAATTGTCGTTAAGCAAAGAATAGATACAGAGCAGGTATAGAAATAGAATTGTAGGAAAATTATATTTACATGATAAAAATATGATAGAAAATTTTAATATACAATAAACTAAATTACACCTTAATACGTCTGCAATAAATTGATATACAAAAAGAATTAAAATTGTTGCTAAATGTAAATTAAATATCGCCACACATTACATAACAACAAAAAAATTGATATTAACTAGTACATGGTTTTGTTTCCATTATCCAATTGAGATTTTGACATTCATTTATAAAAGAATTATGAAGAAATTATCAAATTTGATTGGACTATAGTGGATTAATTTAGTATTTTCAAAATAGAAAATGGGTTTAAAAAACATCTAAATACAAATCTTTAAACTAGTGTGGCGGTCAACGCCACATAAATTCATATACTTTTATTGCCCTTCAGGATATGTAAATAAAGTGACCTTTAAATCTTATATATATATAATATGTTCAAAATTCTTTTGTGCAAATATTCTTTTGTATTCTATTTCTTTGTGTCTTTGTGTTTGTGTAAATATTTCTTAATATTCTATTCTAAATCTTTTGTATTTCATCTATCTGTATAAATAACTATTATTACTGTACTTTCCTATAATCTCTGCTAACATTTCAACTTCGCGTACTAACCGCATACCATCTATCCTTCGATGTCCTCCCTAATTTCCTATTTCGTCATATTTCTTGATATTTCTCATCCCAAAAATTTCCATGCTTTCGTACTGTTCTATTGGTACCCTACCCTTATCTACTACCCTTTCTATTACTTCAGAATTTCGATTTCATTCTTTTTTCCCTTTGACTAATCAGTTCGATCTGAATCTTCCGCTTGTTAAAATCATTTCGTTCCATCTTCTTCTTATTAAATAAATTGTTGTTATTGCGATCATAATGCTGTTTAGTTTTATTTATCCATTTACTAATTACCTGACACGAGATTCTAAACTAGAAAGTAGAAATCGGTGTTTTAGATTTTGTATTTGTGTTATAAATGCAACCATTTTCAAATCGAATTTTCAGTTAGGACCTTTTAACTTTTAACATTAGTTTTGATTAAGTGTCAGTTGACTTCTATTAGATATGTCTCGTCGGATTCAAACATTTCTAAATGAGGGATTTGTTAGGAATTTGAACATGGGCATCCCAAAAATGAGGACACGTGTCGTGAGAGACATTAGGAAATACGTGTCGGGATCGTGTCAACACAAAGAAACTTCCTGGAATCTACGTCAAAGATATAATTACTAATTACAAGCTTACAATACACGTAAAAGGCACTTGATACAACTGGTGTAAGCTAATGGATTATACCAAAAACGAAATTATTCGCTTGATCGTTTCCTCCGACAACAACGATTTTAGTATTTACAATATAATCGTAGACCATAAAGCTCATTATCGTTTGAACAGCGCTGTTAAACGAAGTGATTCATCAATGTCAACTAAATAGCTCCATCCTTATGGTTTATTGTAACATTAATAAGGGTAATACAGAGTCACTTGTTCCATAATGAGAATGAAGGTCCACTTTTCCTAAAGCTAGACGATGTTATCAAAATGTTCTTTATACATTCTTGATGGAGGTATTCTTACCTTTACATAACTTTAGTAAAATTAATTGAACTATAAATTATTATTAAGTTTCACACTAACATAAGTTCTGCAGATTGCTATTCTTGAACTCAACCAATTTTTTTTAATTACCAGTTATAATAAAAAACGCGGATTGAAATGCTCTTCCAGGTGTACTGCTGTACCACTTCAAATGAAATCAATTCTTCAAATTGTGTACAGAATTTAATTCACTAATAAAAGACGGATATATACAAAATAAACCTAGCGTGAGACTAATTAACAAATAACTAACCTAATTGAACGAGTAAAATATATACAATAAAAAAACGGACTTGTTGTAGCGACGAAAAGAAATGTAGGTATAATTTATGACGACTGTCTTTTGACTGACTAAATATGCTTACAAATAGACGAAATTCATAGATACATTTACGCTGGGGCAGTAATCTTTCATTTCTCTTCTGTCTTCATTACGCCCGTCTCATCTTTTTCTCCCTAACCACACCACCCACCCATTCCAACGATTCCTGAAAGGAGGCTGAAGAGGGCCTTACGCCCTACCTTCCGGCTTTGTACTGCAGTGTAGGTCAGACAGACTGCCCGCCCATTAACACGAGTAGCTGGTGGGAATGAAACACAACGAAGTTTTTTTTTAAAGATACATTTACATTGTTCATTAATAAATTAATAAAGAGGCACAAATGACGGGGCATGACTACGAATAACTTAAATTCTAATACGCTAAATTACACTAAATTAAAAGTATTTTATAGATATATAATTGCTACACTAAAAAATAATTTGTCCTTTCAGAAAACCGAACACCGGTAACAGAAACCTCAAAAAATGGATACCAAAAATAGAAATTTTTAATTGCTTTTCAAGAAAGACTTTATAGCTAGCTCTCTATTTGTGCTTCTTTAAATTGGTACTTCTTATGAGTGACCTACATATTAATCAAAGTAAAATTGTTTTTCAGAGAAATGCTTCTCTGTTTTACGAATATTTCCAGATGCTAAATTTAGATAAGAATTCTAATATTTCGAGAGTACTATTGCCATCCTTTACTAGTACTTTACTTTTTTACTTCTAAATCGTAGATGGCTATATTAACATTTGCATAATTTATTTGTGTAACAGTAGGTACTAATAAATTTATTTATGTACGATTCTTTCATCAAACAAACTTCTATGTGTTCCAAAATTCCAAAAGCATCAGGATTAACAAAAACAAAAAGAACTTTACATGAAAGGGCTCAATGAACAGACGAAAACAGAAAGTTAATTTAATATTGTATTACAGGCAGTATATCGCTATCTACCGGACTGTGGTATTTCATATGTTTGAAGAGGGTTTACGAAGGTATCTACGTCACAAAATGAATCTACGACGCCGCTTATTTCACGTAATAGGCACGTAGACCAAGTTAATAAAGAACATATAGTTCAAAGTATAGGTTGGATACTGTGGTAAACGAATAAATAAATTACAAAAAGAGTCATCCTAATTACCATTTTAATACTTTTAATTCGACACGTGTTTCGACCATTTATTATGTGGACATTATATCACGTTGATAGATAGTTTTTGGTCAAAATTTTATCGAAATTACCAGATATGGCTTGCGAAATTGTAATTCTTATAAAAAACTTGTACAAAACTAATATTTATGTTTGAAGTTTGTTACCGCCTAGTAAAATTAAAAAGAAATCCAGTTACTACTTTTATTATGTTGAACCCTCTACGACATGCTTATTTATTTAATTTTCATCATTTGCTCATACAATATGGTAGAAGATCTGTTCTTTCTTTTACTAAAACTAAAAACTTTTTTGTGTTTAACTCCCATCAGCTACTCGTGCTGGTGGGCGGGCAGTCCCTCCGACCTACACATAGTGCAAAGCCGGAAGGTAGAGCGTAAAGCCCTCTTCGGCCTCCTTTCAGGAATTGTGGGAATGGGTGGTGATGTGGTTAGGGAGAGAAAGATGAGACGGACGAAATGAAGGCAGAAGGGAAGTGAAAGATTATCTGTGGAATATTACTGCCCCAGCATTTGCCTAAGTGATCCAAGGAAACCACAGAAAACTTGGACCAGAGCAGCCAACCGGTGACCTCCCGAATGCTAAGCAATGATCTAGAGTACTAGACCACGCCGCACTCTTCTACGCAAACTGTACGTTTGTGAATATCTTAAATTGGCCGAATAGTATCTACTACTGTAGACAAAGCAGTAAACGAATATATAATTGTTATATAACACAGGTCTATATTTATTATTAAAGTAATCGATATGATGTGACCCCATTAAATATATCGAATTTTAAAATCCGGCTACCAACGATCTTCTTACGTTTTGCTCTCCCCATATGCGTAAGTTTGCGAATCTGCAATGATGTACCAAAGACCCACAAATTTTCTTAATTTAGGTAAACCATACATGCGCATCAACAATTAAAACAAAATTAAAATTAGGATCATACTGTAAATTAATAATTTTTTACACACGTATTACTGTTTATTTATTAAGAATTGAACGTGCGTAGCTAAAAACAGAATCAATTTGTTTATGTACTTACGTGAGGTTCTCCAGGTTTATGTATCGTCTCCTCGTGATCAAGAAGTACCTCAACAGCCTCAACAAATTCTTCGGAAATAGCATGCAACAGAGCGTCTTTAGTTTCAACTTTATGTTCGATAAGAAGTTCAACCATTTCTAAGTTTTCGTTATCAATGGCCATAAGCAATGCACTTCTTCCCAACGGATCGACACAGTTGATGTTTATATAACCAGTTTCTTGGGCTCTTTGTAGCATACTGGAACAAAAAATCCCAATAAATAATGCAGAAAACATTAAAGTTTATCCGCATGAATAAAATGTTTGTTTCAATATTACTACTATTACGTAAAAGGAGTTGATAGTATTAATTGATTCCGCGGTTGTAAACATCTTCAATAAAGTAAAAACACACACACATAAGATATTGTTTTACACTATTTAATTAGAACTACTCTAACAATTGTTTCGACTTATTGGGTCATCATCTGAGAGTTGTAAAGAAACTAATTTATGATTAAACAGTAAGGTCTATTTATGCTACTCCTCCTAATTAGCTAATGTCTGTGATATATTTGAATATAGGACTATTTAGTCCTTCTGTTAAATCATTTGTGATATTTAAGTTTGAATTTAGCGCTTTTTGAATTTCAAGTTTTTCCAAATAGTTTAATTTGTTATCATTATTTTCTAAATGAATAACCGATAATTTATTATTATTAATAGAGTGTTTCAATGTAATGCAATGTTGTAACAGACCATTGGATAATTTGTTGTCTAAAATTAATTAATTTTTATGTTCTTTTAGTCTTGTTTCAAAGTTACCGCCAGTTTGTCTTATATAAATCGCATCACAGTCATCGCAAGTAATTTTGTATACACTCGATTTCTTTAATTTATCTTTCTTATAGATTTTATTGTTAATTAGCATTTTTTTAAAGTGTTTCTATTGCTACTTGTTAATTTTAACATTTCTTAACTTCGTTAAGAATAAAGTTGACAGTTTTGAAGTATTCTTGTACTAGCGATTAATTAACAACAAATTTAAATCTCGTCGTTCTTAAGACTGAGGATAAGAAAAAAGACCCTTTTAGATCATATACAGGCTGCTCTGTTTCTAATTCTATTTAAAAAATCAAAAGTGGATACTGTCAAAAATGTATCAATAATCTCAATTTAAAACATTGTTTTCTAAAATTTCTTACGCTTAAGGCACTCTGTACTTAAATAAATAGCAGCGCAATAAATTTTAATTCCTAAAGCCTTTACTAGATATATATATATATAAGGTTCCGTTATATTTTGGAATAACATAAACATAATCTATAATATCTCATATTAAAGTAATTAACTTTTTACACCTCAGACAAAGGAAGCAAGCCCGCCGAGGGCACCACAACATAATATAGTATGTGGTTGCAAACCGGATATCATTTATTTTCTGTAAACATTTCGATAATATGAATATAAACAGCATATTGTGTAACTCTATAGTGGAATACGTGAGTAATTATAATTTATAGGTATATTACTTTGAACCGAAATGATGAAAAAATTGTTAATATTTTTTTGATCTTCCACCCCTAATTTCAAATACATCGGGAACTTTTGTTACTATTTGATAATTGATTTCCTGCAATTGTTTCAATTTCAAATGAAGATTTAGTTAGGTATATTTTTTGTTTTAGTTTTTCAAACCCTAAAGTTCTGTGTACGCCCCTGGAGAAAAATAGCGAAAAACATAATTCAATTTGTTACTGAAATCGATAACATATCTTCAATAACAATAGCTTTTGTTGCTCTTACTTGATGAAAATTTAATCTCAACGCCCATAGAAGAAAATTTGCGTTACAACACAAGACTATCTGAAAGATAAATTTGTCAAAGCGTATTAATATTTTTCTTTCATCTTTCGTCATTGTATTTAATGTCTAAATACTTTAATACTGTTGAGATATTTACTATAGATGTATTTTACAATGCAAGGTGTTTATCAAACTTTTTGAAGTGTTCATAATAAAATAAATCCTAGTATCATGTTTGCAATCCGTTCGAAGCTTTGAAGTGTAATTTTGTCTTTAGTTGTTTTCGTCGACTTCGAAAACTCTTAAAAAAGCAATAGCTTTTGTTAGGCATTGGGAGCTAATTCCGTTTTCGTTTCAATTGTAAGAAATAAAATCTGTTAAATAACAAAAAAATTAAAAATACGTCCTGGAAAATTTGTATAAAGGAAAGGAGGATCTATTTTTAAAGCGAATTGTTCTCATTTCCCTTTTTAATTAACATCATCAAGGACAAATTATCAGGGTAGGGCATAAAATTCGCTGAATGGTGGATAGGAATGCCGAAAAAGGATATGGTGTTATTCCTTTTCTCATTTTCAACACATATTATCCTTTAACTGTAATAAACTTTTCACATCTTTCGATTATCTTATTTATACATTCGAAAAAAATCACATAGTTCATTTATCATTTTTGTGAGGAGGTACTAAGGGCCAGGTCTGAGCTGTAGGGAGGATGGTTCAATCATTGAAGGCCAATCTTGCCCAATTTTCACATTATTTTCTGTTTCACAGTTGTCTATAAACAGTTTTAGTAGACAAGCGTAATACTTTCTCGTTATTAAGGCACAATTTTCTATATAATAAATCAGTAAAACTCCATGAATATCCCAAAAAACCGTAGTCATGAGTTTACCATTGGTTAGATTCAGTTCACAATGATGAACCCAAGTTTCACCTCCGGTTACAATTTGACTCAATACTTGTTTCTTATTGTTGCTGCAGTGATTCAAATACTCAAGCGCACATAAGACACAGCTTCTTTTTCCACGGCTCGGAGACGTCGAGGCGTAAGCATTCTTGGCATCCATCTTACACAAACCTTGAGCATGCCAAAATATTCATGCATGAAATTCAAGGTTGTTCTAGAGGATAGTCTAATCATTTCTGCAAGCTTCTTCTTTTTGCAAACGGTTTAATTCTACAGTGGTCGTCTCAATGTATCATCTAATGTATATAGCAAGGGTAGTCTTCTGGCGATTTTCTGCTTTACTGGAATCGATTATGCCACTTATACTCGTATATCACTATTTTGCTAGGACAGATGTTCGCATAAACTACAGACATCTGCTCAAAATGATTTGCGGACATTTTTTTGTTACTGAAGAACTTTATGATAGCGTGAAGTCTATTTTCTCCAAACTTTGTGATTTATGCGGTAGGTTTATCCGTGATTGACATTATCTTAGAGGTTAGTGGCCCGATTATGTCAAAACTTTGTGCATAAACCAATTAGAAGTTGTGCAAACGTAAGATGTACCCTGCACTCTTCGCATTTCTTTAAACTCCGAGAATTTAATGTCTTACCCTTTAATTTTACTTGTAAATTAATTAATGCCAAGACGGTTTCTTTCTAGTCTTCCTTTTCCCCGAATAATGATAATGACGGAAATAGAGATCAATGCCGATTAAAAGATTTTCCATTTTCCTTGCCCTTCTTTATAAAACGGTCTTTTTCTGATACGTATCTGAACTATTCGTTATCAGTGAGCTTTCTTTTTTAAGGAAAAGTGACACGGTTAATCTTTTAATGCTTTGCTTCCACTTCATTACTCACTTCACTGCTAAATCACTTAATTCAAGCTTCTTACGAAAGGAGTTTTCACAGTGAAAGAATTAATGAACTAGAAAATGGTGGAAACTTCCTATCAGGGTTTAGAGTTCATATTCCATTTAGAGTTGACAAGCATTCTATGTGTACAATGTGTATTTTTGCAAGTATTTCGCTTGTTACCATGTCTGCAAAAATACACAAAAGGCTTACAGATTGAAAAAATTAGTCTTAGCTATGTAAAAACAACAAAATACACAAAATGTTTCGACGATTTTATTAGTCAAAAGCTCGACAATTGTTTCGAACAGTCGGTCTTTATCAAGAGTATTGTAGTTACTACCTGAAGAACAGTAATTTAAACCTTAAATAGATAACAAATAAGTACAAAGTTACAGATGTATATAAGCCTAAATAGGGGGGAAAAACTATCATAAATTAGTTAAAAGAAGTGGACTATTGTTCTATAACATTTTAGTTTGGTTATTGACTATATTATCATTCTTTGCAATTGCTAATTTGATTTCTAAAATTTCTAAAAGGTTAGGTTTTCTACTTTTTTTCAACGTTGTGAATTAATTGAATATTGTTGATATATAGAATATGATTATCTTCTATTTTGTAAAACCTGTAGTAGCATTTTTATTTTTTAGGCTAATTCATGTTCATAAATTCTGTTTTTTAGGGCTCGACCACACTGGCCAATATAAACAGCATCACATTTGTTGCAATTTAATTTATAAGTGCCATTTTTTTAAGTTTACTTAATTTTTGTTTGTTATTGACTATAAGATTACCTAATTTTAGTTTATTTACTTCTATAACATTAAAATCTAAATTCTTTAATCTATTTGAAATTTTATAACTGATATTTTTAATATAATTTAAGGCACAATATTCTTGATAAAGACCGACTGATCGAAACAATTATCGAACTTTTGACTAATAAAAAAAATAATCTTGCAGTTTAATAGAATTTTGGTTATACGTAATTATTTTTGTCCCTTTTCTGTCGCTAGCAAAGTCTATTGTCCACAAACAGCATTCATAGAGTTCATTAATTAGGTGATTATTTTAAACTGTAATAATTAATAATCAATAGGGGTAGGAGGAACTTAACTAAACACGCACTAAAACCCGAAATTACATAAAACGTTTAAAAACCTAAACTGCGTTTCGAGACCCAAGGTGTCATCAATTAAACCGTATGCGTATGGTCAGGGACTCGCAGGCAATTAGACCGTTTTTTAAATATTTTAAACTCATTAAATAACAAAATAGCATTCACAATTAAAATAGAGTCAGAAAAACAATTAAATTTCCTTGATTTAAAAATTTTCCATAACAAAAACAAACTTGGCTATAAAATTTCTGAAAACCTACAACGACAGACATAATAATGCCAGCAAATTCATATCAATCTTTTAATATGAAACTTTCCACTTTTCACAGCATGTTACATAGGTTAGTAAACATTCCACTCGAAGAACAAGACTACGTTTCGGAACTAAATATAATAAAACACATCGCTGTATATAATGGTTATCGCCCAAATATAGTTGAAGTAAATACAAAATATGCTTTATTTTAACACATAAAAACACTGCCAATTCAGATATCTTTTGCTTTATAATTTATATCAAAAATTCCAGCTACAAAATCAAAAACCGTCTGAGCAAATTCAACATAACTACAACAGAAATCAATAAATTCAATTTAGGCTCCTTCTTATTCAACAACAAAAGAAAATTAGATAACAAACAAAAAATCGATGTTTACCAACTAAAATGCCAAGATTGCGATGATTTATAAATTGGACAAACTGGTCGGTCTTTAGAAGTTCCTTTTAAAGAACATCTATCGAGTATTATGAATAAAAAACTTTTATCGGGTCTCACAGAACACTGTCTACAAAATAAGCATCAATTAAACATCGACTATTTCAAATTGCTCCATTGTCAATCTAAAAGTAGGAAATTAACCTTATTGAAGTTTTTAGAAATTAAAAAGGTTTTGACAAATAACAAGAATATTGTAAATAAACAAAAAGAATTGTACATGCTAAACACCCCTATCCTTCTTAACCTATAATGTACCTATATAATTAGTATAGTTTATTGCTCGATACCTCAGCAACGTGGTTTTTTATTGTAAATAATCGAACTGAAGATAACAAATCTCCAGTGATGGACAGTTGATAAGAATAGGTAGTTCCGATTGTTTCAGATGATTTTGAATAAAAAATAAAGCTTTTATGAAATTTTCTTTTCAAATGTGAAAACCATGGTCGACCCTTTTAGAGGACGGTGGTGAAAAAGTAGCAAATAGAGCCGTATTTTATGGACACCCCTGGTTGTAAAATAAAAAATAAACTAATTTATCGGCAGAATCCATTTTGGTGTTTTAATTTCACCCTGTTGTATTTTATCTTTAAACACATCTACTTTTTAAATATTACCTTCTTCAATTAAGGTTTAGTTTGTTTAAAAATAAACGATTCCGAAAAATCTAGTAAGGCAATAATTTAACATTTATTGGAAAATTAAGTAATAGTGTAGCTTCTAGATTAAGAAAACAAATATATGTATATATATAACATCTAAAACTACAAATAAATTAGGGAAACTAATTACAAACAACAAAGATAAAACCGACAAATATAAATTATCATGTGTGTACAAATTAAGTTGCGGTTCATGTGAAAAATATTACATAGGCCAAACAGGCAGATCGTTTATTACTAGGATCAACGAACATTTAAAATCTTATGAAAACAATAAGCAGAACTCACATTATACAAACCACTTACTAGTCGAAAATCACAATTTCAATCAAGATTTCAAAAATTTACATGTGTTAGGAAAAAACACAAGATTATGTTCTAGAATCATTAGAAATTAATAAAATAAAAAATTATAATCCGGACCTATTACTAAATGACCAGATAGATTTAAATAATTCACCATTATTAAACTTATTCAAAATAAAAACCCCCACCCCTTAAGTTGGATTAGATTATAAATAGGATGTTTTGTGTAAACTTAAGCAGTACTATGTATTACTCACTTGAAGAAGCTACAGTGTAGCGAAACTATAGTTGTGAAAATAAAAGACTTTGTGAAAAGTTTAATGGTGTTTTACTCAAATTGTTTTTTTTTTTTTAATACACACATTGCACGTTTTTAAATTTCAAATACAGCAACTGTTTAAAAATGCATTGCTTCAGAAATCAAATTAGAATAAGTATATTACAGTATTAACAAACCAAACCGTCTTGGCTACTTTGTAAATTACTTAACCAATTAATTTGAAGACGATCGATATTTATACTGAGAAACCTTCGTTTAGTAATTTTCTCCTTAAGCTGCTTTCTAACAGCTTAAGGCATTAGCATAAGGCTATAGAATTCTTTCTGCTATTTTCCCTTTAATACTTATCTTGTGAACTAAATTGTCTATAGAAGAAAAGCGAAAAATATACACTAACTTACAAAAAATGACGTCATTATTTCATTAGGTGCTTGCTAATTTTCCATCACACTAACTTATAGTTCTCAACACACACAACTACATTGGTGAAATATGAATTCGGTCGGCGCGTAATTCTGAAGTCTAAATTTAAAACAGTGATTTATCTTGGCATTCTTTTCATTCAAATATCATATTTTCAATGTAAACGTCTTGGAAACGCCACGTTTTTTTTATTTTCAAGAAAAAACCACGCTTTTGTATGTTATTCGTCATAATAGGTCGCAGGTTTTAGCGAAACTAAGCGTACATAGACGTAAAAAATTCGATTAATGTGGAGAACGCCCTAGATTATGAATATGTCGCATCTGGTATTAGGTGTAATATCATTCCCACTTATGAAAATTGAATTTTTATCTTCTTAATTTTACAGGCACATTTTCACACTGCAGTTGATGCGTAGTAAATACAACCAACTAAAACAAATATCATCTGTAATGCAAGAAAACTGTTGTCAGATACATTCTCCAAAATTTAAGTAACATCACAATTTACCCTTAAAGTATAAAAACATAGAGACTTCATTTAATGCTATAGCAGTGATAATTTTGGTTCGCTTTTCTCAATCTAAACATAAATTTACTATTTATAATTAATAAAAAACAACCAAAATATTGTAAATAACCCATTGGAGTTAAGTTACATTGACTCCCCACTTATTTTGGCTAATCTCTAGTTATATATAGAGCTGTTTTAGTTTTAAGACTTTAGTATTTATTGAACTCTACTTCTTTGAAAATGGTCGCGTTGACCGAAACTTGTTAGGATTTTTCTAATAAAATTTGGTAAAACTTTCCTTTTATTTGTTTTTTACTTAATTTAGTATGTTTCACAACAGTTACACCCCACATGTGTTAGATTTATAATATAGTTCTATCAACTATAAAAAATAGATTCGTTGGTCATAACTGGGCGGAACATAGTTACCAATTAATTAAATAAAACAGATTTTTTTTATATTTTATAACTTTCAGAATAGGAGAAATTATAAATTCCCTGTTAGTTCAGGTAGCGAGCCATAATACCAATAGTTAAAATTTTAAACGCTAACGTTGAATTTTATCAACAAAAATATCAAACTAATTTATCTAAAATTATATTTACTCGGTACATCAGACATCAACTTTTAGTTAGGTCGTTTATTAATCTGCCATTTGTCATTCCCTTTGTTCTAACATCTATACGACAATAACTAATTTTCCTAATATCCTTTCGAAAATTCTGCAAAGCAGACACTGGGACGTAGTTGTTTCAAAATAATTACCGGTTCTGTCGGAACGAATAATCACCTCTGCGTTACTAATTAGGAATTGCTGGAACAATTCGTTATCTGCCATCCGTAACCCTTCGAATAAAACTCACTAAATCATTGACAAAACAGTATTCATGTTTTTTTTCTTTTGCAGAGTACTATGACAAATATTAGCTTGATATCTACGCTAAAATTTAACTAATTAACTTTATTCTCCTTTAGG
Organism: Agrilus biguttatus; assembly: GCA_963921985.1. Taxonomy (NCBI): domain Eukaryota; kingdom Metazoa; phylum Arthropoda; class Insecta; order Coleoptera; family Buprestidae; genus Agrilus; species Agrilus biguttatus. The sequence goes on along the minus strand of OY998119.1, from coordinate 11,790,245 downwards.
CTTTTTAAAGTTTAATTACAATGAATTTCAAAACTACTCCGAAACTTCGGGGGTATTATAAAAAATACTGGGTACATAAATTAGAACTTTTCAAAGTTATCAGAAAGTATGTATATTTAATGAAATTTTAATGTTAATTAGAAAAATAGGCATACAGGAACATCAAAAATTTTTCTGCTTGTTCGTCTAGTTTTATAATATAGTCGATCGTAGTTTAATGTAGGTACTGTTGAGTCCTGGTATTCTGGGTTCGACAGAATGTTCACCGTATCTCACGACAACGAAATTTTTATTGGTCGTTGTTGCACCAAACGTTCAATTTAATAATTAGTTTAAATTCTTGTATACAACGTACCGAATAGTACACTTAGTTGCAAAGAATAAAAGTCTCTAATTAAAGGTTATTAACAACGTACAGTTAAACGTACACTAAGTTGCAATAACTTTGTAGAGAATAAGTTTTATTTAAAATCTCGTCATTAAGATACAAGAGTACATCTAATACTAGTTAGTCTAGGTCAGTTGACAATATTTATTTATATGTTTACTATATCTAAAACAAATACAGATAACTTTGGGACGTAACAGTACGTAGGTACATATCGAATTGAAAACCTACTTCTTATTCTTCTCCTATCAGTAGGAGTACACTTTTAAATCAGAAATGCTACTTAAACATTCGTGTTTCATTCCTATATTAAATCGCGACTACACTGCTTCGGACAAAGTAACTAACCAATTTCAAATTTGAAGTCAATTGTCTACTTTGGATTTTTAAGTCCTTTGACATTTCCTTAATAGAGCTAAAATAATTACTAAATAGTTAAAATGAATTAATAATAAAATATAAGAAACATGTTCTGGATGTTATGTTTATTAGAATAACTAAATAAAAGAGAAGATAATAAAAACATTTGAAATACTACGGTTAGCACTAAATATCAGCAGATTTTTTTAGTAGCGGCTAATTTCAATACAAAAATGTAATTTTGTGTAATAAATAGATTCTAGTTAACTTTGTATCAATAAAACACAAGATGGTAAATTTTTTCACAAATTATATTTATTCCCACGAAAATTGTTTGGATATATAATAAAAATTTTAAAAACGTATTAATCCTGTAAGAAATATATTACAGAAAAATAAATGACACAAATGGAACTTTTGTTACGCGTGTTAGCCAGTAGGACTCGAATCAATTTAATTCTCCTGCTTCCGGTAGGTATAGCTTGTTACACAAACAATTAATTAAAAGGATGTCTACTATTCCACTGCTACCGTGTTTAGTTCAACAACGATGCTTCTATCTCTTAAATGAAGATTTGCTAAACATCTATTTTACATTTCGTGCTTTTTTTCTCTGCGTGATGTCTAGGCATTGTTTTGTTATCCTCTAAACACCCACGACAGTAAAAGTGATTTGTTCGTAAAAGCAAAATGTGAAACGAAAAGTGTTGACGTTATTATAAAGTGTTTAGAAAATGCTAAATTTGCTGTGAGTATAATAAAAAGGAAATTAAGTGAATATCTCAAGATTAACAATGAGCTGTGCGGGTAATATTCAAATAAAAATCGGGAGAAAAGCCCAGGAGGGAAACAAAACAGTACGAAAGTTTTGCATACAAAAATTAAATACTCTTCCAGTAACTTCTGAACTGTCAAAGATATTTAAACGAAATTCTGAAGGAAACAAGCAAATTTTCTGAAGTGAAATGAATATTTTTAGTACTGAAGATCAATTGGTATTGCAAAGAAATATTCGAAAATAAATAACGCAGTATTTTAACAAACTATGATTGTCATATTTCAATATTAAAAATACTTTTATCAACAAAAATGTTTTTTATTAGATCACATAATCGAACTGTTTATGAACGTGAAAGAGCGAGATTCGATTTTTTTTCTTTATTTACAATATACACAACAATTCTTTTTTTTATTTACTTACTATCTTAATCGTATTCCTAAAATACGTAGCAACTTATATAACAAAATAACCATGTTGTTAAGCCTATACAACTACCCTTTTAGGAACTAAAAACTAACATAATCTAGCGTAGCCTAACCTAACCTAACCTAAGAATATATTTGAGCCTATATGTACCCTAGAGATAATACTGCAGAGTAGAAACAAGTTCCATGCGGTCCTGCAAATAGAGGCGCTATGTGAGATGAAAGACAGTTGTACTCTCTCTAACTTTGGTTAAAACGATCCTAATTGGCACATGCATAGAATAAAAGAAGGTAGATTATTTATTTTCATTTTTGTTTCTTTTTATTGACACAACACATTTCCGGTGCATTGCCTACTATATTTCTATTACCTCTATGATATGTACATAGTACTACATGTAGTAGAAACGAAAGCTGTTTTTGCTAGAACGGCTACATAAAAAACAGTAAAACTCTTTTTTGATAACTCTCTAATTAAGTATTATTTATCCGTCAGCTTTACCGTAGGTAAGTGAAAAATGAACCTATTTTATTACTTTCTTTTATTTAATTCTGTAGTAATGTCACGTTTCAATGACTGATATCATAATTTATTTCAAAAACACGTAGGGAGTACACATCCATTTGACCCAAATCCATCTCATCTAAAGGAAAATACCCCACACTGACCTGTCCTCGCGTATCAAATTATTATTTTCGCAATTTCGTGCTCTTGCTCTGTTTACCAAGAAACAGTTTATTTAAGTGGAAACGTGTTTATTATGAAGAAGGAAATTATTTATTTGTAGTAGGATGTACATCTGCAAAGACGTAATCGCGTAAGAATTTAGTAACGAGTCACTTTAATTTTATGACGAGTAGAAAATGAGACGAAAGGCTATAAAACAGTTAAGAGAGATAAAAGAATTATAACGGGAGGTATCGATAAGCGATGTTTACACGTGTTAATCACCAGTATCATGAATTAATCTTTTATAAGCTGTACCGATAAGTATATACATGTATCTTGTGGTGAACTGGTCTCGGTTTGCTCACAGAACATTCTGTCTCAGATAAAACTCGGGTGCTACCATCTTTTACGATCATAAAGGTAATTACGTTGGTCTAAAGGGGATTGTTCAGTAAAATTATTGACTACTCATTTTTTAATTTAACAATATTTACTATGGGTCGTTTATTAAAAATAGTTGTAGAACGCTTTTAATCCAAATAAAAACCGGTTAATGTTTGTTTTTGTTATAAAATACATTTGAGTATAAAAATTTTACTGGCTGCTTCAGTGTCAATTGAAAACGGTGAATATCTAAACATTTCTTTTATGGGATATCAAACACAATTTAGTGGGACCACTAGGGTATCTCTAATTATTAATACGAGGATGGATCAAATATAAACGAGCCCTTGTTCATAAAACATATATTTTGAAGGCTTCACAAAAACACTAACTTATCAATTTTTCGACACAAACACCTCCACCTGTGCATCGGTCTGAAATGCTCTCCTCCTAATGATTCTTTGAGGGCCCCAAACATGTGGAAATCACAAGGGGATAGGTCTGCGCTATATGGGGGTATGGAGGGTGTTCCGTCTAAGTCCAGTGCATTTCACCGATTTGGTTCTGCGTTAAAGCTGCGGTGTGAGACCTAGCGTTATGGTGCAAGAGTAACACGTCACGAATGGGGTGCGTCCTCCCTTTTCGGCGATAAGTAAGTTTTACCTGACTGAGAAGTCAGTAGTACAGACAGTAGCAGGCTGCATTAATGGTTCTTCGCTCGTACAAAAAATCGACCAACAGCATCCCTGTACAGTCCCAAAAAACCGTGGCTAACATTGCCTGCAGACAGACGTGTTTTCGGTTTCACTGAGTTTGATTCGTCTTTGTGCCGCCACTCCATGCTTGCTCATTTTTATGTTGGAGTGTAATGGTATACTAATCTCTCATCCTAGGTTACAATTTTGTGTAAAAAAAATCGAGTGACAAGCGCCTGAGAGATGCGACCTCGAGCAGCTTTTTGATCTTTATTAAACAACGAGCTGAAATTTTTCGGAATACTAAGTTTTTCGTTATGATTGTGTGGCCACTCCCATAGCTGATGCCGAGTTCACCAGATATCTGAAGCACAGTGGCGTGGCGGTCAATAAGGTTTCTAACGCGTGCAATGTTAACTTTTTCACGTGGCCACGAAAGCATTTCATTTGCACAAAATCGGCTGGTTTCACGTTTTCACTTGAACTAATAATTCGTTGCGCAACGCTGCTATGCATTTCTTTCTCACTCATTGTGATAGCCGTTAACGTTATAACCGAGCGAACGCAGCGATACGACGCGTCGTTTCCGTGCCACCTAATATCCTCACTTCAAGTTCCTAACGCCCGGATGCGCCTTGAACAACCATCCGGCGCGCAATTTAAAAAGCTCGTTTATATTTGATCCACCCTCGTATCCTTTCATGTCACCAACCTGTTTCTCCTTTTCCTTATTGACTTCTATAGTGCCCTTTGTTCGCCTAATCTTTGTAATACCTCCTCATTATTAACCCCTTCTACCCCTGCTATTTTCAACAACCGCCTATAACACCACATTTCAAACGCTTCTAACTTTTTCTTTTCTTTCGCGCTCACCGCTCACGTTTTGCACCCACATAAAGCCTCGCTCCAAACTTACACTTTTACATTTGTTTATTATTAAGTAAATAAAAAAATAGTTCGTAGCTTCGCCTATACGCGAATTTTAACGCTAACACTGAAGCCGGTCTTGGTTTTGATTCTGTTTCATTATCCCTCTCAAACTCCGTCAAAATGTTTAGTAGTTCTTCAACACTCTGTTTTAACAAAGAGAATTATGATATCTCACCACCCTTAATGATAATGACGATGTTGAAACGTATCTTAGAGTCTTTCGAGGATGATACTCCATTTAACACCTAAACCGCATTAAAGCCAAATAATCTTGCTAAGTTTATGGTATATAAATACAAAGTCACATAGACACGCGGCAGCTTTCATTCATAATATAATAAATAATCAAAGAGAATATCTGTAATACATTATATATTGTAATTATTTGAAATAGTAGTAGAATCAAAATTAGGATTGAAGCCAGCGATGGGTCCAGAATTTTGAGAGGGAAGTGGTTTACAAAAATTTCTACTTTTCTTATGGATAATCTTTTATCCGCCAATTTGCATTATACTTCATACTGCATGATATATAAATGTTAGTTTTTATTAAACCGAAGGTGAGAGTCAGACCTGAAAACCCCATTATGGCCATAAAACTGTGTATCATTATCACATCAGAATCCATCTGCATAAAAAGAATTATTAACTTTAAAACCTACCTTAATAAAACTTGCACTAAAAGGCGAAACGTCGATGTTGGTTTGTTAGACAAACTGTCTTTTTCCCAACCCTGACATTCATCCTGTCATTATTTTAAAATACGGAGAAGAGATGGATATTGAGTCAGCTATTATTTAATGCATACTTAACCTATAACTATCGCTAAAAAAGTAATAACAATAATTGAAACCATACCTTTTTGAAAGTTAATTATTAAAAAAAAAACAATATAATGTACCAAAATTATCTGGTGTCACCAAAATATTATCTATTCAGAGTAGCTTTTGAAATTTCAACATCTAAAAAATGTATTAAGTATGTCATTAGCCGACGTTGAAAGATGTTAATTCGTTTATTCCCTAGTAATTGTTTGAAAGCCTTTTTGTGGCTATAAAGTTTTCTAAGGAGATTACAGAACACAACTTTCTTTTTGAGATTTAATAAAAGGGAGTCAAGGTTTATTAGGATTACGTTTCATCACCTTATTATACTGACTTCTAAAAACCTGACTTCCAAATGTTTTACATAATAACAAATTTAACATTAAATGTTCTAATGATATAGCTAATGGAAGTCACTTTGTGACATTATTGCAATGGAACGAATAAGAAATGGTATAATGTATTCATTGCTATTTTCACGATTTTATTTCAATAAAAAGTTGAAATTAATATTGCAATTATGATTTCAGAAACAATAAAATTTATGAGCATGTTGTGGAATATTTATTTAACTCTAAAATATACTATAAATATAAATATAAATATGGAATCAACAGAAACAACTACTCCGAGGGCTAATACCCCTACCGGCATTGAATTACACTGTTGATTCTGATGAATTCTTAGACGAAAATATAAAATATTAAAAAAAGAACGAATTAATATCCTTAATCGTCTAAATATGGCTTTCGGTTCGTTGTGCCTACTTGGTAGGACGCGTTACAAATGTGAGACCTTTGATCTTAATATTTAATTTTTATTTTAATTCCTTCTTTTTTGAATATATAAAATATAGTAGTTTGCAAGTTTCCTTTTTCTCGTCAACATTATTCTTTTATTCCCTGTGTCGGTTTTGTGCCAAAATAACAATGTGCACCTTTTTCACCGTATAGATAGGTCCTGAATACGATCAGAAAGAGACGAGTGCATATTTTATCCGGATAGACTTAAGCGCGGGTGTCAAACCCTTTTTGAAAATCAATAGACGCTGGCAAGTACGAACTAACAGTGACGGGTCTAATGCACTCCGGGCTCTTTCTTATATGAATTTCCAAGAAGATCTACTCCCACTTTTAATTTGAATACCGCATTTTAAAAAGGTTCTGAAAAGGATCCCACTTACAAACCACTGACTACTGGAATCAGTATTAACAATACCAACATTATTGAATTATTACAAAGTAACGGTTGAATCAATCCAATTTTTAATATTGTATAGTTTACTGCTGCATCTTTTCTTTGTCATTCTCTAATACTCTTCACCACAATTATCTGTCTTTGTCCCTTGTAATTTATGACCTACAGCTGACTACAACCTTATATCTTCATCATCGCCACAGCTATTTCTTCTATCTATCTTTTATTACTGCGTCTTTCCTCTACTATTTCTTCCGCCTCTTTTCTCCCTTAACTTAAGTTAGTGTTAAATAAATTGCCGCCAAATAAACAACGTGTACGCCCAACCTCACAATCATACATTGTTACATCGCATTGATTGTGATTCATATCGCTATTCTTTCAACTTCTTCCCGCACCTGATTGATACCAAATCTACATTTTGTAAATAGTGTGAATAGACGTTACAAGCAACTCATTTGTGTATTAATCAGAAATTTAATACCTGCAACCCTTTAATTAGGTTTGTCAGGACGTTTCATGTACTACCACCGCACCCTTAAGTTCGCTTGAGATTTATCGAGTACATGATACAGACATTATATAACATTTAAACTTTGTTCGGTGCATGGGTTGTGAAACATTTTAATAACTAATTTAAGAAAAAGTAATAAAACATTTAAAATTTTCACCAATTTATTTACTCGACAAAAATCTTACATAGTACATAAAGCAAGAAACTTTCTTTGTTAAAAAATTAGGAAGGCCATTAATAATACAATAAATATAGTAAAAATAAAAAAGAATTATGTAACTATAATTACGCAAATTGTAATGCCCACCTACATCCCTTATATACAGTATTGTGTACATTGTATCCTTCTTCCACTCTCTTAAGAATAATTGGCAACTGTTGTCGAGGATATAAATTTATTATTTTGTCTTAAACTAGTCAACATTAAATTACAACAATAGGATGTTTATTAACTGAACTTACTGCATTTGAAATTTTTCATGCAAGAAGCGCGATTATCTTTGATTTTCATTTATAAAAGCAGTGAATGATATAAATTGAAATCGTTTCTTTCCTATAAGATATATACGTTTATCTGGCTGATATTAACTCCGTGGAATCCGTGACATGTAAGTTATGGAAGATTCTCCCAGCAGACAACAACTTCCTGCTTTTCTCTACTTGTTTACCGTCTACTCCTCCAAACAAAGGAGTCTTACATTCCAAATAAGTGAACAAACGAGATTACATTGTTGGTTTGCAGTTTAGTTTTCTTATATCCAAGCGTGTCATCCGAAAATGTACGAGGGTGGATCAAATATAAACAAACGCATCCGGGCGTTAGGAACTTTAAGTGGGGATATTAGATGGCACGGAAACGACGCGTCATATTGCTGCATTCGCTTGGTTAATAATTATCACAACGAGTGAGAAAGAGGTGCATAGCAGCGTTGTGCAACGAATTATTATTAAGTTCTTTACACGTGAAAACGTGAAACCAGCTGAAATTTTGCGCAGATTGCAAGCACAATTCACAATTCGGAAATGAAACGCTTTCGTGGCCACGTGTAAGAGTTTGGTGCAAAGAATTTAACGATGGCCGTAATCGTAATCGTGTCGAAAATGTAAATCATCCTCATCGTCCGCGTACCAGCATTTGGCCGGTTAACATTGCCCGCGTTAGAAACCTTATTGAAAGGGATCGCCACGCCACGCCACGCCACTGTGCTTCAGATATCTGGTGAACTCGGCATCACCTGTGGGAGTGTCCACACAATCATAACGAAAAACTTGGTATTCTGAAAAAGTTCAGTTCGTTGGGTTCCAAAGTTGCCGAGTGAAGATCAAAAAGCTGTTCGAGTTCGCATCTCTCAGGCGCTTCTCACTCGATTTAGAGATGAAGGTGAGTTTTTTTTTGCACAAAACTATACACCATTACACTCCAACATCAAAACGGGCAAGCATGGAGTAACGGCGCAAAGATGAATCAAACCCAGTGAATCCGAAAACACGTCTATCTGCAGGCAAAGTTTTAGCCACGGTTTCTTTGGATTGGAGAGGGGTGCTGTTGGTCAATTTTTTGCACGACTTCTCAGTCAGGTAAAACTTACTTATCGTTGAAAAAGGAGGACGCAACCCATTCGTGACGTGTTACTCTTGCACGATAACACTAGGCCTCATACCGCAGTTTTAACGCAGGCCCAAATCGATAAAATGCACTGGACCCAGCTGGAACACCCTCCATATAGCTCAGACCTATCCCCTTGTGATTTCCACCTGTTTAGGCCCCTTAAAGATTCAAGAATCACTTCTGTTTATTTAAACGGGATGAAAAAACTACCAATGCGTTGGGAAAATGGATAGACAAACAAGGGATATGTCGAAAAATAGAGAAGTTTGTGTTTTTGAGAAACTTTTCAAAATAAACGTTTTATAAACAAAGGTTCGTTTATATTTGATCCATCCTCGTATTCCCAACATGTATTTTTAATTTAACAGAACAGGTGGAAACGTTTTAAAGAAAACAACAAAGACGTGATTAAATGGAAAAGTTTACACTAATTATGAAAAGAAAAAACTTTGATGTGTACTCTCAGTATAGGTACTTGTAATACTCTTGACAAAGACATAAAATATCGATACATATGTAGAGTTTAATAAAGCCTTTTTGAAACATTATAATGCAAAGTTCTTTCTTTTCATAATTACTATAAAAATGTTTCACATTCATCCGTCCGCTACATCAGTATTAAAATTTTATACATTTGTAAATGTAAAAAGTGAATTTTACATTTGAGTCGATTTACTACATAATTTTTTGACGTTTTAGTGAAAAAAATAAATAGAAAGCTACACTTCAAAATATGTATTATTTATATTAATTCTACGTCAGAATAATATTCTATTTGAAAGTACTGACCAACCCAATACCCAAATTAACTACAAAATGCAGCATCGTTGGAATAGAAATACAATCTTCTCAGAATTGATTTCCTCATTTCTCAAAATCATTTAATAAATGCGTTTGTTCCGAAAGTTATATCGATGTTTACATGAAAACAGATGCGTCTAGTTACGTTTTAGCGATTTTTAGCGCACATTTTGGAATATTAATATAAATTTGTTAGTCAATTTTAAACAAACATGTACACCATTACCTTTAAGACAAACGCCTAACGTTTCACGAACTCAATAAAAATTTAAAGATATTCCGGCGCATTTTTTGGACTAGATTGTGTACTTTATGGTTTAAAAAGATAGGACCAGTATCTGTTTTGAACAGTAGGTAAGTTACTGCCATAGCTGGTAATTAAAACGTTTGATGAGCGTTGAAGATAATTTAGAACTACATTCCTATCCAAAAACTGATACAGTTTACTTGCGGAAATAAAATGAAATTTGCCATACTCTTTTATTGAACGGAATTTTTACAAATTCAATATTTGTAGCTGTTTTAATGAAAGCCATTTACTTGAAATTGTGATAGCACTTTCAGGACATCTTTAAAATAAATGTTTGAAAAAACCAATTTACACAAAATTTCAGTGAAAATTTAATCAAAAAATTCTTAAAATTGGTCGGATTTAATATAACAAAAGAACAAATAGCAGAAATACAGGAGCTTTCTTGCCCCTTGATAAAGATAGTGACGATAAAATAACCTCAAAGCAATGGGAGTTGTGATCCGTTTATTGGCCCTATCCTGGTGAAGAAGAGGTTTATGTGTATGCTGAATTGGAAAAAGATGAAAATGATAATATAGAGTTCGAATAATTTGTGCGAGTGGTTGCAATTCGAGTTTTTGAATATGAAAAATAATGAGCAAATATATAGTTTGTAAGCTTTTGTGTAACCAGTTCTACGAAGAGGTATCTATGAATACCTCTGTAGAATTTACTCTTATGTGAATATTGTACTGGTTTTAATAAAATAAATATATAATAAAAATACATTTTGTTTTACAAACGAATTGGTTAACAAATACGCCATCACCGCTAAGTTAAACGTGTGATGTTTTATGTACTAAATAAAATTTTAAAGAGTTGTTAGCTCATTTTATGGTTTATAAGAAATCAGAAATTAAAAACAAAATTGCAGGAGTCGTATAAGATTGATTATATTCTACCTATTGCTGAAAATAACATATAGTACAATGAATAAGGAACTTGTCATTTCATCAGTATTCTACAATCTCTAAGTCAGTTTTGACTAAACGTATTAGTAACTACACAAATTTTATTTCAACTCACCGCCTTGTGGAAGCAACATCACCACGTTCTACTGCTAAGAGAAACTTCTTCTCATCTAGAGATAACTGAGCCATTTCTTGATGGGGCCTTATCACATTTTCCTCTTCCATCATGCCGTGTATGCTGTGCCTCTGTCGAGCAGGAAAAGGAAATTGCAAAATTAAAAACACTCATCAAATAAAAAAACTTCGCATTCGTACCGAAAATCGGAAAACTTGTTTCCTTCATGATTCTCAAAATTAAAAACTTGGTAATTTGAAAAAGAGAAATTTTAAAAAGAAATGCTACAGATCAGTAGTGCATTCAACCCACATTTTCACACTGACCGCGAACTGTTTTTTCTCATGAATAGACGCAAATAACAAACAAATTGTATTAGACTACCATCTCAGACTATGATAACAATCCAGTAAACAAAAATAACGAGTTGTCATCGTTAGACATGTCCTCATATCGGACATGATGAGTGTGTATTCTCAACACATGAAAGTGACAACAGATACATACTAAAAACCTATCTGGAAAACTGCTGGCGATTTCCCTCGAGATTTACGTAAGCACTTTAACCGAAGATTGATTGGATTGATAGGAAAATTCCATTATTATGAGCACAATTTTGCGATAGGTATGTCCCTACTTAATGAAGAATTTTCGAGGAACATGACACCCTTTTGGGTTTGGTATGATCAATTATGATAGAAGGTCACATTTATGAATTATCACATGATTCGTGAAAATTACTTCGTTGTATCAGGAAAATTTTTCATATTCCTTATTATAATGCAACATTACGTATGCCTCAGGAAGCAGAATTATTGAAATGACATTTTACAGCATTAAATATTGAAATATCCTGTAAATTCCTTAAGAAAGGGTCACCAAAGGGATTACATATAACGTAAAATTAGATTGTCTTCCCAAAATATGTAAGTAAATAACTGTCTTCCTATGAGAAGACGGTTCTTAATCTGTTAATCGAAAATTATGTCTAAATTCTTTATATTTACTGAAGGAATCTTTTAAAAATCTTAAATGTTTCCTTCCTACCGCCCATTAATTTTTGCTCCAGTAGATATGTAATAATTACCCAGTTAGAGTGATCTTTATTGTAAGCTGTGTAGGTGGTGTACTCACAAACACTTAATTCCTCGAGTAAATTTAAACAAAAACGAAGCTTTTATTTAGTTTTGTTGCATTTGTTTATTTACATCCTGTTTGTATGAATCAATTTTTTAATGCCATAAAAAAATTCCATAACAAAAACAAACTTGGCTATAAAATTTCTGAAAACCTACAACGACAGACATAATAATGCCAGCAAATTCATATCAATCTTTTAATATGCAACTTTCCACTTTTCACAGCATGTTACATATGTTAGTAAATATTCCACTCGAAGAACAAGACTACCTTTCATAACTAAATATAATAAAACACACCGCTGTAAATAATGGTTATCGCCCAAATATAGTTGAAATAAATACAAAATATGCTTTATAAAACCGATAAAAACACTGCCAATTCAGATATCTTTTGCTCTATAAATTATATCAAAAATTCCAGCTACAAAATCAAAAACCGTCTGAGCAAATTCAACATAACTACAACAGAAATCAATAAATTCAATTTAGGCTCCTTCTTAATCAACAACAAAATAAAATTAGATAACAAACAAAAAATCGATGTTTACCAACTAAAATGCCAAGATTGCGATGATTTATAAATTGGACAAACTGGTCGGTCTTTAGAAGTTCCTTTTAAAGAACATCTATCGAGTATTATGAATAAAAAACTTTTATCGGGTCTGACAGAACACTGTCTACAAAATAAGCATCAATTAAACATCGACAATTTCAAATTGCTCCATTGTCAATCTAAAAGTAGGAAATTAACCTTATTGAAGTTTTTAGAAATTAAAAAGGTTTTGACAAATAACAAGAATATTGTAAATAATCAAAAAGAATTGTACATGCTAAACACCCCACTCCTTCTTAACCTATAATGTACCTATATAATTAGTATAGTTTATTGCTCTAGATAATGGCTATTTAGCCGAAACAATTGTTGAGGACTGTTGCAATATACCTGTCGTTGTTCATTTGTGTTTTGATTTAATTAAATTATTAAACATGCTTCATCGTCCATGCACCGTCTTTAAATTATATCAATGCCATACAGTTTAACTTCTCAGCCAGTATTGTGATTTTCTGCAGAAAAGTAATCTTAAATCCCATTTGGGTAAAGCCAGGAGAAAAGGACTAGTATTGGTATATATGAAACATTCGCAATATATCTGACATTGTGACGACATTGTGTTAATCTTTAATTACGATGTAAATATAACCATGAAATAATAATCAAAATGCTTCAAAAAAGTTAGACCAACAACGGGTTGGAGAAGTAGCCTGTGGTTTTTATAATTACAAAAATTGCTCTTCAACAAGATACTCAAGGATTAACGCGTAATTAATTCGGAGTAACCAGGGTCCTATTTACTATGTTTATCCATAGAATCTAGTAGAGATGGGATAATGAACACAAGGAGTGGTAGTGAACCGATAATAACCCTAGTAAAAGCTTTTGACCAGGATTTCTCTGCATTTTGAAGTAGTAAATGGGGTTACAAATGTCCATGCTAATCTTCGACGATATCTATACAATCACCAATGTAAATTAATAAAAGAATGTAGGATTGAAAGCAAGACAGAAATAATCAATAATGATGAGATCAAATAATATGAGGTCTAATTCAAAAAATAAATGCAAACAAGGACTACAGTAAACGAAGAGGAAAGACGATCGAATTAAAATGTGTATTGTTTTTAAAGTAGCTGCGTGATAATTGTACGTCCTATGACAATGTTTTTCGGATTTTGGGTGTTAGCATTATAAGGAAAAACGTTTAACGTATCAGGATCCTATACGCCACCCCTACTGATTCAATTCCCTCTTTCGATTTTTTTATTTCTTACAGTATAACAATATGTGTTTTTGTGGTTTACACTATACCAATGTAATATTGAAGCTGATATATATTTTGCAAATTTTTATTTTTGTAAATAAACTAGTTATGCACTATTTTAAAAATGGTGGTCCATCTATTCTCGCTTTAGCCTGTTCGTTTTTAGTTTGTACGCACTTTTAAATAATTCATTTAAACTTAATAGTTTGAATTGATGAAGCTTTCAGGTAAGGTAACTCCGTATTTAGAAAAATGTTTACATGTTTCCACTATAATTATTTCAACACACTGTGCCTTCTTCATATGGTGAAGATACGATCATCATACTATGATATGGTATATCATATCATATTATATCGTATCATATCATATCTTCTGCACAATGTGCTGAAATAATTATAGTGGAAACATTCAAAAAGTTTGCTTTTTAATATTTGCAGTATTAATTTCTTAGTTACAATTTTCTTACTTTTTAATATAAGTAATTCTTATTTATTTTGTAATATGTAATCAAATTGAACTTCTAATTTTATGTTACTGTCAACTTACTGTGTGGTTTCCAGTATCATTTTTTTGTCCTTTGGGTGTATTGAAACGCACAATAAATGACGTATGTGTGCGTATGTAGTTTAATATGTACACTATTTATAATTGATTATATACACAGATGAAGAATTCAGATTAACTGGATGAGATTGATTGAGTTAGAGTGAGAAGAATGAAGAAAAGTGTAAGATAAGAAGTTAATAAGGACTCGATTGATTGAGTTAGAATGAGTATGTTTGACTCTTTGATTGTTACTTAGTGACTGAGTTTGAGTTACTAACCTAATTCCTTTAAAGGCTTTTTATGAAACGAAATATTAAAGGATTTGATGAAGTAGGGGAATAATTTCTAATAATTAACTATATACACAGATGTAGAATGAATAAAAGTATAAGATAAGAAGTGAATAAAGACTTGATTGATTGAGTTTAACTCGATGAGATTGATTGAGTTAGGGTGAGTATGTTTGACTCTTTGCTTGTTACTTAGTGACTAAGTTTGAATTACTGACCTAATTCCTTCTAATAATTAATTATATACACAGATAAAGAATGTAGAAAAGTATAAGATAATAAGTGAATAAGGACTTAATTGAATGAGTTTAACTGGATGAGATTGATTGAGTTAGAATGAGTATGTTTGACTCTTTGATTGTTACTTAGTGACTGAGTTTGAGTTACTGACCTAATTCCTTTAAAGGCTTTTTATGAAACGAAATATTAAAGGATTTAAAGAAGTAGGGGAATCACATCTAGGGTTCTTAGGAAAGTGACCCTGACGAAGATAATAGGAGTAAAAAGTGAAAATGGACCGGATGTAGAAAAAAGTCACTTTCTATTGTCAAGGGTGAAGAGGTGAGAGCGTGAAGATTCGAATAACACCAATTAAGGATACAACATGAAAGGTTCGAAAAGATTTGTAAAGAAGTAAAAAACAATAGAATGAAATTGAAAGAATTAGATAAGCGAAATAATAAGCAGAAATACATAAAATTATACACGGAAAAAACATATTTATAATCAAATTAACAGCCCTGGGAGAGACGAGTGTGGCAATAAACGCCACAATTTTATTATCTAAAATTGTAGCAGTTCACGGATATGTTTCATAAAGTATTAATTGCTTCGTGTGCAGAAGGTTCATTTTCCGTCCTATTGTAATTCGTTTTTCATGTATAATCCAGTGGATGAGTGAGAATAAGCGCTTGTATGCAACATATCTGCCCAAGGCCCGAACAGTGCTGAATTCGTTTTTTTTTCGTCGTGGTCAACGCCAACAAACGGTCATAACCTCCCCTACTTTACTGTCAGTTGAAATTCATTTGACTCAAAAACGCATTACAGTCAAATGAAAAGTTCTAAAATATGGATGAGGAATGAATTACTCATTGGATGATGACTTTAATTAAATCTTTAATTGGAGAAAATGAGTTTAGTATAATGAATTCGGCTTGCCAAAGATAAAAGAGAGATCTTTCATGCATTTCTTTAAACTATTAAAGTAATTGATGCATTAATCCACATTAATACAGAAAAAAACTTGAAAAGCAAAACGTCGGTGTTGGTTGCCATAAATGAGTGGTTTTTGTCTCCATTCTAGCTTTAATTGCTATTAAAGCATCATGGAAATTGAAGTAATAATAATTAACATTAATAAGATCACACTGAAGTTTGTGATTCCCTGATTGATAAATAAGACAGTTCAACGTAGATCAGGATGATAACAATAAAATTACAAATTCCGGCGTAATTTGCAGCTTCCGAATTGCTATAACGCCTGGATTTTGAGATATCCTAACTTATAATTCGAAAAACATCAATTTTTGACCCTTTTGTGAGAATTAGTACTTGAAATAGAATGACAACAACCTAGAAGGTGTCCATTTCGGAGGGATCATTTGTTGAGGAATTAAGATCTGGCCTCAAAAATGCCAAAGATAATTCAAATTTTGATATATCATTTAAATTAAAATTTAAAAATTTGAATGAAAGTAATTTGGTTTGTTTGGTTTGGAAACTAGGATCTCTCAAAACTACGAAATAATTTACTTTACAATGAACTAGTGTAGTCCTGATTCGGGTCTAAAGGCCGTAGTTGGTTGGAATTGGTTCCTAACGTTTCGTTAGCACGAGTGGCAAACTCTTCAGAGGTCCTTCCAACTCCGATGCTGGATGTAGACAGTGCACATCTAGCAAAAACCCACATTGGCAAAAAATTACTTCTTTTACTAGATATAGACCGTTTACATCCGGCATCGTAGACGGAAGGACCTCTGAAGAAGCTCGCCACTCGTGCAAGCGAAGCGTTAGGAAGCAATTTCAACCAACGACGACTGATTCTAATCCAGCGACAAAATGAGTTTTGGGGTCAGAATTTTGAGGATACTCATAGACGTGTCGCAAATTACGTCGCAAATGATTGCTCCTTTGTCTTCTCCTTTGCAATCCCAATAATAATTAAAATGTGAAGTCAGAGTTTCCATTATTAACATGTCTTGCCCCCTTCGAATAGTTTATTAGAATTATTTAGAAAGAAAATTCTTCTGTTTCAGATAAATACTGTCTCAACGTCGGAAACGTCCTGAATATGGCCCGTGTGGTTGAATACGAAACGTCGACAGCATATTGGGTACAAATCCAGAATCGTATATGCCACTCATGTTAGATTCGGTAAGTTAATTTATACAATGCTTTATCAATATACAGATTAGCAAGAAAATACTTCCTTTATTAGTTCCTAAGAGTATTTAAGTTCATAAATTTTGTTTCCGAAATAGATATCATCTGTGTACAGAAAAGTTTTGATTACTGCAAGTTGAAAGTTCAAAAGCTAATAAAAAGGCAATAGTAATAGTTTCAACTGTAACTGTACTACAGTAATGAATGTTTTCATCGAGTGTATTATGGTCATAAAAAGGCGAATTGAAACATGAACAAACTTTATTTTATCTACTCTACATTCCTCCGGATTAATTGCGAAAGATGCTAATTTTGGCCGGTCATTACGGTGAACGTTAGCTACTGCGAAATATGATACTTCCTGGATTTTTTCAATGGCTCGTTGAATACGAGCAAAACTGCAACATTAAATTGAGATGAATACTAAGAGGTTTTTCTTTTAAAAGGAAAGTTGAAACTTGAATTTAGCGGTAGCTATTATTTATTTATTTATGTATACTATGCAGTTTAAATTATGAACCTACCAATTTTTTTAAATATTTCATCGAAGATTGTAAACACTTCTTTTGTGCTTTTGTGTGAAGCAAATCAAGACATATATGCAAATAAAATCCAATTTCAACTAAATAATAAATTTGAAATATTTATACAATGTACGAAGTTAACAGACAATCACATTCGATTACTGTTTTCCTTAATATTATTGTTGTTTTGTGACGATGCCTTGATGAAATTTGTTCTCGTTCTCTTTACCTACAGCACCGAAATGTTTAAGGAAAAAGCTCCAAAATTGCGTCTAAAACCAGTTAAACGTAAATTATTAATTTACTCGTCTTGAATAAAAGCTCATTCAAAATAAATTGCCTATACAACACTTCCATTATGAGGTATTCACAAAAATTTTATATTCGTTAGGAAAATAACTCCAAAATCTCTTTGGAAGTGCCGACGATGAGAGAATTTATTGTTTCATACAATTCTAGTATTTAAACATGACGTGAGAAATTTAAAAAATAATCCTACATCTGCCTAAGTTATAAACAAATAAATAAATAATACTATACGGAATTTTATTTATATCGAAAAATTATCTGTGGAATATAAATATAAATATGGAATCAACAGAAACAACTACTCCGAGGGCTAATACCCCTACCGCCATTGAATTACACTGTTGATTCAGATGGATTATTAGACGAAGATATAATATTTTCAAAAAAAAATTTAGACGAAAACGGATTTTAATGCCTTTCTTTTTTTGAATATATTATATCTTCGTCTAAGGAACCATCGGAATCAACAGTGTAATTCAATGCCGGTAGGGGTATTAGCCCTCGGGGTAGTTGTTTCTGTGGATTCCCTATTTATATTTATATTTATCATATAGTTTGTAAAGGCCTTTCTGCCAGCGCCCACCTGATGACACCCGATAGGTCGAAACAGGTCGTGTGATATGGCTTTCCGTACGCTGTGCCTACTGTGTAGGACGCATCCAAAATATGAGATCTGTGATCCTTAAAATTTAGACGAAAAAGGACTTTAATGCCTTTCATTTTTTTGAAAATAATAAATTTTTCGAACAAAAAATTGTTATTGAGAATAGCAACTAAAACCAAACCGTTCAGTATAAAGTTTAGTTGCAATCTAAAATCTACAGGTGTTAGAACATGTATTTATCATCTTAACAGCTATATTACTGCTGACGGTTTAGTTTGATGACACCGTGAGAGACAAGGTGTATAATATAATTTACGGTAGTATGTTTTTACGCATTAAAGATTACGGTTCAGTAATTTTGTCTAAAAAGCTATTAAAAGACGGCATTGGATCCATCAAAAAATGATTCCTTTGTATACGTATGAATTCGTTTGTTTAACATTACGCACTTCATGTCAATAAATGACCATTTTGACTGAAAGGTTAATTTACTTCCAATCATCATCGTTTTTATTGTTTATTATTTTACACTAAAGAATGAATGAAGAGATATTGGATAAATAAACACCTAGATTTATAAAGGTCTCAAACATTGTTTTCGATATTTGTTTGGAGATTTTTCACACTTTTATACATGGATCCTGATAGATTGAATTTCTTGACAGTTTCAAAAATATCTGCTTTTAGGAAATAGACAAGAACTCAGAATTGCGGGCGAGCATTACGAAATCCCTGAAGTAGATTTTTGAAAGCATAAAAATGTATTCTGTTTTGTAAGTGTGTTACAAATAAATCTTATAATCTAAACAAATACCCTATGTAAACCCCTATTTTACAACGTTAGTGAATGTTTAATGATTGGAAATAATTTTTGGGAAATATATACTTGGTTACGTGCCTACCACGTAGTTAGCTACACTGCGATGTGGATAAGTTTGACAAGTCGGTATGCTTATTAGAAAAGGACATTGTTTAACATTACTGAATCCCGAAAATATCTACAAATGGCGTTCACTGCACTGTCTGTATTTATTAATCTTTGAGAGATTACACATTAACATTTGCTCTTCTTTTATGGCGTAGTTACAGAGATTTGAATAAACTGTGAAATAATATATAACTAAAAATTTTTTAGTAGAGGTTAATTTAAATACATTAATGTAATACGAATTTTTCAATTAATCTGTACCTACTACAGATTACCTCAAATTAATGAGGAAAATTTTATTACTGCTTTCACGCCTTCGCTGGTAATAAATTTCTTCTCATTAATTTAAGGTAATCTACAGTGGGTACAGATTAATTAAAAGAGTAATATCACATTAATATATAATTATTTAACTTGTTTTTGTTATCAATTCACTAAAAGTGAGCAATATTGCTCAAAATATCAACAATAGTTTTATTAGCTTTAGAACGTTTATGTTCAGGAGTTTATTTATTGACTTGTAAAGATTGTCCTAAGGTATACGTCGGTCAGACTGGTAGGAAATTTGAGACCCGCATAAATGAACATTATAGTAGCTTCAATAATAAAAAAGTAGATTCTACCTATGCACAACCACTTATAGAAAATAACCACAACTTTAATTTAGATTATAAAATTTTACATAGGCAAAACAAATCTTTCAAATTAAATTTACTAAAACAACTAGAAATACATAGATTTCAGAATAAAGGAATAATTTTAAATGGTCAGTTAGAAGGCATTAGTTCCCCTTTACTTAATTTAAATTGTAATAAATTGTAAGAATTAACTCCCACCCCCATATTGTATATAAATAGGATAAGTTAAGTCTAGTTTGTCATATTCATCACCTGATGATGCCACTGTTTGGTGAAACAATATTGTAGTGAAGTAATACAATTTTCGTGAAACTTTTTTGTTGTTTTATTTTCGTAAAAGTATGGATAAGTTTCATCAAGATACTACCTTAAAAAGTTTATCAGAAGCTAGTGTTGGTGAAACAAACCTATTGAAGATAAATGTTGCAGATAGATTTCAAAATTTAACTAATGTATCTTTTAACAATGATGAGTTGAATGTACTTAACAAAGAATTTAAATACAATTTAAAGCCTATGTCAAACCAAAAACATATTGAAAATCTAGCCTTAGAAGCTGAATTATCTTTAAGTAAAGATCACTTAGGAGACAAATTTCAAATAAAAAAGTTATTAGATAATTATAAATCAAATAAGAAAAACAATTCGGATTACTTTACGGTAAAGTCTTTAACAAAAAAAAAAATCCTAACAAAATGACATAATTCTTTAGGACTCAGAAAGTTATTATCAAAATTCATGTTTTGTTTTTCATACCTATGATAATTTAATTTGTTGGTGTCCAAAATATCAATATCCGGTCTAATTGCGACTAAAATTAGCACTGTGCCAAAAATGTAGGACGAGCAGCCTGGAATTTCTGCAATGTTTAATTTTCTGTCTGTAAAGATATTTGATTTATTTCTTTTAACAAATGTTTCTTGGACTTGTGCCAAAGAAACTACTTTTCACACCCGTTTCAATTTGCGCATCAATTCGTGGACTGCTGCCTTTGCACTTCAAACTTTCCAATAGACATCTGTTTTGGTTTAATTCCGTGTAAGCATGTCCGTACACTGCAAATAGATTTTATTGGGCAATAAATGTTAAAAAATTTAAGTGTAGTGTAAAATGTCCAAATGAGTAACCCCTAATGACGCTAAGAACAAAACGAGGTCGTTAACATGGGAGTTTAAGGTTCAAAAGGTAATTTCAAATATCGGACAGAGAAAGGGTTTCACGTTTAAAGGGAAAATAATAAATTACAAATATATCTTATACTTTTAGTATAAACTTTTATATGCAATATAAAGATTTGAATGGAAAATTGATATATTTTAAAATATGACGACTTCTAGACTCAATTTCTTGAGAAACATTGGGTTTATGATAGTTTCTTAAGTCCTCCAAAATATTACTTACGTTATATAATGATAATAATTAGTTCAGTTTGTTACCTTTAGATCGTAATCTTCTCTGAAAGTTTGGGAGGAGTAAGTAGGTAAAATAGCTGGAAAATGTTATTTTCTTGCATATCGAATTAATAACAAAAATACAGTTGTAACTTCTACAATTTCAATTTAAAATAATAGACTTCTATAAAGTATCAGTTAATTCAATAAGAATGATTTTTTTTGCATAATGTCGGTGTTTGGGATAATGCTAGCCTTTTGTAAATATTTTGTTTATATGTATAATTTGTAATTTTTGGATGTTTTATTTTTAAATATTTTTAGTATAGTTAAAAACTCCGATGTTTTCTAACGTTAATATTAACTCAACGCAAGAGTAGGTACAGTGGCCGGCACCCAAGGAGATTCAAAAGCCATAAATCATCGGATGCGCAGTGGCAAAGTCTAGCCCCTTTAGGGCGGGGTTAATCAATCGGTAGGCAGAATGATAACTGCTCAGCAAAGTTCAGTAGCATAGTGGTAAACAGTTGCAAATTAACAGAGTAGAGAAGTGGTTGTTTGTAAATATTAGGTATATAATATAATAATTGGTATAATGAATTTATATAATTAGGTACTTGTAACCGTGATTTTCTCCTTATGTTCATGATGATAGTGAAATTTTAATTGTTCACTTCGCATACATCATTAAAACCCCATTAGGGTAAGTAAATCAGTTGAATTAATTCACTTGTGTTCCGTGTTCAGTAATTATTCTCTCAGTGATTCGCGACGCTGAACTACAAGTTGACGTTTCGGTCCAGCTATATTCTTATTGGCTCTTTCATTTATTGCTATGCTAAAAGTCTCCGCCTACCTACATGTCAATCTGACCGTCGCTGAATCTCCTTACATGCCGGCCACTGTACCTATTTGTTTACGGCCACGCTATCCTTTTGAGAATAGCATCCTTGGACTTTCTAAACGTCTAAGAAAGGGAAACATCGAAAAAAGGAACAAATATATAGTAGTATTTTAGCAGCAATCGGGGTCGATACCAGACCTATTGTAAACCCAACCAATTTTTATAATCCTAATACCGATTCGTGTAATAGGTGTATATATCGTAGTTAAAATAAATAATGATTATATTTAATTAGAGACATCACATTCCGTTGATTATTTAAAGTGACCCAGCCTTCTTCATAAGTTCTACTCTTTGAATAATCGCGGATATCGGTATAAACTACTTCAAAAACAATTTCTTTGGAGCTTTGGTGTAAATATACGCTAAACATTGTTCCTCTTTATTCGTAAATCTATTTGTGGTAAATTAGGTTTGTTACATGTTCCCTTAATACTATAAAAAAATCAATTTGAATAATCTCTATGTTTATGAATTTAGCTAAATGGACACTATTTTAGATCTACTTAAAAAGAACTAAAAATTTAGATGGAAGATATAATTTCGGACTTCTAATCCCGATGAGTTGGGACTTTATATTTCATTTCTTTTTACTCCAAAATATCTTACAGTTTGTTAGGTTGCTAATGGTCATAATTCAGCATCAAACGTTGCACGTTCAACATTAATGGGTGTTTTTGCAGATGTAATATTGTTTCTAATCAAAAACGATTACGTCAAACGATAATTAGGGTTCTCGACGTTACGGAATAATTGCCCACGTTATCAGCACCCCAACGCAATTCATTCTCCCTGCCAAGCCAAGTGTCAATTTCGGATAATGTTATGAAGTTTACCTTCCTTTATTTGTCGTTAATCTATCATGATATTATAAGAAAATGTCAGCTTTTAAGAAAATTACTGTGTGCCAATACCAAACAAAATGATAAAACTCGAATTACATCAGACACTCTATAAAAGAATAAAGCAGTCAGGGGAATGAGATAATAGTAAAACCATCCCACAATTATATACTTCTATGTGAAGTATTGTAATTACTTATTATTGTACATATTGAAACAGTTTTAATAACACAATATTGTATTTAAAGTTAAAACGTATTAAGATTATTTGAAGAAATTAATACTAATTTTATATGTACCTATCAACAAGAATATTCATTTTGTTTCACAGTGAGTATGGTTCCTAACTAATCAACCTTACTAGAAATTCCAAAATATTTACATAATTAACAATAAATTTAACATTAATGAGAAAAATTGATTTATCAACCACAAAATGATGGAATACCCCTCGCAAAAATACTATATACGCTCTCGTTGGTCGTGAAAATTTTTATCGGAATTTCATTATACACCCAAGTAGTTATTTTTCGGTTATTTTGCAAATATTTTAAAATTTTAGCTTAGGGTATGCAGAGTAAGGGCAATGGCCTACCGTAAAATGACAGCTTTCGTTAAAGGAACACACCGAAACATTGTTAAAGAGAAATTTGATAATAATCTGTTCTCCGACATCTCACTCAAGGGCAAACGCAAAAAGGTCACCCTTATGGTACATGTAAAAGAGGAACTCAAAGGAAATATTCTTTTGTAGATTTTATCTTACAATCTTCTTGTCGTCAAAACTCTTCATATGTATGTTATTTCAGCTACGTTGACAGAAATGCATAACATAAAAATTAAAAAAGAAAAAACTTTTTTGTGTTTTATTCCCACCAGCTACTCGTGCTGTTGAGCGGGCAGTCCCTCCGATTTACACGTTAGTGCAAAGCCGGAGAGTAGGGCGTAAGGCCCTCTTCAGCCTCCTTTCAGGAATCGTAGGAATGGGTGGGTGGTGTGGTTAGGGAGAGAAGGACGAGACGGACGAAATGAAGACAGAAGAGAAGTGTAAGATTATCTGTGGAATATTACTGCCCCAGCATTTGCCTAAGTGATCCAAGGAAAATACAGAAAACTTGAACCAGAGCAGCCGGACCCGGGTTCGAACCGGTGACCTCCCGAATGCTAAGCAATGATCTAGAGCACTAGACCACGCCGCTCGGTACATAAAAATATTGAAACAGCATTTAATATTATAACAGTGATCCTGAAATTGGAAATAATTATTGTTGGCCTTTCTCTCTCTAATGAGGCCTGATTGGCTGTCTTTTCCCAAGCCGTATCTCTCTCCACCAATCGGGATGCGTTAGAGCGAGACAGTTGGAGCACAATTATTTGCTATTTCAGGATCACTGCTATAGTATTAAATGCTATTTCCATGTACTTATGCTTTAAACGTAAATATAACAGTATTCTAGTAAAATAAATGACGTACATACATGACAAAACTATAATTTGGGTTCCATGTCTTGCCATATAATTAGGTGAAATATTTGAAGAATTTTTTTAGTAAGGGTAAATTTTACATACATTAATGCGATATTAATTATTAAATTAATATATCCTCACTACACATTACCTTGTTGTTTTACAAAATTTTCCCTCATTGTATGAGGTAATGTGTAGTGGGTATAAATTAATTCAATAATTAATATCGCATTAATGTATATAATCAGGTGTCATGACCTGGCCGATTGCCAAAATAAACATAAAAGCTTCAGTAAAATCGAAATCCTAGAGTCGTACAAATTTTAATTAAACTTAAACTTTTTGATGCATTATTCATTGCAAGTCGCGGTGAAACAGTTCAATTAAGCGGTCGGCATTACCAGTTGACGGTATACAATTTATAGAAAAATACAGGGAATAAAATGGCTGAGTCTCCTAAATTGTACCGTTAGACGTTACAATCCAATCTTACGCAACGAGAACGCCGTTACAATATAACCTTTTCTTCTCCAAATTCATCGTGTTCTACTTCTCAGACGTTTAATTAATTTCAACAGAGACATCTATTATTTATTAATCTATTTTATTTACTTCCTGGAGCGAACAGTCATATAAAAATTACTATAGCGTTAATTGTCTTAGGTATACAATCATAAGCGTCATCTTTTATTAAAGCTGAAGATTATCTGTCATCTTGTTCTGAACCCCTCAGTTTCAGAACTATGTACCGATTCAATTTGGCAGTTCCATTTAAAGACGTAAAAATACTGTCAACCGTGAAATTCACCATGAATCAATAGTCGCCTTTGAGCGAATCTTTGATTTTGTAATTTGTTAAACGGGTTTGTTTTTAAGGTCTTTATAAGCACCTGCACGTATAAAATTGTTACAGATGATAACTTGTTAATGAAGTAGTTCAGACGAAGGTTGAACTAACATTTTGTTTGTTTAAGAGCAAATATCGGACAAAAATTAACCATTGTGTATTTTTCTTTGAAATTGTAACAGCTGAAGTACAATACTGCAGTAGCAACTCATAATTGTGGTGTTGGAACACATCGACAAGAAAAATAAAACGTAACGTCTCAGTCCCTTTTAGTAGTAATTGCAATATGAGATGTGGTATCCTTTTAAAACTTCGATCCACTAGTTCCTTTTGTTTTCTGAACGAACCTCCTTTAAACATATATGTTGCAGCCATTCTGAAAAAATCTGGTATCATATAACACATAAGTTGAAAAGTCCCGGGTCTAACACATAGATGGCGCTAGTTTTATTGCATTCACCTCTTTTTCAGTTCGTACTAACCTTCAAAAGACAGATGTTAAATATCATGATCGAAAAATAAAATTGGGTGACTTAGCTGACATCGTAAAGATATCAAAAGAACGTGTTGTCTTTATATTGCATGAGCATTTGACTATGAGAAAGCTCTTTTCAAAGTGGGTGCGGTGTTTGCTCAGTGTTGACCAAAAACAAGAACGTGTTGATGTTTCGAAACAGTGTTTGGTGTTTGGCCATGTTTAAACGTAACAAAACAGAATTTCGGAATCGACAAACCGTTGATATGTGGCATATGTCGAATGGATGTA
This sequence comes from Agrilus biguttatus, assembly GCA_963921985.1. Classification (NCBI taxonomy): domain Eukaryota; kingdom Metazoa; phylum Arthropoda; class Insecta; order Coleoptera; family Buprestidae; genus Agrilus; species Agrilus biguttatus. The sequence continues at coordinate 11,763,945 of OY998119.1, read as the reverse complement.
ACATGGATCATCATCATCATCACTTCACCTCGTCTAAAGCGCCCGAAAGCATAACAATCAGCTGGAAAAGTTATAGCCTCGGTATTTTGAGTGGTGTACTATGTGCGTGGTGTAATATTCATCGACTATCTTGAGAAGGAAAATCAACCATCAACAGTGAATTGTAGTAATTATATAGCGTTATTAGGACGTTTGAAGGCCGAAATTGCAAAGAAACGACCGCATATGACAAAGAAAACAATTTCATCAAGACAACGCACCGTGTCACAGGTCATTTGTCATCAAAACAATGGCAAAATTACTTTGAATTGCTCCCACATCCACCGTCACCATCCACCACCAGATTTGTCTCCCAGGGACTACTGACTGTTTGCATACCTCAAAAAAATGCTCGCTTAAAATATAATCTAAACCTACTCTGGTACATTTTCTAAGAAACGTGTTAAATAATTACAAGAAAAGAACACACAGTAGAGATATTACATAAAGAGATTTATTAGTTTTTAAGAATTCCTTTCGGTCGATAGCGACCATTATCAAGAGAAATACAAAATTTATTAACATATTTAAGTGAAAGGTCTCCTATGTATTTTCTTGTAATTTAATTAAACTTAAAACATTTTTTTTAACTGCAGTTATATACCTGTATTACCCTTCATTGCATATCTATTTGTCCCTATATACCCAATGCGAAAGGCAATATGTTTAGTTATTTGCTAATGAAGACGGTGCTTTCTTAGTTGCCTAGTCTAAAATGCCAACTTTTACAGATCGATTGCAATGTATACATTAAATTATAGAAATGTTTTCTTCTTTGTTAAATGTCTTCGTTTTCAAACAAAACATATACAAAGAGACTCCACCTAAAGTCAGTTTTTATCTTCAACTAATGATAAGGTATATCATCTAGCTAGAGGGGTGATTAGAGTCAACGGTTTTTCTTGCATTATTTGTTTCTTCGTAATACCTAAATGTCAGCTCTCTTGTATGGAATAAACTTGTATTAAACATATTCAATACGAAACTCCTTAAAATAAACGTAGTGAGAGAGGTGTAATTTTTAAACCAGTTGTGGTTCTTAGAAAGATGAACTAAGTAGTAACAATGTTTCTATTTACCCACTTACTTATTTTCCTTTTGATATAAGTACCTATGCGTGATTTTATATGACAATTGAGTACATTTCCATTTACTCTATTTTCAAAGCGGGATGCCCGCATTTCAAACTCATTCAATCATTTCAGTATATTTTTTACTAACTGTACTATACAGGTGCTTTCCCGGAACATCGAATCATGTTTATTTTGTTTCCTTGAATCATTATTTTACTTACATACGAGGCATTTTTCTTTAGTAAGTACCGTTTTGAAATAGCCTATACCTTAAGCTACTTTTTTACATAATTTCCTCCAATATTGAAGAACTTGTCATAACGTTTGACCAGTTTTTGAATACCCTTCTCATACAACTCTGCCGCCTGACTTGTTAATTGTTAACCACTGCATCACAACTGTTTTGACTTCGTCATCGTCTTGAAGACGATGACCGCCCAGATATTTCTTCAAGTGCAGGAACAAATGGTAGTTACTGGGCGCCAGATCAGGCCTGTACGGTGGATGATCTAGATTTTCCCAGTGAAAAGATGTGATGAGGTCTTTGGTCCGATTAGCCGCATGCGAACGGTCATTGTCATTCAGCAAAACGATGCTCTTGCTCAACTTGCCACGTCTTTTGTTCTGGATTGCACGGAGCATATTCCTTACCATTCCATCACTCATAATCTTTTGTCCGTAAACTACATAGATCTCAGATCATCACGATGAATATCCATCCTATAACAGCCCGGACTCCGCACTTCACAGTCGACCGGACTCACGAGGCATCTTAAACACTCAGTTTACAACGTATACAAGGGCGAATCAGACTGTAATGGCGTCAGTGCGTATGTGAGAGATGTAGGTACTCAGTGCGCATGCGCGGAACCTGACGGCAGCGCTCCAACGTCAAAATTTCGAAACCGTACTTACTTAAATAACATTCCTCGTATATGTATTACTCGTTTGGATTAATGAAATTTCCATCTTCTACTTTTTCAAAATTCCAATTCCAAAATCGAATCGAACTAGTATATACATAGTACATTGTGTACGTTTAATTTAGAAATTGTACCCACGTACACTGGATGAAAAGATATATGGGTCAAATACCGAACTAAAATACTCGTAATAGTTGCCTTTCTAGTATCGTAGATAGCTTCTACTAGTATTTATCCAACAGTGCATGAAATTAAATGAAAGTACCCTTAATCTAAAATAAATGTTGCATTGAGATGGGATTGGAACTGGTGTGAGAGGATAATCGTGACCTGAAAATGGATGTACATATTATGCAAATATTCGAAAACTGTATCAAACGAACATTCAAACAAATACCGGGGTACAAAAGTATAGTAAAGTATTATTACTTTACGCAAATAAAACAAAAGCAGATCAGCTCAGACTAGCTCATTTTATTTTATTAGTCCACTGGCAATGTTTCAATCTTTCTCTCCCTAACCACACCACCCACCCTTTCCCATGATTCCTGCAAGGAAACTGAAGAAGGTCTTACGCTCTACCCTCCGGCTTTGCAGTACAGTGTAAGTCGGAGGGACTGCCCGCTCACCAGCACGAGTAGCTGGTGGGAATGAAACATAAAAAAGTTTTTTAGAAGTGTTTACCTCTAGCCAGCCTGCGCTGAATCACAATTCAGAATAGATCTCCTGAGGATGCCAATCACACGTGTTGGCGAAACGTCGAGAATAAAAACTTGGAGACGACGGCCAATAAGCCCGAAAATCAACGTTATAATGGATACCGGCCTCGAAAGCCTCACTCAATTTATTTATAAGAATTAATTGTGTATTTCTGAATTTTTCATAAACAACTTTTGCTTCAGTGCTCGTTATAATTTCAATTTAAAAGCTACACATTTAGAAATTCCTTTTGATATTTTCAATCGATATCCTACAAATCAGAAGGGAAAACACTTTGATAGCGACTTTGAAAGCAAATATCTTATGATCGAGGAGTTATAATCAAAAGATCCTAAAATAATTTTTGTTTGCAGTCTTCCATAAATCTCACTATTACTGTTTTTGGCTCATCTGATGTTTACTATGCTCGTATAGTAAATACCTTGATACGTACATACATAACACGATAGAAGGGCTGTGACATACAGATAGATGCACAGATAGGTAGATGAACAAACTCAAACTATTAGTGTTGTTTATTAACCGTAAAAACTACGTTTAAAACAATATAAACATAAATTAGTTATTTATCTTCATGTTTGGTATAAAACAATATTCTAATGAATTATATAAACAATACTTATATCTATTAGGTTAAAATTCAATATTCCACAGGAATATGTTCTTGGTCAGTGATTTATCAAAACATTCAGACATGAATCGCTACTTCGAACTCTTTGGTTCTAAGATTCGACAGAACACCCATCAACTTGCTATCATTACTTAGCATCCAATGAATAAGTGTATACAGCATAGTGAACGCCATCTATACAAAACTTGCTACGTATTATTAGATTTAATGATGTTACGTGCTTATCACATAGATAGCAACGCTAAGTCTGTGGGTTCAGCTCGAAAAGTCGATATACATATTAAAGGATATATATATACATATTTTATTAAATTTCAGAAAGTTGTAGTACAAAGGGTTTTATGATTCGCTAATTTTGCCTAAAAATTTCTCGAAGATCTCAGAGAACATATTGGACATACCAAATATTAATTTTTCTTTGTATTATCATTTTCTTTATTTGAAACTTTGTACTGTACATTAATAAATGGTACAAATATGCAAATAATTTTACATATTTATTACTCAATATGTTTAAAAATTTACCATTACAAATATTCTGCTGAATTATTTTTTTCTAAAACAAATTTTTTAAATATTTTTAAAATCGGATTTGTCTAATAAATGTTTAGTCATACGTATTGTAACTCTAAAAAGTTCACAGAGAACATACCGCCTTATCCAACACCGTTAGAATAGGAGCATCATTTTTCATCGATCTCCTTCAGAGCATAACAACCTCGTTCTAGTCTTAGTTTGCAGGAAATGCAAATGATCGGTATGATCGATATTTATTGAAAAGATTCTCGCCGCCTATTATGCTGACAGGCTGATTTTAATGAAGTATCTGCCAGTACACTTGTGAAGTATCGCTACCTCTCTTTTAAGACGTTTAAAATGTTTATCTTGTGTCTGTCTATAAAATATTCGTAAATGTATGAACCAGATCATTTTCAGAACAAAATCAGAAACACAATATACTTCTTTGAAGTGGTTTTTGTTTACGTTCGGTTAAAAGACAATTTATATGGAGAGATAACTTTGAATGCGATGAAAAAATACGCTTTTTCTGAAAAATTTCTAAATAAACATAAAGCGAATTCAAAATTAATTCTGTTATGTAATCTCGATTTTGTTTGTTCTATCAGTAAATTGTTTTGACTGACCAGATCACTATCACTATTTAGTAAGGGTATGATGTAATGGGGTTGTATTTATATATTTGATGTAAGTTTATAGGTTCAAGTATTTAGGAAGAACTTTTAATTTGATTATGGTTCTTAAAAATTAGTCAGTAACTGGTGTATCTTTAAATTCGTATTTGCCATTATATTTCGTTTTGAAGGCTTTTTAATTACAAATTGTTAGTGTTCATAGATTGTCCTCTGTTTGTAAGTTCTCGAAAACGTATTTTCGTCGTTTACAAGGTAATACTGAAGTTTATATTAGTCTTCTGTATTTTTTTCTCATTTTTATTTCTATAATGAAACAAGTTATACACTGTTTTACAAAAGGTGGTCCATCTTTCCTCGTTTACCCTATCTCTGTTGTTTTTTGACAGTAATTTAACTTGTTAAAACTTTTACCCCTTTTTAGACGCGATTGTAACGTATCTGATGTCTACCCCAGTGAAAAAATGGAATTCCAAATTGAATTATCCCATCTCCTTAATTAGCATAATAATTGCTTCATTATTTGAACTCGCGTTACCGCAATATTTTTATGAACGACGACGTGACCATCGATGGAAATATTCCTTCTTCCGCATAACAAGTCGTTCCATAAATCCAGTCATGCCAACTGTCTTAAAATGCAACGACTAGGTTCTAATAAATCTTCCGTTATCAGATTTTATAAGATGGTTACTCTCCAATAATAAACGAAATCGATTACAGGCATTTCTTCCGTCCAAGATAAAGTTACTCTGATTCACACCTAATAGAAACAATAATTGTATGAATTTGAATTTCCGGGATTTCGTGTAACAAAGGACACCCAAAAAATAACTGCTAAAAGGAGGTCGAAAGCAACGCTGGTTTGTATTAATATAATAAGGGGGGTTTATTATATTAAAAGTTAATTGCGCACCGCATCTTAGGAACCCGACTCGATTTACATTGCATCAAATAATTAAAATGCCAAGTTAGTTTTTAATTATGCTGAACTTTAAAAGGAGAGCTTCTGCTTTCGGCGTTATATATGTATATTTTGCAGAGATTTTCTTCTAATTTTCATTATTCATTCATCTATACAATCTCCACATTTCAGGGAAGCTTTTGATAACTAACACATTACCTTATATGCATTATGCACAAAGTTCTGAATAATTGAATATTTTTTTAGCTGCATTTTAGCTATTTCGAAAGTTGCTTATATCAAACAGAAACCAAAGGGTATTAATACCTACGAATTAGCTAAGTAAATATGGATTTGAAATTAATCAAAGAAAATCATTTTAAAAAAGACCAAAATATTTAATAGTTCTAATAGTTAGAAAGTTCTACTACACCCACTATCAAAGTTGAATCTTGAAGCCCTAAATGCTTTCTTTTTAGGAAGAAAAAATATTTTTAACTTTTTAGAGCTACATGTTTTAAGCATTTATAAGAATGATAACTTTACCACTTAGTTAAATACTTTTTTTCATTTCCTCTTCATATTAAACGTTCATACAACTAATAAAAGCCGTAAATCATTCTTTGTGTTTCAACTGATTTTCTATTTCATAACTAAATAAAATTAGCAATGGATCGAAATTATTTTATCATCTTGAGAAGAAACAAGAAATACATTTGCAATTTATCCGAAGACTCATTAAATATCGGGGTTTTATGCACTGCTGATGATAGAGCATCAAGATGTTATCCAAACTTTTAAGTACTTTGTGCTAGTTTACAAAAACTCTTACCTTAACTTTTTTATCAGGTGGTTTTTCTAACAGGCACATGGTCTGTGTCGGTCCGTCCATTTTTGCCATATCGATGTACGTATCGCTACCTCGTTTTCCTAAGTTTTCCCGAGGCACCGCCTCTTGACCCGTCTTTTTTTCATCTTCACCGCCGCTCTCTGAAATGAAATGAAGACATAAGAAATTGTAAAACAACAGGTTGAACTTCTGAAAATTACATGAAAATATTTGCCAGCATTTCCTGATGAACTAATTATCTACCCGAAGAAAAGATGTCGATCGGTTTGAATATTAATTATCAGTGGTTCCTTTCTTTGTTTCCCTTGTACCTCCAAAACCATTTAACAAAACAGTAAAATATCTGTCTAAACTATTTGGCAAGAAATAATTATCACAGAAATCTTTGTCTCAATATTCTTGCTGGAGACAGAATTTGATTCTATAGCAGTGATCCTAAAGTAAGAAATATCTTTCTTTATCTTTCTCGCTCTAATGATCGCGATCAGACTGGTAGAGAGTTGAGACTAGGGATCGTGTTAGAGCGAAAAAGACCACTACTATAGTAACAAATGTTGTCCTTTTTTTATGGTCTAAGATAGAAACCAATTTAAATACTAATGGCTAAATTAGCAACAGCACTTTGAACTCACTTCTAAGATAGGAAACACGACGCAAGTTACGCTGAAGAATTGTACGAGGGAAAATCAAATATAAACGGTAATTTTGTAAAATAAATTTATTGATTAATGGTACACAGAAACTAAACATTTAGAATTTTTTAATGTAGTCACCTCCGTGCTCTACACACTTTTGTCACCGATTTGGAAGCTTGAATATTCCTTGTTCATAAAAAGTTTAAGGGCGAGTTGTCAGTCAATTGCGCACATATTCTTCTACTTTTTCACTGTTTTCAAATCTTTTGCCTCCAAGTGATTGTTTCAAGAGCGCGAGCAAATAATAATCACAGGGTGATTAGTAATTAGTCAGGGCTATAAGGAGAATTATAGAGGCTCGAGGGTTTCCCAGCCCATTTCTTTCAATTTATTCCTTGTTAATACTGCGGTGTGTGGCCTGGCGTTGTAATGAAGGAGGACGACGTCTCGAATGGGCATACGCCGTCGTTTGCTTCAATACGCGATTTTTATAACAACTCAGAATAGTAAGCCACAAGCCGCATTCACTGTTCGTTGATCGTGAATCAATGAGTAAAACTCCCCTTGAGTCAAAGAAAACAGTCGCAAGCACTGACTGGTTTGCGGCTGAGAGACGGGTTTTGGTTTTGGCTTTGACTGGGCAGCCTTCATCCTTTCTTCGCCACTCCTTACCCTTACTCGCCATTTTTGATGCGGGAGTGTAGTGGTGGACCCACGTCTCATCACAAGTGACGATACGCCTCGAAATAACCTCCCCTTCTTGTCTTATCTATTATCGACTCAAAAGTCTTTCACTGATCTCCGACCTGACCTGCTTTTGATTTTCTGTCAACAACCTTGGAACCCAGCGTGCACTAATTTTTCTAAATCCAAGTTCATCAGTGATGATGGATCGAACACTCCCATAGCTGATACTCACTTTACCCACTTCTGATGAAATTTGTTCAATAGTTAACCGGCTGATGGTTATCACCTTCGACAAGCTTTCGAACAGCACAGATGTTGTCATTTGTGAGACTAGTTCTTGGGCGCCAATAATGACTTTCATTTTCGACACGTTCTCGCACATCCCTGAATTCTCTGACCCACGTATCACGTATACATTCGATTCTGAGACAGTGTAGCATCCCCAAACCGTACGATGATTTAACGCCTCAATTGATTAAAAACTTTATGATGCAACAGACCAATATACCTTGCGCTCAGTCATGGTTGTACTGCGGACAGAACCGAGCGCAACTGCTACCTAAGCCGGTTTACCCCTCCTCATAAACCAAACAACATTCGAGCATCGAATCCTCTAGATCGGAATTACGTGCTAAGCTAAATAGTAAAATTATCGTTTATATTTGATTTGCCCTCATATGTTAGATCGGTTTAAGTGAAGTTAAGAAGGATCAACGTAAGCCATAATTAACTTTTTATGATATTCGTATGTTCTAGCACGTTTGTCGCTTGTATCGTATACGACAGAATACGTGCGGTATGTCGTTGAATGAAGTGCACGTTCGTTATGAGTGGTTTGTTCACTGCAGTGAAATACATTAAAATCGATCCAGAGGAATTTTATTTTGTAATATGCTAAAGGTGCATGTAAATTTTCAGCAATTAAATTTTATTTAATGATAAAAGCAGATAGGGAAAAGCACGTGAATTTTCTAGACATACAGCTGTAACAATTGTGTCGTCAAACTTTAGTTTCTTCAGACAAACCTGAGTCGTCCACTTGTGAAATCTGATATTTTCTTGAATAAGCAGGCACAAAAATTTTTTCACCTAAAGAAGGCACTGTAGCTGCCTACCTATGCGGAAATAATTATTTTGTAACTGGAGCTTGTTTTTTTATAAACGTGACGGAATTACAAGAGCTAACAACCTTGTCCGTCCCGAGATTTTGTTACCCACTTAATTTAATTAATCTGCTATAGTTTTGTGCATCAATGTATAATGATTAATTTAAACTAATTAAGTTACAGTTTTGCTAACAATTTGTTTATGATGTTGCAATCTGAGCGATAATTTAATTCAGTTTGTTTGGTACTATTAGATATATTTTATACATATGTCATATTTAAGCAATGTTTTCGTCAAAAACAATTAAAATATCTTAATTTATAAGACCTACTTTTACTTCTACCGCAGCAATGTGGCATTTGTGCTTTGAACTGGACTTATCCCAAAATAAACGTTCTCACTTTTAGTCATTTGTTGGCAAAATTAATTCAATATTCCATTGCACTAAAACAATCGACAACCGACCCATTTTAAACACTAACGAAATGAATTTCGCTGGTCGACTGATTTTTTTGTGGTGTTCCGTTACTTTTTAACTTCGCGATTCAACTGAATCGTTCCGATGGCCGAATTTTCCACAAACGCTTCAGATCAAACACAAATCAGTTTATGTTTGCAAGTTTGTGAAAATATACAAAGCCAATACCTCCAGATTCTGGATATTCTAAACCGAACACTTTCAAATACTTAGTTATATGTATAATATGTATCTATCTCTATGATTTATGGACACGAGTTCAAATAAATTGAACGGAAACTAAAGTATTATTAATAGCTTTTAGGAAAGAAATAACAGTAATATTTCATTTTCAAACCGTATGTTCTACTATACGGATCGTACCTCTCTTTATTCTAATCTCTAAGAAAACTAAGTGTCTCAGGTAGTAATAACACATTTATACATTTAGATATAAGTAGAAACATGACACTAAGTTTATTCTCCGTTTTAGATTCTCAATTCGGTCCAAAATATTCAACTAATTAAAAATTACAAATTAAAATAAAGCCGAAAGTAAAGCTCCACAGGTGGTGACTTATTGTCTTTATACAGTTATTTATTAATTTCACTGGTAATTACTTGTTTTCGGTTTGGGGTCGGTATTTTTTCTGAACTATCTACCAGAACTAATAAGTTCGAATCGATTCGATAGCTAATTAGAATAATATCTAATAACCTAATTGTATTATTCTCAAATATTCTCGGAACACCAAAACTTTAAAATAAAAATATAAGTATGGAATCAAGAGAAAGAACTACTCCGAGGGCTGATACTCCTACCGGCATTGAATTACACCGTTGATTCCGAACGATTCTTAGACGAAACCGGTTGTGGGATATGACTTTCCGTACGCTGTGCCTACTGTGTAGGACGCATTCGAAATATGGTGTCTGTGATCCTTGAAATTTAGACGAAAAAAGGATTTTAATGTCTTCTTCTTTTGAAAACTTTAAAAGTTTATAATTTTGCTCAGATTCATTTTTAAACCTTTTCAAAGGATAGTTTGTGTTTACGATTTTGAACTCGTTTACCTAATATATCTGCTGTTATTTAAAAATTAGATTGAGCCTGCAATGAAATGACCGGACTCCCGGTTTGAGTTTTATAAAGATTTTTCCTAAAACTCTCTCTACTTCCTAAAATAACATTCGCTGACCTTTTTATCTCTTTAACAAAGGAAATTCACCAAGCTGTTCCCAACTAAAAACATTCGTCTAAATATGATCAGAACCTAGTCAGACATGCCTGGCGTGTCCTATCACGATAAAGTAATGTATGTAACGCAGATGAATATTGAGAAAGTAGTCAGGAATGCCATAAAATAGCCTACTCACATGTTTATCTATATAGGGTTATTCATAGTCCAAGGACACTTGCCACCCCAATCGCTTGTATTTTGAGTTACAATGTATATGTTATGTAGATTAAGATGCCTTTAAAATACTATTGTCCTCCAAAGGATTATCTAGATTGTTATCTCTTTTCGCTGCAATTCCTCTTTAAAAGAATCTAAATTAAATAAGAATGCTTGCTAGGTTTTTGAAATACAAAACTCACAAAATGGGTAACGGTTTTTAGAGCTTTTGTTTCTTAATGTCGTATTTTAAAAACTGGGCAATGTTTAATATTGCGCGTTTTAGGAGTAAATTTTATAAATATTTTTCCAATTAACTCCTCAGTCAAATATTTCGTTTCCAACATAAACAACCTCAAATTAGTATGAAAACAGCTTTTAAGCAAAATCGGGGACAAAAAGCTTTTTCTAAATTATTTTAATACAATATATCTGTCGAAAATTTCAAAAAATTACAAAATAATTTTTGCTTCTTGTTCAAGATTAACTTTAACTCCTTTATTTAATATGTTTAATGATTAAAATTGTAAGTTGAATTGATATTTTTCAATTAACTCATGTTCAGCATTAGTGGAGTGAGTCTATTATATTTAAGAAGTTAAAACTTCTTCCAGTTTCGTTTATTCATTGTTTAAAGGATCTCCTAGTTTGTTCAATGTATACTTACTTGCAGTCTCCACATTTTAATAACTGGACTCATGATTTTGATATTTTATCAGTTTTATTTTTATTGTTTTAATGAAATATGTAATAGTGTTATTGTAATTGTATTATAAATACCTTGCATTAGAAAACTTTAAAAGCTCCACCAGATATATAGGTATCATTTCTCCAGAATAATTTTCTATTTATTTATGAAGACTGATTCATCTATCGTAGATAATAAATTTACCAAATAGACTATCTGTCTATTTTAGATTAAAGAAAGTAGTTCCGGTTTTAATCCGACGACTATTACCAACTTTGTCATCACACATCTAAGTTGTTTTACAAACCGCATCCCAGTTTAATTAGGGTTGGAATTTGCGGTGAACTCGTAAACCTCTGCATGGTGAATTCAGCCGCAATAAATTAGTTCATGCAGTAAAAACGCAATTATTTTAGGAAATACTGGTTGAGTTCCTTGAACATTAATTTGTACCTACATGCAGGAATATCTATAAACTGGTTCCCGAGCATTAATAAATTGCAATTACTAACACCATAAAAAATACATTCTGTTACAACGTAATGCACCCTACCATAAACTGTTAATTGTTTTAATTAAATACATAAAGGACAATGGGCTAAATGGGTCCAACAGATACGAAAGCTTTGAACAATAATTACTTACTCAAATTTATATTATGCTAAATAGCAATAAGGACGGGAAACTGGTAGGTATAAAAGGATATAAATTTTAATAATAATAATGACCTTCCGGTTTGATAATTTTCAAATGATTTATTTTGCTTTCGCCACAATTGTTTCGTTACACAGTAACTTCATCAGGCGAGATGACAAACTAACTTATAAGATATTTTTTACGTTACTTAAATAGATACTAAATCTAGGGTGAGGTATGTTTTTTTACAAGTAAGATTAACTATGGGTGTGTTACTAACTCCCATTTGATCAATTAAAGTAATGTTACTTTTGTTATTTTTGTTAATTTCTAATATCTCTAACAAATTTAATTTTTGACCTTTATTAATAGTGTGAATAATTTCAAAATTTTTGTCGAAATGATGATATTCAGATATCATAGGTAAAGTGTGTCTTCTGTTGTTGGTAAGCTTTTAGGTGTTCGTTTATTCTTTCCTGAAAAGATCTACCCGTCTGTCCTATGTAGACCTTTTCACAATGTCTACATTTTAACTTGTAAACTCCTGATTTTGAGTTTTTATCTGTCTTTATCTATTTATTACGCTTATTTTATATGCTTAAAAACCTGAACTTGATTTTCCAGAAAGTAAGTGTTAGTTTCACCCTCTATCCTTTTTGTGATTTGTAGTGAATAATTGTTCTATTTTTAAATAGGTTACTCAAGTTGTCTCTTAATGTTTGAATAGTCTAAGCCGCTTATTATCTGTTACCTGTACTACCTCAAACCGTTTGTCGTTGAGGAATTTTGTACATCAGATCCAAATTATTTATTGATAATAAACTAATATTTTTTACTGTACAATGTTCAGATAAAATATAATATAAACAAGCCTATTCAGAACTAAATGTACTATTTAAATGATTTTTTATGTCATTAAATATTTTTTAATAAAAAACAGAGTCATTATTGATTAACTTACCACCATCCGGCTCATCTTTGTCATAATCTTCTGTCCATTCTGAAAACTAAAAGAAAATTACGATTAGAAAAGTAAAGACTAAAGCTTGAAAACTGTATATTCTAACAGACCAGCCGTCTCTTACAAGAGGTAATAAGAAGTTGATTTATTCCGCTATTATACCCACATTTGTTACGAACTCAAGCCCTTTGTCCTGAATGCAGGAAAACCAAAATGTTCTATTTTAACTAAAGAAAGTCAACGCAATTTTTCATTCCGATAGCCAGAGTGTTTGTAATGGCTCGGAGGGATTTCGTTCTTATTTGAAATGTTGCATGGACGATAACAACATGTTTCTCCGTTGTTTTTAACTCATAGACAAAAGGACGGTAGCAACAACGTCATTTCTTATCAGAACAAAGTCATTATATTGAGTTATGGAAAAACATTTTGAATACATTCAAATTTTATACTTGTGTGGTGGACCGATTTTGACGGGACTTTCACTGGCAGATATCTAATGTAATAAGGAGTAACTTAGGCAACGTTTATTTTATAAATTAATTATTATTATTAATAAACAGTTATTAATTTCTAAAATAAATTATTAATTTCTAAAATAAAAGTAGCCTAAGTTATTCCTTATTACATTGTCTATCTGCCAGTGAAAGTCAAAATCGGTCCAGCCGTTTCAGATATTAGCCGAAACAAACAGACAGATAGATAAAAAATTAAAAAAAATGTTATTTTGGTATATTTACCGTGTATACATCCATATGAATTTAGCAAAAAGTGGTTATTTTAATATTACAAACAGACACTCCAGTTTTATTTATTTGTATAGATTGTTGGTTGTGCATGGATCGGTTTTTAATGACAACGGTAAATTTCTTATATAAAAGGATTAAAAAACTGATAAAAACCATTTAAATATACTTCAAAATACCTAATTGTTAAAGAATGTTACCTAAATAAAAGATTTCCAGAAATTATTCGAATCATTATACAAAAGCATTTGTATCTTTGTTATACTTAGAAACGGAACCATAACAAGTATTATTATAAAATTAATCGCTATATTGTAATTACTCTTTGAAAACAGCCGAAACAATATTGTTAGAGGATTTTCTTTAATAAACTTTTTTGAAACGTAGCCAAGTGTTGTTTCGTTCCTTCTTTTTGGATGTTTTTATCATAATTAATCGCTAGTCTAAATTTCAAACACTAAATAGCAACATTATTAATAGTTTTATTAATAAACAAACAACAAAAACCTTACAAAAGAAGGCGCGTGCAATATATAAGTCAGGTAATATTTAAATGTGTTTATACCGAAACAGCTAAAATCAACGGTTGTACTGTTATAAGTTATTTTTCAAAGATACAGGATGAATGAAATAATAACCATCCAAAAGGTAAATTGTGAACAATGATGACTTGAAACATGAATTCTCTAATATATAATTCGATTGTTTTAGGCTTTCCTTTTGTCGTTAGTTTTATTTAGCAAATAACTTCTTCTACTAGAAATTCACAAATTTCAGAAATGAATAACTATATTCTAGGTAAATACAGTTTTTTCTCATTTTAAAACATCTTTAGACATCATATGTCCAAACTACATTCGATATAAAATCCCATGTGTCAAAAAGTTCTGTTTGAAAATTCTATTTTCAAATATAGTTAACCAACCAACATGGACGTGACATTCAATATAAATAAGGATGAAAGATTGTAATGCATAGAAAATATCCTGTTCGCAAACTTTCACCGTCAACACCTCCTACGATGTTTTGCACTATAATAATTACGTAATTTCTATAAAAACATGCAAACAGTTGTTCCGCTTATCAAATATTTATCTGCCCTTATGTTTATCTAGAAATTTAATATTAATTCTGCCATATGTCACAAAATCTACTCACCTTATGACAACTTAAGCTTCTAAAAAGTTAATGGCATTAATAAACACCTACTGATTGAAAGGAAATCGTGCTAATTAAATAAATAAATTTATTAATATTTAAGCAAAATATGCCTACTATTTTAGGTATTTTCAGTGTGTTGTATAAAACTCAAAATAAACATAGGTGTTAAAATTAATTAATATAAGAAATATAGGTAAAAGGTCTCAAGAACACAGAAATTATGTAAAATATAATAAACATCATTTTGGTTTAACAACGCATTTAATTAATAATAATCATAATATAGAAATTGAAAATGTAAAAGTACTGCATAATTTAAAAGGCGAAAAGTTTTAGATAAGGATGAAATAATAGAAATCATAAATGCAGCAAAAAATAACATAAGATTATCAAATGACTAAATAGATTTCGGAAATAATCTCTTGTTAAGTTCAGATTTATTTCAAACCACCTCTAAAAGAAGCAAATAATATAAATAGAAATAATATTGTGTTTCTGTTTAGTTTGTATTGAGTATATATTTAAATAAAAAAATTAAACAATCCAAGTTTTTTTTTCCAATTTATGTGTGCATAGTTTTTAAATAAAAACTAATTATAATTAAAAATTGGATTTTTGCAGCCGTTACTTTGTGATAATTAATCTTAACGATAAATGAACACTTCCACATTTTTAAACGGATTTGTAAAAAAAGGGTGATAATAAACAAAGTAGTGTTTATTCATTTATCGTTAATTTTAATTAGTAAATCAAACTTTATTTTCTTTAAAAAAAATCAAAAATATAATCGTAAATAATTGTGAAGAAATACAATAAGTTAGCGATGAAAATTTCTCTACCAAAAAATATAAATAAAAACACATGTATACAACGTGTGTTCAATCTTTCAGGAATTCTCAAGGGTTGTGCGAGGTAGTCGTCGCGTTCACAGGTGTATAAAAAAACCTTTTTTGTGTTTCATTCCCATCAGATACTCGTTCTGGTGGGCGGGCAGTCCCTCCGACCTACACTGTAGCGCAAAGCCGGAGGGTAGGGCGTAAGGCCCTCTTCAGCCTCCTTTCAGGAATCGTGGGAATGGGTGGGTGGTATGGTTAGGAAAAGAAAGATGAGACGGACGAAATGAAGACATAAGAGAAGTGAAAGGTTATCTGTGGAATAGAATATTACTGCCCCAGCATTTGCCTAAATGATCCAAGGAAACCACAGAAAATTTGGGCTAGAGCAGCCGGACCCGGGTTCGAACCGGTGACCTCCCGAATGCTAAGCAATGATCTAGAGCATTAGACCACGCCGCTCGGTAGGTTTTATCTCGTGGTCACTGTTTATATCCTGGTGGTGGGAGTATCGATCCGATATCCAAATATTGTTTAATTTTATCCCTTCGTCTTTCCTGTTGAAAACTTCTTTGTATTTGTGAAACTCAATCGGTTCTCTTTTCTATTTATTTCTCGGATAATATCTCGAGATATTAAATATTAATGGTGTATCATCAAGCAAGACTTAGTGGTTGCCCTCTGCAAGTGTGTGTTCAGCTGTCGCTTATTTTTGTGTCTCACCCAATTGACAGTTCCTTTTGTGCTCTGTCAGTCTGGCATCAGTTAACCTTTTTGGTGGTACCGATGTAAGCCTTACCACAACAACATGGTACCCGGTAGAATTATAATAAAAAACAATTCCTCATTTTTCGTCGTAAATTTTACGAACTGGGTTCAGTTGTGTTTAATTGTCTCAGCTCTGTAATCAGATCAAGATGTAACATAAGCTAAAATTTTACCGTTGAATCTTCAGAACGACTTTAGGAATGTGAGCAGAACATAAATTTTACGTGCAAGTCACTGGCAGAGTTAGTGCTTTGGATCGGCGAATCGAAAATTCCATAACATGTCAGTTCCCAGTGCTTCTTGTATTTATGCCTTTATGCATATTTATGTCTTCGTTTTATGTAAATCCGTTTCATTATTTTGTTCCTTGACGTTATGCAACTTTCTAATAATGCCCCTTCTCTGAATAATAATAAATCTTCGAAACAAAATTTATTCTTAAACTTCTCAATGGATACAAACTTTTTTCATTACCTAATATGTTAAGGAAAACAAAACATCCTATACTTTACGTGTCTTCCCTTACATGATTTATTACACATATAGCTTACCTGATGAAGTAACTGTAAACATTACTAAAATAATCAAGAAATATGTGCCTGGATATATACAATTATTACACAGGTCAAAGTGAATCCGGACCTGATGTCATTTACGACGTTTATTGTGAAATTACCAACATTGGATTTTTGAGTTAAATATTTCAAAATCTTGATGTTCTAGAAAAACTATGAGACGAGATTCTAATTCAACGACAAAAAATCCTCAGAAATGACTCCTCTATTGGTCCTTTTATATCATTATTTTACGTTTTTGTTCTCTCAGAAAGGCCAAAAACTGCATTTTTTTAGCTTTAGGGATATCTTAAAATCCTGACATGCTAATGAAGTTCTAAAACAAGATTTGGACACAAAATCGCAAATTAAATTGTAAACGATTGCCCTTTTATATTTTCCTTTTCAATCTCTTATTTAATTGACCTATGTTATCTCATAATTTAATTTTACAAAAATGTAAAAAATCTTAAACATTCTGCTTTCAAAGCATTTGATACTAAATAAGCAACGAATTAAAATTAAACACTCAATAGTACCTAAAACGAACATAGTTAGACGTTTAAAACTGTCGTAATCTTCTTTGTGAATATTTTTGGATGGGATTTAATCAAAATCTGCTAACAATTGCGTTATAAAGATAATGGAAGCATAAATATAAATAAGTACCACTCCCAAAAGCGATTATAACACAAACGCTGCTTGTTGAAACCTTTATCGAAGTACGGTGGGTATCGAAAACACATCGACACATATTTATACAGTGATTATCTCTTACGTAAACTCTGATGCCACACTATCAAACAAAATGAGATTCATCCCATAAATATGTTTTCATATGTAAAAGTCTTTTTACTTCATAATAAACGGATATTAAGTATTAAGTCAACAATCTGTTAAATCAGTTTGTAATGGTTGCGCCCAGAGTATTATTGAAATAATTTAAAACAAAAAGTCAGTATTGCAGTCTATTTTATAACACAATAATCCCGATATCAGCAAACAATTGTTATTTATGATAGTACAAAGAAGTTTAATGCTTCATCTTTTCATGACGAAATCCGTATACACCAGAAATAAATATACTCACGCTATTAAAAAGGACGATCTCTAATAAACTATTTCTAATAATTAACTTAGCGGCGTGGTATAGTGCTCTAGATAATTGCTTAGCATCGGGAGGTCACCAGTTCGAACCCGGCTTCGGCTGCTCTGGTTTTCTGTGGTTTCCTTGGATCATTTAGGTAAATGCTGGAACAGTAATATTCCACAGATAATCTTTCACTTCTCTTCAGTCTTCATTTCATCCGTCTCATCTTTCTCTCCCTAACCACACCATCCACCCATTCCCACGATACCTGAAAGGAGGCTGAAGAGGGCCTTACGCCCTACCCTCCGGATTTGCACTACAATGTAGGCCGGACAGACTGCCCGCCCACCAGCACGAGTATCTGGTGGGAATGAAACACAAAAAAGTGTTTGTTTTTTCTAATAAGTCAACTGCTACTTATTGGGGTTAATCTAGTAGAGGAATTTAGAAAGTAATTGTATACGTTAGTTATACTTCTACTTGAACATTTAATATTAATTTCAAATACTTAAAAACACTTTCAAAGTTATCTAGACACGCAGCAGTGTGTCAAGAAATTTCCGAAAAGAAAAGGGCGCCACCGTTAGTGTGTATATTACACGAAAATTTCAAGCTAGTTTTAACCCCCTTATAACTCAGAAACTATTTCACCTACAAACCTACAATTTTTTAATATAATATAATAATAAGCCCCCGCGAACACCAACAATTCCCAGATTTAAATAATTAACCTACGATATTTCTCGAATTATTAAGGTCTGAAACATCAACCATTTTTTCTTTCTACTATCCCACCCTCCCAATTAAAATCTTAAGCGTTTTGGTGTTTTTATTTTGCTTTTTTATTCAATATAAAAAAAATATTTCATTCAATTATGTCAGCCAATAGATAATCAAATAAACTTAATTGAAATTTCACGACTATGGTTCCAATATTTAGCTAAACTTATTTAAGCATTATCGGTAATTATCTCAAATGAACATTTCGTTTTACAAAATTAAAAATCGTTGCTCAACATTCTTCGCAAAAGATTTCTTTTCTTGGCGAGCAAGAAAGCTACCAATTGTTGTTTGTAGTTAGCTCTAAATAAGCACAGTGCTTTAAAATTTCCAAAGAGGAAATTCCAAGCTATTTTTTGAACTTTTACGTAAACACATACTTTCCAACTTTTGTGGGCGGTAAAATTCCTTATTAAGAGCTTTGTCTATTGATCTCAAAAATTTAATATCGTAAATGCAGCTTGAACTAAATCTTTTAAATTTGTTATTAAATACTTATAATGTTTCATATATGTATGCATATTTGAGTACAAGCAAAAATTTCTCTACAATTTATATCGAATTTAAATTCGGCTTGACAAAATATGCAACCTAAGCCACGGGATAAAATTGGATTGAATTTAAGAAAGCGCTGCAGTGCATGCATAAATTGACGTACGAAATGTTTTGAACATTGTAAATCTGTACGTACAATGTAAATCATTACTTTCGAGATCAGCAAGTTCTATTTTATGACATTAATTAATTTATAAACACAAAATTCATTGATTCGGTTTACTTTACTAGAAAAGGCAAAAGCTTTTATATTATTGTTATTGTTATTAAGTATATCACAGCTTTCGCAATTTCTCGTGCCTCAATAATTTATAGCAATCCATAGTATACTAAATAATTTAACTCTTTGTTCTCATATGTTATGTTGGAGTACAGTAATTCATTTTGTAGCGATCGGTGGGTTTAGGTCACATGGTTATCAAGCCATTCCCAATAGTTTTTTTTTTGAAAAGGTAAAGTTGATTTTAAAAAAATATATACCAAAATGGGGTTACAAATGTTTATTTTCTTCTTGTAAAACTTGGTTTAATACAAATCTAGATGTACTAGAGTAACTCCGATTCTAGATTGTAATTTAACTATTAAAAAATGGTCGGAAATAACTGCATTCTGTACTTGGTATTTGAGGCAATTTTTAGGTCAGATTCGGGCTCATGGTCAGAAATTACATCACTGGTCTTAGTGTCCTGATAATCGTTGACCTAAAACACAAGTTCTTGACACCTCCACCAGAATGTATGTTAAATCCGTAAATAATTACTGATTCAAAATTCAAAAGAATAGTAATTTGGGTCATACTATGTTACATACGTACATACCTACGATTAGTTAGCATCAGTACTTTCCTCTAATTGTCTGCTAATTCTAAACTTCAGTTATTGCCGTATCAAGCACACTGACTTTGGCAGCAATTAAGTACATGGAAGTGCTTTGGAGCATTAATCGAACAATCAGAGCCTGAAGCACATACCTTACTATGTTCGTATAATAGAACTAAAGTTTTAGCAATTTGCGGCTAACAAGACAACAAACTTATTGTTATCAAACGCTTAAGGATAAATGAATATTTAAAAATTAATATTCTGTAACTACACGAGTTTGTTTTAGGATATATATTTATTAAATTTTATCACCGGTGTTGACATAAAATTAAACAGTAATCACCAAGAAAACGAGAATCTTTAGAGTGCATATTGCACGTAATTAGTTTCTTGTACAGATTAGGTCTTATTTAGTACATTACATGTAATTCTTTGTAAATGTTTGACATTTACAGGACAAGATTGTCCCCATTTGGCAGTAATATATTTGACGAAATTAACAGACAGATCACAAGGCTGCACTTGGTATTGATTTTCTTCCTCGGCCCCGAATCATCTACGTCCTTTATTACACTCGTGATAATGTCTCTATCACGTGTCTCAATAGGGAAGAAGAAACGACAGAAATAATTTCATTTGAAAAAGAAAGAAATTAACCTAAAAACTACCAGGAAAAAAGATAATTAGGATTGATTATTGTAATTCCGTCCAACTTTATTCTAGTCTCTTTTAATCAAAAAGTCTGTCTTTGTTAAGCTTTTATAAGTTTAGTATCTCGTACCATTTTGCATGTTAATGGCGCACATGTCAGTGGGCGTTTATAGTGACCAGAGTAGTAGAATACATTTAAATAAGTAGATGTATAGAAATAAGGTGAAATTTTACATTGTTTATTTCACAACAAAACAGTTGCTCAGTTTCTGATAATTTTCGTTATTCCTTAACATACGAGGCATGTTTTTTAAGTAAGTACCTTTTTGAAATTCTTCCGCCGCAGCGCTGCGGTCAGCGTTCCGCTTATGCGCACTGAGTACCTACATCTATCAGCACCGCACTGACGCCATTACAGTTTGATTCGCCCTTGTTTATGTTGTTTACTGAGTGTTTAAGGTGCCTCCGATAATCGTAAGTTCCGCCGACTGTGAAGTCTGAGCTGTTATACGATTCCTTAGTGCTAAAGGACTAAAACCGATTGATTTTCATCATAAGATATGTGCAGTTTACGGACAAAACATTATGAGTGATGGAATGGTAAGGAAGTGGGTGAGAGCAATTAAAAATGACCAGAGGAATGTGCATGACAATGCCTGTCCGCATGTGGCTAATCGGACCAAAGATCTTATCACATCTTTTCACTGGGAAACTCTAGATCATCCTCCGTACAACCATGATCTGGCGCCCAGTGCCTACCACTTGGTCCTGCACTTGAAAAACGTCTAGGCGGTCAGCATCTTCAAGACATTGACGAAGTCAAAACAGTTGTGATGCAGTGGTTAACAGTTAACTAGTCAGGCGGCAGAGTTCTATGAGAAGGGTATTCAAACGTTATGACAAGTGCTTCAAAATTGAAAGAATCATGTAGAAAAGTAGCTTAAGGTACAGGGTTTAATGTAAAAATAAAATTATTAAGATATTTTTATACGTTTTTTATTAATTTCAAAACGGTACTTATTTAAAAAAACATGCCTCGTGCAATAATAAAATACTACAGTTAGCTGTACAACGATGTACTTCTAATAACATGATATTAATCAACTTGTCTTTCCTTATTCATTGATTTATGTTTCGCTGATGAAAACTACGAGGGTAAATCAAATATAAACGATAATTTTGTTAATAAATTTATTGATTAATGGCACACAAATCAAACAACACTCGAGCATCGAATCCTCTAGATCGGAATTACGTGGTATGCTGAATAGTAAAATTACCGTTTATATTTGATTTACCCTCGTAATAAGCTCGAAATCACAATTCATGTCTAGTACTTTCGACAGAATTCTGGACAAGAACGTATCTAATTTTTGTTATAATAGATGCAACTTGGGACAAGTCCAGAACTCTTATCTATTTGTTATTGTTAATTACATTTCTAGTTTAATATAACTTTTATTTTGCAACTATCATAAAAATCCCTCTTTATCTATATCTGTACCATTTCTTCCATGTGCCCCCTTACGTTATACCAATATTGAAATACTGAAAAGGACTTCTTTAATATTTTCTAAAATCATCGCAAAATTAATCAAATCTAATATCACGTATTTACATATACAACTTTCATACAATGTTTTCGTGGGTGTAGCCGAAGGTGCTACCAAATTGTACCTGCCCAAAAAAGGTACAACCGATCTTACCACTGACCAAAAAGGGTCTTTGAAAAGGTACAACCGATTGTACCACTAACACCTAATAGATAGAAATTATTCTAATGAGAAAGGAAAATACTTTATTGAAATTTTGTGGCATTTATTTAACAGTAATTAATAAGGCATTATAAATACATATATCAGACAACAATTTTTTTCAACGTAAATATGATACACATTTTATATAGTTGATGTTTTTTTATTTTTCACACAATTCCATGATAATTTTCACTTTACTTCTTACGGAGGCATCCTTAATTTTGAAATTGAAATTCTTTTAACTTCTCGACAAATATACATATATATTGATGGATGGTCTGTGTAAAAAGATTTGTTAAATTTTGAGTGAAATGATTCACACGCGTTTGTCGTTTTGGTAACACATAGATCACACTCCTTACCATTACCTTATCAGGTAGGTGAGCACCCTCTTCTCTGGTGGCAAGATTGGTTGTTTACTTTTAAAACCCCAATTTTGTAGCAGGTAGGTCTTTCTTTTAGTGGCAACTTCGGTCACACCGTTTTTCATACAAAAATTAATTTTGTTTATTTTATTAATTATAAAATTGCTAAAATCTTTAGCAGATACCAAATAGGTTGGTAAAAACGAATTTCTCAGATTAATAACCATACATAAAGGAATACCATGTTATACAATTAAACAATTTAGTTTAATTGTAATATTTTTAATGTCTAGTAAGTGGTCAATAGATACATTTGTGCTGATAAGACCGGCGACCGCATTCTCTTTCTGCTTTATCGGTTCATCGCCCCGCAGTTCATAACTCACCCCCTATACAGGCAAAGTATTGGTAAATGAATATTAAATAGCACTTCATCGACCCAATTTTCTACCGGAAGCTTCGGAAAAATTGAAATAGAAATAGTATCGGAAAGGTTACATGAGGTCAACAACTGTCAACGGTAATTATTTAGAATTGGGGCTCCTGGTGTCCAACTGCTCATAAAAATGTTTTAGTAGTAAATTAGGGAAACTAATTAAAAACAATAAAGATGAAACCGACAAATATAAACTATCAGGTGTGTACAAATTAAATTGCGGTTCATGTGAAAAATGTTACATAGGCCAAACAGGCAAATCCTTTGTTACTAGGATCAACGAACATTTACAATCTTATGAAAACAATAAACAGAACTCAAATTATGCAAACCACTCCATAGCCGAAAACCACTATTTCAATCAAGATTTCAAAATTTACATGGGTTAGAAAAAAGCACAAAATTGAATGTTCTAGAATCATTAGAAATTAATAAAATAAAAAATTATAATCCGGACATATTACTAAACGACCAGATAGATTTAAATAATTCACCATTATTAAACTTATTCAAAATAAAAAAACCCCACCCCTTAAGTTAAGATATACTATAAATAGGATGTTTTGTTTAAACTTAAGCAGTACTATGTATTACGCAATTGAAAAAGCTACAGTGTAGCGAAACTATAGTAACTAATGGAGAGCATAAATTATATTCAGATCCTAAGGACGAAATTATAGTAGAGGATTGCCCTAATTTCTTTCTTTTCGTCCCCTTTTTCATTTTTAGAAATGTACACTTAATAAATCCTTATAGAATGTGCATCATCAAAACTTGTAAGCTACTTACTCTTGAATGTTGACATAAAGAAAGATCTTGTAGTACGAGTAAAGGAATCCCCCGAAAATTATTAATTTTTGCACAAATCTAAATACATTACGAACTTAGTCCCTTTGACATTAAAATACAATGTAGTGTCACTCATTCTTTCTACGACAATCAGAAGCAAATATGATTCTTTAGCAGTTATAGATTTACTAAAAGATAAGCTTTGTGGTAACATAACATAAGGGAACCTTCATGGCACGACTTCTATTGATAACATTTATCCGTAATTTTATTATATATTTATTTGTATCAGTTTTGAGTTTCGTGTTCACAATTGGTTAATTTAAGAACTCGAAAAAGATTATTAAAAGTGTATATTTGGAACACGGCTGTGTTTATATGCGAAACGTGGACTGTTGACATGGCGGAAAAAATAAACTGCATTTGAGATATCGTTTTGTAGGCGGTTGTTGAAAATGCCATTGATAGAAAATGTTAGAAATGAGGAGGTATTAAAGACAAGAATAGGAAAACTATGGGTGCTATGGAAGTCAATAGGAAAAAGGAGACCTTCTGAGATATCCAAACTACTCTTGCATGTCTCAGAAGGTCATATTAGAGACATATTAGATACAAAAATAGGAGTAAAGAAGGACGAAGAAGAAGTACTAGATTAGATTACCGTTCACAAATAATTGGGGATATAGGATGTTCTAGTTTTGGAGATATACGAAGATTGGCTTAGGATACATCTCCAACCAGTGTTTGAACTGATTACTCTATGATTATGATAACATATACCTTGGTTATATAGGGAATGCGTTACTCTAGGATATTCAATCATATTTATAGATTGATAAATAAATGTTTTTATGTATTTTATCGGTACATGATAGATATTAATCCTTTTGAGTAATTCTTTCAAAGTGGTTAGAGAGAGACAGATAAAACGTACGAAATGAAGATAAAATAGAAGGGAAAGGAAACCACAGACAACTTTCCGAATGCTAAGCTATGATCTAGAGGTCTGGACCACTAGATCACGCCGTTGGGTAGATATGTTACTTGAGTCGTAATATATATCTAACGGGTAATGATTTTGTGGACCTGTTAGAAGTGCTGTAATTTTTTTTTTTTGAAAAGGGTTTCTTAAAGACGTTATTGATAAGATGGAAAAAGGTGAGGATACAGTCAAGATAAACCAGACGAATGTTGAATGGTTATAAGAGAAGGAAGTGGGTTTTGAAACTTGATGGTGCATATTTTGTACAGGGTCATAAAAGTGATCGAATCTTTCTTGGGATAAATTGGTAGACTTTAGGGTAATACGGTTCATAACAGCACAATTTTCAGAAATTGGACTTGAGGGATTACTAAAACTAAGAAAAGAACCGAAAATTATAATAAATAACAATGAATGAAGTAGACGAGTCTTGAAGTGAGGTATCGAAAATTCTGATTTGTACGTTCTAGCGTGCAAAAAAGTTAAAAAGAAGAATTATATTTGATGGCTAGACATTAGGACTCTCAATTTCATATAATTTTTCTGTCAACTATTAAATTTTTAAACTAAAAGGGTAATGCTTAATAAATAATTGGAATTATCATTTTATACACAGTTTTTTCTTCGTAAGTTATTGAAAAGAAAATATAATAGAATGTTTCATCTTCTAATAGGTAGTCTTTGTCACCTTGAAAACTCTTGCGACAAAGCATAAAAAGTTGTTTTTTTTAAGTGATGAAAATAGAATCCTCTTACTTAACATCAGCTCATTAGTACAAGTGCTTCCACTGTAATTATTATTTTCTAGAAAGCATGAATTCGCCTCTAGTAGATGGTATACGTGCACCAACAAGTTTTGTGATATATAATAAATATCTGTACTAATTAATTTTTATTACTTTATAAACATTAATATATATATATATATTGGAAAAATTTGCCAGAGCTATATTTCATTGATTTGAAATCAATTATTCTATCTACATATAAAGTGAAAATAATATTTGAATAAGCCTTAAAAGATAAAAAAAACATGTATAATAGAAAATTAGTTTGGATTTATAGTTCACATATTCCTAAAAGAAACAATTTTCACAGAAAAATATTGTGATATAAATTTTAACGGTGTGTTAAATACATCTAGAAGTTTGTTATTTTATCAAGCAAGAGTTTCGTTCTAGAAGAAAGCAAACGGAGATTTTGCCATACTAATTAAATAATCCCGAAGTTTTAAGTGAATGAGGAAGTTCTATTTAACCTTAAAAAGTAAGAACGTAGCCTGTAGAGACATTTTATGCGATTATTTTAATCAAGTTGCAAACAAATCGTGGCGCTTCGCGAACTTTTTGCAACTTTTGTCGAGTTAAAGGAAAAAGAACGGATAGTGCATTTTTGTTTCACGCGCGGACGATTCCGCAACTTATCAAACATGTTCCTAAAACTTATTACATCTTTAATCCTTTCCCTGTACAATGAGATTAAAAGGGTTTGAATAAATCCTTTAAACGTTCAGTCATGCACTGTCCTGTTGCAGCAAATTGTAATTTTTCATTTCAACTAATTTTCATGTACTTATTTATAAGGTATCCCAAAGTGGCATAAATCGATTCACGAATTCTTCTTTAAAAAACGCACCGTCATACGGTAATTTCCTTTTTGGGTTCTCCTGTGTACATAAAAATTCGATTGGATGTTGCATATATGACATTATCGGTTTATGTAGGGTTCCTGTAAATTTTGTAATATATGGTGTTGTATAGTTTTTGTGGGGTGACATCTAAATAATTTCGTCTTTCACTGTAAACTTTATGCTACCGTTTTGGTTATTAAACATTTCCAAGCTAGTATTAGTATAGTTTCCATCTATTATACATAATGTGTAGTCTACCCATGCAGTATCTTTTATTTGCTGTTTATGAGTTTGACCATTTCTTCTTCGGATATTTGCAGATATATTTCTAATAGTATTTTCGATAATGGGATCCTAGTTAGAACTACACCCAACACCTGAAAGGAAGTAGTCACAACCCAGGAACATTAGATGAAACGGTCACGTTATTACATATAGCTCCAAAAAGCAAAGAACTAAATGTACTTAAAAATATGGAAATCTACAAAGAAAAATCAGAAATAACATCATAAACATTCAGTTAAATAATCAGTCAGACGCTATATTCGCTCTACTACAGCATATCACCGGAAACAGCATAAATACGACAAACGTAACGCAACACACATAGTAGCCTGATGAAGTCGAAAGGCAAAACAGCTGTCGCAAATACAACACCGAAAATTCGTGAAATGGAAAAGCAAAATTACATATAATTACTCAACAAGTGTTTTAATTATTTTTTTATAGACTATTGGATGGAATACTATTTCAGTAACATTATAGAGTATCGTGTATTTTATAGAGTAATTCGTTGATAATTTTGTTTCAAAAATGCGTTCGTGGTTTACTTTTTTACCGAAACTGTCAGAGGTGGATCGCGATTCCGAATCCTTTGGTCGACCAACAAAACACCGGCTAATCTACTACCAAATGTCTTCAAATGACGTTTACACCTACGTGCACTTAGTCATTTTATTTTGTCACAAAATATAAGATCAGTCATTAAAGAGATACAAAACAATGAAATCCTCTTTGCAGTACATTTGCAATGTATCTCACTTTACAGGAGTGGTTTTGTCGCTTTATGTAATTTGCTAAAGCAAAGCATTGAGAACAAACCGCGCGATAACGCAATGGCGTCAGCTGAAATAGAAAACAGACATCGTATAGATTGTATATGTACCTGCTTTCATTTGCAACGAAATATGTAATGTTTAATAACAGCTTTACTCTCCATTATCATCTGAAATGGTTCTCGTTCTTTATGGAATTATCATTTCTCATATATATAAAGTTGTTTCAATGAAAAAGCCATCAATTAAACCTTCTGCCTCATTTGATATTGATAGTTCAGATGAAAGGCAAAGAGAATTATGTAAATATTAAGAACGAAGCTCCTGCGTTAAAGTTAATTTTTGAAGTTTCGATGTTTGTTTGTGGATAGAAGTGTTAAGTAGGCTTTCTGACTTATTGTTTGTTAAAAAGTAATAAGTTTTCACTGATTACATAATCAAATGGAATTAGCACTAGTGTTACAAAATCAAAGTTATAATTAGCCACAGTTAGAACGAGGTTCCTATGGGGTAAATCGAATACGTAAACTTTATATAATTTAAGTTTTAATTTATTAAATTAATGTTTCATTTGATAAATTAAATAACAATCAATATACTAACTTAACTATTGTTAATTTCGATCTGAAATGTTCTTTAAATAGGTACTGTTCTGCTTTACATTTCCGAAATATTTCAACTTAATTTTGGATATCGGTATGTGCTACTTTAATGAAGCGATTAAAAAATAAAGGATCAAAATTAGGATAAACAGGAATCGTGAAGAATTCAATGGGGTCATTTGTTTTGCTCTGCTGCTTCACTAAAGATTATTACTTTGAACCGTTTTATTTTATTGGCAAACCATCAAATGGATTTAAAAAAACTTAAAAAGATGCTGCGGAAAAATTAGTAGATTAAATCCAACATTTCTTTTTCATTTAAACACTGTGATAAGAATAAGTTGCTAGTGAAGACCCTTTTTGTTCAACCAAACGTAATCCTTGTTTGGCATCCTTGATCTCTGTAGAAAATCAGTATAGAACAAAACAATCAGTCGTTGTTTATTCTGAAAGAACTGCCCTAGTTAATGTAAAATAAGTAAAATAATGTTAATATAAATCAATTAAAAACAATAAAGTTAATGTATCCTTAATCTAGCACCTATAGGTACTAGATGGATCCGTGAATTTATTCCGATATTTTTTTCTCACAGGTTACATGGTGTATTAGAACAAACATATATTAGTTTTACCGCCACAATGTTTACACTAAGCTCGAACGGTTGTACTACTGTAGCACGTTAATAATTGTAATTGTCAAAGGACCAACACTTTATTTTAAATGACTTTTTTCTAAATTAAACATTATTAACTCCCACAATTATAAAACTTCATCATACTATGCTTGCATGAAAAGTCACAAACGATTGCTGGGAAGAGCGGGCACGGTTCCAATGGTGAACAGAACCCGTCACCTGGACCAGTTAAGCAAACCGCGACATTCCCGACCCATAACTTCATTTGGTTTACCATTCCGCATAGGATGGCCGGCAAAAGTCGATATTCTGCGTGCACATCAGCTTTGGATGTGATGTAGATATACTAAATTATTGCATTAATAAATATAACTACCTAATTGAGTCACCAAAATACATAAATATTTATTTTTTTGGCAGTTCTGCAGCTATGCAGCAGATATACACTAACCGCCGCTGGTAATTGCTATCCACTTTATGAAGTGATCGCTACTTTCGGAGGAAAATAAATCGGTACTTCCGAGTTTAACTGTTGAACGGATTCGCTTTTTACCTTACGACTGCAGAAATAAGTCCGTAACAAGAAGATTTATTTAAGTGTTTCGTCCATACGGTCTTCAGATAACAAAACTTAAGTTAAACGAGTAGGATATTGGGAGATGGTTTGTCTTACAAGAATAATCCGAGCAATACTCTTATCAACAAATAATTTGGGAAACAGCGAACAACCAAAGCCAACATCCGCTGATAAGTGACACAAGTAATATCAAATATCTAGAGAAGATGCTCAACGTATTTAAGATAAAATGGATGTCTTATAAGCAGCATTAAACAGAAAACGTTTATTCATCTAGAGAATGAACATTTACTATTAATAGTACAAAATGTGTTCGTTGTTCTTTACTTTATAAGTCCAAAAACTAATATTCTAAAAGTATATTTTTCATAGTTTTCAGATTTGTGAAAGGAGAAAAGTTTTGTTAAAGTGAATAAAAAACAACAAGAGTGAAAGTTAAATCTACTAGAACAACAAATGCCAATGACGAAATATTTGGTAATGTGAAAAGCCAAGTAAGTTTTGATGGCTTATGAATAAAACATCAAAACGATTCGCAGGTTCCTCTTCAAAAAACATAAACAAGAAGGTGCCGATATTTATAAAAATGAAGCGAAAATTTGAATGTTAACAGTTATAGACAGTTTCAATATTAACTCACTTGTGCAGAACAAATTAAGGGTTACTGTTCATTTCACAAGTTGATTGTAATTCAAGTCGTTCTGGATGTATCATTATTATTTACGAATATTTGCTTTGTTTTACAAATGAAGTAGAGCAAAAGCTCTCTGTAACAAAGCTTTATATAACGAGAAACTCGTAGTACGTAGTGTTGGCATTACTAACATACTATACCCTTGTAACTTTATATAACAAAATGGCAATTCTCTATAGCGAAACAATACGGAAATTTTGAAAGAAAAACTATATATAGATGAAATAGTTGGTTCATTATAAAAACTTTTAAATTCGTCATTAATAAAACAATAGCTTTTTAGTTAAAACAAATGTTGGGTATTTGATTTGTTGAAATAATGTATTGATTTATTTTAACAAGTAAAAGGAATGAAAATGATTGCTACAACAGTTACGAATGTATTTCTTCTAAAAAAATTGTTTTTGTTATTTTGGCGGCCATATTCTAGAAGCGATCGAGATGCCCAAAAAGGCATTTGGGAAGTCCCCTTTTAAGCGTAAGCAGAAGAAGTAATTAAATACGGAAAGCCAAGGGACCACCCAAATTCTTGAGGTCTCAAAGAGTCCAAACCTAACAATAATAACAATTACATTAATTGTATATTAGTTAAGTTCTTGGTGAAACATGTTGAAATTAATAATTCAAAATTCAAAAATACACTTGGTTTTGTTTCACTAAATTTATTCAAAATATCGGACATATGTTTCGAACTTCTCAGTTCATTATTAGAACTTCTAAAAGCTAAAAATAAACAACTTAATATTACTAACGGTCAGGTAGATTTTTCAGTGTCAC
Source organism: Agrilus biguttatus (assembly GCA_963921985.1). Lineage (NCBI taxonomy): Eukaryota > Metazoa > Arthropoda > Insecta > Coleoptera > Buprestidae > Agrilus > Agrilus biguttatus. Next base: position 11,732,828 of record OY998119.1, on the reverse strand, counting down.
CTTAAACAAGATCAATTACCGAGCACATTTAATGCTTGGAAATCTCACCACCCTCGCACAAACCTATATAAAGTCATATTGTCTCAAAATCCTCTTTACATTCGTTGATAATGAACTGAGAAGTTCGAAACGTATGTCCGATAATTTGAATAAATTTAATAAATCAAAAACCAAGTGCATTTTTGAATTTTAAATTATTAATAATAATAAATTGTAATTAACGATAAGTTACCTAAAACCAATAAAACGTGAAAGTATTTATTCACAAATCAATTCATAAGATGAATAACCTTTTCTTATTTACAAAATACGAAATAATATCCGGAATGTAATAAATGATCGAACTTATCGTTGTTATGTTTGTTTACAGTGTTCTTTGAATTCTGACTTTTGATTGTCTGGTTGAAGCTTGTATACGCATTAACTAAAGTTACCTTTAACAATTGAAATTCTGTTTGAAATCAAGGAAGTTGTAGAAGAACCTTAATTAAACACGTCCAAAGAGAATTATATAAATGGCCAGTCTGATCAAAGAGCTAGTCAGTTCATTAGTAGATTATAAAGGTCGTAGTCTGTTCAAATTTTTGGCAGTTTTATAAACACATTATGAAAATTTTAATGTTAGTTGATGTTTCCCTTGGATTAACTAACGTTTACACTAAAATAGTGAACTATGTTTGAACATCAAAAATAAATCGAATGCAGTATAAAATCCCACTATAAATAACATCAAGCTTAAGGATTACAAAACGAAAAAGGAAAAATAAAATCCCTACACAATCGCTTATGTGTTTTCCTAGCGATCTATCACAGCCGTTTTTTAGAAATTAATAAAAAGAAGCAGATAAAAACGGTCATACTAGTCACATATAAAAAGAGGGAGCATGTTAAGTAAACTAAAATTTTTTCATTGTACAAGGCATGTTTTTTAAGTAAGCACCGTTTTGAAACTAATAAAAAACATGCAAAGAAATCTTAATAATTTTATTTTTATATGAAAGCCTGTACCTTAATAAAAAAAAACATTCCTACTTTTCTACATAATTTCCTACAATATTGAGGCACTTGTCATAACGTTTGACCAGTGACCAGTTCTTGAATACCCTTCTCATACAACTTTACCGCCTGACTTGTTAACTGTTAACCACTGCATCACAACTGTTTTCACTTCGTCATAGTCTTGAAGACGCTGCGCTGATCACCCACATCTTTCTTCAAGTGTATGAACAAATAGTAGTCACTGGGCGCCAGATCAGTGCTGTACGGAGGATGATCTAGAGTTTCCCAGTGAAAAGATGTGATGAGATCTTTGGTCCAATTAGCCACATGCGGACGGGCATTGTCATGCACATTTGTGCGGCCATCATTAAATGCTCTCACCCACTCCCTTACCATTCCATCACTCATAATGTTTTGTCCGTAAACTGCATAGATCTCAGGTCTCACGATGAATATCAATCGGTTTTAGTCCTTTAGCACTATGGAATCGTATGACAGCCCGGACTTCACTATCTCCATCACTCACTCACGATTATCGGAGGCATGTTAAACACTCAGTAAACAAGGTAAGAGATGCAGGTACGTGGTGGGCATGCGCGGAATGTTGACCGCAGCGCTGCGACGGCAGAATTTCAAAACGGTACTTACTTTAAAAACATGCCTCGTATATCATTCGTGGTGTCGTAATAAGAGCTCATAACTATTTTTAAATTTCATGAGTCATTTTTCCAAAGTTATTACCAAAAATATACTCCAGAGACATGATTCATTCTCTCTATTTAAATAAAATTATACGAGAACATAGTTAATATAAAGTTAAATACTGCAACAAAACTGCAGTGTTTACTCTACATTGTATGTTTTTTGAGAAACTCACAATAAATAAATTACATTCATAGTTTCAAGAAATTGTACCATTTATTTAGATGCAGTGTAACGTGTATCAAATAAAGTACGGAAACTTCAGCGTTGAAGTCAAACTTACAGTTGTCCAATATTTATTACATACCAAGAAAATTTACTATAAAGATGATCCCTTCAAAGAAAAAACATAAATCCAGCTCTAATGTTTAATGATGTAGGTATTATAATTAAAACCCTATCATTTTTATATATTATTATGCAATTATTTTTCGAAATTTCCTGTTGAATTTCAAAACATCAGTAGCACTTTTGGTTTGTGCTGCAAAATTTAACATTAATTATCTATGCAAATATTCCTTTTCCTTAAGGACCTCCTAACGAACTAATTAAACCTCGTTTAATATTCCTTTACGTAGCGACTACATGGAACCAAACAAAGGTAATACATGTAAGTAGTCACTACACGGTGTTCCCAATAAGTTGTAAGAAGATTACAAATTTTCAGTTTTTCAAACTTTTTCAAATTTAATATTTTAAAATAATTATGAAGAAGAAAGTAACTAAATTACACGATGTAGCACGAACGAAAGTGAAGCAACTAATTAGTTGCTTAGTTTATTTTCGGAAGAGTCAAACCATGGTACCCACGAATATAGTTCTGAGTAGAGTGGATAGTCAGTAAGATATTTTCATATACCATTTTTTATAAAGCAGTATAAACAAAACTTACGTCATGCAATTATATAAAAATTAAACAATAAATTCTTTTTTGAAAGCTTTGTAACCTTTTCTTCCTTCTCTAACTTGAACTTCTTTGAAGTATAAAAAAAACCTTTGGGTGTTTCATTCTCACCAGTTACTTATAGGGGTGGACAGTCAGTCTCCTTTCAGGAATCGTGGGAGTGGTGGGTGGTGGTTAGGGACAGAAAGATGAGACGGGCAAAATGAATACACAAGAGAACTGAAAGATTACCTGCAAAATATTACTGACCCAGCATTTGCCTAAATGATCCAAGGAAACCACAGAGAACTTTATCAGAACAGGCGGACCCGGAATCGATCCGCACCGTTCGGACATTTTATATTGAACTGATTGCATTACTGACTCTGCTAGTAAGAGTATATTTTGTTTGTTGCAAGTAGACGTAGGAAAATTGACATTTAGAAAGCTATTTTAAATTGATGTGTCTACAGCAATGAGACTAATTATTTTGTTGTTGCTACACAATTGTTTAATAATTACTTCTTGGAAAAAATATGGAAACGAGTGTTCAAAAGTCATGGTATACCTACCTATATTGACAATATTATTGAAACACCATGTGCAAAGTTTATAAGTAAATAAATCCTTAACTTATTAAAACTATGGGAAGTACACAAATGATTATAAATTGTCCGACAAAGTTAGCCACCACGTGTAGTTAAATTACAAGTTTAGCACGAAAGGGTCTAATGATGTCATCCCTGCCGTATCTCTTGGTTTTAGTTTGTTTTGCTTTGGATCGTGTAACGTAATTACATACCATGTAATGTCAGCAAAATGCGATAAAAGAACCGAAGTTAGTAATAATTCTACCGCATTATATATAATTACAAATTTAACTTTCTATATTTATTCGATGCTCGCAAAATTTATTCTAAAAATATGTAGTATGAGATAGGAGAAATAACTTTTAAATACAGGTATTAGTTTTGGTCAGCTTCCCTAAATAAAGGCGGCGCGACTCAAACAATTTGTTCCGTTTTCTCATGCATTTTAAATAAAGGGCTTGCCGTTTGATTAAAATAACATTTAAGTATCAAAAAAATTGTTGCAGCATTAAAATTGATCATGTAAATGTTCTGCTTTTAGTTTACTTAGATAACCTTAACCAAGGATTATTGCATTTAAAAAAATGCTTAATGCAAACGTAGAAATCAACATTAAAGCATAAAAACATGGAGACAGTATTTAATACTGTAACGAACTTTTTAGTTCACTTTATTTACAACTATTTATTTAATCACTTAAACACTACTAATAAACTCAAACTACTTATTTATCTGACAAACAATATTGCTCTTTATTTATATCACTTTGTACCTCGCCGTCGAATATTTATATTACGCGTCCGGGAATGAACCATCTCGCTGACCCAGAGGCAAGGGTATATATTTACCGAAATAAATTACTAGTAAACACGCGAATACATTTCGATCCCTTCACAGAGAAAATGACTGTCGAGTGTCTATTGTCCGGTATCGATCGGTCTCGACATCAAACGTGCCGCCTTCGGAGTGAGTCAGCGCTAATCGATTGATAGCACACACGTATACGTTCGCTACAATACCATAGCAGTGATTCTGAAATAGGAAATAATTATGGTCCATCTTTCTCGCTCTAATGCGACCTGAACGAGGCCTGACTGGCAGAGAATGATACGGCTAGGCAAGAGACAGCCAATAAGGACGCGTTATACCTATTTCCTGTTTCAGGATAACAACTACAGTGTTAAATGAATTCTGCAATAGGAATATGACTATTTTGTTATTGATTTTATTCATTACGATAGGGGATAACGAATATTTCGTTGAGAAGAGTTTATATTTATAATACATAGTCCATAAGAGAGTAGTAAATTCCGTTTGTAAGAATCTTACTAGATATTTTCACGTAACGAAATCTACTACTATTTAAATATCTATTATAATAATTGATTCCTTTCACATCACTCCTGTTAGTAATAAAAAATTATTGGTATTTCTAGGGGTACTGTTGACTTGAAGAAAATGTTAATTAAACTTAGTGTATCGATATTGGTAACCCTCTATGTAATTTTATGATAATACAATAGCCTTGTTTAGTCATAGTGTTTTTATGGATCGGTGTCCTTCTATTTGAGAATTCATTGACACCTTTAAAACATACCATAAAATTAAATGGAGGTCCGTGAAAATGAATTAAATAAAACACTAAAGCGAATGAGGATATCGACTTGTCAGACTTTCTACTGTATCCTTGTCAAATTACACTTTCTATCTCAAAGATACCATCCTCAGTTACAGACAGACTCTAACTGAGGTTGGTGGGTATTGAAATACGTTTAAGGTTTCTAAAAGTTTTTACGAGGGGTTTTTGGGTTTTAGTATTATACTTACAACTAAAACATGTAAAGGAAAGACGCCTAATGTTGGATACTTAGTTACTTAACTTTAGAAACTGTATTATTTCTAACCCCATCAACGGTTTTTTGTAATTGAAAAAGTATATACATTTATGGCAATGAGTTTTTCTCTTCCCATGTATATGTCAATTTGGTGTCGTTGTGTGAACAAAACGTTTTAGTACTATAACTATTAAAACTTGAAAACTTCAAAATTGCCAAGCTAAGAAAGCAACGCTTTGTGCATGTATTGTGTTAAAACTTTCGAAATTTCGAACCTAAAAGTTAAACTCAACTTTTATTTCTTTCGTTTTCTTCTTTTTAAACAAGTTAGCGATTCCCTAATAAACATTATAAGATAGTTGTACGGTTTTATTGATTTTTTTTTTGGAAAATCACAGAATAGCATTGAATCGTCAATTTTAAATGACGTCATTGAAGTTTAATTGACGTTTTTAACCAATTGTAAGCATATAAGTTGAAAGAAGAAGTTCATTAATTAAGAATTTGTAATTTATAAGCACAACAGGTCTAAATTTTCTTTTCACTTTCATAATATCGTTTCCTTTGTGGTTGAAAAAGTAATCCATGAAAATTTTGTACTTTGAGAAGTATTTAAAAAACAACATTAATTTAAATTTCCATAATTAATTTCAACAGGTTTGTGACGGTATCGCCCCGGATCGGATACGAACTTGTGAAAAGAGTCCCAGACGGGGATCCAAATAAATAAAAAATAAAACACAAATAAAACCTTCAAAAGATACTTAATTAATCAAAAATAATTGGCAGTGATAGTGACCGTCAACTGTGGTAAGACATTTTACTTATGTTGTGATGGTAGTAATAAAATCATATTCTTTTGAGTTCCGTACCAGCAATAACAAAGAAAACACAGAAATTTAAACCACAGGTTTATTAACACCATTATGTATTCGCAAATGCCCTTGATGCCAGTTTGGAGAAGATAAGCCTAATACCTCAGGGAATTTAGGGTTGTAACAGGAATGTCACCAATAAATGAATTACCAAAAGAGTTGAGTGTTGGTATTACTAGACAATTTAGTGAACATCGCCCTGTATATTACTTTTTTTAGAAATACACATTGCCTCTATTATAAGGGCAGGTTGAGGTACGCCACGCTTAGTGGAAGGACCGAGCGGCGTGATCTAGTGCTCTAGATCATTGCTTAGTATTCGGGAGGAACTAGGGTCTGGCTGCTGCGGTCCAAGTTTCCTTGGATCATTTAGGCAAATGCTGGGGCAATAATATTCCACAGATAATCTTTCACTTCTCTTCTGTCTTCATTTCGTCCGTCCCATCTTTCTCTCCCTAACCACACCACCCACCCATTCCCACGATTCCTGCAAGAAGGCTGAAGAGGGCCTTACGTCCTATCTTCCTGCCTTGCACTACAGTATAGGTCGGACGGACTGCCCGCCCACCAGCACGAGTAGCTGGCGGGAATGAAACACAAAAAAGTTTAGTTTTTTTTAGTGGACGGAATTTATGACAATTCAAAACAACTCAGTACGACAACTCACATGGACTTCCTCCTTCTTGACCAACAGTTTTTCAATAGAGAATTTCACCTTATAATTTGGAAGAAACTATAAATGAATAAAACACATCTGTCACAAAGGCAAAGTCTTGAGATGTTCAATCAATTGTTAGTGGCTTCAAAACAGCCAAGAACAGATACCTTCAACTGAAAGAATAGATAACTCCTTTATTATTATTACGGTAACTACACGTTCACCTGAATTAATTAAACCTCTGCCGGCTAAATTTTTAGGCCGGTCTAATCACATCTACGTTTGCGGAATTTTGAGGTAAATATACCAAAATTATTGTGAACCTACTCTAAAACAACTGGCCAAGCTCCTCAAACTATAAAACGTGATTATACCAAAGTTCATTAAATTTTGTTTATTTTTTTGAATGTTTAAATATTCCCAAACGTCAAGTTCTGACTTGCAAGAAATTTCCTTGATAATTTTTAGATATTTAGGGCCTATAGGGTGATTTTTATTAAAAATACGGTGGGTTACGCTTGACTTTTTATGACGATTAAATCTATAGTGTACAATGTGTTCTTTATGTCTTGTGGATATAGCCCGTTTTGTTTGCCCAATATTGTTTAAACTTGTTTAATATATATATTTCTGTGGTTTTCAAAAATCCGTACGACAGGTCGATTTGAAAACAGCTTAAGTTTACTGACTCTACCAACGTGCTGCCACTGATGCATAGTGGCAGATAATGTTCATCAGTAAGTATCTATGTAGTCCAATTTCGGTAGAGCAACTTTACGAAATGAACCAATGCTTCATTTTTGCAAAAACTATCCTGTTGAAAATGTAATATGGATAATGAACAACCAGAAGCGAATGGAAATGAAAGCGTATCTCTGGGGTAAAAATAAATATAATTAAAAGTAAGGTAGGTTGAAGTAAAGAGAAAATGCGAATCACAATTAGCAAGACTACTAAAAACAACAACAAAACCACTAAAAATAATTAATCACCAAAACCTCCGTTGAGAATATCCATTATTTATTTTCACAGACAGTAACCCTTGTCAAGTGGTTTAAATCTCCGTGCTTTCAGGTTTAGTAGCTTATATATAAATGTACATAATACAGTATTAACGCTTCTCAATCTACAATTTAAATAAAATAATTAACTTCCGGAAAAATAACTTAAAAAGTATAAAAAAGATCAACCATTATATTATTGTTTAATCGTTTATTATTATACTTTAGTTAAAACCTTTGAAATCAAATAAGATAAATTTGTATTGAAAACGATTTCCAAAGACAACGGCCGCAAAGTCCGAAACTGGATACTCATCCTAACCATAACTTTAATTAAAAAAACATTTTTACGTCACATTTAACTAAAAAATTATTTGCTAAAGCTTGATCATTTAATTTTTGGGTGAGAATGAATCAGTTTAATTGATGCTTGAAGTTTGAATATATGTTAACTGTGTTTGTTTATTTTATTGACGATTAAAACTAAAGGGAATTTATGTTCGAAATAGTATGAGTCTCCCATTCTTAGGTATTATTATTCTTATTCAATTATAATATGTAAGGCATTACTAAAGTTATTAACACTCATCGTTAGTGATTAATGTGAGTACAGTCATCAATGTACTATTTGTGTACGTATGTATCATTTCACGTATCTATTCGGAAAGTTTTCCAATTATTCGATATTTTTCGAATAATTGAAAATCTTAAATGTCGAACTCGATTTTCGAATATCATTGTACAGGTGGTGGTGACCAATTCTCACCTTATTCCTCCATGCTCATTTACTTATGAAAGTTTGAGGCGGGTGATAAAAAAGTTAACCCAACTTCTGAAACGCAGTTTTAAGGAATATAAAGAGATTAGTTTTGTAAAATGTAGTCTAATAAGTATTCGTACTTAATGAAATGATTTAATAAACAATATTATAACAAATTGCATTAAAACTGGTAGCCGTTTAATGGATAATAAAAGGAAATTAAATAACGTTCCGTTTTCTTTCTAGTCGTGTGTACCATAGTATAGGTTAGTCTGCGTTAGTTTAGTGGCACGCACGTGATTTTTAAGTCACGAACAATCAAAGATTGCTTGGTTTAATACATCACAAAACTGATGAAATGCCCCAGCGCTGCCGAAGAACGGAGGGCGACGTCATCACCAGCGTCGCCCTAGGTCTATCGTGATATAATACAACCAAGTGAATTGGCGGCCCGACCGATCGACCCTTTGCCGACCTGCGGTCGTAACCACCGTCGCTATTAGGCCACTGTGCCGACGATGGGTTAAAATGTCAAAGAACTCCCTTGCAACCCCCACAGTAAAATCGCTCGCGCCTAAATATCAAACCAACCTACTGCTCTATCCTCACGTAATCGCACTCAATCAGTTACGACAGAGAAACATTGACTCACATTAATTTAATTTTGTTATTGTTCGTTGGAAAAACAATTTGAAATGTTCTCTATTTCAGTCAAAGGAATCACTAATGAATTCGTTTCAGGGGTAGAATTAATACCAGACGATGGGACAACGGACGACGCTCCTTCGCTTCCTACGGTTATTTAAATATACGAGGAATGTTTTTTAAGTAAATACCGTTTTCAAATTCTGCCGTCGCAGCGCTGCGGTCAACGTTCCGCACATGCGCACTAACTTCCTACTTCTCTCACCTAAGCACTGACGCCATTACAGTCTGATTAGCCCTTGTTTACGTTGTTTACTGAGTGTTTAAGATGCCTCCGATAATCGTGAGTCCCGACTGTAAAGTCCGGAGTCCGGGCTGTTACACGATTCCTCAGTGCTAAAGGACTAAAACCGATTGGTATTCATCGTGAGATCTGTGCAATTTAGGGACAAAACATTATGAGTGGTGGAATGGTAATGAATCTGCGCCGTGCAATCCAGAACAAAAGACGTGGCAAGTTAAGCAAGGGCGTCGTTTTGCTGCATGACAATGCCCGTCCGCATGTGGCTAATCGGACCAAAAATCTTATCACATCTTTTCACTGTTAACTGGGAAACTGTAGATCATCCTCCGTACAGCCCTGATCTGGCGCCCAGAGACTACCATTTCTTCCTGCATTTGAAGAAACATCTGGGCGGTCAGCGTCTTCAAGACGATGACGAAAGCAAAACAGTTGTGATGCAGTGGTGAAGTGAACAATCAGGCGGCAGAGTTCTATGAAAAGGGTATTTATAAACTGGTCACTGGTCAAACGTAATGACAAGTACCTCAATATTGAAGGAAATGATGTAGAAAAGTAGATTAAGGTACAGGTTTTCATGTAAAAGTACAATTATTAAGATATCTTTACACGTTTTTTGTTAATTTCAAAACGGTACTTACTTAAAAAACATGCTTCGTACATACATACATTGTTTCCCCAAGTTTACGGTAAACACCTATAACTAATTACTACCCTATTGCTACCTATAGAAAATTTTCCACTAATTGGGAGATTCATTAATGGTTTCACAAGGTCCTTTTCAATTAAGGATATCGAATTTTCAAATTGAACACACGGCGAAGTTATCAATGTGGTTGGCACAGACACCTAACGAAACATTAAACATCAATTGTTCACTGGTACGAACGGCTTTTATTCTATTTCCGGTAAATGCAATACCGCATTACCTTTTATTACTTTTCTTTTTATTACTATTTTTTCTTTTCAATTTTATGCACCTCTAAAAAGTTACCTTGGGGTTAGTTTAGGTTGTCCTGATTTCAAGTGGAATCTTATTTGTCTAGTTTAATTTTCGTACATCAGAATTTCGAATTTTCACATCTGCAAGACGTCCCGCAACGGCTGATTTCTTTTTTTTTATAAATATAATAAATGAATAACGAATAAATATGTGGTTCTGTTTCCGTAGTCTAGATTGACCTCGACTGGCCAACCTTACCTGAAGAATCTCAAAATTGCCTTAACTGGACAAAACTGACAGATCTAACAACTAGTTAATAAAAACCACTAAGTTCTTAATCGGAAACGTATCGAAACCAACAGATGCGGATCGCAATTTATAACTTATTAGTTTTCATTAGAACACTAAAAGTAGTTTGGACCATCACCCATCAAACCAGCTTTGCTTTATTCAACTAAGGTGATTAATATGAAGTAATTGTCAGTGTATCGCCATCTATAGAATTTTACAGCTAAGTGTAGAATTTCAGTGTTTCACCAGAACTACCTATCTACAACACAGCATATATATGTAACAGGCACGTAAACCAATTGAACAAAGAACATTAAATTGTTAATAAACAATTTCTCAATATCTAAATTGATCCTAAATTATCTTATACATTTTATGGTCTCAACAATTTTCAAAAATCAACAACTACCTTAAAATATTTGTAAAATTTTGAACTTAAAACGTTTGAGAATATAAGTATATAGTTAAGCTAAATATGATATAAAGTTGCCAAATTTAAACTACAAGTTTTATATATTTAAAAGAGTTTTTTAATTCTGTTAACTAAAGTACCAATACAGTTATAAATTTGAATAATTCTTTCATTTAATAAGATTATGAAGACCAGGTGATTAGTTTGGAATTTAGACATTACTAATCGTTATTGTCTTCTTATTTATAGATTTATAGTATCTATAAATACCTATAGGCATTTACGAAAAAAACGACCACTCTCGAAATAAAAGAAATTTATACAAACAGAGTAACATCGTGTTACAAATCACCCTCCGATGCCCTCTTAAATCTGTTTTAAGCCCTAGCATATGTGCTTTTTATTTGATCTAACAGTGCCTCAGTGTAAACTTCCAGCCTTAAATTCTCTTATAAAGCGCACTCTTGTGAAGCTATTTTTTACATTTCAACAGATTTCAACACTCGCTTGAGTCTCAAAAAACTAACTTTTATTTCATGCACAACGTATCAAACGAAAAGTGAATAGCATTTTTGTGACGTTCTAAACTAATTTTGAATTATCACAATACAATACAAAAATTGTTGGATATTATTAGATATCGATGATCCAACTATTTTTCTTGCAGATACGTTTTTTCAATAATAGACAAAAAATGAAGCTAAGATACGCAGCTATCTAGAAAAACAGAATTGTAGTAATTATTTACCCCTTCAAAAAAAAAAACAAAACAACTGTATCTAAGGATAAGGAACATTTTTACTCTAGTCGTATTTTAAGAATATTGATCTATACATCACAAATTACTGCTTTAATAGACATATCTACGTACCAAATTTTATAGAAATCGTACTAATTATTTTTTAGTACTCAAAGAAAAACGATTTCTTTGGCACTCCCTCACGGGCTCGTTAATTAATTTGGTATACAGATAAGTTCGATTCAATCGACTTATTTTGATAGCAGGAACCTGTGGTTGCTCTATGTCACCGTAATTATAAGACACCCTGTATAATAAAATTCTTGGTAATATGTAGGCTTTTTGGAATCATTACATTTTCAAGCATCGATATACTCTAGGTGATTATTTGCGAAAGGGGATTCGAAATTTCATTTACCTAGAGTTTCCACAGGGGCAGTACAATAAACTGATTTACAAAACGTCTTTAATTTCAAACCAATAGATATTCTAATAAATTGTAGCTTTCTAATTGTAGAAAATAATAGGTAAAGATATTGAACTAACGAAATAAGTAACCGGCATCTGTTTATTCATATAAAAATTAACGATGGTAGTGTTTTGATGAAACATATTTAATAAGTATAAAATGAAAAACAAATGTTTCAACGAAATATTTAACGATAAAAATCACTCAACAATTGTTTCGACAAACATGTCATTATGAAGAGTACAGGATCAATACTAAAGTAAAAACAAGCTAATGATGTGATATATATATATAAAATTCCAGGGTGACGACCTGATTGACATAAATAATTGGCAAGATTTCCTATATTTACAAATTTAAAAGAAGAGGTGTATTATGTATGTAAAATTCTGTTTGGTTGTTAACAATGTTTTTATTATGAGTTTATTGCTAGAAACTCTTACAAACTTAATTTTTTACCTTTTTGTTGACTATGTAACAATTTAATACTATTGACATTTGACATTTATATTATGATTTTCTTTAAGACAATGGTCTGAAAGTCCTGTGTTACAATTATTACTTTTTATGCCATATAAATGTTCTTTTAAACGATTATCTAAGGAACGACCTGTCTAACCTAAATAAATAGCATCGCAATTATTACAATTTATATGATAAACGCCACTTTTTTTCGCTTATTATTGACTAAGATAGTTCCTAAATTATTTTTATTTATATTCTATTTGTTCTGTTATAACTTCATCATCAATTTTTCCATTTAGGACTAAAATTGAAACGTTATACATTCCGGATGTAATGATTGAGTTATGACGTTGCAATTCGTTTTAGTTTTGAGTTTCTATAAATGCTATAAGAGTAACGCATGCAATTTTATACTCTGTCTTTATATACTGTTGACGTATTACTAAACATGAAAGTATTTTTAACTCTTTTACATTAAATAATTCATGAAAATTTTTGTTCCTTAGATGAGTCTTAATTTTCGTTGTATTCCAATTCTTCCAAAAAGGTAAAATAATAATAACTTATTATAATTTCACTTTATTTAACATTTCGATTTACAGCATTTGGAACTTTAAAAATAAAAATAGAAATCATAACTAAAATAACTACTAAAAGTTTCGTCGACAATATTTAAGAACATCTTCTTATACATCTAAAAAAAAAACTTTAATAATTTAACCTAATATTGTGTTCCATTTTCAAATTTGTGTTCAATCGCGGTACTTTTAGCATAATATTATAAAAGAAATTTAAGTTTCTAATACTAAAAAAGGTGATGTGTGTACTTATGTACGTGTATTAAGGGTTGTAATTCATTTACATATTTATTTAGTCGGAATATACATAAACAAGAGACAATGTTTTTCATTCGGTATTTAAATAATTTCATCGTGCAGTACAGCTCCTACTGGTTGAGGTGCGAAATCGCTTCATTTTACTAGCAGCGGCTACCGAGACTAGAGACACCAGTTCTGGTCCCGCTCTTGAAATGGCCACGTTGTCGAATTTTCGTAACAGTGCGAGCGCAACATCTTTTCTCTGCTAAATAAAATTCTACTCTCAACACCTTGGGCCGTTGAGAGGAAGAGGGAATCCTCTTTTGGCTCGGGTTTTTTGATACAACCCGAAAATTCTGAACTTTAAAAGAATTCTAATTTTTTATCAAGAAATAAAAGAAGAATAGTTCGAAACATAATTTCAAATTATATGTGTTTAGCAGACTTAAACTTTTCATCCTTTTCAAGGTAAATTGAATTTGCCTATAACTTTTCCTTTGTCATTGAGATGAAGGAATAATTAGGCTAGCAAAACTAGGGGTTAACATAAGACAAACGTTTTTCATTAGATCCTGAAAACTTTCTGTAACATTACCGTCTAAAGGTACAAGGCTCTTTGAAACTTTATTTGAAATGGCTTTCTCATGTAGAAGTAGCTTTACCTTGGAAGATTAATGAAATTTTAGTACTACTTCACAAACGAGTATCTGTTTACCTTCCGTCATCTCGAAGATTCACAATCAACAAATGGGGAGTTAATTGTTCATTTCGATTAATGAATTTTATACCAACATTTACAACCAGTACAGGAAAACCTCGTTTTTTCTTTATTTAGTGGAGTAATAACATGAAAATTCGACAAACTTTTTCACAAGAAATCGATCATTTTTGGCAATTAAATTAATTTCCAAATTGGAAACCTCAAACCTTAATCTTTGGAAGTGGATATTTCTAAAAACATTTATCAAACAAGTCAACGTCAAGAATTTTATTTAAACTTTGACTATATTTCATCTACCCTTATTTCCTGCCAATAAAATCTTTCAAAACAAACTTTTGCTTTTACTAAACTCAGGGAATTATATACAAATAAAATGACTGTCTTCGAACGAATACAAACGGTTTGATTTCTTCTGTAAAACTTTATTTATATATTAACTTTTACTGCGTTTAAATACTCCTAAGTATTGCTCCAATGGTTTGACAAAATTAAATATTAATATTTTGTGAAAAAAATAAGATTCGCGTCAACTCAGTTGAACACAATAATAAATAATAAGAATGAATTCACTGATTATATTGTTGTAAAACATTTTGAAATAAGTAAGTTAAACGAAGGTTTACTTTTAAATGTTTCAAAGGAATTTATTGTAAAATCTCTACAATTGTTTCGTTTTATAAGACCTTTTTCAAGAGTAATGCTAACAATACTAAAATTCAAAAGTAAAATTGCTACTTATATATACTAGGTTAATGTATGTTAGTGTGAGTGATAATTAGTGGTAATAATAATAATTACAATTGTTTGTTTGAAGTCTATTTGATCATTGGTTATGTTTACATTTTCTTGTATTGCTTTCTTAATTTCTAATTGCTCTAAATATGTCAACCTTTTTCCTCTATTATCTGCATGCAACAATTTTACGTTATCTGTGTCTAATTCATATTTTGTTTCAATACAATGGGTGCTTATACCTGTACATTTTCGTTGGTCTTTAATACTTTTTACGTTCTTTTGTTCGTAATTCTAGACTTCTACCCGTTTGTCCTAAATAGAATGCATCGCAATCAGCGCCCACCTAATGAGACTCGATAGGTCGAAACCGGTCGTGGGATATGACTTTCAGTGCATTATGCCTACTGTGTAGGGCGCGTTCCAAATGTGGGATCTGTGATCCTTAATATTTAGACGAATGAGGATCTTAAATTCTTTTTTTTTTTGATATCTTTTTTAATGCTATCTGTTTATAGATAATAAATTATACCTTTTTGCTATTATAAAGGTTTTATTAGCGACAGACCGGGTTTTAGAGCAAATGATCCAAATAAAGTATTTGGGTCGATATTACAAAAAATTGGAAAAACGATATTCAGCGAACTTTCGAAAAAATGTACCAAATGTGTGGTTTTTAAAAGATAAAAAACACAATAACAGACCAAATTCCAGAAAAAATGATCCCAATGAGGTATTTTGTTCGACCTTACAAATTTGTAACAGTTTATGTATTAAAATCTATGCCAATATTCAAGAATGGTTGCTTGAATGAACCAGAAAATTACAGGGGGGTATCTTTACTAGACACAAGATACAAAGTACTGACGAATATTCTAGCAGATAGGATCAATACGTGGGTGGAAGAGGGAAACGTATTAAAAGAAAGTCAGGCTGGATTTAGAAGAAAGAGAGGGACGAGAGATCATGTGTTTGTACTGAATTCTTTAATAAACAATAGGTTAAAAAGAAAGAGAGGCAAGTTGTACGTAGCATTTATAGATTTCAAGGCGGCGTTCGACACGATAGATAGGAATATTTTGCTAGACAAACTCTGGAAAGTGGGAATTAGAGGAGGGATGCATGCGATGATCAGGGAAATTTACACACTTACGACCGCGGATATTCAGGTTAATGGTAAAACCACTACGGAGTTTAAAACTAGTGATGGGGTAAGACAAGGATGCGCCTTAAGCTCCATATTGTTTGATATTTTTATAGATGACATAGATGATAAATGGAAAAGAAAAGGAGAGGGGGGTCGGTAATAGGGAAAATCAAGATAAGAACATTAAAATATGCAGACGACATAGCAATGATAGCAGAGAGTGCAGGAAATTTAAATAAAATGCTTAAACCACTAGAGGGATTCGTTGACGAAAACAGGCTAGAGGTGAATACGGGAAAGACAAAGATAATGGTTTTTAGGAATGGGGGGATAAGAAAAGCATGTGAAAATTGGACATTCAAGGGGGACAAGATTGAAACGGTAAATGAATTTAAATATTTAGGGTTCTGGTTCTCAACAACCAACAGCTTAAGCAAACATATAGATAAGATGGCAGGAAGAGCGCAAAAAGCCGCCAACGCTACATGGGAGGTAATGAAAAGAGCAGGCAGGGACAAGGGGGATGATCGAATGTTTCTTATGAACTCTATTGTTAGAGCGATAGCTATGTACGGAGTTGAAGTATGGGGATGGAGTAGATTAGGAAGTTTGAGCAAAGTTCAGGCAAGATACTGCAAGATGGCGCTAGGGGTGGCCAGAAATACGCCATGATACATATGGAGAAACGAGTTAGGGG
Source organism: Agrilus biguttatus (assembly GCA_963921985.1). Taxonomy (NCBI): domain Eukaryota; kingdom Metazoa; phylum Arthropoda; class Insecta; order Coleoptera; family Buprestidae; genus Agrilus; species Agrilus biguttatus. Next base: position 11,716,145 of record OY998119.1, on the reverse strand, counting down.
TAATTAGTATAGAGTATATAGCAAGAGAAAGGGCGGGTAGATATCTTAAGGATGTGCTAGGAATGGATAATGACAGGTGGCCGAAAGTATGCTTAAAAGAGGAAATGAGATCAATTATAAACAACAAACCTTCAAAGTGGGGTCAAAATGTTTGGGAAATACTACAAGAATTAGGAGCGACAGAAATATGCAGAATGATTTGGGAAGGCAGGGAAAGGGAAGAAATTATGAGTGTAATTGGGGAAGGATTGAGTAGATGGTGGAGAAAAGAGTTAGAGGAGGAATGGAGAGCGATAGAAAGTTCGACGTACAACAACTTATATAGAGTTTTAATTCCGGAGACAGATGGGGCAGGGTATTTGAATGCAGTGTGCAAACAGAAAGATAACAAAGAGATATGGGCCAGATTGAGGTGTGGGAACATTGGAAGGGCATTTAAAAAAGGATATACTGAGTGGAGCTGTAGGCTCTGTGGTGCAGGAGAGGAGACATTGGCTCACTTATTCTGTTGCAAAGAAGCAATATGGGCACAAAAGGAAGAGATAAGCATATTCATGAATGAATGGAGGGGAGATAGGTACGAGAATGACATGATAGAATTAATAACCAAAAAATTAAGAAGAGAAGTATGTGAGAAAACGTGTGAGTTCGTAAGAGTAGTAGAGTCAAATATGAGAGTTAAGACAGGGACAAAGGAGTAGGTGAGGGGATAGTATGAAAGATAGCCGAAAGAGGTGTAATTAGTTGATAGATATAAATAAAAGGAAAACTGTAAGCGTAAAGCATAGTTCTAAGGATAGGCTAAAACAATTTTTAATGTTAATACAATGTAAAGAGAGAAATGTGCAAAAGCCATAAAGGCATGCAAGGAAATAAATTATATATATATATTAAAATCTATGCCTATTCAGCAAAAAACAGGAAGGACAACTCCATCCAAAGGACAACCCAGGCACATGGGAAGAAGCACTTCAAAATCATGATCACCAATTTCGGTAATAAAATTTCTTTGTAAATAAAGATCTTATATTTGCTGTTTGATATTACTTCTTATTCTTTAGTTCATTAGTTGTGTCCATTCGTGTAACATTATCCATGCTCTGTAAATGTGTGTAAAAGAAAATAGTAAATCGGTGTTAGGAGTTACGAATCAATGAAATAATGAGAAAAGACTAATTCCTAATTACTACACAAAGAAATTTATTTGTGGACACGTGTTTCGCTCATATAAGGGGGAAGTTATGATAGTTAGGGATGATTTTTTTAATTATTTCATATGTGTAAATGGAACATAATAAGATTTTACGTACACATATACTGTATATAAATATCATCAACGATGAAGCCTCTTCATGGATATCGCTCTGGTATTTCCGGTTAATATTACCCTCTAAAGCAGGCCCATTTAAAACAGGTCACGTATAACTTTAATCTAAATGCAAACACGTACGCAAAAGGGCTATATTATACCTTTCACCTGAGCTAAACTTTTAAATTTTGCTTAAAAATGCCACAATAATATACATACTCCCTTTAAATTATCCAATTTCGAAATACGACGTGCATTATTTACAACTTCATCTTATGAATTAGTTATTATAGAAAAATAAAAAATAACTTAAGTCATCAGAAGATGCCCATATTGGGCGACCAATTGTAATGATTTTTTAAATAAATAAATGGAAGAATAAATACTATTTATTCTTTTTTCTATTTTGCCTATCCGAATGTTAATCAAATTTCTATTGAAAATGTTGCGTGAAAATTGATAAATAAACTGAATAGCATTTCAACTGATTCGATGTTTCCACCAAGTCGCTGAGCAGTAATTAATCCAGAGAAACATAAATACGATGAAAGTAGGCTAATTTATTGCCTTTACCCTTGCTTGCCAGCAATTAATGCTATCAATTACACAAATCTGGATTGATGATATTAAATTTAATAACTGCTATCAGACAAAAATCTATCAACAACTTGTTTGTTAACTAAAGAAATAATCGACTTCAACACGTAAATTCAACTAAAAATGTAAAGAACTACTCACAGTTACAACAATAAACTAAGTAATGCAAAAAATAGTTGTCTTTAAAAAGTATTTATTTCTACATCAAGTTATAAATTTTACCGATATTTACGAAAACAATAATGTTGGTTGTGATTACTTTTTGTCCTACTCTTTCATTTAAGTTAAAATGAAAAGCAGTCATGTTAAAGCAAACATATGGATCAAAAATATTGCAAGGCCGCGACCTAATGACGTTTAAAATTTGGGATTTAGAGCGAACTTTCCTTAGGTGCGTACCATTCCCCTTCTCTCCCCTAACTACTACAGTAACTAACATATTTGTTTAAAATATGTAGTGATCAGGGCATTAAAGAGGTTAATATTATCCTATTGCAGTATTTACTCTGTTAGTCTTGTAACAATTTTGTGAAATAATAAGTCAGTTAATTAATTCCACTAAGACCAATTGTACATATCCGTTACCACGCTTTGAAAATTAATTAATTCATGTACATAATTAAAAAGTATTTTCAACTTTGATAATGTTGATTCATTAAATCTCAAAGCTGTGATGAACAAACCAAGAACAAAATATTCTAAACTAGAAATAGAAAAACAAAAAAGAAGTGGGGTCTACCAAATAAATTGCGAACATTGAGGTGCTATTTACATAGGTCAGAGTGGTCGTTCTATTAAAACACGCTTAAAATAACATTTAGATAGCGTAAAAAACAAAAAATACACAACCGGCCTAGCAGAACATTGTACCACAAACAACCATAACATAGATACTAGTAACGTAAAACTACTGCATACTCAATCAAAAGGTAAAGAACTCCGGTGCTAGAAAATACAAAATGCCATCCTGAATTGTAAAAAATTAGTTAATAATCAAAAAGAAATAAATATATACAACGCACCATTAATAATTACACAACTCTTTGTTTTTGTTTATCCCCACTTTATAATTTATTTATGTATAAAAGCCCATGTTTAACATCTTAGCCTTAGTTACTATTGTACTCTTGAAAATAACCTTTTAGAAGTCGAAATAATTGTCGAGAAATAAACAGTTTTGTTGAACCATTTCTTTTCTTTTTCTGTTTCCTTTATTAAAAATGTTTCATCGAGAATACACCAGCGAAAGTTTAAACAAAATATTCATCTTAGATACACTTCACTGTAACTAAAATCACCTGAAACTGTAAAACTAATTAAACATAATTATTGTTAATGTTCTGTTCAAATTCTATCGAATACACACAAAGGTTGACACGTTTCAGTAAATGAAAACGAACCAATCTGTAGTTGTCCTTTTTGTTGGTGCGATATTTTTTTTATTCTTTTGTTCGAATCTCACCCGGTCTGGCCTACATTCATTACATTCCGTTTTAGGTCCGAAAGGGATGAAATCCACTTTTTACAAAAACAGCTTAGCTCTTAAATTAAGCGAACAAAGGCTTTGTGTTATGGATGGGGAAAGGATTTTCATATTATTTTAGCTTCTATCGGCCGTAAGTTTAGTTTCCCAGCAACGCAAATTTAACACCATTATTTCTCGCTTGTTTGGTGTTAATTTCACCAAAAACATATGTACTTACATGTAGAATTCATTAGCTTATTAAAAAATATTAAAAGTATAGAATACAGTTCAATTAATTGAATGAATATATAGTGAATAGAAAAGAACAAGGAATTTTGTTTAAAACTTCTGAACTTTCACAAACTTTATCTACTTTTAGCCTTTTAAAATTCAAACGGTCTAGAGAACTACACAACAATTGTTCCGAAAACTCTGTTGGTACTTGTGCCACGTAAGAAAGTTTAAAACAATAAGGTAAATTTTACCTACAGATTAATTAAAGTTTGTATGTATATGTATATGTAACCGGCCAAACTCGATTTTAGGACAAACTAGTTTGGCCTAGGCTAAACTAGTTCTTATTATACGCGATAGGATGAACTAGTATAGCCTAGTCCAAACTAATTTGTCCTAAGCCCGATAGGATAAACCAGTTTAGGCTAGTCTAAACTGATTCGTCCTGATATAAATACGCACACTCTAGGATAAACTGGTGTGGCCTTGTATATCTAGATAAACTGAATAAAATACTCCGTAATTGGAAAAATAATCATTTTTATTAAAACCATAATGATTCGTTGTTAAAAGTTATAGATAATTGGTAATACAAACAATCATATTATAATAATAGGTGTTTTTTAATAGAAAAAATAATCATATCTCAATTATTACAATTGTTATTTATTTTTTTGTACATGGAGTGCTTTGGTAGCAGAGTATCATTGCCTTCTTGCACTGGCATCTGTTTGTGGAACAGTTTTTTTGCACCTGCACCTCACAAAACCTATCTATCATAACCTAACCTATTTATATCAGGACAAATCAGTTTGGACTAGCCTAAACTGATTTATCCTATAGGGCTTAGGACATAGTAGTTTGGACTAGACTATACTAGTTAATCCTATCGCGTATAGGAAGAACCAGTTTAGCCTAGGCAAAACTAATTTGTCCTGAAATCGGGTTTGACCGGTAACATATATATATATACGACGAGAAATTTAAGGTATCACAGAGAATTCAGGAAAAAATATTTGCGGAAATCCTTTTATACTCTAGGGAAGCTATCAATGGCTTAAATTTGGGAGAGGTTAGATTAACAAAGTCCTTCTAATGATAAACTTAAATATATATCAAAGTATAATTTTGTAAAAATTCAAATTGTATTTTATTCAGACATCCCAATATTTAGATGAAACGGAGTAATAAATTTCAAAGCCCATAAGGAATATTGCCAAATCGTTGTGGAATTACATTCAATTTAGAAACATATGAAAGTAATTTACATAATTTCATTACAGAGTATTGGATCTTTCTATATCACCTACAGCTACGCCATAAAATCATACCGTTACCTACATGCTTACTAAAAGAAATAAATCACAATATAGGGTGGTTACAAAACGAAGGTAATCAATGAATTACTAAATCAGCTACTTCAGCTGTTATAATAACAGGAATAATGCATGAGAACGTTAAATAATACAGATTATTGGATAATTAAGAGAAGGACAGATAAATAGAGAATTAACTATTTATTATAGGTATTACCTATGCTTTTATTTTGTTTGTTTATTTTTTTAAATTTTTGTTGAAAGTAGTTTTAACATTAGGCATAAAATAGATTTACTCAAACAAAAATAAAATAAAATTCGATGTTCAATTTTCCACTGATCTATTTAACAACTCAACAATTGAATTATGATAACTTACCGGGCTTTTGGGTCGTGGTCTATAGGCTTAACAATTGTTTCATCCAACATGGGCATCTTTAGAAGACATAATAGCAAATTACGTATATTATCCTACCTATATATGAAACGATAATTAAAAAACAGGTAAGACAAAATAATGAGTCTTGTTTTTGATTCAATAATTTTAAACAAAATTATACCATGTACCCCTTCCACAACACCCTAGCATGTATATATAGGTAGGATAATATCCGTAATTTGTTATTATGTCTTCTGAAGATGCCCATGTTGGGTGAAACCATTGTTAAGTTGTTAAATAAATCAGTGGAAAATTGAACCTTGAAAATTGAATTTTATTTTTTTTTTGTTTGAATCATGATTTTCCATAGTGTAATGGCTGAATCAATTAAGATTTACTCAAGTTTACATTTACATTACAAAAATATACACATACTTTATAAAAAAATATATATTATTCCTATATATTTTATTATTGAAAGTGGTAAATTTAATATTTATTTGTCAACATTTTATATGTGCACAAATTAAATTCTGTTGGTTGAAATTAAGTACTTTGAAGTTACCAAGTACCTCCAATACGTCACATTTTTATAGTCCAATTATAGCGTGTTATATACCTCAAAGTCTCCTTTATTCTTTTTCGATTTAAGTAAATTACAGTCACAAATTATTAGCCGTTCTGAAGGGCTGAGGTTGTGCTATATATGTTATGTAAGGATAAAAGGACTATACCATGTATAAATCGTCCAGTTTAACGTCTAATTATAACCCATGCCAATAGTAATTTTCCTACCATTATCCATTGGAAAATTGGAAATCATTCAGACAGTATTCGAGTGGTTTGACGAGTCATTATCCTTCAGGTTCTACGTACGTACGATACAATAATAGCGATCTTGCAAAGGTGATAGAACTTTCATGACCTACTAGTTAGTTAGCATTAATATCGATCTAGCGAGCATTTCACCTTATTTCACCCAATAGTACCTACCTAGTGCCTTTAAGAAAGTAACTTTTCAAAGTTCGTTGACCTTATTATTTCACCTTTACGTGAAATTTCCGGTGTACGATGCAAACCCGGTCAACAATCGATCATATTCAAATGTCGTTGACAATACGGCTAAGAGGTCTTTAGAACGAAGGTTTTGCTGCGTAATGGAAAATGAAAAGTACTGTCTATGCATCATTGCCGCGATTCCTATTCGTTTCAAAAGCTCCCACTTTTTGTTTTAATGATTTCTGTAGAAACGGAAGAAGGAAACTTTCCTATTTAGCAACAGCAGATTTAATAAAAAATTATAGGTAATTGTTTGGGAGAATGCTAAACTTTTGTAAATATTTTGAATAATTTGTAATTTTTGGATGTTTTATGTTTAAATCTTTTTAGTATAGTTAAAAACTCCGATGTTTTCTAATGTTAATGTTAACCCAACGCAAGAATAGATACCTGTATGTTTACAACCACGCTATCCTTCCAAAAAAAAACTTTTTTGTGTCTCATTACCACCAGCTACTCGTGCTGGTGGGCGGGCAGTCCCTCCGACCTACACTGCAGTGCAAAGCCGGAGGGTAGGGCGTAAGACTATCTTCAGCCTCTTTGCAGGAATCGTGGGAATAGATGGGTGGTGTGGTTAGGGAGAGAAAGAGGAGACGGACGAAATGAAGACAGAAGAGAAGTGAAAGATTATCTGTGGAATATTACTGCCCCATTTTAGAAGAAATGTACTACATAAAATAACAACTCAGATTTAATATCCCCGAATAATACTTGATGGAGACATGTTGTATTCAAGCGTAACCTTCAGAATTTTCCATTTGTTTATTATTATTTTTCTCAAACAAAAGAGATACTTTATGATAAAACCATAAAAACGATATTGGATTGTTTCAATAAGTTTTATTTATTGTCCTCTAAAATTACCTAAAGGACATTTCATAAATAATTTTCTGATTAGATAATTTATTTATCTATGCGATATACAATGGTGTAATAAAGGATTCAACAGACCTTTACCACTATCTACTTTCAACGTACAATACTATTAAAGTAGCTAAACATATAATATGTAGACGTTTATCTGCTATAAAAAAACAATCACACTATTTTGTTAAAGTTGCCGAACATTTTTGTCACAAGAACTCCTTCATTCCTTCCATTAAATTCAGGAGTTATACTCATCTTTACTAATATATATTGCTTATTTCTCATCATAAAAAAAATAAAATAATTAACTAACAATTTTGTTTTGAGGAAGTCTGTTACATTACAGATAACAGGCAATTTGAATATTGTTCAAAATTATTGTTTGTCTTGTTTTCTATTACGTCAATGATAAGTTTAATAAAAACGGGTAAATACTGAAAGATAAAATAATTGAATTGATGGGGATGTTCGTTGTACAACTATTTTTAATTAAATTTGCTTGTTGACCAACAGATAGAGAATTTTTCTATTCACACATCCCAGAGTCGATATTTTATTAACTAACTCTCGAAAATATCAACGTATTTACTTACTTAGTCGCTTATTTTTCAGTTGATATACCGAAGGTTTAAAAATAGCTCCGTGCTCATTCATATATATATATACATTTATGTAAACAGTAACGCTCAATTCCAATCGGTATAAAACTGTTGATTTTGATTTTTTTTTTCTTATAAATGTATGCAAAGTGATTATGATACAAAAAATATTTGTCGACCGACATAAATAATCATTTTGCTGGTTTTGATAGTAAAACTAAAAATTCACTTTCAAAATCAATACAACATTTCCCTAAATAAAGAGTATTCACCTGGAAAACCTTCTTTCTTAACTTTTAACTGACAGTGACCATAGAAATATAACTAAAACGACAAAAAAATCAATCTAGGTATTATTTTTATTATTTTCCCTTTTTACTAGAGAAAAAAGGAAATAGAATATACTAAATGTAATGTTAGGGCTCCGTTTCGCAATTATGGATTTCAATAATGTTATGACAGATTCAATTTGATTTGTATGAAATAATTATTTTTAAGTAGCATACCTACCTAGCCTTAAAAGTAAGTGTTAACCGTAGAAGTCAATATATTAATTTCTATGGTTAACTACGTTCCTATCAGTTTAACAAGTCGATATGATTATTAGAAAAGGATCTTCTTGAGAATTATCGAATCCCAAAATAAGTAGTAAATTTCTACAGATGGCGTTCACTAAACTGCCTGCATTTATTTATCGAACGCTGTTTAATGATGGCAAGAATATAGATTAGTCGGAATTTTGTCAGAACACCGAGTGGCATAGTCTAGTGCTCTAGATTAGTCTTTCTCAAAGTAGGCAATAACGCCCCCTTGTGGGGGCGGTAAAGGACCCAGAGAAAATTGGAGGGTGTTGAGGCGGTTTAGGGGGGCGATTGCTGATTAGTATGATATTTTAAAAACTAAAATCGAAACCTAGATTATTTCGTTCTTGTTCCTGCCCAGTTTAATTTTATAGAATAAATAATTTATTACAGCTTCCGTAGGTAGCACGTGAGCAATCAAGCTTTAACAAGTTTGTGAAAATAACGTATATAACGCGATTTGTGCAATACTGTATGAAGCGGCAGAATCATCGATACTATCAGTACAAATTCCGTCGCATGAGGTAATCGAATTTTTGCATGTTCGTCTTATTCCTGTCAGTGCGTGTTGTATTTTAATCCTATATAAAAGCGCCTAATGTTTCTTTCATTTTCATTAGCGTTTTCGCGTGTAATTGTTAGCCAGTTCTTTAAATTCGGTACTTTACTCACCTATTTGTGAAGCGGCAGATATTATCCGAAAAATTCCTTTGAGCAATAGTTCTGTGCAAAGACGAATTGATGAGATGGCGGAAAACTTTGAAGCATTGAGTCATTGTGCAATCATCTGAAGACAAGTCAATTCTCAATTCATACGTGAGGTTCATTAAAGATGAAAAAATATGTTAAGAACTATTATTTGCTAGAAAATTAGAGACAGATACAAAACGAGAAACCATTTTGATGCACTGAAAAAGTTTTGTGGTGAAAAATAAACTCCCTTGAAGAACATTATATCAGCTGCTACAGATGGTAGCAAACTCCGGCTCCGGCTATGACAGGGCATCACAAAGGCTTTATAGCGTACTTAAAAAATAAAGTTCCAAATGTGCTTGCTGTATATTGATCATTCGTCATTCATAGACATTTGGTTGCAAGAAATTTGAGTGAACGACTGTTTCAATTACTGCATCATGTCATGAAAACAGTGAATAGAATCCGAAACAGACCTTTTGATGACAGATTATTTAATCAGCTTTGTGTTGCTAATGATCATTTAATGAAGATTTCAACCGGTTGCTGTTTCATACAGACGTGCGTTCGCTATCAGGAGGTACTTCCTTGATTCGATTTTACAATCTGTTTGACTCTGTGATAGAGTTCTTAGAAAACAAAGACACAGAATTACGCAACAACCTCATCACATCAAAGAATGAAATTGCGTACTTGACAGACTTGTGTAAATTGTTTAATGATATCAATCTCCAACTTCCACGTATTGACTTGAACTTGAAAAAAATAAATTGCTGCTTTCGTAGCCAAACTGCTCTTACATAAGAAAAATATCAGATACCTGCCTTCATTTTCTGTCTCATCTTTCACTACCTAACCACCACCCTCCAATTCCCACGATTCCTGAAAGGAGGCTGATGAGAGCCTTATGCCCTACCCTCCGGCTTTGCACTACAGTGTAGGTCGAAAGCACTGCCCGCCCACCAGCACTAGTAGCTAGTAGGAATGAAACACCCAAAAGTTCTTGTGTTGTAATTTATGACCACCTTATATTTGGTAAAGTGGTTCATAAAATTGACAAATGTTTTTACTACTCGTAGTTCTGCTGTAAGTATAACGAATATTTTTTTATTTATTAAAGTATCTCATTTAGAAAAATATACAAAGGTACATTTACTAAATTACCACGGGGAATAAAATCTGACAATGTCCTTAAAGAAAACAAAACAATTACTTGAATATATATGGATCATCCGCAAGTGTTTTGTTTATCTATAGAAGCTTTCGTCGTAAATTTCTCCCCTGTGTTGTTATATAAACATTTCGAAAAGAAAAATAGGACATTTTTTATTCAATTACACGTTCCGTTGAATGAAATGAAAGAGTGCTGCTTTTTAAAGAAAGAATAACGAAAATGTTTATCTTACATTTTGTCTAAACTTGTCCAAATAGAGTACAAATTTGTTACTGTTGGAAACTCGTACAGTAATCTATAAAAGTTAATAACTTTCCGTCTGCTGAAAAGTGCTTTCCTAGATGGAAAAACTGAGTTTTACAGATTTTTACTTAACTTTTATATACTACCAGTTGTAGCAGTTTTTCTCGTCAATATTTCACTTAAAACTATGAAAGGGTTTATGGAAAGAAACGTATCGAAGAACGTAACAAAGAAGTCATATCAATTTAATGCTCTTAAGGAGATGATGCGTAATGTATTAAATAGCAATTGGGTATTTTTTAAAAGTAATTATTGTTTACTAAAAAACCTTTTAAATGAAAATCCAAAGTTTCAAATTTAATAATAGATAACTGTGAATACTGCTTTGTTCTTTTGCTGTGCTGAACAACATGGTTCTACAAAGCAAAGTTCTGATACCTAATTAAAATAAAAAACATAAGAAATCCTTTAGATAAAGCTATAAGAGAATTCCAATTTTTTTATTAAATAAATATGCAAGAACTGAAAAGTTTGTGTTTGTTCTTCCAGCTGGCTGACCTAATTAATTTTGTAATGAATGTACAAAACCTTTTTAATTTTTAATTTTGAGTTGCCTTTACTAACAATCACTTCATCTTTATGTTTCCTTTTAATAAAAATCTTGAGTTGCTACACGTTACAAAACGGGAATATCGAGAATTTGTTATAGTAAAACCGGCATTGAAAAAAAGTTGAATAATACATCCGATAAAAGCGAATGATTCCGGATTCATAAAATCCTTATTTGGTGGAGTATATATTATATATAGAATAATTCATTCCAATTGGGTATATATCTTAATATCAAGAATACGGAAACGGAAAGATATAAATTTCTGGAAATCCGAATAACAGCGTAATGAAAAACGTGATCACTTTTTTAAAACAGTATTCTATATATATATATCGGTAGGCAATATAAGTTTTTGCTTGTTTGACAAATATTTATTTGAAATACTATTAGTTAGTCGTAAATATCAGATAGAGATATCCCGGCAATAATTTGATATTATATCAACTTTTTTTACGGAGTAACATCAGCTTAGTCGGTGTCGTCGTATCGAAACTATGCCTATGGCTTGCTGATGATAACTAATAAGTTCGAAATCGCAATATAAATCTGCTAGATTCGATAAATTACTGAATTAATGCTCTTAATGAATATTTTTCCGAATACAATTTTTATAAAACCCGCTAGAACACATACATACCTATGTTGAATATATAAATATGGAATCAACAGAAACAACTACTCCGAGGGCTAATACCCTTACCGGCATTGAATTCCACTATTAATTCCGAAAAATTTATAGACGAAGATGACATATCGAAAAATTAAAATTAAAATTAAAATCCTTGTTCATCTAAATATTAAGGATCAAAAATCCCACATTTGGAACACGTCCCACCAAACAGGCACTAAGAACCGAAAGCCAAATCCCAAAACCGATTTCGACCTATTGGATCTTATCAGGTGGGCATTGGTAAAAGGCCTTTACAGGCTTTATGGATATAGATATGGATATATTATCTTCATCTAAGAATCTTTCGGAATCAACAGTGTAATTCAAAGCCGGTAGGGGCATTAGCCCTCGGAGTAGTTGTCTCTGTTGATCCTTAATTTTTAGACAAACACGGATTTTAATGCCTTCTGTTTTGGATAAGTTGAATATGTTGTACAAACTGCAGCAATATTGAACCTTCCTAAAAACAAGTGGAGGCGTCGGGTTAACCAATGCATTAAAAAGAGAGAGAAACGACGATATAAGTCTGCAAGTTGACATACAAACATCAAAAAACTGTATTTCAATGCCATTATCTCTTTTACAGAAACATTTGGTGTTAATTAATATTGCAATTAGAGTCTCTCTGATCGGGTAATCCTTGATCTCGATTTCTCAAGAAAATTTTTAAAACGTTTAGAACATATATACGAAAATTACTCAAAAATGTCGTTCTTTGTGAAGTGAAAATATTTTAGAAGGGTAGTAAACACAATTAAGGGACACATTATTTTTCTTAATTAGTAAAATGTGTTCATCACAATTTTTGTTAACGTAAACGTTTGAGTTTCCGTTTATATCTGTTATTTTGTAATAAAACGCAGTGTTGTGGTTTTCTTCTTCCGTATTTACTTTCGAGAATAAATGAAATCTTACCGTCTAAAAATAACATTTACTTATATGTATAAAAAACAACTACGCATTTTTCGATTCATGTCAGCATGAATATAAAATATGAAAATAAGCATGTCGAGGAAAATATTTAAATTTTGTTTATATATAAAAGTCTAACTTCAATATCTAGTAATATGTGCGTCTATTAAGCTCTCATTCCACTTAGATATGAGATGAGTGTAAGCAACCTATGCGAGCTTTTCATCTACATACCAATAATATTTTTCCTGCTTAGTGATGCCGTTATTTTTACAGTTTATTTTATTACTCTATCGTAAACTGATGAAAATAAAACGGATAAATTGGGAAATAATTGCTGAGAAATGAATGTAAATAACTAACTAAACCATTAATTAGTTTCTCTGATCTTTTCTTAACTTTTAAAATCACTTACTACGTATTACCTTCTATTTCTTGAAACTCTAAGAAGTTTCTATTGAACTTCTTATTTAATAAATAGTTAATTAAGTATTAATTAATAAATACGATAAAATTATAAATTTAAGGATCAAATATGTTGATAGCAATCAATACCGACGTTTCGCCCTTTCGTAAAAGTTTTTTCAAGCTATACTGCAAATTAGTCATAAACATAGACTAATTTGAACAATGTAGTTAGATATATATAAAACAATAAGTAAATAACGGAAATTTTTAATGAAGTATTTAATATTTATTAGGTTTGGGATTGATTCCCTGCACAAACAACTTATACTTTCTGTATTTTCATAATTTTCTTATAGGTGTAGCAACATAAGTATTTGATAATATTAAATATTAATTCAAAATGAATGTTTTGTAAATCTTACTACGTATCAAGCAAATAATCGTCAATGTACGAAATAATCATTTAAACTCAGTGAGTTTTAATTGAGTACCTTAGTTTTAAAATATTGTTTTCATTTATTGTTGTGACCAACTATTCAACAAAAAATTTTAAACTGAAGCAGAACCATTGGTTGCAATTGTTGCTATTAATTTATAAAAAAATGCTTGAAAAAGCATTTCGTAATACGAACAAAATTTTAGTCATCCAGAAAGACAAAAATTGCATTTTGTAATTGGAACTTCCATTATCAGATTACCTATTATATATTTTTTTTCTATAAAAAGGTTATTTTTTAATTAGATAAAATTCGCTCAGCAATTACACAACGTATTACACTAGATACGTAATCTCATAAATAATAAACTATTTAATTTGGATAAAAAGCATAAATTAATGTGAGTACTAAATTATAACTTTGATATACGTCTACTTTGCACACTTCCTGGCTGTCATCGTTCCATAATTAATTATATAAATTCGATGCTTGAGTTCACGAAAACAACGGTTGTATAAATAAAATCACATCATTAATTATACCCTCATATGTATAATAAATATATGTTTTTCTTTTCATTTTTTTTCTGTGAAACTTACCTTTACTTTTCTGCCGCGTTTTGCGGCGATAGCTCGTGACTTTCTCCGTATTTTATCCAGGAGTACAATTTATAAAAATACTGTCCCACACAAACTACTTCTACAACTTTTTGACAAAATTTGTGTTGCCTAATTTATAACGGGTATAAAAACAGACGATTAAAGTCCACGTGCACCGTTTCCGGAAGTTTTTTCCTCAAAAAAATTAGTTTTTCTTTTGGCACGTAATTGTACTGTCTTTTTTTTAAATATATTTTGTTTCCTGGGAAAAGTCCGGGATTCTACGTGTAAACAATTAATGATCTCGAATAAAAGTTTGTACACGTGCTGTCGAGCTTACATACGGTAATAACTGGCGTCTCTCGGCGTCTGCTGCCAAAACTGACTAAAAATTCCGACGCGCAACCGACGTCGCTATCGCTACCATAGAGCCGTTATCAGCGTCAAGCTGTTATAGCGCCGTCGTCGTCATCGACCTCACCGTCGTTGATAATTTAAATCACCCTTTCTAATGAAGTAAAGTTCGGCTCTAATATACCTGGAAGTGCTCAGTATAAACACTCCATTACATCGTATTACTTATCCTTTTCATACGTGCATGTTGTAGGTAGATGTCCTAATAGGTATATGTACGCCTCGCAAAGGATAATTATCCTTACCGTTAACGCTTGAACACTTTTACTTCAATCTTAAAGGGATTCTACCACATTTATGTATGTATATGTATATCTACATATGTAAATGTTATTTTGATAGTCAAATTTCTTCCATTATTTTTTGCAATTTAAGATTCAATAATATAAAATCACATTTCGACATACAATGTCTTCTTCAGGTGGTGAAGTAATCTAAACTTAAACTAATTACAAGTCGGCTAAAATACTAAATTGATCCTAATTTATTTAATTTATTTATTTCCATAGTTTCTAGTAAGTTCAATTTAATACCTTTAACTTCAGTATGTAGTATCTTAAAGTTATCATTAAAATTGTGTAAGTTAGAAATTAAATGATTAGCATGACTAGACTGGTCATTTTCACGAAGCATTCATTCAAGAACTTCAAACTATTAAAACTATCGCAAAAAATAATGGTTATAATTCAATATTTATAGATAAAATGTTATATAAAAAATTAAAAAGATCTAGTAATAATATTATTTTCCCGATGCAAAAGTCTGACAATAAAAATAACACATGGGAAAAATTCCATATTATGGTACTATTAGCGAAGTTAGGTAGGACACTCAGGCAGTTCAATATTAATGCAGCTTATTTTAATAACTTTACTGTAGGTAAATTTCTGGTTAACAATAAGATGACTGGAAAAACCGACACCCTCCATAAAAGCGGTGTATACAAAATCAATTGTTCAGATTGCTCAGCTATTTACATAGGAAAGACCAAAAGAGATATTATAACAAGATACAATGAACACGTAAATTACGTAAAATTCAATAATCATGCTTCAAGTTTAGCCACTCATCTTATTGAAAATAACCACAGCATAAATATAAATAATTTAGAATTATTACACCATTTAAAAGGAGGTCCAATACTAGATAGATACGAAATCATCGAAATAAAAAAAAAGCAAAAATAGAAAATAAAAATATTACTAACGACCAAATAGAATTTGGTAACAATCCCTTATTGGACCCAAACATTGTTCATCCCCCACCCTCTTAGTATGTACTATAAATTAATGTATTTCTGTTTGGTACTTAGTATAATTTCGTTACTCCTGAAGATGCCCTTATAAGGCGAAATACGTATCGAGTATTCAATAAAGTTTTAGTGAAACCCTCAGTGTTTTAATTTTTTTTCAATTTTGATCATTTTTGTTTTCAAAACATTTCTTGTGTTCTTTTATGCGATCTTTAAAAGCTCTTACAGTCTGTCCAATGTTAGATTTGTTGCAACTACCGCAATC
The DNA here is from genome assembly GCA_963921985.1 of Agrilus biguttatus. Lineage (NCBI taxonomy): Eukaryota > Metazoa > Arthropoda > Insecta > Coleoptera > Buprestidae > Agrilus > Agrilus biguttatus. The sequence goes on along the minus strand of OY998119.1, from coordinate 11,700,059 downwards.
TAACTTATAAATTCCAGATTTATTTTCTTTTTTGGTGGGGTCTTTGTTTTTAATAAATTTACCTAATGAATTGTCCGTCTTGAATGATACGAAGGAGTCTGTAAATTTTGCAATATGTTTGCCTAGAGTGAAGGAAATATTACCTTGATATGTTAGCAAGTTAAAAAGTGATTTATTTTTTACTGTCTAACTAAGTTAAGGGGTTTTTATTAATTTTTTTATTCAGTATGTTTGTGACAATTGAAGTTGTGTAGCCGTTATTGATTGCACTAATATGTTTTCTTTTTAATTCAGAAGGCTTCATCGATTCAATTTTTAATATAAAATCAATTTTCACCTGAAGAAACTACAGTATAGCGAAACAATTGTGGTATTAGTAAACAATATATCATAAAAATTATTCAAGTGTTTTTTTTTTTAATCAACTTGAAACTGCTTCAACCTTCGCCACTATATAAACAGTAGAATACAGAAGTATTTATTTCAGAAATAACTTAAACTGATGAAAGAGGATATAAAAAAATAGAGCTTGTGAGAGACTAATTGTATTTATCGACTACTAATTGGTTGTTAACTAAGTTAAGACAACTATGTTTATTATTCAATAAAAAAAAATCTCAATCTAGACCAATCACAAGTTTTACGTCCAAGAAAAATGAGCAGACACATTGGTATATTGATTATTATTCAGTTATAGTAAGATAAAAATGTCACTTATTTAAACAAAACATTAACAAATGGTAAACGTATTGTCTCAAAGTAAAGTAACAAAAAAAATAAAAATCCATCATTACACGTACGCATTTATTCGAAATCTTTTCAGTAAGGACCTATATTGATGTATATCTACTTCTAATATGGACGAATAAGGGAAGTCGTATACATATGTATAAGGATTAGGGTTTTATTAATGATATTCAAATTATGTGTCATGTATATGATCCTATAGCCTACTGCCTCGATCCTTCATAATCACGTCATATACACTTTTGGTTATTCAGTGTTGACCTAAAAGTCCGCGATTCAATTCTACGATTCGATTCTTCATGATATAATTTTTAACGATCAATCAAATCAAAATGTAAAAAAAGATATTTTGAGAGAAAACTTTTCGAATGTTTATGTATATTAACAATTTTATGTATATGGGCCCATTACGTACATACTGAAATAATAATCGTGTTGTGATTTTCTCGAAATATTTGAAAATATAGTAATAATGCTTTGTGAATTTACAATTGCTTGTGAATAATTTGCGATATTTTATTACATTTCAAGGCACTTATAGTTTCTAAAAACTACAATAAACGCAACTTATTTCTTTCGGTTTGATTATGTAAATGCTTATGTTTTTTTATGTGGTGCAGTGTTCTGAATGTTCTGTAGTCAGAGTTTTATTTCTTGTACTAACTTAACGTTCTTTTATGTTATAATTTCAATATAATATATATAGTAAGTAGCATCACAGTCGTTACAATGAAGATGATGAATCCAAAAAAAGAAGGTATTAATCAACAGTGTAATTCAATGCCGGTAGATGTATTAGCTCTCGAAGTAGTTGTTTCTGTTGATTCCATATTTATATTTATTATATAGCTTGATAATGCCTTTCTGCCAGCGCCCACCTGATAAGACCCGATAGATCGAAACCGGTTGTGAGATATGGCTTTCGGTGCGCTGTGCCTACTGTGTAGGACGCGTCCCAAATGTGGGATCTGTGATCCTTTGTAATTAGACGAAAAAGGATTTTAATACCTTCTTTTTTTGGATTGTTATCTTCATCTAATAATCGTTCGGAGTCAACAGTGTAATTCAATGCCAGTAGGGGTATCAGCCCTCGAAGTAGTTGTTTCTGTTGATTCCATATTTATATCAAAGATGATGAAGTCATTTTTGTTTGTTTCTTGTTTATTTTTCATTAATATCGTCAAAGTGGGGTCAGAATTTAGGGAAAATTTTACATCAGATGAAAACAACTAAAGATTGTCAAATGATATGCGAGTGAAGCGATGAGGGGGAAATTGGTAGGAAAATTAGGGAAGGATTAAATATGTGGTGGAATAGAAAGGTAGATAACGAAGGAAAAGCGATAACAAAATCTACATATAATGGCTTATATAGGAAATAAATGCGGAAAAGTGTTTAAATAGTGAGGCATTATTGGAAGAACTTTTAAAAAAGATTATACTAATTGGATTTGTAGATTATGTGAAGTGAGAGAGGAGACGCTGGTCCATTTTCAAAATAGCCAAAATGACGAGGTAAAGATATTAATGAATGAATGGAAAGATGACTGGGGATATGAGAGATTGAGTAATAGAGAGAGAAACTAAGACGTGATGTTTGTAAGAAAACCTCCGAGTACGTTAATGTTGTAGAAGCAAGGATGAGAAAGAAAACAGAAATATAATATGAGATTAGAAAGTGTAACAGGGGTGTGAGAAACTAAAGTTTCAGTCTTAAGGGGATTTTTGTTAAAACTTGTGCAAAGAAATAAAGTATTATTATCATTACTATTTTATTCTTCCCTGATTTTATTATACTAAATAAGTACCTAAATACAATTTATCAATAAATAATGTGCAGTTGTTATTTAAATAAAATTTACCCGACACGGTTATCATTTATCAATCTTAGTTAATTGGATTTATAAAGCCGTTTATAGTAACAATTTGATTGTATTTGTGGTCTTGTAATTTCTTTTGGTATTGATCGCGATTTAAATTCATTTGCAATAGCTATTATACAAAGCAAAATTGAAAACTGTGACAAGGATTCTCGTAAACTACTAACGACCTTGTTGCAAAAATATTAATACATTTAGAAGGCGAATAACCTGCTTCATAATTTCTTGACCTTTTCATAATTTAAACGAGAATAGGAAATAGAATGCCACCCTTTTCGCTTTATGCGCACGCGATTTCAATCGAAGAAATTAGGGCAACAGTGCGCGGAATAAAAAATATCTATCCACATGAAAACTTTCACATTTCTCTTATAGAAATACGTCTTTAGAAGAAGTTGTGTTGAATTATTGTCAGTAAGGGAACAATTTTAGTAAACTTTAGGATGACAAAGAGAAAACGTGAGCCCCTATACGTTAAAGCCATAACCATTAAATAAACATTTGTTAGTCCAGAAAGTTACCCCAAAATACGGAGTAGGTACATATTGTAAAAATGCTAATAGGTTGTAATAATTTTATCAAAACTAATTTAATTGATAAATTATTCGAAGAGAAAAAATAAGTATTAACTATTAAACGAACGTAATTTCCATAACAGGTAGTGATAAAGAAAACCATTTCAATATGAACTTACGTAAAAGAATTAACCGCAAAAAGGTACATACAGAGTCATTCAAACTAAGTGGTACATTAGACGTTTTAGGGAACTAAGCATATTACAGATTTTTAAATTTGAGAGTAGGGGTTAACAAGGATGATATCGGTCGCTCACTTCCTGTTATATCGGAAGTTAATGTCAACTTTCTTATTTTAAATGGAATGGTATATTTTTTACGTTGAATTCGTATGAAACATAAAAATTTAAGGTGACTTTCATTACCAACCAAATTGTATGGCCATTATGCGAAGAATAGTTTCTGAGATAATTTAATTAATTGGAAAAAAGATTGCACCACAACCCAAACTATAAAAAATCATAACTTCCATAAAAAATGACTTAGAATGTTGAAATTTTTACTAGTTATAGCCAAGTTATAAGGCTAACATTAACGTCATGCCAAAACGAATCTTTATAATTTGTGGAGGGTGTTCAGAACAAAACTCCAAAATTTAAAAACTTCAAACACGATTAACTTCATTTGTTCATATTTTATTTATTTTGTCATTCGATTCCATTTTTTATCCTCTTTCGATAAAAATCGAAAATTATTAGCAAATAGTTAAATAATCAATAAGTAAATTTTTCATGAATCAATCAAAACCGTTAATATAAAACAAATTAATCTTCATATACTTATTTACCTAATTACGGATTTGAAACTAAAGATATAATTGTAACTAAATTTTTGTCGTTGTTTCAAATAAATAATTATAACAAACAAATATAAAGCTCTTTAGAGTATTAAAACATAGCTCAATATTTTTTACTATTTAGAAGATATACCCAAATCTACCCCTAGTGTCGATTAAATTTTAATTATTATTTTATTAAAAGTCAGCTTTAATGATGAAATATTTAAAGATTCTTTGGCATTTGTTTAATTAATTTAAAGCAGAAATACCTATGCAAAAAATAAAGTTGGGAAGTTTGCCTTCAGTTTTTAAATACATTTTCAAGTGAGAATATTATTTACTTCATTCCATCATAACAAAAAATAAACAGGTATGAAGTAATTAAATACCAATTTTTAAGTATTAACTCAGTATCTAAGCCACTAAGTTAAATTTTATTTCCTGTGTATGTAAACATTATTACCAATACAGATAATCCTTAAGTGTAATTCATAATAAAAATTAAAAAAACATATTAATGAATTAGAAAAAATCCTACACGTTTGCAGATACAGAAGCACTAATTTGCATAAAATTGTACCACAAAGGGCTACCTCATTAAAAGTGAAACCTAACGTTACCGAGCGGCATGGTTTAGTGCTCTAGGTCATTGCTTAGCATTCGGGAGGTCATCGGTTCGAACTCGGGTCCGGCTGCTCTGGTCCAAGTTTTCTGTGGTTTCCTTGGAACACTTATCAAATGCTGGGGCAGTAATATTCCACAGATAATCTTACACTTCTCTTCTGTCTTCATTTCGTCCGTCTCGTCCTTCTCTCCCTAACCACACCACCCACCCATTCCTACGATTCCTGAAAGGAGGCTGAAGAGGGCCTTACGCCCTACCCTCCGGCTTTACACTGCAGGGTAGGTCGGAGAGACTGCCCACCCACCACTACGAATAGCTGGTGGGAATGAAACACAAAAAGTTTAAGTTTTTTTACCTAACGTTATGAAGATGCTATTCCACTTCATTAAGTACCTAAGTATCAGCGTTGCCAGATTTTTTTTTTGCTAAGTCGGGATTTTGGAAATTTTGGAGTGAAAAAAGTAGGATTATTTCGTCAAAAGCGGGACATAGTAAAAAAATAAAGATGAAGAACTCTTCATAGGATAGCTGTAGATTAAATTGGATGAGTAATTCTGCTTTCATTGCTGTAAATTTACGGAGCATTTATTTCTGGCATCCGACCATTTTAAATTCATCTAGGGAAAAACGCGTCCAGGAAAGCAATTTGATGTTGAGATACTTAATATGAAAGACACTAATTTAAACATATTCCTGGTATCTTTTTTCGGAAATTGTTGAAAGAGCTGGTGCCATTTTGCGTAAAAAAAATTGATGTCTTCGATGGCTTTAGTCCGTTCAGATTCATCCAACCTGAAAAGCGGGACTGAGCCTGCCCGCGCGGGACATTTAATTTTGATTTACAAATCGGGACATCCCGCCAAAACCGGTACGTCTGGCAACGCCCCTAAGTGTACTCTTTTTTTTGTACAGAAACCATAATAAGTGGAAAAGTACAAACATTTATACATCGCATAGTTTTTATTATAGCTCATACAAGATTCCATACTTTAAGAAAATAATTTTTTGTTATGTGTAGAATAGCTTATACATTAATTGAATGAGCAAGTATGTCATAATTACAAATAAAATTAAAATTTTTATTGCACAATTTTACATAGTACAGGTGTATATTCAAATGTAAACCCTATTTTTTTGTCATTTTAAGAGAATTTATGGTTACTAACTACTATCTATTGGTATATAATAGTTTATAACTTCAATCTATAATTTATGAAGCGCAATACAACACATGAACCAAAAGTGATACATTTATAAATTATTTCCATATTTTTTGTGTGCTGAGATGAATAGAATGTAACTTAAAATGGCATAATGTTGAAATGGCGATTGATATGTTCAGGGGGTGTTCACTCTGTCAAGTGTGAAATATGTGATACAGCAGTCCAGAGAAAGCGCTGTAGTAGTACGTGACATGGGTTGCATAAGAGAAAAAGTATTTTATCATTTAACTTTTTTTGCAAGATTTTACTAATTGAGGGTTGTTTAGTAAGTAGGAAACGTTTTAGAAGTAAAAATAAACTTCTCTGATCTGTGGTTTATTAAAATGGTTGAGAAGTTGTCGTTTATTCCCTTGAATATTTAATTATCCTCCTTACATTTAACATTATTAAGAAAAACTACAAGCCATTTTAGAGAAAAGTGGTAGAATTATTTGTATCATATGTCTATAGTACAAAACACAACAAAATGCATATTAAATAGGTGTGTCGATTTGTAGTACTTGTAGACTTTATGCTAAGTTTCAGCAATACTTGCTTATTGCAGCAATACAATTTGTACTCAGTGATGGATTTTCTAATTTGCATCCATGACAAAGGCAGGCTTTGTTCCATGAAGGCACTGGACCTCGTGTTGTTTCAGATTATGTGGAAATCATTTTTGATAATTGAGATAGTTGTGTTCCAGTATGTACAAAAACATCAAGTATACAAAAAGTGAAACATTGATTTTGTAGATTGAGCATGAAGAAGTATTTCTTTGATGTGTTATTGGTGCCAAAAAAGATCAGTAATTTTTAAACAAAAAAGTTGTACCTCATAGTGGAGAGATGAATCTCTTAAATTCAGCAGAGTTTTCTAATTCTAACCCGTACTATATTGTGAAACAAGGAAAAGTATAAATTCTTATTAATGGTGCTACTGCTATATACTAAAATTATTGCTTTGCTTTCTAGATTAATCAAATGGCAAGTGCTCCATATGCTCATAGATTAAAATTACTATGAGAAATAGCAGGTACAAGGGTCTATGATGAATGTCATGATGAGTGCTTAGCCATATTAAGAGAAACTGAAGGAAAGGTACATAAGATTGAAGAATTTCTTCGTACTATAGGGGAGAGATTAAGTACACTTGAGGAAGAAAAAGAAGAGTTGACAAAATAAGGAGAGCACTTGAATATATTATACATGAAGTTGAACTCAATGAAACAAAAAAAAAACTGACTGATGTAAGTACTTTTAATTTTTTCTGATTTGAAGTAGTTAATTTCATCGTTTTTAGTTAGAAAAGCAAAGAAATGAATCTGGTTTTGAATAACAAAAATTAGCTGTCAATCTTAAAAAAGCACAAGACTAAATTAAAAGTCTTACACGTAAAACTAATGAAGCAAAAAAAGATTCAGCTTCTGTAAAAGAGGATTGTGACATACTGAACAATGACCTGCAACATCTCATTAAAGAAATAGCCAAGCTTGACAACCATAAAAGACTTAACTGAGGAAGTTCAAGGGGACAATAAATCTAAAGAAAGGGCAAAAAAAGAACTGGCTCGTTTAACACAATCTATTTATGCTGTAAAGTTTAGAAATAAGGTAAGTCATATTGAATGTGTTCGTAGGGAGGTGTTACGCGATTTTGGAGAGGATGATCAGACACATGGTTACTGTTCTTGACAAAAAAAGAAAGCTTATCTATATAAAACAACAGTAATAGAAGTCATTGATGTATTTTTTCTAACGTTAAATTATTTTGATTATTGATTAGCTTAATAATATAAAAAATTGGAACATGTAAATGTAAATTAACAAAGAAAAACTTAAGGAATTCTGTAAGTTCTTTTGTCTGTGAAATGCATATTTCCTTTAAACATTTGAAAAATAAATTTGTTATAGAGGTGACATTAACTCCATAGTTGCTGTGAAAATTTATAAATTATTTAGAAACTTTCTTTTGTCATAGATTATTTTAAAAACGTAGCTTGCAAGTTAAGGTAGTTGAATTAAGGTCTTCCAATATATCATTTTTATTAATGAAATAATGTTCTTATGTTCTTCCAATAAAAATTTTATGTATGTAACGTAGGTATTTTAGAAAATACATTCGTTCTTTGTATTAAATTTTACTATACTTCTATTTTTCTTCGCCACAAATATTTATTCACCTACGTTTTTGAAAATTAATTCAGTCCTAGGATCCTTGATAGAAATAAATTTGTCTGAAACCTCATCCCAACTCCGTCCGTGCTTTGGAGCCATTCATTTATTACGTAAGACAATTTAGTGGAGGAAGGGGGTTGACTATGTCTTATTTTTTCTTAGAAGAGGGTGAGAGGATGTCTCAATAGTTCTTATGTAAGATCATAAAAATGTGCAAAGTTAATATTATACCACAGAAGAGAAGAGATGTTCTCGTGGCAGCTTCCATGTTGATTTTAGAAACGATTATTTTAGAGGAATCGTTATATTTAATTATAGACCTGCTTTTTTAAGATTTTAATACTACTACCTTATTAACAGAAATATATTTTTAGCGTTCATAAAATATTCATTAATAGATAACTTTTTTAATAGAGATTAGAAACCATCTACATTAGGGAGTTTTATGGTTTTTTTTTGTATCTTCTCCAAATATTTCAGTTTTGTAAATCAAACCTGTAAACGACACAAACTGAGTCTGTTTTTCTTTTAGTTAACGTGAAAAAATTATTACACCAGTATTTTCAAAGATATGATCCTGTTGAAAGAAAATGAGATTTAAAACTAATCGTATGTTAAATTTTCTCATAATTCTATCCACCTTTGCTTTTATCCAACAAAGAATGATTTTCATGATCAATCGAGTACCTTTTAATAATTGTAAGTTTCAATGGGAAAAATAATGAAAAGCCCTCTGTCCTAACTCTCAATTGTATTAAACAGCATGCAATCGTGTATAAAATGGGTTGCATAACTCAATGTAACTAAAAAAATAATAATTAAAGAGACTTACACCACAAATTGTGGTAAAAGGGGTGAGTCTCTTTAAATATTATTTTTTGTAATTTGCCATAGTCCCCGATAAATATTCTCTTTTCAATGTAACAAAAATTAAAATACAACCAATCAAAAGCTGTGTATCGTTATTTTCGAGTAGATCGAGAATGAACGAAGTTTAACGAACTAAAGATACCAAAAGCAAAACGTAATTATACTAGGTAATTATGTCTCGATAATGAGTAGTACTAATACGGAATGTATAGTAAGCGCAGGTGGTGAACACTGTGTCTGTGTTGTAGTAAATGTGAAATTTCATTTCTCCGCTGTTCAAACAAATGAAAAAGGTAAAACTTTCCAAAATTAATTTATTGATTTACAGTAGTATATAAACAATTTAACAGTTACAATAAATAACTTATATTTATGGTTAGCAAAGTAGGAAAGTGATATGTGTTAAAAAATTATGGAACTGAAAAGAATTAATTTTTGACTCGAACATTAATGCAAGCAGAGGCTTAAAAAATCAAAACGGTTAATATATCGTACCGTTAGTTTCAAAGCAAAGGAAAAGATGTTCATAAATTAATTTACGAATATATTTCGCAAATTTATTTTCAGTTTTACGTATTAAAGTTCGCTCGTAATAAAGAGGTTTATGGTCAACTTGCCACGTCGCAAACGGAGTTTGTTTTCCATTTAATTAACATGGAAAACTGACATTTTTACCCAAATATAAAAAGCTTATAAAAATATTATTATTATTAATTAAATGGAAAACAAATTCTGTTTGCGTCGTTCGCAGGTTTAATCTGAAAAAAAGGATACTAATTCTACGTATATATATATATATATAGTGCAAAATATTTAATAATAACATAACTTTTATTTTCAACATAACTGAACGTATTTCTTAATTTTTACGTTAAATTTATCTCTTATTAAACAACGCTAATATTCCTTCAAAGAAATATTTCTTATCGCGTCTGTTTTTGCTCAAGAACACATTCAATCATGATATATCGCGGTCAAGTTTTCAATTTATTGGACAGTTTCTTTTGAGACCTTAATTACTTAATAGGACAGCTTAAAATTAAATGTTGTTTATTTAAGTACATTTACTTTTTTTTCTATCGTTACTGAACTAAGATACATAATATGAGATTATTATTATTTTTTGGTATTCTGCAAAAAATTTCTAATTGTTTAATTGCATCTTAAATTGTGAAAATAAATAATAATATATTTTGAGGTGTCAAATTAAAGACAAAATCGTTAGGTACTTTATTTTCACCATGAAATTGTATATATATATGGTGTCCCATCGCAACATAACCACGTTACTGTAGGAGCTACGAACTTAACCCTGCACACCTAATCGTTTAGGTTCTCAAATCGTAACATTTTTACAATTTGTCCAGACGTGAAACATTGTCAAATGTTTGTTTTTCATTAGTAATTTTATTGTTAGATTTAAAATTATTTAAATTTTAGGTCGATTATGTAATCAAATGATCATGGTTATTTACTATGCAATTTACAATTACTATCACTGAACATTTAAAATAGGTCCCACATAGGCTAATATTTTAGGTATGGGATGTACTAGCCAGTATAAAAATAAAACTCGTTTTTTTTCGGTTGCATGCTACTTCCGGTTAGCTGCCTTCGTGAAGAAAGAGTTTTAATTTGTTTTTTAATTTTTATTAAATCTTCGCAACCGCAAGTCCTACAAAAAAATCTATACAGCCCTTTTTTGTAACCACATAAATAATCTATAACGTTCATTCTAATATATAAGACTTTTATTGTTGATGCTACGTGAAAATTTATTAATGAAAGTCGAAGTTGTTTAATTATCTGCAATTAATTTTTTTTAGGGCTTAGACTTACGGTGATATTTCTAAACATCCAATTAGATACACCCCTTTTTCAATATAAATAAATGGGGTGGGGAGGGTTTGCGACTGCGGAAACCGAGTTTTATACTTACCACTACATCTTGTATATATATTTAAAAATAATAATAATTGCTGCCTACCCAAAATCTTTAACCCTCCAACGCAAGTCTTTTAAAAAGTTATTATTGTTGTTGTTACTGTTATAAACATCATAATAGATAAAATAAAATCCTTCTATTTGTGGTCAGTAAAATAATAAATGCATAAATCACGTGTAAATCGTTGATTTGATCATTTTCGATATTTACTAAAAAAAAACATGTGCAAGATAGCATCTGAAAATTAAACGCTTGCATTAAAAATCCTTGAACTATAATTTATTATTCAGTTTATTAAAATAATCCTTCAAAATGCTTTTTTAGTGTGCCATTTCTACAAAAATTTGAGTAAAAATCTAAATACAAAATGGTTTTAAGAATAATTTAATTTATACGTATTTCTTAAACTTATTTAAAGTAGAAATTGTTTCGTGTTGTATAACAGTAAATTCATATAGAGGAATCTCTTATCGTATCAGCATTAATGGTCACAAAAAATCTTGTTTATTCTTGTAACTGCCAACATTCTGGAGGTCAAATAAAAGTACAGCAGAGATACACGATACACAAGATACAATAACATTATCAAATCGAGCGAACTTCTTTATGGAAAATTTTAAATTTTCTCAACTGTTAGAAACGAGTAACATAATATAGTAGGCCATTTCTATTAAAGTAAACCAATTTTTTTCATGACGTTCAAACTGCATAAATACCTATCTTGATTATGGAATGATATTGATGCGTTTATGTGTCGTAAAATATAATAATATACACTCCTATATTATCGAACATTTTAAATAATTTCTTTTTAAGCAGTTTTAGTGAAAACCCTATCTGTAAAATCAAACGTTTCTCTATTTTGTATTACTTACATAAGAAAACATCGACATGAATTTATCGTGCTCATGTGTGCGATATTTTTAACACATATATCTTATTTGAACCTTTAAGTTACGAACTCCAGCTCGCAGAATCATCTGTTTAATATAAATAAAAAACTATAGTAGCTTCCACAATTTTTGTTTGACACTTTGTAACAAAACGTACGTCAAGTGACAATAAAAATTGTGAAAACTACTATAGTTTTTTATTTATATTTAATATTCAGTTCCACCAAGTAAATGTAAATATAATCAGTCATCTGTTTATACAATATCGAATACAATTCATATATTCGCGGACGTTTTTTATCCAGTTAGAAATTTAATTTTGGAAATGTAAAAAGGTCGTTAATGCATCAATGTCTACTTTATGCGTTGGTTATTTCAGATTTTAATTCATACTGTACATTAACGAGCTACGGTCCTACAATCGTTTTTATAAAATTGAGCAAACTTCAAATTTTTACGCGGCTTTTTGGCATAGTTAGAAATTTTATTCTGCAATTTAGAATCGGATATTATTTGCACCAATGTCTGCTCTTTGCGTTGATATGATCGGATTTTAATTCTCACTTTAAATTAAGGAGCTACGATACTGATAATTGTCATCTGTCTGTACACAATCGAACAAAATTCAAACTTTCACGCAGCTTTTTGCTCTAGTTAGAAATTCTATTCTGGAAATTCTAATAGGTCATCATGTGCACCAATGTTGGGTCTTCGTTTTGGTTTATTCAGATTTTGATTCTGACTTTAAATTAAGGAGCTACAATCCTGTAAATTGTCATCCATTTTTAGAAAAGCGAACAAAATTTAAATCTTTGCGCCTTTTTTTGATTTGGTTAGAAATTTTATCCTCGAAATTTGAACAGGCCGTTATATGCACCAATGTCTGCCCTTTGTGTTGGTTTAATCATATTGTAACTCTGACTTTAAATTAAGGACATACAGTCCTGCAAATTGTCATTCGTTTTTACAAAATTCAAATTTTCGCGTAGCACCTACGCATAGTTAGAAATTTTAATCTAGAAATTCAAACAGGTCGTTATATGTACCAATGTCTCCTCTTTACGATAGTTTCATCAAATATTAATTCTGGCTTAGTTAAGGAGCTACGGTCCTACAAGTTTTCATCCGTTTTTACAAAATCGAACAAAATTCAAATTTTCGCGCGGCTTTTTGGCATAGTTAGAAATTTTATTCTGGAAATTCGAATAGGTCGTTATATGTATCAAGGTCTGCTCTTTGCGCTGGTTTAATCATATTTTAATTATGACTTTAAATTAAGGAGCTACAGTTTTGCAAATTGTCATCCGTTTTTCGAAAATAAAACAAAATTCACATCTTCGCGCGGCTTTTTGGCATGGTTAGAAAACCCTTCTGGAAATTTGAATAGGTCGCGATATGTACCAAAGTCTGCTCTTTTCGCTGATTTAATCCGATTTCAATTCGGACTTTAAATTAAGAATTTACGGCCCTGCAAATTGTCATCCGTCTCACATTTTCGCGCGACTTTTTGAAATAGTTATAATTTTAATTCTGGAAATTCGAAACTATCGTTATCTGCACCAATGTCTGTTTAATCGTATTTTAATTCTGACTTGAAATTAAGGTGCTACGGTCCTGCAAATTGTCATCCGTTTTTCGAAAATCGAACAAAATTCAAATTTTCGCGCAGCTTTTTGGCATAGTTAGAAATTTTATTCTGGAAATTTGAAGTGGTCGTTATCCGCACCATACTGCCATGGCTACAAATTGTATTTCGAAGTTCGGAAACGGAATTTAATGCAATAAGCTTTAATTTTTCTGGAGGTTTCACAGCATTTAATGTGGACTACAAATTTACGAGCTACGGTCCTGTAAACTTTCCTGTGTTTTTGCATAATAGGTAATATTTCTTATACTCGCAAGCCTTTTTGGTATAGTTAGAAATTGAATTATGAAACTTCGAAAACATCTTTTCATGCACCAAACATTGGTCGTTCTGACAGTTTCTGCGGAGTTAAATTTGAACTTCAAATTCACGTATGGCTCTGCAAAGCGTAATCTGTTTTAGTAGTATTAATTGAATATCAGTTTTTTGCAAGCCTTTTTGGCATAGTTAGAAATTGAATTCCGAAACTTCGGAATGGTCATTCAATCCACAGATTTCTGCTGTTTTCGATGATTGCAAGGAATTTAGTTCGGACATCAAATTTACGAACTACGGTCCTGTAATGTCTTCCGTGTTATAAGAACATAAGCTTTCACGGCCGGAATTCATATTAGAATAATGGTTCGGGCTTGTAGGCCGTGGTCGATTTGAACGGTTTCGTCAGCAACTACAGCTGACATCCTCAGTAGGTGCTGCGTTGACTACGCGGGCGAAGATTATACCTCGAAGGCGCTGCCGAGACACCATTTAATGCAAATAAGCTTTGATTTTTCCGACGTTTTCTGCGGAATTTAATTCGAACTTTTAATTTGCGAGCTACGGCCCTGCAAAGTAGCATCTGGTTTAGATAGTTTTAGTTTTAATATATATTGGTGTTCTTGAATATTGCTGAATTGTTTAGAAAATAATCTTCCTTAATCGATTTGTAAAATAATTATATTAGTACATTTATTAAAGGTAAAGTTGAAAGGATAATTATTACTCACAAGATTTAAATTTCTTTAATCGTTTGTATTTAGATTTATTTAATATCAAATATTCTCGACACTTTCAGAAATTCCACTTTTTACATTCAGTTTTCTTTTTACAACGTCATAAAATACTTAATGTCCATATTAATTTTGGAGTCCTATATTTCTAGTGTAAATCTAATAAGAGAAATAAAATATTGCCTGCGAGATTAATAATTCTTCAATTGCACAATGTGACAGCCAGTTTTATAACCGATGTCATCATTGCCTATCATTGTTCTTAAATTAAAATAATGTTCTAATTTTATTATGCATATAGCACAAGGAAGGGTTTTGGAAATGCGTTTTTGTCCCCTGGATATAAGCATCACAACGTCCAGTCAGTTGCTGAAGAAGGAATTGTTTGCGACATGGAATTGGTTGTTGTCACATGTAATCCCCAAGGGCTTGTAGGTCCAAAAGGTAAGAAAAATCATTTGTGAATATTTTTGGTACTTGAGTTTGTTCATTAAATGATTCCAATCGATTAATAGTTTTGGTTTTAATATATATTTGTTTTTCGAAAAATAGCTGATTAGAAAATAATCTTTCTTAATCGATTTGTAAAATAATTATTACATTTATTAAAGGTAAAGTTGATAGGATAATTATTACTCACAAGTTCTAAATTTCTTTAATCATTTGTATTAAAATTTATTTATTATCAAATACTCTCTCGACACTTAGAGATTTCACATTTTACATTCATTTTCTTTCTACAATGTCATCGAGTACATAATGTACTTGTTAATTTTGGGATCCTATATACCTAATGTAAATCTGATATGAGAAATAAAATACTGCCTGCGACATTTATAATTCTTCAATTGCACAATATCGCAGCCAGTTTTATAACTGATGTCATCATTGCCTATTATTGTTCTTAAATTAAAATAATGTTCTTATTTTATTGTATTTTATACAGCACCAAAGAAGGGTATTGGAGATGCGTTTTTCTCCCCTGGATATAAGGATCATAATATCCTGTATGTTACTGACGTAGAAATGGTTTTTGACGTGTTATGGTTACCTATTGTAGACCTTAAGAGCGTGTAATATCAGTAGGTAAGAAGATTGATTTATAAAATTTTTTGGGACTTAGCTGTGTTCGTTGAATAATCCGAAACAATTAATACTGTCAATCTTCATATACCTGTTTATTCGAAAATAGTTTAAAAGTTTAGAAAAGAATAAATACATAGAACACTGATATTTTAGATGATAATCTGTTACCATAATGTAATTTAGTGGACCGGTTCGGTTACTATGAAATCATTAACAGTGAAGAGAAACTTTGTTTATTGATTTTTGAAATGATCGTGTTAAGGAGTTTGATATAAACAAATTACGAAGTATTAATTATAGTAACAATAAACTAAGAAAGCGTTAATCACAATACATTCAGTTATGAGCAATTTGTTCATGCAAAAATTGCTTAAGGAGTTTTTATTAATGTTTTCAATAATTATTAGTAGGGAATTTTTTATAAACAAATTCATATTTTTAACTTTTGCAATAAATAGGTTCAGCGTAAATACTTCAAAATTCCAACTGTGGCGTTAGTGCTTCAGAAAACTAGATAAAAACTTTTGTTAAGGTTTCGAGGGATTATTTGAGGAATTCATTATTAATACTTTTTAGTGTTTAGTTTTGTTCAGTAGTGCGATAAATGTGCTTCTGCTTCTCAGATTATTTTATTGTTGTTAATTTATTGATACTGTATAGTGCCGATTATTATTGTTTTTCAACTTGGAATTTGTTACAAACGGAGATAATTCGTTCTTAATATAATAATATTGAAATATATTTGTATGGAATAATTGTTTTATGTTAGTTTTGGTTATTAGTTTGAATTTACTAGTTTAATAAACATCGGTCCTTATTTCTTAAACAAGCCTAAAGAGAATTCGTTCATTATTTTATATTCTGCTTTGACGTTTTCTTAATTCTATTGAATAATCCAATCAAAAGTCGATTAAACATACATAAATATTTTATTTAAATTATTTTACTAGTTACGTTTACATTTTATTCTTACACCTCGATTTTTGTGTATTGTACATGTTCAAACATGCCATGAGTATTTCTGACAAGCTGTTCTTAAATGTAGTTTTATCTTCGTGGGATTTTTTGGTCCTTCTCAGCCAAGTGTTCCACATTAATGACGATAAAGACTACAGTGGATTTGACGACGATTTCCAGTTCTAGTGATTGGCCGAGTACTCTTAAGCTACTGTTGACTGGACTATAAATTGCCTACTACTGTGGTACGTTCCTTCCTGCACTCAGTTAGCTGATTCTTTTACTATTAACTTCTTCGCCTTTGGAACAGTAGATTCTGCACTTAACTAAGGTGAGAATAAATTAAAAGTTAATTAAAATTTCATGTTACTAATCTGTTACCACCCTATCTGTTTCAGGTCGCCGATGGAGAAGACAAAGAAGACCGTAGTTAGAATTTTTCTTTATTTTATTTCGATCAAGTTATTATTTTGTATGTTATTCATTGCATGCTATTTTATTCATTTTATTTTAATTAATTTTACACGTTTCATTGTTTTTGTTTTGTTTTTTATTTCGTTTGAATCCATATTTTATTTTGGGTGTTTTTTATTTGAATCAATCATTTATTTTGTATGCTATTTATTTATTCAGTTCATATTATTTGTACATATTTTGCGCGTTTTTTTATTACGTGAGAATTCATATTTCGTTTTGCATGTTTTATCACTTTTTTATTTTGCATGTCTCTTGCTTACCTCTTCGCTTTGCTTACTGCACATTCTTACTGTCCTGCTTCGCATTTACACTACGACGTCCACATGATTCAACGTTTCGTTATCGTGTTCAATTCTCTTCTCAGCTTTGTGGGCCGAGGGAGGGCCTCCCCGAACGAATCCCCTTAGCCTTAGCTTTTTAGTTGTTCTTTGAAGGTACCTTAGGTACTTTTATCGCGAGTCTACCCTAACGTTACTTCATTTCAGACGGGGTACAGTGGGTTATCTGGAATAGGAGGAATAGCTGACTGCCCAGCTTATTTCGTCGAAATCTGTCCGATCTTTTCTACCATTCTATTAGTTTTTGTCGTTAGTCCTGCTTAATGCTCTATTCGCTTTCAGAAAATATGGTATTTCCAAAGAAGACTGAAGACATCGTATTTTTTGTTATTTATTGTATTTCCTTTGTTTTCTTGTATATTTCTCTTACAGGTATTTTGTTCTTTTTACTTTATAAACTGTTATATTAATATAATCGTAATTTTAAATGATAATTAGCTTTTCCAAATTCAGTTATTGCCATAATTGTTCAAACCAAAAATAATGTTATTAGTAATTTTAATCATTAGAAGTAATTTGGGTGGATAGGGTGGCTATAAGGGGAGATGTGGAGGCCACAGAGTGTTAGGGAGCCTTTTTGTCCCAAAAATAGTATTCAAATATTAATATAACAGCTTATGAACAAAATATTGTACATACTTTTGTTTTCTCTTATAGGTAAATTATCCTTTTTACATTATAAACAATATATTGTGCATAATTTTGTTGTAATTATAATAAAATCTTGTTGAAATGTATTTGTTCTTGATTGATAACACTATGGTAACATGTATATGATTAAATAGTGTAAATAAGTGGTTTGTTCTGAATAAGTAGGTGTATCAATAAATAAATGTATGTTTTTGCATAGAATTAGAATATGTTTGTAAGGTTATTTAAAATACATATATTTGTTCTACTTTATGTACATTACTGATATAATTAATAAATAAATCAAAATTATGGGTTATATTTGTTCTACTTCATGTCCATTACTTATCAATAAATAAATCAAAATTTTGGCTTTTTTACTTGGTAAAAGTAGAATAACGTAAAGTCAGTTACTTTTTCTTTTGAACACTATCGATCCGATTAATAAATTATTTTTCGAAATATAACTCCTTGGACTTATGCTCTCCTGATACAAATGTTGAAAATTTTCCAAAATACACATACGAGGTCTATTCAACAAATAGTTTGACAAAAAAATCTGGAAAAATCGGATTTTTGTCTGTCAAACTATTTGTTGAATAGACCTCGTATGTTATCACAAATTTAAAAAATTGAAAAAATTCCCAATTTGCATTAATGGATTAATTTATCGAATTTAAATTGAATATTTTATAAATCGTTGTCAAAAATTTCAAACTAGCATAAATAGGTCGACAATTTTATCAATATACTTCACTTAATGCCTTCTGTTTTTAAATACTTTATTGAATTTAATGCGTTCGTTAATGAGAAAACAAACCAATTTGTAACCTTGATACATTTATTAAAAATCACTCTTAAGAAAATACAATATAATTATTTAATCATGTTTATATTTACATAAAACTATTAATAAATTAATTAATTTATTTAATACAAAATATACTGGATACAATGTAGCTTGATTTACAAACAATACACAGATAGTGTATAATTAACTTCAAATACAAATTGACAAGAGTTTACTACAACTAAATGCGATAACTACTTACATTTTATGCTTTATAAACTGTTATATTAATATTTGATTACTATTTTTGTGACAAAAAGGTCCCTTAACACTCTGTGGCCTCCGCATCTCCCCTTATAGCCACCCTATCCACCTAAATTACTTCTAATGATTAAAATTACTAATAAAATTCAATTTGGTTTTAATAATTATGGCAAAAACTGAAATTGGAAAAGGTAATTTCCAATTTAAATTACGATTATATTTATATAACAGTTAATAAAGTACAAAACACAATACCTGTAAGAGAAAGACAGGAAAACAAACGAAATTTCAAAAAAATACAATAAACTGTTATATTAATACATAAACATCATATTTTGAGCAAAGAAACATCACAAACACTGTGTGGCCTCCGCATCTCCCCTTATAGCCACCCTATCCGCCCAATTTACTTACAAATTAATAAAATTACTAATAATATTCAATTTGGTTTTAACAATTACGACAGAAACTGAATTTAGAAAGTTTTAACTATCAATTTAGGTTCCGATTATATTAATATAACAGTTTATAAAGTACAAAACAAAATACCTGTAAGAAAAAGACAAGAAAACAAACGAAATTTCAAAGCAAATACAATAAAAAGAAAAAATACGATGTCTTCAGTCTTCTTTGGAAATACCATATTATCTGAAAGCGAATAGAGCATTAAGCAGGACTAACGACAAAAACTAATAGATTGGTAGAAAAGATCGGACAGATTTCGACGAAATAAGCTGGGCAGTCAGCTATTCCTCCTATTCCAGATAACCCACTGTACCCCGTCTGAAATGAAGTAACGTTAGGGTAGACTCGCGATAAAAGTACCTAAGGTACCTTCAAAGAACAACTAAAAAGCTAAGGCTAAGGGGATTCGTTCGGGGAGGCCCTCCCTCGGCCCACAAAGCTGAGAAGAGAATTGAACACGATAACGAAACGTTGAATCATGTGGACGTCGTAGTGTAAATGCGAAGCAGGACAGTAAGAATGTGCAGTAAGCAAAGCGAAGAGGTAAGCAAGAGACATGCAAAATAAAAAAGTGATAAAACATGCAAAACGAAATATGAATTCTCACGTAATAAAAAAAACGCGCAAAATATGTACAAATAATATGAACTGAATAAATAAATAGCATACAAAATAAATGATTGATTCAAATAAAAAACACCCAAAATAAAATATGGATTCAAACGAAATAAAAAACAAAACAAAAACAATGAAACGTGTAAAATTAATTAAAATAAAATGAATAAAATAGCATGCAATGTAAAAATAATGGAGCAATGTAACTACGGGACCTTCCGTCTTCTCCACCGTCGATCTGAAACAGATAGGGTAGTAAAAGATTAGTAATGAACAATTAATATTAATAATATGTATTCTCACCTTAGTTAACTGTAAAATGTAACGATTCAAAGTTTACAAGTGCGAATGTAAACCTAAACTAAGAAGAACAGTACCATTGCAGACAACTTGCTTCAGCGGTTTCCAAATAAACATCCAGTTGCTTTCAGTCATCGGTCGAAAATTAACAGACAGCTTGGAAGGAAAAATAATAGATTCATATTATATAATCAATACGCAAAATAAACAAACATTTATTGTGTTGAAAGATACATGATTAATAAAATTACGTTTTGTCTTCTGCTTCTCTTTGTTTTTTTTAAAGCTCTGTCAGTTTTGTATGCTAACTCTCATATTACTAGAAACAACGTACTTCTACTGTTATAATTCTACTGTTCTGCTTTTGACATTTCTAAAATAATACTTAAAATTTGACTTTTGAAAGTATGTAGGTTTCAAAAATATCTAAGAACTTGAGGTTTCTAGGATAGTTTAATGAAAATTTCATGACTACTATCTTTAATTTAGATTGTTACTTACCAATTCATTGTCATAAAACCTTGCTTTAGCTGCAGCAACACACTCCCTTCGTTCCAGTGGGAAAAAGCACTTTAACGCTTCCTTCACATACTGCTACATCCTGGAGCAAAAGAGGACTGGTACTACTGATGCTCCACAGCCTCCAGTATCCAGAGTTTTTATAATGTTTCTGTAAAATAATTTGTTATTAAACGACACTTGAATAAAATACAACATAATTTATTTATTTTTTTAATTTATTTAATTCAATTCCTATTATTCATTCGCCTCAAACTAAGAAAAAATTGAAAAGTAAAAGAAATAATAATAAAACAAGCGACTACCAGAAACATTCCAATTAGCAGTTCATTCATTTATTGGATTTAAAAACTCCTACCTTTTGTATTAATTCGCTTGTGTACGTTGGTGGAACAGCACTATATTCATCACAAAATCGGTGCTCTTTCTAAATTTCACGCCAACATTGTCGAAGTGCTATAAATATTGTAAAATAACAATATCACAATACCACGAGAAGAGGCCCAAACCATCACTAATTTATATTTATCATATTCACCATTTTCTGCAAAAAAAAATAAAAATGTCTAAGTAAATTACATCAAAATATCGTTCCTACGAAGTTGTTTGTATTCGGCTAATTATTATGTTAAATGTTTTCTGAAGAGTACTTTAGAAAAAGCGGATGATTAAACACTTCGAGAAGTATTACTGTCGAAAACAAACACTAAAATCAAAATAAATTTTCGGGAAAACCAATTCGCTCATCGTAAACAGCAACACGTAAAGATCAGCTGATTTCGATAATTGTATGAGTTCCAGCAAAAAATCTTACCCAGGAATTTTTAATGTCTGACAGAACCTTTAAAAGGCGTTGGTTGACGGCCATTTTAGTTGTAATATAATGCTACAGACTGAACAACTGACGCCGTAGAACTGACTATGAACTGTGAATTGACACTACATGACGCAGGCACGCAGACTCGCAGGCGCACCAACAGTTACAATTATCATTTTAGGGTATGGTTAGTTTTAAATGTTTTCTTTCTTTCAATAAACTTTCTTTCTTTTAATAAATAAAAATTACCTTTGCTAAACGATTGTAATTAGTTATTGTATTGATTTATTTATTTTTTAAATTATTTGTAAATTAGCATATCAGTATATTGGTGTTTGTATAAAAAATTATTTTTTTATGTTTTAACACAGGAACAGATGAACTTCTTGCTTTTATTATAGATCGACTTGTATACACAGTGTGTACGATCTATCACTTAAAAGACCAATGTTTATAATTTATCAATAATTATATAGAAACAGGTATATGCAGTTAACTGTTAAACGTTTAAAAAAATTATAAGAGATTGCTTTATTTCGTTTATATTTACATGGGAGATATTCATAATATTAAAAAATAATGTAACCTGTATGACGCTTATGATTTGTATACAGTTTTCAAAAACATATCACATGAATTCAAAGTTTAATTCATCCAAGGAGTATATTTCATTTGTGAATATTCAGATTATAACATTTTTTACTCGTAAATATAGTAACCATAGTTGATTAATAATTCGGGGTGGAGGGTTGTGGTCTAAACAAACGGTCTAACGACACGATTTTAAAGATTAAAGTGTTAAAGATGCCGGCGAAAATTACCTGCTCACCAGAATTTCATTAAAAATAAATGTATAGAACGCTTTTGTTGATGAAAATTACTTCTGTTTCTGAATGTTTAAAGGCACACGTTTCTTTGTAAGATTGTGAAATATCAAAAAGAATGCATTTGTTGAAGATTCAAAATCAATTTTTGAGGAGCATTAAAAATACTAGCGAAAATTACCAATTTTTCTAATCTTCAAAAATAGACACATACGGTGTCTCTTTATGATGCTTTACCTCACTTAGTTCATGCCCCATTTAAAATTAGTTTGAACCATCGAAAAGAACAGATTTCAATGCATCAAACTCCCTTCTTAGGTTTCAAAATAGAATTTCAAAACGCATTAATAATGCTTGCGAAAATTATCTGATTTCCTAAATTTCTTTTAAGAATATGCATCTGTGTGAGATGCTGCAGCATACCTTATTTCATGTTAAGGCTAGAGAATCATTTTATGAAAAAAATGAGCTCAAATAGGCCTTTCTAACACAAATCATTTAAGAGATATTCATTTTTTATAGATGAATTTTATTGATAATAAAAGCTGGGCTCTTATCAATATTATCTAAACAATTTATTTATTTCAGTAGTAATGAGTAAACTTTTGCAGTTTCATATACGAAGGAGCAAGTTAATTATATTCTTTAATTTCATTAACATATGGATTACATTTGACGATTATTTTCTTAGGCATCCTTTACCAATCTACCTATCATCTCTACAACTGCTAAAACGGTAGCTACACCCCTGGATCGGCCAATATAACTCTTTCATTGTTGATAAATTGTTGTCAATGTCGGCCATTATACTTTTTCAATTGTTGACGCTGTCGGCCATTATGCTTTTTTAACCGTTGCTAAGGGCAACCTTTTGATTTTTTTTTTCGATTATGATACGAACTAGATACCTGTTTAAGGGAGGAGTCCAGGGTATCCAGACCATCCCCAAAATTAAGAAAGTAAAAATAATTGAAATACGTAAAAGTAAAAAAAAAATAGTTATAAAACACGTAAAACATTACATTAAATCAAATGTATTTAATAAATCAAAATTAAGTAGTTTGACTCCCGCTCCCCGTCAAAAATCCCTGGCCATGTCCTTGTCACGAATATTTAAATTTTTATACGTTTCATAAATGCACTTTGCGACACAAGATTTATTAAAACCTGTTAGAAAATGCCATATTTTTATTTAAAATAAAATTTCCAACTTTGTCAAAGAAGCATACAATAACATTAAGTTGTTAGTTCATTACAAAACAACAACACATTAAGACGTTATTAAAAGAAAATACATTTTATTGGAAAAAATGGACTTTAGATTACACAAAGTATTGTTACAACTTCGTCAGATACAAAATTAAATATTTTTGAATAATAACTGTTAGATATGCTAAATATTTTGTATAATACGATAAAAACTGAAATAAATTAAAGATAAGTAACTATTCCCAAAGGCTGCCAGTAAATTTGAATATTGCTCGATTTTGTAAAAACTCATGACAATTTTCAAGACCGTAGCTCCTTAATTTAAAGTTATAATTAAAATCTGATTAAACCAGCTAAAAGAGCAGACTTTGGTACATATAATGGCCTATTTGATTTTTCAGGATAAAATTTCTAACCATGCCAAAAAGCCGCGCGAAGATTTGAATTTTGTTCGATTTTGTAAAAACACATGACAATTTATTTTGTCCGTAGCTCCTTAATTTAAAGTTAGAATTAAAATATGATTAAACTAAAGCAAAGAGCTGACAAAAACAAGTGATTCCGCAGACCTGTAGTTCGTAACTTTAAAGTTCTAATTAGAAGTATGTTACGTGTCGTGCAAAATGTGCGATTATCGTTAGCCCATGGCATCAAATTTATTACTTCCAGTGACAGTGCTTAACTCTTGTGTCGCGAATTCGCGATTACTAAATATAAACATTTTGCAGAAAGGCGTCGCTTGTTTGTACGTAAGGTTTTGTTCTTTGTTAATTTAGAATGGGAATCAGAATTCAATCAACTTTCTTGAAGTCTAGACATACTTTACTATATAAGAATATTTTATTTTTCTATTAATAAAAGTTATATAGTTGGAACCATCATTGTTTAACTAATATGTGTTAAAACCATCGCGAACATGAGCACAGTAAATCAATGTGGGGACCTATGTCCCACTATTATAATTAGACATATTCATTTTTGTATTATAATTTGTACATAAAAATTCCTCGCTCTTGTATAAATTGTTTTGTATAAATTCTATGTATAAATTTTGTATAAAGTTACTAACACCCTTGAGCATGCCTTTTCTACAAACATGTTTTCTACTGTCTTGCCTTTTTTTAATTCTCAGAAACAGCTTTCTTTTCTTGTCTCATTCATACACAAACCAAAATTCCTATCCCTTATTACCAATCGCTTGCAACGGTCAATCATAAAAAGTACCGTTGTCGATCCCTACTAAAACTACCGCTTCTTGTTTCGCTACCCTCGGCATTCTTCCAAAAAAAAAAGAAAAACTTTCTATTTTTAAAATCAGCACTTCTTCACCGACCGCTACAGATAAAACTCCTTACAGCCATTTGCACATATTTTACCATTCATTATTAAATTCATTTCAATTCTTTCATCATTTTCACTACTAACCGTCTGTACATTAAATACCATCAATCAACCATCATCAAGTTTTATTTAAATAAATATAATATTAAATAATCACCCGCAACACCACATTAATATCGAAGTTTTAGGAGAATGAATGTGTTGTCATGTATGTGAGCATTTTTAAAACTTCATGGTAAAAGTTGGGCATCTGGCATGTATTAGATGACAGATACAGACCACACCGAATCAGTCGGAGAGGTGCCAGGGGAGCAACTTACGGGGGGGGAGCCACCTTGGACACATAAGACATTTATATTTTTGTAACCGTGTAACATATTTAGGATCGAGTATATAGAATACTTTTGTATGTTGATGGGGATGGTCGTCCTGATATCTTTGATATAATATCATTAAATAGTGACTGTCCTGAGTCTCGTGTTTTATTAAACTAAATAAAATATTTTTAAAAACCGATAAATCTCATATGTATGTGTAATATTAAATGGAAAAAAAAGTTTGATTTGAAGATAGGTTTTAAATTGAAACTACTTATAAGAACGAATTAAAAATGTTCGATAACATATAATAATAAAATTATGTATACTCGTTTCTAACAGTTCGGAACATTCAAAATTTTCCATAAAGAAATTCGTTCGATTTTATAATATTATTGTATTTGTGTATCATGTATCTCCGCTGTACCTTTATTTGACCTCGAGAATGTTGGCAGTTACAAAAATAGACCGAGATTTTTTGTGACCCTTAAAGCTGATACGATAAGCGATTTCTCTATATGAATTTACTGTTGTAAAACACGTGTGGGGACCTACGTCCCACTATTGTAAAAACATTTTTGTACATAAAAATTCTTAACGTTGTATAAATTGTCTTCTGTAAATATTTTGTATAAAATTACTAACACCCTTGAGCATGCCTTTTCTCAAACATGTTTTCTACTGTCTTGCCTTTTTTAATTCTGAGAAACAGCTTTCTTTTCTTGTCTATCTTTCATACACAATCCAAAATTCCTGTCCCTTGTCACCGATCGCTTGCAACGGTCAATCATAAAAAGTACCGTTGCCGATCCCTAATAAAACTACCGCTTCTTGTTTCGCTACCCTCGGCATGCTTCCAATAAATAACATTTACCGTTGAAGACTAACTTCCTATACTTTCAAATCAACACTTCTTCACCGACCGCTACAGATAATACTCGTCACAACCATTTGCTCATTTTTTACCACTCAATATTAAATTCATTTCTATTCTTTCATAATTTTCACTACTAACCGTCTGTAAATTAAACACCATCAATTAACCATCATTAAGTTTTATTTAAATAAATATAGTATTAAATAATCACCCGCAACACCACAAATTGGTGACCCCGACGTGATTGGTGACCCCGACGTGATTGGTGACCCCGTACAAATTGGTGACCTCGAATTAAAACGTGAGTGTTCGTGGAGTGATTTTGGACAACCACTTGTCCCACGCGTTACCTACAGAACATTTTACGTCGTTTTTGTTAAGTGCCCAAAATTTTACAGACTTAGTGTAATAGTTTAGTGACTTTTTTTTAGTGTTTAAAGACAAGTACTAAGTGAGTTATCCGGTTATGTGCAACAACGAAGAGACAATGTCGGTCGATCGTGTTGCTGTAAAAGTCCCACCATTTATGCCAGAAGATCCCGAATTATGGTTCGTCATGCTGGAAGGCAGCTTCGAAAGTGCCGGGATCACCCAGGACAGCACCAAATACAACCACACTCTTGGTGCCTTAGATCAAAAGTATGCGGTTGAAGTGCGCGATGTGTTAATTAAACCAAAGGGCGAACGGACATATGAACTCCTCAAATCGGAGTTAATTAAAAGAATGGGCTCATCCAGAGAGCAAAATACGCGACGATTGCTCGAAAATGAACCCCTAGGCGATAGAAAGCCTACACAGTTTCTGCGCCACCTCCGAAATCTGGCAGGGGACGGTTTCCCAGAGGAAATTCTACAAACACTCTGGCTCGGTCGTCTGCCAAAATATTTACAAGCGACACTTGCGGCCCATAAAGATCTGTCTTTGAACAAAAGGGCAGAGATAGCAGATTCGGTAGCGGAAGCCTACGGCCCGATGTACAATATTTCGGAAACATCGTGCAGTAAATGTGTTAGTGTGCCGTCGCCGTTAGACGCAAAGGTGGAAAGCCTAGAAAAAACAATAGCGGCATTGATTCAAAAAATCGCGACATTCGAGGTGAACCAAGTGTCGCGACCGTTCCATCATGGTGGTTCTCGTTCCCGGTCGCGTTCACGTCCGCGCTCGCGTTCGCGAAGTGCCCATCGCGACACTAATGTGTGCTGGTACCATTCCCAATTTGGTGCGAAGGCGCGAAAGTGCGTGAAACCGTGCCAATTCTTCTCCGATCCACCGGGAAACGACCAGGCCCCTCGTTAATGACGGCAGACGATACCGGCCCTACATCATCCCGCCGTCTTTTCATCACTGAGCGAACAACAAATACAAAGTTCCTCGTCGATACCGGTGCCGATCTGTGCGTTTTCCCGTGCTCTCACTTGCCTCAACCGCGCGCTAAGTCCACATATGAACTTTCCGCGGCGAATGGCACCATAATTACAACATACGGGACTACGACACTGGCACTTAACCTTGGACTGCGGCGGAATTTCACCTGGAGGTTTGTAGTAGCTGACGTTACCAACCCTATCATCGGTGCCGACTTTTTGGCACATTTTGGACTTCTGGTTGACATGAAAAACCAAAAACTGTTAGATCTCTCCACGCATCTCACTTCCCATGGTGAAGTGGTTGTAGGAGAAATCTGCAGTATCAAAACGATTTCCGGGTCAACACCCTTCCACAGTTTGCTACAAAGGGTCCCAGAAATCACACGTCCCGAAGGAGCACCAACGTCAGTGAACCATGCAACACGACATCATATCGTTACCACCCCAGGTCCACCATGCGCACAAAGGCCTCGACGACTTGCCCCAGATCGTCTCACCGCGGCTAAGAAAGAATTCGAAGCGCTGCTGCAGTTGGGCATCGCCCGACCATCCCAAAGTCCGTGGTCATCGCCGCTCCATTTAGTACCGAAGCAGGGTGATGAATGGAGACCCTGCGGCGATTACCGTGCTCTCAACGCCCGGACACTTCCCGATAGGTATCCAGTCCGCCACATTCAAGATTTCGCGCAGCATCTGCAAGGGAAAACCATATTTTCTACGCTAGATCTGGTGCGCGCGTTCAATCAAATTCCCGTGGCGGAGGAAGATATTCCGAAGACCGCCATAACAACTCCATTTGGCCTCTTCGAATTCCCTTTTATGACTTTTGGTTTACGGAATGCTGCCCAAACATTCCAAAGGTTTATGGATGAAGTACTTCAAGGTCTTGACTTCTGCTACGTTTACATTGACGACATTTTAGTAGCGTCAGCGTCGCCAGAAGAACACATTCACCACCTCGAGACCGTTTTCCAACGATTGAAGAAGTACGGCGTCGTCATTAACCCTTTGAAATGTGTTTTAGGTCAGCCAAAAGTTAAGTTTCTCGGATACCTAGTGTCAGGCGCTGGTACTTCTCCGCTCCCAGAGAAAGTAGAGGTCATCCGATCTTATCCTCGTCCAGATACCGTGAAGAAGTTGCGACAGTTCTTGGGAATGCTGAATTTCTTCAGGCGATTCCTTCCTAAGGCTGCAGAAATCCAAGCTCCCCTAAACGACCTTCTTCAGGGAAATGCAAAAGGGAAAATGCCCGTAAACTGGACTCCAGAAGCCATTCAAGCTTTCCAATCGAGCAAGGAAAGTTTAGCCCAAGCGACGTTGCTTGTCCATCCCCGATCTGATGCACCCCTCGCCATTTTCACAGATGCTTCAGACTTCGCCATTGGAGCCGCCCTCAAACAGATGGTGAACAATCAATGGCAGCCCCTGGACTTCTTTTCGAAGAAGTTAAGTCCAACCGAAGCCAAGTACGCAGCATACGACCGAGAACTGCTGGCTATTTACCAAGCAGTAAAACACTTCAGGCATATGGTTGAAGGTCGATCGTTTACAATATTTACTGATCATAAACCCATCACCTACGCCTTCTTGAAGAAAAGTCAGCAATGCTCTCCACGTCAGTTTCGCTACTTGGACTTCATTAGTCAATTTTCAACCGACATCAAACACATTTCTGGTGAAGACAATGTCGTAGCAGATGCATTATCGCGGATCGAAGAGACTACAGCACCTCTTCTTGATTACAACGCGCTAGCCACAGCCCAGCAACAGGATGATGAACTTCAGCAATACCTGAACAAGTCTTCAGGGTTGCAATTGAAGCTGGTTAAACTGCCAAACATCCCAATGGCTATCTTCTGCGACTTTTCTACTGCAAATGCCCGCCCATTTATTACGAAGAACCTTCGTAAGCGAGCGTTCGATGTAGTTCATCGTTTGTCACATCCTGGTAGCAACGCTACAGTCAAGCTCGTGACACAACGATTTGTCTGGCCCTCCATTAAGAGCGACTGCAGGAAATGGTCCCGCAACTGCTTAGAATGCCAACGTTCTAAGATTTCCCGCCATGTGTCAGCTCCCGTAGGCAACTTCAAGCTTCCTTCATCACGATTCGAACATGTCCATATGGATATTATCATCATGCCGTCGTCTGAAGGAATGCGTTACTGCCTTACCATGGTAGACCGCTTTTCCCGCTGGCCAGAAGTCACACCCATGGAAAACCAGGAAGCGCCCACGGTGGCGCGAACATTCTACAGCACCTGGATTTCCCGATTCGGCGTTCCCAAACGAATAACCACCGACCAAGGTAGACAGTTTGAGTCGAACCTTTTCAAACACTTAAATCGTTTGCTAGGTACGACTCATCTGCGAACTACAGCATACCATCCATCTTCAAATGGTATGGTTGAAAGGTTCCATCGCCAGCTGAAAGCGTCAATTATGTGCCATCAACACATTCGGTGGACAGAAATACTACCAACAGTCCTGTTGGGTATTCGCTCAGCCTGGAAAAATGACCTTCAAGCCACATCGGCGGAAATGTTGTATGGTCAACCACTTCGCCTGCCAGGAGAGTTCCTCGACCCCACAATTGCAGATCCCAATAGCGAAAGTCTTCCAGAATTTGCAAAAGAATTGCGAAACCACCAAAGAAATTTGGCACCGACGCAGACCCTTCGTCATGGTCAAAAGAAGATTTTTGTTTTCAAGGACTTGGCTACAACAAGTCAAGTATTTGTTCGTCACGACAGCCCCAAGAACATCTTGCAACAACCCTACGACGGACCCTATAGTGTAGTGCGTAGGTCGGACAAAACGTTCACATTAAATATTAACGGACGCGAAGTGACAGTTTCTATAGACCGATTAAAACCCGCGTACGTGATGACTGATCTCGTAGAAAGCACCCCATCAGTACCTGAAGAGCCCTATCAGATCAACCCCGAGGCGACAATCAACAACAACAGAATAACTGACCAACCTCAACAACTGGTTGTTAAAACTAGGTCAGGAAGAAGGGTTCACTTCCCCGACAGGTTGCAAGCAGGTTTTGCATAACAAAACCACTAGCAGGGGGGTACTGTGGGGACCTACGTCCCACTATTGTAAAAACATTTTTGTACATAAAAATTCTTAACGTTGTATAAATTGTCTTCTGTAAATATTTTGTATAAAATTACTAACACCCTTGGGCATGCCTTTTCTCAAACATGTTTTCTACTGTCTTGCCTTTTTTAATTCTGAGAAACAGCTTTCTTTTCTTGTCTATCTTTCATACACAATCCAAAATTCCTGTCCCTTGTCACCGATCGCTTGCAACGGTCAATCATAAAAAGTACCGTTGCCGATCCCTAATAAAACTACCGCTTCTTGTTTCGCTACCCTCGGCATGCTTCCAATAAATAACATTTACCGTTGAAGACTAACTTCCTATACTTTCAAATCAACACTTCTTCACCGACCGCTACAGATAATACTCGTCACAACCATTTGCTCATTTTTTACCACTCAATATTAAATTCATTTCTATTCTTTCATAATTTTCACTACTAACCGTCTGTAAATTAAACACCATCAATTAACCATCATTAAGTTTTATTTAAATAAATATAGTATTAAATAATCACCCGCAACACCACACACGAAACCATTTCTACTTTAAATAAATTTAAGAAATACGTATAAATTAAGTTATTCTAAAAACCATTTTGCATTTACATTTTTACTTAGATTTTTGTGCAAGTGGTATACTAAAAAAGGATTTTGAAAGATTATTTTAATGAATAATTAACTAAACTTTTGCAATTAAAAAATTTAAATGCAAGCGTTTTATTTTCAGAGACAATTTTGTACGTGTTTTGTTTTAGTAAATATCCAAAATGATCAAAACAACGCTTTACAGCAGTGATTCTCAACCTTTTTTTTGTTGCGGCACATATTTAACGATTTCAAAATTTGGCGGCACACTCTTGAAATGTTGCCAACATGATATAATTTAATAATATTAACATTATTATATATTTGCAAAATTTGGCGGCACACTTTTGAAATTTGGCGGCACACAAAAGTGCCGCGGCACAGTGGTTGAGGATCACTGCTTTACAGCGTGATTTATGCACACTTGTATGCAACTTTTTATTATTTTACTGACCACGAATAGTAGGATTATATTTTATTTGTTACGATGTTTATAGCAATTGTTGTAAGAATAGCAGTATGCTTGTGACGGGTGTGCAACGCTGAAAGGTTCCAGACTAAACAATAAACAACAGGTTCGATAAATAATGATAATGTTAATTAAAATAGGCTCATATGTAGAGCAAGAAGTTCAATTTAAGTTTAACCATAGGTATTAAAAGTCGTAGTCAAGTTTCAGTCGTATTGTAGCCCATATTTTCTGTTTATTAAAATCATTAAAGTTATACTGTTTATTACTTTGTTATACGGTTATTCTACACTGTTTTAAGTCATCAGCCAGCAGCAATAACAACAACAACAACAATAATAATAATTTTTTGAAAGACTTACTACTTCAGGTTCATCTTTGTTAAGTTGCTGTTGTGTAAGACGAATCCCGGCACTCTGTGATACTGCCTCTAATGCTTCGATATACTCGGCCATTCTCCAGCTCGCGTTTCCTTCTTCGAATGAACCTAGATAACGTAAAATATAGTTTATTGCATTTTATTAAAAAAAAAACTATTTTTTATACTGTTTATTATAATTTTCATTAAAATTACCAACTATATGTTAAATTTAACTTTTTTCAAACTTCAACCGATAGTATAGAAATTACACACAGGGACATTTGCCATGTACCGTTATAATATAAGTATATCTTTTCCTTATTCTTCTAATACTTCTAAGAAATGCCGACAATCATTCTCTTCTGTTAGCAATACTATTTTACTTTTACAGTTTCTTTTAGAATATTCCTTCTTTGTCATTTTAACAACCACCGACATTATCTTCGACTAACAATAACCTTCTATAAAACTTCCCTCGTTTCCGCATTTTTACATGTAATTTACTTTTTCAACGTACACTTCAATTAGTTTTATCAGACCAAAGAGTGCCCTTGCCAGAAGCTAAAGTGTTTGAAGGAAGGGACACCCTTCAACCCCGCCAAACAACTGGCAATCACCTACGACCTTCCGGACGACTACATCGATATATATAAACAATACACAAAAAAAGGAATATATTTAATAACGAAGATCCAATATAGAAGATCTAATACTTAATGACACAATGATAAGAAATAGATTTAAGACCATTTTTGCTGGCAGTATGATTAAATTAAAATTAAAAGTTCAATTAATTTTTTTCTAAGTTGTGTTCCTAAAACTTTTAATGCAAATAAATTTTAGACTTCTAAAATAAAACGCATCCTACACAAATTGAACTGCGCAATTCAGCGTTACATCTTAAGTACTTAATGAATAAATAAAACAACGAAACTAGTTTTAGGCCAATGGAATGGCAGAACGAAAGAGGGAAGGTTAAGATTTTCGCTAGGCAGCAATTTTTTTTTTTTAAAGATATATAGAAGATGTGTGGTGAGTAGAAAATTCGATTTTCACGATCACAAAGCCACCGCCGCCCCATTTATTCATCTTGAAGAAAGGGTGTTTCTAACTGGGTTTTTAAAAATATCTCCGTTACTCTAAGCTCTAAAACAATACAAACATTTTTTGGAGTTAATTAAATAACTTCGCTTTTGTTAATACATTTTTACGTAGCGCCAACAATAAGTCTTATAAGAATGAGAGTTATACATTATTTGAGTGTATTGTTACGATCCCCCCTATATATTTCGTTGTTGGTTTGTTTTTCCATTTTGTGAATTTCGTTAATGTTGTCAGCGACGATCGTTTCGCCTCTCGGCATTATCAAGCTGTGTCGTCGACAACATTAACGAAATTCACAAAATGGAAAAACAAACCAACAACGAAATTGCCCAAGTGAATTTGGAGAAAACAAACATCCAAATATATATATATATATATATATATATATATATATGTATATATGTATATATGCTACATTATAATGATACCCACTGTATATGTACTTGTATTTCATCGTAACACTTATTGATAAGTTCTACATCATCTAACCTTAATGTACCATTTACTGCTTATCAACCTCTCTTCATCTAACTTTAATTAACCGTTTAGTACTTATCATAAGTCTAGCATCATCGATCTTTTTTAATGGACCATTTTAGTACTTTTGCTTGAATTCATTTTAATAGCTGATGTCAAGTAATTAATAATATGTAAGAAGGAATTAGATATTCATATACCTAAAAGACGTTTTTGCCAAAACGTTCAGTCAGAGAAACTATAGTAAACTGTAACAAGATTGTAACAGATTGTAATCAACATCCAACCAACAGTCTCACTCGACATCTATGTAATGAGGCCTGATTATTGTTACTATTATATATTTTGTGCAAGAAATGTACTTAGTGTTGAGAAGTTCTGCGATTTGGATTATTATTTATCAATGCTGCTATCAAGCGGGGTTGCAACAGTATCTTACATTAATAACGATAAGAAAAAATGTAACTTTACTTAAATAAGCAACATTTAATGTACGTAATTAAAGTCTCAAAAGAAACTGTCCAATAAATTAAAAACTCCATATTTACACAAATTAACTCGATTTTAAAATATTCTATTTTAACTTCATTTAACCTTCAGACGTGGTATTGATGGAGATATATCATGATCGAATGTGTTCTTGAACAAAAACAGACGCGATAAGAAATATTTCTCTGTAGGAATATTAGCGTTGTTTAATGCGAGGTAAATTTAACGTAAAAATTAAGAAATAAGTTCAGTTATGTAAAATATAAAATTTGTTGTTTTTAAAAATATTTTACATTTACATATGTAGAATTAGGACGCTCTTTTCTTTTCTATTAGTCAATTTAGCATCGTATCTTAAAATATTCTCCTAAAATTTCAGCTTTGTAGATCACACCTGTGAACGACTAAAATGGAAACATGGAAAAAATGACTTTTTCACTCAAACGTTACTGTATGATTTTAACACATCACATAATTTTCCTACATACATTGCTAACCATAAATATAAGCGATTTATTGTGTCTGTTAAATTGTTTATATACTACTGAAAATTATTATATGAATTTTGAAAAGTTTTACCTTTTTCATTTGCTTGAACAGCGGAGCAATGGAATTTCACATTTACCACAACACAGACACTCTGCGCTTACTATTATTTACACATTCATTATTAGCACTACGTATTAATATCTAGACGTTATTAAGTTTTGCTTTTGGTACCTTTAGTTCGTCAAACTTCGTTCATTCTCGATCGACTCGATTGGTTGTAGTTTAATTTTAGTTACATTAAGTTATGCAACCCATTTTAGAGACAATTACATGCTGTTATACAAGAACTAGTATGGGAGTTCTTCCTTACTTTTGTTTTGATATTGGAACTTAATAAAATGTTTAAAAAGTACTCGATTGTTCTTGAAAATCGTTATTTGCATGATGAAAGCAAAGGCGTAGCTGTAGATATTGAAAACATTTATGTTAGTATGCCTCAATTTTGAAGACAACAGATAACACTAATCAGACAGTTTGTATCCATTGAAGGATAGTAACCAACATCCTTAATACAAAAACAAAGGGCAATAACTTACTCTTCAATATACAGCAACCCCAATAGTAATAGAAAATAAAATTATTATTCAATGAATTTAGTATAGCCAAAAATAAAATACTAACATTCTGTAAGAAATATAGATTTATATACTGCGGTGGTAAACAATAATAATTTAAGTTGTATGTTTGTAAAGAATAAACGAAAATAAAAACAAAAAAGAACGGAGTTTATTAGATAAATTGTAAAAATTGTGACGCATATATACTGGTCAGAGTGGTCGAGCCTTTAATGTTATCTGTACCTAATCGAACGCAGATTAGAAATAGATGCCTATAAAAAAAATTTTTGAGGTAAAACGGAAGAGAAGGAAATTCATATAAAATTTTATAAGTGTTTAATTATTAGTGTTAAATATGGATTTTCATCAAGTAAAGGTCGAAACAATTCAAAATTGAACTTACTTCTAATACAGATTAAGTAAGCCCGTGAATTGCGCTTGCATAATTTTAAGTGTAATCAATTAGGGCGAATATAAGTAGTAACTAACTTTGCATGCTGCATAACATACATTCCTGCATATTTATCTAATTGTAGCATCAGATAGTAGCAAAGATTGAATTACTTGTTTACATGTAATTCCTAAAAATTTAACTACATTTATCTTAATCCCTTTCCTTCAAGAGAATGCAAGTTTGACAAACCTTTATCCATTGGTGATTGCAATAGGTCCCTGACTTTAGGCAGCTCTTCCTTTGTACAGATAAGTATACTTTCGCCAACTTCCCCGAAACCCTTCCAGCACGGTCAACCATTTGCTTATAACGAGATAGATTTATAAACTCTCCACCAATACATGGTTGTCTCAAAATCACCTACAATGAAACGTTTTCACTAACATTTTGAATTTGAAATAAGGGAAAGTAATTGAAAATAAAATATTAATATTAAAAAATAATAATTTACTCGTTTTGTTGGTAAATTTACACCTGCAGCTAAAGTAGAAGTGCAACAAATAACAGAAAAACACCTTCTCTAAAAGCATCTTCTAGAAGTCTTCGTTCTTCTGATAACAGTACAGAGTGATGATATGCAATTCCAAACTTAACACTAACATTGAGAATTTCACATATATTATCGTTTCCTTCCTTCTTTAAAGCTGCTATAAGATCGACTTTCTCCTTTTTTTATATTCTCTTAGGATTCTTTCAAAAATTATACTTATAGTAAACCATATATTAATTAAATTTAGACTTACGGGAAAACCACTTTGCATAGTAGATGAGCCACGTTTTGGCAGTTTCTCTTTAATGAACAGAAAATCAGGCAAGAATCGCGTGGCACTACTTCCATAACAAGACCTCCAAGTCTATCAGAATCAATATTCTTTAGCACTGCAGAATACTTAGAAAGGATTTTTTTAAAGAATTCATTTTTTAAATTAAAAAAACGGCTTACAGAAAAATCTACTCTTCTCACGACTTGAAGTATTTCATTATATGATTTATCCCAGTGAATTTTGGCAATTTTATCACCAACTTTAACGTATTCAATGAGCTCTATTGGTCGAAAATGTGTTTTATATACATCGGCTTTCAAAAATGTGCAAATATCAGATAAATTTCCAATAGTTGCGCCTATTCCAACAATTTAAATTGGTTCTGAAACCAACAAGAAAACACCTAAATTATATTTTTTATCTCTATTGTGGTGAAGTGCAGCTAATTTGTTTTTAGTAAAGGATAATGGACATGTTTGACTAGGTTCTGGACCACGGGCGAACAACACGTTTGCTTTCAGCTACAAACTTTATAACGACGATCCCCTTGAAAACTAGTTGTTTAAGAATTAGACTTCTGGAAATTTCAGAGTACTTCTGGGACTTAACTGTTCTTTGCACTCGCAGTACCTCCTCATGGCAACGAGTACGACGCCATCAGGACATATAAGAAAAAGAGAAAACAATAATTCTTCCAGTTCGGAGTTTATCCTAGAAAACATGCGAGCAGTGAAGTACAGACTGAGAAAAGTGATCCTGCAATGAGGGACGACAGTTTGCTATGGATGACATTTTATTCGCTCTTGGCCTAGAACACCCAACCTCCCTTACCTGTATATTTCATTTCATTCATGTATATAATTTTAGTCAGAAACGTTTGGAGAGTAGGTCCTCGTCCTGGTTCCCCAATTAAATGAAGTTCGTCAACAACTATGAGTCCAATTTCATCTAAACGTCTCATTTCTATTATATATATATATAAGCTGTTAATCAATCCTAAAGCCTTTTCCGTGGTGGCAATATAATTAAACAATGCTATTACTTTTGTTTTAAATTCAGACGAATTAATTTAAGACATGGCAGTGATTTATAAAATTTTATTTTGTACAAACTGGTTGTTTGTGGAAAAATCAAAAACACAACACGGGATTAGCGACACATTGCATAAACAATAACCATTTTATCAATTCGGACATCATCAAAATTTTACATAATAAAAAAAAAGAAAAAATTGGACTTTTAAATTAAGAAAGCAATAAAGATGAACGAGAAAATAGCAAATGACCAAAAAAATTTTTTCAATACGCCTTTATTATTAAATTTTGAAATTATACCCACAGAATACCGACAGTAAAAATATATATAGATGATAAGAATGACCTGAAATTTATCCACCGGTCGAGTTCGTTCCGTCGTCTCGACAATACATACCTGTTAGCTAGCTAGCGCAAATCCCGCAGCCAAGCCGTACGCACCCGACAGAAGCCCACAGATTCTACGATTTCTTCGCAGTCGACCCACCGCTAGATTCGACGTTTTCTCGCACTTGTTACTTGCTACAGGTTCAAGGCAAAATTACCGTTTTCACGTGCTTTTCAGCGCGTAATCTTGAATGCTATAGTAGTTTTCAATGCCAACAACCAACGCACCAGCACTAAACCAGGTGGTTTAGATTGGTTCATCTTCAAGGTCATCATCATTGTCAAGCCGCTCTAGGTAAGTTATTAACCAACAGTCTTGGGGACCTAGTACGCAAAGTTCCCTCGTACTTCATCGCTCCCAAACTCCACCACTCCCCATTACTAACAACCGATCACATCAGAGGTGGGCCACCGTCTTTCGCACGCCCTCTCCCTAAACGCTCCCGTCCCTTCCCTTCACCCAACTCTGCCCTCTCCTCAATCCACTTCCCAATAACAACCTCTCCACATCTACCCCGGGAGGGTTTTTAGTCAGTAAGAATCTGACACTACACCTCTTCAGGGGGTGCCTATGTATGGTTTTTCCAACTCCAGTTAAATCTAAAAAAAAGACCTGAAAGTTAGTAAATCTGTTACTTTTGAGAAAGACATTGTTATGTCGAAACAATATTGTAGAGTTTACAATAAAATATTTTGAAACATGTAAAAGTGATTTTAATTTCTTCGATTATTAAAATAATGTTTCACAAGGATACGACCTGTTCAACAATTGATTATATACTTCACAAATTTGTTTAACGTATATACGGATAACATGTATTGCCAGGTATGTCCGAATGCCAATGTTAGGTGAAACATATTACATGCTGTTTTTACCGTGGTATTTTTTTTTAACTAATATCTAACGGTTGTAGTGATGGACCACATTAATTTTATTGTTTTTCTCGAAGGACCCTGGAATTGAAACCGTGTAAATTTCATAAAAACAAAAATAAACGTAGATATCGTTAAAACAATGAGGAACCTTTACGATTTTTTTTAGGGTAGTTATTAGGTTAGGGGTCTGAAATTTTGTGGGGAATACTTATTTTTCATGATAAATATAGTGGTATTTTTTTTGTTGCAAAACGGCGTGGGGCATTTTTCACTATTTTATCCGGCTGGACCCTTTGTATTGGAATATTTACTCAGCGAGTTTAAAGTGGAAGTGTTGGTTCAATAGGTTGTAAATATTTCAATAAAATTTTGGGTGTGCCAGAGGGGCGAATACTGAAAACAACATTCCATACAATAATAAATTCGTGAAACTATAATAAATATGTACAATTGAATCTGAAGAAAGATAAAAACGTTTACCTACATTTATGATGGTATCCGATCAGGTTATCCTTAAAATATACAACAGAGAATATGAAAATATTTTTAAAACTAGACAAATAACTTTAGGTAGTACTATAACAGAAATAAAATAAAAATACAAAAATAAGTCTTTGATACCGAACACATGTTACGCATTAAATAAATTTGTAAAATTGTTTTTTTTTACCAAAAACTATCGAAGATTGTTAGTTTGGTAAAATTGCAAAAATATTTTCTGTTAATAGGTACTAAGTCAATGCAGCAAAAATAAATATTGTTGTAAAAGCGTCAAGGAAATTTTAACAGTGTATGTTGCAGTCAAAAGAAACGTTATAGAAAAGAAAAACTTAACACAGAAATATTTTTATTTCTAAAATGATTCCTACTTACTAGACAACTCTCATTACGTAAAACTTGCAAAACAGAATTTAATTATAAAATACCTTTTCTCTTATGCAACCCATATCACGTAGTACTACAGCGCTATTTCTGGACTGGTGTATCAACTATTTCACAATTGACATAGTGAACACCTGATAGTGTGCCGAGTACTGCTGATACTTCTAATTTTCTATGATTGTTCCAGGTGTTTGCTGCTGTTTTCTTATTATTCTTACTGTTGTGAATCAGTTCAGATGAGATTAGAATCATTCTAATGTCATGTTATCATAGGATAAGATAAAATATTTTCTAAGCAATGAAAATTTCCTAATTATTTTTATGCTCGTTTGCCTCAATTTTTGTTAATAACTGTCTATAAAACGAAAATTAATTTTTTACAAATTTTTAATGTGAATTAATTATGGGCAATAAAAGTAAATACATAAATAAAGAGGAGTGAAGAGGACATGTGTAAAACTGTATCAAATAGTCAACATTAATGTGAGATAATTGCATCATGCGATTGTAACAAGAGCGATTTATATAAAAAAAAATCTTATCTGTTCGAGTACCGAACGTACACTTGGCATAAAAATGGTTTGAAATTAGAAAACGAATTAAGTACGCCGGAATTTTAACTTCGATTTTGAAATGAGTGCAATATTAAGGCAAGTAGCTTCATTAGGATGGAATCGTTTATTAGTTTTCTTTTTGGCTGTCTGGATAGTGATTCTTGTATTTGTGTTCTTGCCTTTTTTGAATTCTCAGTCCCAGTCAGTAACTGATACTGGTACAGCAGACAGGTTAAAAAGGGCCATATCTGATTTAGAAATCCTAAGAAAGCAAAACTTGGAGCTTCACAATATTATTAAGGACATTAATCTGGGGTAAGCAAAGGCAAAGTAAATTGTATTTAGAGGCTTATCAAATATTTTATAGAGATTTACAGTCTAATCAAAAACAGTCTTTGGAAAAATTTAGAGAACGTTTGATTAAAACAGAAGACCAATTAGTAGATCCTGAAAAAGGATATGTTATAGAGAAGGATGATCCTAATTCTCAATATGAAATAACTCGTAGGAGGGTTGAAAATGGTATTAGAGAATGGTGGTATTTTAGTAATTTTGAACTAAACAAACTAAAAAACCACATAAATAATGTTGCTCCAGATTTGTCAAATTCAGTTAATAAAATTTTGACTCTGGGACTTGAACATAAATGGTGTGTAAGAAAACTAAACCTTATTGGTTGATGGAAGTAAATTCTCATTATTTTAGGTCTCTCTTGCATGACATTGATTTTTTATCGGAAGCTGATGGTTATGCAAAATGGAGAGAAAGAGAAGCAGAAAATTTAAGTAATATTGTGCAGGAAAGACTTAAGTATTTGCAAAATCCTACTGACTGTGCAAATGCCAGAAAACTCATTTGCAATATTAATAAGGTATAATTATTATTGTGATTTTTAAGAATTATTAATAGCACTAATTTATGTGCAAATTTATTAGGGATGTGGATATGGGTGTGAATTACATCATGTGGTCTACTGTTTTATGGTTGCTTATGGTACTCAAAGAACCCTTATTTTAAAGTCGAAGGGTTGGAGATACAATAAAGCAGGCTGGGAAACAATATTTAAGCCTGTGAGTGATACATGCTTAGACCCAAGTGGAAAATCAGTTAAAGAATGGTCTGGTGAGTTTATGAATACATTTTTTGAAACAATGTGTCTGTTTTCTGTTACAATCAAGTTGGATACAAGATGTTAAAGTCTCATCTATTGAATAACTTTATTCTGTTAATAGAAGATAGACATTTATGAAGTAAATAATGTATTTTGACATTTCATGTGTATAAATTAGAAATCATTTATTCATTTTAGCACATCCTGATTCTCAGGTTATCAGTTTACCCATAGTTGATTATGTGAAACCTAAACCCCAGTTTATTCCTCCAGCAGTTCCTAAAGATTTAGCTCTTAGATTAGCTAGACTTCATGGTGATCCACAAGTTTGGTGGGTAGGTCAATTTTTAAAATATCTTCTTAGACCTCAAGAAGCTACTGAAAGACTGTTAAATGATGCTACGAAAAGCATGAGTTTTGTTAAACCAATTGTTGGGTAAATAAAGGAATCACTGTACATTATAGCACACT
Source organism: Agrilus biguttatus (assembly GCA_963921985.1). Lineage (NCBI taxonomy): Eukaryota > Metazoa > Arthropoda > Insecta > Coleoptera > Buprestidae > Agrilus > Agrilus biguttatus. Next base: position 11,658,303 of record OY998119.1, on the reverse strand, counting down.
AATGTGATTGGTTTTACAGAGTCCATGTTAGAAGAACTGATAAAATAGGAACAGAAGCCTCATTTCATAGCATAGAAGAGTACATGACAGCAGTTGATGATTATTATGACGTACTGGCAATGAAAGAGAAAGATGTTGTTAGAAGAGTTTATATTGCATCAGATGATCCTAAAGTAATTGCAGAAGCTAGAAAAAAATATCCAAATTATCAAATTTTAGGGGACCCTCAAGTTTCTAGTTCTGCTGCTGTTGAAACTCGTTATACTGAGAATTCACTAAAAGGAATAATATTAGACATACACTTTTTATCGCAGTGTGACTACCTAGTTTGCACGTTTTCTTCACAGGTAAGGTTTAAAATAATTATATCAAACATAACAGAAATAAATAAATGAAACTTTCATTTAATAATTTAATCGATCCCTACTAGAGAGTTTCACAAAAATTGCACTTTAAGTAGTTTAAATTTTATTAAAACAATTAAATACGTCTTTTTTTGACTAGAGTACTTGAAACAGAAATAGATTTCTAACGATAACTACCAAAATTGAAATTTACAATTATGTTAGCTAAGATTGTCCAAAGTAAATTAAAGCCACAAAACTAATACAAGTGGAACAACCCAAACTTAAAAAGTTCCGTTCCTATCGTTCTAGGTAAAATAATCTGAAAATTTTTATTGATTTGATTGTAGCTTCAGTAATTTTTACATAATGTATTTAGGTATGTCGTTTGGCTTATGAAATAATGCAAAATAATTATCCTGATGCTTCGGCTCGTTTTCGTTCCTTGGATGATATTTATTATTATGGAGGTCAAAATCCTCATTACTATGTCGCAGTACTACCCCACAAAGCCGCAGGCATCAACGAGATCGACTTGAAGGTAGGGGATATGGTGGGTGTAGCAGGAAATCACTGGGACGGTTACAGTAAAGGTCGTAACATGCGTACGAACCAATTAGGTTTGTTTCCAAGCTTTAAAATTAAAAATACTGTAGAGTCAGTTGCCTTTCCAACTTATTCCGAAATAAATGAAAAGCGCGACAGTTAGCAATTTTTTTGGACTTTAAATTCGATTTGTTGTTAATTAATGACCCACAAAAACCGACCTTGTATTTATAGATAATTACAAAATATTATTTTAACTTTATGTTATTTATAGAACAATGCAATGATCAAATTCCCTTGAAAGTTTTATTGACTTTGTTATTTTATTTAAATTATACGATAACATGTACAGAACATTAATACTTTATTGTTTATATTGGAGTTACGGCTTATTCAATGAAAAATTTACGAATTTTTATTTGTATAAGTACTATTGTAATAAGACAGGATTGTTGTATAGTATCCTTTTTAAGCCTTATTTATTAAAACATATCATTACACAGTAAGAAAGTGTCACTAATCTATGACTTTGTTAAAAGTAATTATTGTTTATGCTGTTGTGATCAGTAATATTTTATCATTTTTACATGTTATATTACATTACTAATATGGATGTAAATATGTAACTTTAACTTTGTGCAATATGTTGATCAATTGGTTTTTAGTTTTTTTTTATATAGTGCTAATAAATTGTATAAAGCTAATGTATTCTCCTCTAATATAATAATAAAGTTTTATAATATTTTAACATATCTTTAACTTATCCTTTCATACATTTACTGTTGTTAATATGTTTTTTTTATATGTTTCACTACTAAATAAAATGGTATTTAAGAAAATTTTCTAAGATTGGTTTTGTTTTTCAAAAACAAAATAAATTGAGAAATACAATTTGTAGGTAAATAAATGGATTTTTTATACCGTTTAGCCAGATACAAAAAACAAATTAACAAGGTAAAAGAGTATTTAACTGTTATGAAATTTTGATCGCTAGCCTAAGTATGGACGTCATATGTAATGAATGGACGGCCATTACTCACAAAAAAATGAAAGTCGTTCTGTAGGAAAGTTAATCGTAAAAAGCCAATATTTTCTTATGAAAACCACCAAATGTTGATATTCTATTTTTGTTAGAAAAATTCCTGATTAGGATATTTTGAATTTATACAATAGAAGATGCAGGTCTTTTGTAGTTAGTGGAAAAACTTTTATTGTAATGCACGATTGCTTAAATTTATTTTAACTGTAAACTTTACGTTAACTGCATTATTAAAAATATATATATATATTACACGTTGTGTTGTGTGAATAGGAGATTTAGCTCTTGGAACGTATTGAGATGGGACTTCATAGATTAGAATAACTTTCTAAATACTTGGTTTTTTAATTTTGGTAAATAATGAAAAATGTATTAAAGGTACTTACCAAATACATGAATCCTCTTTTTAAATTGGATAACTCGTATCTGTTCAATTAAAAAGAAGTAAAATTCTAATGCAATATTGCAGTGGTGATTTACATACTTTGTATAATATACGTATATTTAGACTCTTATTTACATTAAAACTTTAACAACTGGTTCAAGACACGTTAAAATTATGAATTCTTTTCGTCCTTGACAAGTAACTATACCAATAGAATAAATTAATTGTTAGAAATAGCAGTGGAAAGACGACCCTGGACGCCCTGTCTATTTTCGAAACGGAATTAAATCGTGGTGCACGTTTCCTTTTTCTCCGCGACTTCCGCTGTCTCTGAATGGTATTGGTATTTTGCCCTGCTGGGTTACTACAGATATTTACACCGGGATTTGATGAAAATAACGGTTTGTTATTTGTTTTTTCGTCCTGAGGGCAGTTGATGCAGGGCAAGTGATTCCAGGACGACCGTGACGATTTCCTTGAGGAAGGGGTTGTCAAAGGTATGGTACAAGCCGACAATGTGATCACTTCGACTGTTCTGGATTGTTCGCCTTTGGCGTTTTCCAGGAAACGAGGTCTTCGGCTACTGCCGTTTATACTACTTTTTCTACCTTCCGAAAAGGAACTTCGATCCTGTAATAAAATTTTATTAAGAAAAATATGAGTTGACTACTTATAATAAGTATATTTTCAGTTAAATTTTTACTTTACGGGAATATTTGGTTGAAAAAATACCGAAATTAGTTGTAGATTTTGCGCATGTAGAAATCGTAACCGAAATTGCTTAAATAAACTTCTAAGCAAATGAAGCAAAAATCCTTACGGTTAGTGTAATATTCACAATTCCTTTAGGATTAATTGTACATGTAAGTGGAGGGTGGTGTAATACCGCGCAGTGAGGCATTAACGCGCATTTAAGAACAAGTGTCAGAGCATGAAAGATGGAATATCGCGACCCATTCGTTATTTACAGTAGATAATACAACTGTACTACAAAGATTGTTAGTCTGCTGGGACTGTTTAGTAACACGTGTGTGTACGTTCGCTAGCGTTTATTATAATTTTGAATCGTCAGGAAATAAACAAGGGAAGGGGAAATTTTTAAAGACTCAAAATTTCTCATGTAGATAGATTTTCGTGCATTTCTTAGTCATCTTTTACGACACCTTATTGTTAATTTATCTGATAAACAACGGCATTGTGTTTAGAAAACAAAATAAAAATTGATCTGAGGTATTATCGTGTAAAACCGCGTGGTATTACCCCATAGGGATTTTAATTATAAGATATCCTTTTCATTTCAGATGGCCAGAAATTACAAAACAAAGACCATTAGACGTAGTTGGATGATTGGACAGCTTAATAAGTTAATGCAATAAAAATAATTTGAAAAGTGAATAATCAAAACGCGTCATTTAAATGACTCTTCTCAATGCTCAGATATTTGTTATTTCTTATTTTTCAAAGTTTATTTAGATATTTTCTTTTATTATCATGCAATCCAGCGTACATACGAGGGTGAATCAAATATAAACGAGCCTATTTAAATTGCGCGCCGGATGGTTAGGAACTTGAAGTAGGGATATTAGGTGGCACGGAAGCGACGCGTCATATTGCTGCGTTCGCTTGCTTAATACGAGGTAGCTATCACAATAATTGAGATAGAGGTGCATAGCAGCGTTGCGCAACGAATTATTATTAAGTTTCTTACACGTGAAAACGTGAAACCAGCTGAAATATTACGCAGATTGCAAGCACAATTTGGAAATGAACCGCATTCGTGGCTACGTGTATAACTTTGGTGCAAAGAATTTAACGATGGGCGTAATCGTGTCGAAAATGTAAATCACCCTCGTCGTCCGCGCACCAACATTTCGTCGGTTAACATTACACGCGTTAGAAACCTTATTGAAGGGGACCGCCACGCCACGCCACTGTATTTCAGATATCTGGTGAACTCAGCATCAGCCATGAGAGTGTCCACACAATTATAAAGAAAAATTTCAGCTCGTTGGGTTCCAAAGTAGCTGAGTGAAGATCAAAAAGCTGCTCGAGTTTGCATCTTTTAGGCGCTTCTCACTCGATTTAGAGAGGAAGGTGATACTTTTTGCACAAAATTGTAACCTACGATGAGACGTGCGTACACCATTACACTCCAACATCTAAGCGAGGAAGCATGGAGTTGGCGGAGCAAAGATGAATCAAACCCAGTGAAGACGAAAACATGTCTGTCTGCAGGCAAAGTTTTAGTTACGACTTTTTTGGAACTGGAAAGAGGTGCTGTTGATCGATTTTTTGCACGAGTCATGAACCATTAATGCAGCCTACTACTGTCTGTATTACTGACTTCTTAGTCAGATATAACTTGCTTATCGCCGAAAAAGGAGGACGCACCCCATTCGTGACGTGTTATTCTTGCACGATAACGCTAGGCCTCATGCCCCCACTTTAACGCAAGCCAAATCGGTGAAATGCACTGGATTCAGCTGGAACACCCTCCATATTGCTCAGACCTATCCTCTTGTGATTTCCACATGTTTGGGACCCTCAAAGAATCACTAAGAGGCGAGAGATTTCAGACCGATGATCAGGTGGAGGTGTTTGTGCGCAACTGGATAGACACTCGCCCTGCTTCTTTTTATGAAAACAAAGGGGATATGTCGAATAATAGAGAAATTTGTGTTTTTGTGAAACTTTTCAAAATAAATGTTTTATGAACAAAGGCTCGTTTATATTTGATCCATCCTCGTATATACCAATACCTCCTCAGTTTTGAATATTTCCAAATACATCTGTTTTTACCAGAAACCCATATACATATCATAAACTAAAGATACGTGAGAAACGTTTACTAAATGGATTAAATCCTACTATGAAAAATGTAAATTTGCTGAATGATTTTACTTAACGCCGGAATTACCGCCTTCTCCTATTTTATTGGCCAATACAACGTTATCTTGTAATCTAATGGAGATGCGATGGAGAAAGCGTTTTGGGCCTGTTTTTTTAAAATGCTAAATAGCCACTAAAAATTGAATTTTATGTTTATTTTATTTTTTAATAGCAGATATTTCCCTTAAGGACGCTTATTTACTTTATAACTAAATTTAAAGTTATTTTACGGGTAAATAATTCTAAATATTTAATAAAGTTTCTCTAGGGTGCCTACTTAAAACATGCTTAAGGCCGCGACAGATACTACAGCTGAAGTGTTTTTATGACAAAAAAAACAAATAGTTCACAGTATTCTTATTTCCTGTTATTAATTTTATTTATCATTCATTATAGAAAGAAATTTAATTATTCAAAAAAATTTCACCACCTTCTATATACCTAAATACGTACATTTACTGATCCAGAATCCGACTGATGTCTTCGAACGTTATGCGGAGACCATTCATTTTCGTCTTCGCTACTTGTTTCCGAACTTAAATCAGAACTAAAGTAGCACTCTCCAGAACCGTACTTAGTAAAATAATGTACCACTGCGAACTTAAAATTAAACTAAATTATTATTGGTTCCTTCGTTTGTGTGTATTAAATCAAACTTATTTAATCGCGCATTGTATCTATTGGTCTGAATGCTACATAGATAGGTAAATAAAACTACAAAATGAACAATATAAGAAGATAAGCTTTCACGGCTGGAATTCATAGTAGAATGGTGATTCGGGCTTGTTGGCCGTGGTCGATATGAACGGTTTCATCCAGACGTTTCATCGGCAACTGCGGCTGACATCTTCAGTGGGTGCTGTGTTGACTACTTGTGCGAAAATTATATCTCGAAGTCTCGACTGGTCAGTCGCTGCCGAGACTTCGAGGTATAATCTTCGCACACATAGTCAACACAGCATCCACTGAAGATGTCAGCCGCAGATGCCGACGAAACGTCTGGACAAAACCGTTCACATCGACCACGGCCTACAAGCACGAATCATCATTCTACTACAAAATGATCAGTTTTGACATTGAAGTTTCATTTTACTTTCCATTAAAATTGTGAAAGTACCTGTATAATGGTCGCGAAGATAAATGTGAAAGAAAGAAAAACAAAGAAGTCCAACGCAGTTGGATAAGGAACTTTTGGTAAATCAGTACGGGCCTCCAGTCCCAAGAAGGTCATTGTTAATACAGTAGTGATTCCTGAAATAAGTACGAGAAAGTATACATTAGACCAGCGGTTACAAATTCTTCTGTACCTCTGCCGCTTTTCTTTATAAAAAGAAATTACGGCCCCCTTAATCTAATTTTGTAAATTCTTACCTGATACAGTAACTTATTTAATAAATAAATAAATTTAAATATCGTATAGAATTTCTAACTGTAGTCAAAACGTAACAATATAGCGCTTGTATTGTTGATACCAATTTGATATATTTTTATGTGTTTGTATTCGAAAATGATATTTAGATAATAGCTGCACGCCCCCTTACAATAGTCTCACGCCCCTCACAAGTTGGAAACCATCGACCATTAGACGAGAAAAATTACTGTATTTTACACATGTTTCATCAAACTAAATTCGATACTTACTGCTAGTTGAAAGAATGATCTTTTTACTTAATAATATCTTATTAATGATTAATAATGAAATATTTGACGAATTTTTAGTAGGGGTAAATTTTAAATACATTAATACGATATTAATTATTGAATTAATTTATAACCACTACAAATTACCTCATACCTCGTAGCTTAGTGGCTGAAGCATTGGCGCGTAAAAGCCGAGATCCCGGGTTCGAGTCCCAGAGGGGCCGAGACAACAGCAACATATTTTTACTCATTGTATGGAGTAATCTGTAGTGGGTATAAATAAATTCATATCGTATTAATGTATTTAATAATATCTTGTTTGAAAGAAGTAATTTATCATTTTTGATTAACTTTGTTAATTACTAAATTGTTGGGTTGTAAATTATCAACGTGGATGTTAATTTACTTTGATTTTAAGGACTGTAAACCACTAGTTAATGTAAACTAAGCCCTGGTAATTGACAAATTAAATTCGTACAATTGTGTATAACATTCTAAATAAGTACGAAACGTGAATCTCATAATACGTTCCAATGTATTATGATTTTTAATTGAGCTTTTAATCCAATGAAAGCACTAAACATATAAACGAATAATACTATGTCAATTGTTTCGCCAAACTTTGGTTTCCTCACACTAAATAATAATTTTAGCTTGATTTGTGGCATTTTCATGTAAGTATAATAGTGGTTTTAGTCTGATGCAGTTTTGTAGTTACACAATGTTTAATTTTATTGTGATTTTTCCTGTAGTCAATAAAATTGTTTTATAATAAAAGTAAAGTAAAACTTTATTCCTGATTTACTTCTCGCGAATACGTGTACATAGTTAGAAATTGTCGTAATAAAGTAGTTCAGGTCGAAAGTTTCGTTGGAATTTTGACGAATTTTATTTGTCGTTTTTGGCAAAAGTTGACCGATGTAAATTCAGTTTACCATATCTATTGAAAATTCAATCGCAAACCTCATACATATTCCTTAAAAGCATCTATTTAAACATGAATATGTACGAACGCTTCTGTAAGCTTAAAATGCGCGATTTCAGAATATTCGAGCACTTACTATTGAATATTTCAATTTTTTTCATATGCATCAACAATGTAATTGAACTCTATAACAATGAGTAGAAACGTTTTAAGGATTTGATTTCGTATTTCGTGACTACTTTATTTATTCCAGAAACGAGGAGAGCGAATACTCAATATGATTTTGTATAATACGATGCATGTTATTTAAGTAAGTACCGTTTTAAAATTAATAAAAAATGTGCAAAGATATCTTAATAATTTTATTTTTACATGAAAGCTTGTACCTTAATATACTTTTCTACATAATTTCCTTCAATATTCAGGCACTTGTCATGACGTTTGACCAGTGACCAGTTTTTGAATACCCTTCTCATAGAACTCTGCCGCCTGACTTGTTAACTGTTAACCACTGCATTACGACTATCTTGACTTCGTCATCGTCTTGAAGACGCTGACCGCCCAGATGTTTCTTCAAGTACAGGAACAAATGGTACTCACTGAGCGCCAGATCAGGGCTGTACGGAGGATGGTTTAGAGTTTCGCAGTGAAAAGATGTGATGAGATCTTTGGTACTATTAGCCACATGCGGACGGGCATTGTCATGTACATTTATGCGGCCATCGTTAAATGCTCTAACACACTTCCTTACCATTCCATCACTCATAATGTTTTGTCCGTAAACTGCACAGATATCATGATGAATATCAATCGGTTTTAGTCCTTTAGCACTAAGGAATCGTATAACAATCCGGACTTCACATTCGACGGATTTCACGATTATCGGAGGCATCTTAAACAACGTAAACAAGGGCTAATCAGACTGAAATTGCGTCAGTGCGTAGGTGAGAGATGTAGGTACTTAGTGCGCATGCGCGGAACGCTGACCGCAGCGCTGCGGTGGCAGAATTTCAAAACGGTACTTACTTAAAAAACATGCCTCGTACATAGGTATACTTTCATCGTAAAATGAATAATCTAGAAATAGATGCGAAGGATAAATTTGGAAAGAATTACACTATTTAAAACATATAATGAAATTAGGTCTATTTTTACTTGGTTGAAATCCATATTCGCTATTAAATCAAACACTGATAAATTTCAACTTTTATTTCATGTACTTGACAATTGTCGGCTTCTTCGGATTAAGTTCAAGTTCAACTTCCGAAGAAGCCGAAGTTCGTCGAATTATTATTGTATAAATGGTGGTTCACCGTGTAGGTACCAATATAAACTGAGGAATTAGTACTTACCTAAAGAAACCCTGTCTGCCGTGGCTTCTCGGTTTAGCCAGAAAGAAACCCATGACAAAACTACTAGTAGAACGCAAGGACCATAAACTTGAATGAGAAAATTTCCCATGTGACGTTGAAGATGAAAACTTATTAAAAGCATTGAGTAATCTGAAATAAATTTCGATTAGACGTGTAACGCGATACATGTCAAGAATTTTAAATGGGTTACTTATATCTTTGTTTCTCAAGGTGAGATTTTTTAATTGATACCCAAAATTATCCATTTTTAAAGACGAGGTACATTTTGCTAATTATTCTCTTTGTACCCAGACGAAATCGTTTTGATAGGTGGAAACTGTGTCTTTTCTGCTATTAAATTAAACTAACGCAAACTAATTCTAGAATTCAGAGAATTTGTGATTGCGTTTTATTGTTCTATGAACCCATTATGGAGAGTCGAAATCGCTTACTGAAAGTATTATAAAAGTGAACAAATACTAACAAAGAATCATAAGATTAATTGTTATTATTCACTTTAATTAAATCAGAATAAGTGGGCCCATTTACCATGAGTTTTTAATTTGTGCCTAGTTTTACTTATTTTTTTTTTTATTCTCAGAATATAAAATTTCATTCCCTATGCTTGCTTAAAAAGCAATGTTGCATGTAGGCAATCCATGTAAAGCGTTAAGACCTGTAGTGTGGGTTGCCGAGATTCCAAGAAGACTAGATTTTCTAGAAAATCAGTCTGGAGCCTTTTAGAACAAATTAGTAGAAATAAAGTAAATTTGAAAGTGACAGTCTGTTCGAATTTAGGAACATTTTGGGACAGGCCTATTGAAATACGCGACAATATTATTTTTAAATGGATTCACATAACCGATTTTTATTAAAGTTGTAAAAACTATCAAAACGTGATATCTCCATAGCTAAATAAACAGGCTGTTATTTTTTTAAATAAGAGAAATAAGTATTAATCTCATATTTAAATAAAATATCTTATTTTAAAAAAAAGTACAGGAAGCAGCTATTTAGCCAGGCCACCTGTGGCCTGACGTTTTGAACGTGGTCCAATAGTGTTAAAGTAGGTGGAATTGGCATAAAAAATTTCTTATTGTCGGTTTAACAATAACGATTCATCAAATGTGCACTTTAAAGGTACACGTTTTCAAATATGTCTTGCAGACTTAACCAACCCAAGATTACCTACAGAGTAGAAATTTCACATCTGACCTCTTGTTTTTTCTAGAGTTTTTGAGATTTAGGAAAAACCTGTTCTTCAAATAATTCGGAAACGTATATATAAAATTTAATCAATGTACCAAACATTTTTGTACTGATTGTGAACAGTGGCAGATTTAGGATTTAGAATTTGAATGTTGCCTTTCATATAATCAATATACAGGGTTATTCAAACTGAGTAGTACATTAGACGTTTTAATAAAACTAAGTGTGTTACAGATTTGAAAATTTGGGAGGATGGTCTTTCTACCTAAAATAATTTCAATTGCCTGCCACTTCTCGTTATACCGGAAGTTTATGTCAACTTTTTTATATTAAATGGAATAGTATATTTTTTACGACGAATTCGTGTGAAGTATAAAATTTAAATGTAAATTTGATAACCAAATTAAATACCTACGATGAATAATTTCTGAGATAATTTAATTTATAGAAAAAAGATCGCTACCGCAATCTAAACAACTCAAACTATAAACAAATATAACTTCCATAAAAAATGCCTTCGAGTGTTGAAAGTTTTACTAGTTAAAAATTTCATCCTTACGGTTACCAAGAACGGTTGGAAGGGAGTTATAATTTAAACCCTAGGTTATTCGAAAACCAACTTTATGAAAAGTTCCATCGAGTCCTCTGGTAAACCTTGGCTCATATGACATAGTAATAATAAGAAGATTCTTAAATTTCAACTCATTGACTAATTTATCAATTGTATTACAATTATAACCGTTGTCTTTGGCAATATTTCGATTGGTACCCTATCTGTATTTAAAGGAAAACTATGTAACGTATGTACAAGGAAATTAAAACAAGACATTCTATGTTTATTACAATTAGTAGAGTCATTGGTTATAAATCTAGAAGTATCAGTGGGTTTTCTGTATATATTGAATTCTAAGGAATTCCCATTTCTTATAACCAACGCATCCAAAAATTTTTCAATTTTTTTAAATTCAACAGTAAAATTAATAGAACGATAATGTGAATTTAATTTACCAATAAAGTCTTGAAGACTACTGGAATTTAATTCAAAAACAGCAAAAATATAGTTCACATTTGTTGTGTCGTGTTTTAAAGTTAGGGTTTGAGCTTTTTACTGTGTTATACAATACCGCCAAAGCTTCCAATCTTCTTAATAAGTACTACGTATATTAAAATAAAAAAAATATCTTTCCCCAAATTTGATTCTTATTATTTCCATGCTACAGTTTCCTGTTCTTTGCCCTTTTTAATTACTATATACTTAAAATAAATTTGTAATATTTGAGTCAAAAGTCAGGGTTGGATCTGGATATTACCGTTATAGAAAATTCAAATCAAAAAATTTCTTATGTTCATATTACATTTACAGTTTATAAATGAAGTGAGTTCATAGAGATCTCTAAGTGATTTATAAATTAGAATGTTTACTAAAATTAGAATATTTATTAAAATTTAAATGATCATTAACTTAAGTTGATTTTAAAATTTTATTTTGACCTACAAGAAGATTTACGGTCTGTTGAGAACAAAGTAAAACACCACGTAAAAGTTGTTTGACCAATTTAGAAAACTTTCATGATTGAAGTTGTTTTAGACGCCACGACAGAAGTTTTCATTTTCAACTTATTTTCTTACATTACTCAATTTTCCTATAATTACAGGGATGATAATTACTTCGTTATCAAGTTGTTGCGTAAGTTTGATTTCCATGTCATTTTATGATTTGTGAACGCAAGTCATTATAAAATAAATTAAACCATCTGATAATGAGTCGATCTCCTCTTATTGATCTAGATTCTAGAAAGTAATTTCGCATTTGAATTTCTCACTTACCCGGTTTGATGAACGAAGAAAAGTTTTAGGAAAAAAACTTGAAAAAGTTATAACAGTCTGGAAGATGAACAGCTTTAATGGGAAGCTAAATATAACTGTATATACTTAGATAGTTTTGAGTAGATACTTCTGTTATATTCTCTATTACTATTGTTGGGATTTACAATTTTGTAGAGCTGTCGCAAGGGACTATATAACACATGGGCTGAAAAGTCCCGGGTGTAACAAAGAAAACACGTTGTTTTGGCCAAATTGGCTTTATTCATCAACGTAATCGCCATCAAGTGCAACACAGCCATTCCAGCGCCCCTCTAACATTTGCCTCAAAATACGCCTCAGCTTTAGTGATAACCTCTTCATTCGAGCGAAATTTCTTGCCGGCGAGCATTTTTTTGAGGTCTGCGAATAACCAGTAGTCGCTGGGAGCCAAATCTGGTGAATACGGTGGAAATGGGAGCAATTCGAAGTTCAATTCATGTAGTCATGTAGTTTTTACATGGTTTTGATGGCAAATGATTTGTGACACGGTGCATTGTCTTTGTCATATGCGGTTGTTCCTTTGCAATTTCGGCTTTTGCCTTCAAACGCTCCAATAACGCTATATAATATTGTTGATACCACTGTTGATGGTATTTCTCTTCTCAAGATAGTCGATGAATATTACACCACACACATCCCAAAATACCATAACCTTAACTGTAACCTTTCCAGCCGATTGTTGTGCTTTCGGGCGCTTTGGTAGAGGTTCACCAGTTGCTGTCCACTTCTTCACTCAGATGACGATCGTTTTGATTCCGGCGTGAAGTAATGGATCCATGTTCCATCCATTGTCACATATGTTATCGACGCAAAAATTCCGATTTGTTACGTTTAAACATGGCCAAACATCAAACACTGCTCAGAATCATCAACACTTCATGTTCTTGTTTTTGGTCAACAGTGAGCAAACGCAGCACTCACTTTAAACAGAGCTTTAGCTTTCTTATAGTCAAGTGCTCATGAAATATAAAGCCAACACGTTCTTTTTATATGTATAGATCTCAGCTAACTCACGCAATTTCACTTTTTGATCATTCAAAACGATTTTGTGGATTTTTTAATGTTTTCTGGTGTTACCTCCACTGCGTTCTGCATCATCAGTGTCCCTACGACCACGTTTGAAGTCAGCAAACCAACGTTTTATTTTGTTTTGGTTGTTTCCGGTGGAGCGGAGTCTCCATAACACTTTTCAAGCCATTGCTCATTGCTTCGCTTGAATGGTATTTTTTCCCATCAAGAACCAGTGTAAAATTAAAACATGAAATTGTTTTTGATCCACTGTTTTAAAAATAACAAAAGTAGTGTCATTCTTAGTACAATAACCCACAAACTAATGAATAGAATATCATGAAATTTTAACAGCTGTCTTTTGAAGGTTAGTACAAATTGAAGAAGAGGTGAATACAATGAAACTAGGGCCATCTATGTGTTAGGCCTGAGACTTTTCAGCCCGTGTGTTATATACTTAGATAGTTTTGGGTAGATACTTCTGTTATATTCTCTTTTACCATTGTGGGGATTTGCAATCCTGTAGAGCTATCGCAAGACGAAACAATACTATATATTTCAAAATATCGTCGGGATCTTGTTTTATTTTAGTCTTACTCCATGAAATTATGATCGCATCTTTCAATACCAAAAGTATCAATATTATGAATTTAAATAGTATTAATACATAAAAAAATGTGCTCCAATAATATTCTAGTAATTAATATATATGTATATATTATATATATATATATATAAATATATATTATTATTATATATAATATATATATATATATATATATATATATATATATATATATATTAAATTATATATATAATAGATATATAGCAAGCAAGCCTATAACCCTAATTTAAGAATAAGATATACTTAAAATCTTGAGCAAGCGGTCTTGATAAGTTTCTGGACTTGCTCGTTTTGATATTATCATGTATTTTATGTAAGCATCGTGTTCTTGATAGTGTCTTGGTTTTTATGGCAAGACAAAACAAACAAGGTCTCTTGTGAAAACCCTACTACCTCGTAACTAATTTTCAGACAAACTATGAACTTACCAGCCTTTTTGTTATCAGTCAGAAAAGTGCTATTGTCATAACTTGCTGGGGTAGAAATTAGATCGAACTGTGACAGTTTCATGTCTTCTGCTATTGCAACTTGTCTATTTTGATTCCATTGGTACACGACGTCTTGCGACGTATAAGCAACTAAAAGTAAATAATACAGATAAAATATTTTCTAAAGGAAGAACTTTAAATATTATTTTCGTCAATTAACTGAATTTACCACTTCTGCTAATATGTTTATGCATATAGTTTGAGTTGCATTTATTTTAATTCTTAACTTTTAAATTTCGAATAGTAGAGGATGATACGTGTTGAAACTCCATATTAATAAAATAAATAAAAGACACATTTTTTCGAGTTTCAAAGTGGGGAGATACTAATCTCTAACTGATAATTTAAAATAGAAATAATCAACCATAACAAAGATAATATTTTATTAAATGATCAGTTAGAGATTAGTAACTTTAAAATTTAAAACTTCTCACCCCTTGAATATTTCTACCTACCCAACAACTAGTATATAAGCTGCTATTGTTAATAAATCTGTATAATTTCATCATCCACCTGATGAAGCCACTGTGTGGCGAAACTATAGTCGTGGTATTTATCAAATAAACTTTGAAACTCTAAAAAGTGTGTCTTTTACTTAACCTTTTAGATGAGACCACACAAAGAAAAAAATAAATACCAATAAACTGTAATAAAAAGTATCATACAAATTGCGCTCAAAATACAAAAAGTGTGAAACCTTAATAATCTGTAAATAAAAATTGTCATAGAAATGTGAAAGTCAAAATTCTGTGTTTGCACCTCATCAGTTTGTCTGTTGCTGACGTTTAATTTTTGGTCGGATGCAGAAGAATTATTTATCTGAAAGAGAAGAACACAAAGGCCTGAATTTTACTGTCCTATTCTACCCTATGTTATCATATCCTATACAATTAAAAAATTAACTTATATATATATATATATATTTAGATGTACCAACCGGATGATATGACCCCAGGCATCCAATAAACATGCAATATTTTTGATATTATGTTTCATAGCCTATCCTTCACCCCTCTATCAAAGCGAAAGCTTTTTGTGGGTTTCCTATTGTCTGTCATATACAGACATCATATATGGAAAAAATCATTGTAGGCCTTGGATTGATAGCTTGGCAAGAGCGTACGTGTTGACCACATTTAGCACTAT
Source organism: Agrilus biguttatus (assembly GCA_963921985.1). Classification (NCBI taxonomy): domain Eukaryota; kingdom Metazoa; phylum Arthropoda; class Insecta; order Coleoptera; family Buprestidae; genus Agrilus; species Agrilus biguttatus. The sequence goes on along the minus strand of OY998119.1, from coordinate 11,642,840 downwards.
TGACCTACCAAAGATGAGAGTTTTAGGAAAGACACTTTCCGAAAAAAAATATATCCCTTGTTTAAGTCTCTCTATGATAATTCCATCTTTGTATTGCTGCGACATGGGAATTTATCTTTTGGGAAAATTATGGGCCACATCGAGCATTACTACTTTCCCAAAGATGACAGAACAAAAGGTACAAACTACTTCAAGAATTAATATCACATTGATGTATTTAAATTTACCCTCTACTAAACAATTCTCCAAAAATATTTCATTATCTATATACATATATATTTAAAAATTTTGTTTAAACGATTCTGTTTTTAAAAATAGATATAAATTATTTAGTTTTTATTAATATACTAGCTAACTCGGCGAACTTTGTTCCGCCTTAGAGGCAACAAATAAGCAGATTACCTATGCCTAGTTATTTTAGTAGTTACATTAATTAGGCAATTATGATAGCGGTAAATGCCAACCAATTTTAAGGAATACAATTATAGAAACATCACTTTTTCTTGTTTTCGATTGTAAAGACTTTTAGGTTTTATTGTATTTTTGTCATATAAGTTAAATAACGTTACCTCGTTAATGTTGGTTGGTTATTGTTATAGTCCGAGATAAAACTTTATGAGGAAGTAAAAGGAAAAGTCAGCCCAAAACAAGAGGAATTTTTATATGCTAATAAAATTAATAACATTAGAAATGCTACTCGTTAATGAAATTTCATCACACTTTATATGTTGATGCACATTAGATTGACATCAGAGACAGACGGTTCTATTTTAAGAGAAATAATGTCGACAATTTCCCTCTTTATATTTATGTTTACAATATGGAAATCTAAATTTTATGAAGATTTAAAAACAATTCAATTAAATAATGGCTAGAAATAGTACATTTTATAGGATATTTTATTTGGTTTTAGGACTTCCGCTCATATTTTTAGCAGCTAGTTTTCTCACAAAATTATACCAAAGCCTGAAAATTGTCATTAATTATCCCAACTTTTCCAATAGTTAATACTGAAGAATAGTGATGTTATAATTGTAGAATGCCTATTTGGCAGCGTGAGGTGAATCAATATCGTTAGGCAGTGAATTATGGAGGTTTGGTAATTTAAGAGGGTTAAATTAAACAGTATGGATAGTTTCACCAATTTTATTATTATTATTATTGTAACATGTTATTATTATAACATCAACAAAAAAGATAAAAAGCAAGCCTCTCAGAATATTGTGTCTCCTTGAACCACGATATAGATAAAAATAACATTGAAATTCTCCATAGCGGTATCCAAAAAAGTAAAAAACTATCCCTTCTGGAAAACCTAGAAATTAAAAAAGCCCTCACACGTAAGATGAACATTGTAAATAACCAGTTAGAATTAAGCGTCATGGACTCCCTACCTATTTTATGTTTGTACCATTAGTTAGAATTAAGTTTCATGGACTCATCACCTATTTTATATTTGTATCATTAATATAAATAGCTGCATTTAATTTTTTTAATCCTTTAGTATAAGATTACTCTAGTCCTTTGACAATGATCGCATGTATCGAAACATGTTAGGAAGTTTAATAATAAAATTTGGTGAAACTATCCATACTGTTTAATTTAACCTTTGATTGTAAAATGTTTCACAATAAATGCACCCCCCACAGTGTTAAATTTAATAAGGTTGGCACCATAGAAAAATAACGGGGAGATTTCAATTAAGCTTTGGAAATAAAAAACATCTAAAGGAACCTTACGAAATTTAAAGGTTACTAAGAAAATAGTTTAATAGATTAAATAAACACATTAACATGTGTTTTTATGAATACTACATAATTTCGAGATATGACAGGACTTCGCGTTTCTCAAATGAAAAATGTATGAAAAATGATCTCACAAGTGGGTGCAAGTGAAAAAGAGATATGAACGAACATGTATATCCTAAGTATTGTTACGTTTTCAGAAGCTCGCGATTTTCTGTTATGAATTTATCTGAGCGACAATTAACATGCACTTTTGTAAAAACTAAATACATTAAAACCTCTGTTACTTATTGATGACACCAAAGCTCCGGAAAACTTTTAATAATTAACGGGGTTTCTTGACGAACCTCTGCTATATGTTTTGATTGATGGTGGTGGAAAAACAGAAAAGTGCCTAACTGGAAAAACTCTTCAAGTAACTAATTACTTTTTTCTTAGTGCTATACAGTGTTCTTTATTATCGCTTAATTAAATTACTTTTTTTTATAGAAAGTGCTTCTCTCGTCAAAATGTAAAAGACATTGATTGACCAGAAGCAGTGATCCTACTTAAACTGTTTCATGCTTTTTATACATTGTTAAGATTTCTAATTGCGTAGGTGTCTATACTTCTTTATGATAGGGATTCGCAAATTACTATAATCTTTTCTAATATTCCTTTATATATTGGTCTTGCTTTTCGATTATTTAAATATTAAAAGCAAAATTTCTATTATAATTATATAACTTACATTTGAATTCAAATCTGGGTTTCACATATAATAATTACCACGAATTCGAAAAAAATATCAAATTTAGCTAGATTTGACTCCAAGGTGGCAGAAGTTTTATATAATATAGCCATCAATTTTCATTTAAATTGGAAAAAACTTTCTTCATCAGAATCTTCTTCAGAATTCCTGTAAGCTTATCATTAGTTGCAAGTTTTTTACTCAAAAAGGTATTGTTAAATGGAGTGGAATTAAGAAAAAGAATTAATAGTGGTGAATTGGATTCAAATAACTTTATTACTGTACTATCTTCCACCTGGTTCCCTACCTTATTCTGAATAAAGTTTCTCCTCTCTAAACTGTCCTCCTAACTATTTCATTTTCTAAAATAACTTCACTTATGATTTCAACCTCGGTTAATTACTACCTGTTTCTTTATAATTCATCTCCTGCCAGTTTGTTGTTAAGTGTTATTGTTGTTGTTAATCAAATTGTTATCGTTGTTATTATTGGTTTTATTTAGTTCAATTATTTATTCATCTTCATTTGATACAAAGTCGTTTTAATTTCAAAGACAATAATCAAATCCAAAATAGCATAAATGCGAATTTATATAGTAAAACATATTTTTATTTATCAGAAAATTAATTTCGTGGGGTTCACAGCAAATTATTAATTATATTATTATTCCCACAATAAGCATTAATCTTGATGATGTATTACCTGCTGGCGGAGTCGAGGGAGGAAAAATGTTGCTGTTTTCTGACCTCCCACTGGATAGGCCTATGATTTAACTAATTTAACAGAAAACTAATTCATTTAAGTTACTAATTTCTTTAATATATCGTACTACCTATCAATAAACTTCTATATAATATATCCACAAACGACTTCAATTCTTAAAGGCTCATGTTGAAAACAGTGAGATTTTAATTAGAAAATAATAAAATTAAAAAAAGTGGACTTAATACTAAATTACCAAATAGACGGAAATAAATCCCCTCTACTAAATTTATTCTAATTATACCACTACCCCACCTCAATTGTAAACAATTCAAGGAAGCAAGTTCCACTTAAATTTAAATAAAAGTAATTTCCTAAATATTAATAAAACACCAACTTGGTTAATTTCCATATAATTGTATAATCACTTAACACGTGTTTCGCGCGCACTGCGGCTTCTTCAAAAATTTTACATGAAACTTAATCTATCTTACAAGGTTTGTTGTTAAATACTATTGGGGCGGGTGGGGATTGGGAAGAGGTTCAGTAGTGGTGAGGTACTTAATTCTATTTGTTCATTTATTAAATTATCACTATTTTTATGTATATTTATTTCTAGTATTTTTAGAAATGACAATTTAAAACTTTCCATCAAGTAAATGTAGATTCGATTATATAGTTTCATAAAGATAAACAAAATTTTAAATTAGTTAGAAAAAAATATCAGATTATGAAGTATTACTTTTTTAAAAAAAAAATACCATTAATAATTATTCTAATGTATTAAAAATCCAAATTTGACAAACAAAGCCTTCGAAATTTATTATTTTGAGTTTACGTGCTCATAATTTGTTCGTATTATGGAAGGTTGAAACTATAACGATCCCTTTAAATTTCTAATCATTATTTTGCTGTGGTCGAGACATGTTATTATATATCTTGGACGTGACCGTTGTACCGAACGTAACATTAAGATGTAAAGGATATTTTAGTTTAGAGATACCATAGCATTATTATCTAAATTGTACATGTAATAAAGGAAAGCGGCTCGATTAAGTACTTCGAAAAGGGAACAAAAGCTGAAAATAGAATCAGAGTCGGCATTAGGATAGGATAACAATGTTTTAAACCTTGGGGTCTTTTCATTAGAAATTTCACTATGGAGGGAAGTTTGACAAACTTTCATATTTATACAAATTATGTCTTCAATAAAAGTACAAAAATTTCAATATCAGTGAAACATGTTACACCTTTGGATAGTAATCTTAACTTTGATTTGGTTAGATTAAGTTAGGTTGGTAAATAATGAGATCAATCATTTTTATTAATTTAATTTTTGTACTTTTTTGGAAATAAAATCTAAAGAAACAAAAGGTGATTTTTGAAAGAAACTCCTATGTGTGACTAGAATGTTTCTGTCTTGATTTGTTAATAATTATTCTAGTTTGTCATTATCTCACTGGCTGTACATTTTTTATATTATATATATTAGAAGGTTTTGACTATTGTCACATAGTGCTTAAAAACGTAAATAATTGCTACGTTCTGTCCTATAAACAGCCCGGAAAAATAATTGGCGGGGAAATTAAGTAAGTTCGGGAAATCATCAGGAAGTCTGCGTGAGTTAGAGGCCCAGGGGTCTGTCAAGTGCGAAGAGTACTGGTGTTGGGTGCAATTCCCTTCCAGAGAGATATATTCCCTAAATCCGTAGATGAATCAAAATAGGACATTTCTTACTTGATTTCCCAAAATGGCTTTTAGCCCTTAGCGTGTGATTTAATTTAATTAATTTGTTTGGTTTATTGATTTTGTTTGGTAATTAAGTTGATTTAGTTTATTTATTAATTAATCGATATTTAATTTATGAAATATTGGTTATGAAAAGTGATACAGGTGGTGTAATGGTTAACCTTTCTTATGCTAAGCGAATCCAACAGTATTACAATACATGGTGGAGGCACCAGCCACATGCAAAGAAAGTGCAATAAGGAAATTTTAAGTAACTTCAAATAATACGGATAAACTGATTTAGTTTTCGAGTTTTTTTTCTTTCAAATAGGATGACTAAATAGTAACTAAATATATCTAAGAAACTTGTATTATATACTAATGGATAAATAAGAATTAGGCTGGGATGTTCTATGCGGCTATATACCAATAAATTGAAGCGACCATTGACGAAACCATGGATATAAACATACAAGAAACGCTGCCAGAACCGAACATCTTCATCAAATGGTTGCATCTCAGGTTCTGAATCCACTGGAATCTACTCGGTATCGTCAACATCCAAAACCAAATAATTAAATTTAACGAGCTATTCTTGAAAAATTCTACCTAACAAGCTAGACACTCCTGAGAATTTATCTGCTCCGTAAATAAGTACAACCTTGAATAGATGTTGCTGTTTGAGAAAATTTGGTTAATAGCCATGAAATGGGGAGAACCAATACCAAGTTGGCAAGTTAAAAACATAAAATAAAATAAAATGAGTATAGAAAAGGACTATTTAACATTAAATTCAGAATATTTGTCGGTTGAAAATAAACTTAAAAGCGAAACAACATAATAAGCATTAACATTATTACCAATGTCTTGTCTGCCCATTGTTATTTACTGGTATATAGATGAATGATACAGTGCAAACATTTAACTACATTCAGAAAAAAGAAGATGACGACGTTTATTAGATCTGTTTTTCAATGATCCATAACTCAAAAATTTGTTATACATTAAGTGAAAAATGTTCATCCGGCTAAACAGAAGTTAGCAGTGACAATGCTTACGATTAGTGAAGAAAACGGTTGGTTACATTCAACCAAATATTCTGTACACGCTTGTAAACTAGTGTGGCGATTTGATAAATTTTTATTTCCAAAAAATCAATTTTCTGTTTGTATTTTTATTTTACTCAAATATTTCTGTAAATATTATTTTGTATTTGTGTGTTTGTGTTGTTGTCATTGTAAATTATATTGTTTTGTATTGTGTGTATCGTATTGTCTTCGTGTAAATATTCCCTTCTATACTTGCTCTTTACCTGTTCTGTATCTATTCTTCAATTAATGACAATTTGATTGCTTCAGTACTTTCCTATAATCCCTTTAAACAATTCAACTCTGTCTACAAACCCCATGACTCCATGGTCCTTACTTTATTCTAATAGGATTTTAATGACGAATTTCTTCGGTGGTTTGGGACTACTTTCTATTTCTTAATATTTCTTATCTTGAAAAATTCCTAATTTGTCTCTCTACCTATTGGCACCCTACTTTCATTTTTATGCTTCTAGCTCCCCTCTTAACTATTCTTTTAATATCTAATTTTCAAAACAACAAACTGACTAAAACTCAAAATCTAACTTCGTTCAATTTATTAGTTTCTAGTCTTCATTATTTTTTTTGTCAAATATATACCTTTTTGTTCAGTATTAAATTCTTTATTTTACTTCTGCGCAACGAGTCTAAACTAGTCCTGCACCTTAAAAATCCGAATTACCGTTTTTACATTTGTTGGGTGGATATTTACGTAGAACTTGAAGGACTAATAAAATATTTTTATTCGTATGTTTCAAAGTAATTTTATCGGTACTTTGAATTAAAAATATTCTTGCAAAATCTGACCAAACAATTATTATCCACATACAGAGGACAGAAGTTTTGACTGTTGCTCGTATAAATATAAATGTACTAAGTACTTAAAAGAATTACATACAAAATGAAGTTCTTGTAGTAAATGTAAAAAGAAAGGATCAATTTGCCACGTTGATATAAGATAGGTATCTTCAAGTAACAATCGGTTACAAAGTGCACCATTCCGTTGTGATATCTCTTGAGATAACATCGTCGATTTGTATGTAGTAAGAAGTGGTTTCAAGTTGGCCTCAAATTATCGTATATTTCATTGTCCGTTGTATCGTTTGTCAGCCGGTATTTTCGTGTCACTGATTCCAAGGACCCTTACAAATTGAGGGCATTTGCGATATGATACTTACACGAGCCGAATTTCAAGGGGCATCGCTGTATATCCATTGGGAAGTCTTCCAAGTTCATAGGGCAACCAGCTTTTATCGTCAACCTAAAGATTACATAGAAGATAAGAGATCAGATCTTTCACGTGTAACATATATAATAAAGATTAGAAACAATTGAAAAGAAAATATTTAAATTGCCTACATGAGATACAATCAAGGAGAAAAATATAGGTGGTATAAAATAAAAACCTATACACGTGAACAATGACGTCAGTAGGTACATGGAAAAAGTAATGCCAATACAGCTGTGATTCCCTTAAATCAGCGCTTTGTTACCTTTTAGTGATGAGCGACGATCTAACTAAATTTTTATGTTGCCATAGACCACCAACTGTTTGACGACAATATAAATAAATTATTTTAAGGTTTTTTAATAAATAAAAATCATATAAATGTGGAATCAACACCAACAACTACTCCGGGGGTTAATACCCCTACCGGCATTGAATTACACTGTTGATTCCGAACGATTATTAGACGAAGATAACAAAAAAAAGGGGGTATTAAAATCCTTTTCCATCTAATTATAAAGGATCACAGATCCCACATTTGGTACGCGCCCTACACAGTAGGCACAACGCACCGAAAGCCATATCCCACGGCCGGTTTCGACCTATCGGGTCACATTAGGTGGGCGCTGGCAGAAAGGCTTTTAAAAGCTATATAATACATATAAGTATGGAATCAACAGCAACAACTACTCTGAGGGTTAATACCCCGTTGATTCCGATAGCTTGTAAAAGCCTTTCTGCCAGCGCCCACCTGGTGAGACCCGATAGGTCGAAACCGGTCGTGGGATATGGCTTTCGGTTCGCTGTGCCTACTGTGTAGTACGCGTTCCAAATGTGCGATCTGTGATCCTTTGTAATTAAACGAAAAAGGATTTTAATACCTTCTTTTTTAAATAAAAATTGTCTAAATTTATTCGAAACCACGAGTATTACATTATTTTAGAAAAAAAAAAATTATTAATTCACTAATATTCATTCCTTGTTAACAAAACCTACAGTTAAACCATATAAATTTAATTATTTATATATTTAAATTATAAAAAAAAATCTGCTTATTTTAATTAATTACATTACATTTCTATGTTATTATTGAACTTCTTTATCTACCTGCAGATAATATCAGTCGAAGCACACAACGGACATTTCAGCAGTATCCCGAGCGCTTTAGTACTATAGTAACTCTTATCAAAAAATAACAAAAAGGTATCAAAAGCCGTACAACAGAGATAAAAGACATAAATTAAATATGATGTTACCCTGTTGAATAATTTAAAGAAGAAAAAACACCGTGCGAATTATCCTCACGGGCGAACCTACTGGTTAAACATTAATTATATTAAATATAAATGATAAAAATGAACTTGCTAACTTTTACAGAATTTTTCTTTAAATTTGTCTGACAGCTGTTTTGACTTTTACATCATTTTCAAAGACTACGCATGCTGAGGTTCGAAATATTATTTATAAGGGAGGATATTTGCAGGAATAATTACAATTACAACTTGCTCGTTTGTTATGAATTATCCTTGGTGCCGAGCTTTTTGTATTTTTAAAATGTCTAGGTAATATGAACGATTACGTTTCGGCTCGCTGTAAAAAGTTTAAAACCTTTTGTATCTTTAAACTGACAATTCTGTATACAGTGTGTTGCAAAACCTGTCGCATTTTTCTTATGTAAAATACAAGGCTGCAGCCCGTATGTTCAATATAGCTGAGTAAAATGAATTTTAAAGTTGAACCGACACTAATTTGTTAAAAAAAATACAAAAAACAAGAATTAAATTTTAGTTATCCTACAAAAAACTTAAACAATAAAATTAAATTTAATTGTTTAATTAAATAGAAGAGATTGCCATAAAAACAGGAAAATAATTTAATAAAATTAATGAAAGTCAAATATTATTTAAAACTATTAACCCTCTAAGAAATTTTATAAAAAATAACAAAGCCAAATTAGATAAAAAATCAAAATCAGGTAAAATAAAAAGTATATATTGGACAGACTGGAAAAAAATTCAAACATCGTATAAAAGAACAGTTAAAAGTTTTAAATCTCAAAAAACAGACTAGTTATGCAGAACATCTACTTAATAACAATTATAAACTTAACCCAGACTTTTATGTAATACATGTCATCAACAAAAGTAAGATGCTAAATTTGTTAGAATCATCAGAGGTAAATAAACATAATCAAAGTAGAATGATGGTTCGGGCTTGTAGGCTGTGGTCGATTTGAACGGTTTCGTCCAGATGTTTCGTCAGCAACTGCGGCTGACATCCTCAGTGGGTGCTGCGTTGACTACGCAGCGACTGACAGTCGTTCAAATCAACCACGGCCTATAAGCCCGGACCATCATTCTACTATGAATTCCGGCCGTGAAAGCTTATGTTCTTATAAACATAATCAAATTAATATTTTATTAAATGATCAGATAGAGATATGAAACTCACCCTTCTAAATTTAACATTTCCTACTCCTTAAACATACCTGTCAGCCACCTAATATATAAACCGCTATTGTTATCGACTTTGTATCATTTCTTCACCCACCTGATGAAGGCACACTGTGGCGAAACTACAGTCGTGGATTTTTTCAAATAAATTTTTAAACTCGAAAAAGGGCGTCTTTTATATGTTTTATTTTAAAGAATTGATTACAAATTCCTATTGGTCTTATATAAATTAAAAGAAACATTTTTAAACGCATACAAATCGAGCACATTTTTAAAAATTTGTCTGGAACTAAGCGACAAGTCGAATAAAACTCATTTGCATATATTGACATACGTTGCTTTATCATCTCGTTCAAATCCTCAATTCGTGACCAGAACTTAATATTAAAGATTCGACCTCCTTTCATAAGTAAATTTAGTAGCGTAAGTCATTTAATTTTGATTGCACATGTTTTTTAAAAATCATAAAAAGGAACAGTATGTAACTAGAAAAAAAAATCAACCTGAAATTTAAATACACTTTGAAAATGGTATGGGTGAATCACAATGTAACAATTCTGTTGCAAATATTTGAAAACATATTACAGTATAATAACTATTTTATTTATTTTGATATAAATTAAATTATATACAACGAGAAGCATTTGGGAATATCATCAATATAATCAACGCGGTTGAACTTGGATTGGATTTGGATTATGATTTCTCTTACAAAGAAAGTTGAAAACATTTACGATTTTGTAATTCTTAGTAATAGAAAAATTGGCAAATAAATGCAATTCCAGTATACGAGCATTTTGTCTTCACAGCCGGAATCCATAGTAGAATTAAAATTGAGGCTAAAAGGCTGTGGCCTAAATGAACGTTTAGGTTCAGACGTTTCGTCGGCAACTGTGGTTGACATCATCAGTGGTATATATTCTTCCAAGACATATTTTCGATTAATTTAATATTGAGCGCATTATTGCGAACTCGCCATTGTTAATGATGCAATGTAAAATTGAAATACGCAACAAAATTTTCTTTAAGAAAAAGTAAATAAATACCTTAATGAGTACAACACTCGGATAGGCCTATGTTTTAACTAATTTAACAGAAAATTAATTCATTTAAATTACTATTTTTTTTAACATATCGTACTACCTATCAATAATCTCTTTATAATATATCCACAAAGGACTTCAATTCGTAAAGGTTCATGTTGAAAACAGTGAGATTTTAATTAGAAAATAATAAAATTAAAAAAAGTGGACTTAATACTAAATTACCAAATAGACGGAAATAATTCCCCTCTACTAAATTTATTCTAATTGTACCACTACCCCACCCCAATTGTAAACAATTTAAAGAAGCAAGTGCCACTTAAATTTAAATAAAAGTAATTTCCTAAATATTAATAAAACACCAATTTGGTTAATTTCCATATAATTGTATAATCACTTAACACGTGTTTCGTGCGCACTGCGGCTTCTTCAGAAGTTTTACATAAAACTTAATCTGTCTTACAAGGTTTGTTGTTAAATACTATTGGGGTGGGTAGGGATAGGGAAGAGGTTCAGCAGTGGTGAAGTATTAATTCTATTTGTTCATTTATTAAATTATCAGCATTTTTATGTTTATTTATTTCTAATTGACAATTTAAAACTATTTAATGATAATTTAAAATTTATATTAGTATTGAGGGCATTATTTCGAACTCGCCATTGTTAATGATGCAATGTAAAATTGAAATACGCATTAAGAAAAAGTAAATAAATACCTTGATGAGTACAACACTCGTCCATTTTGATACAAGCGAACAAATTTATTTGGTGTCGTAATGGTGTGAAGATACGACTGTTTTCCATTGTAGAAATAAGTGTCTGGCTTCCAAATACGAGCCAACATGGAGATGCTTAGTGCCAATGTGTCCTTAGAGTTTCCAGCAAACGCTAGACGTGTGTCTATCCATGTTTGTCGAAAATAACAATCCATCGAATATGTCTAAAGCAATTAATACTGAAATTAACAGAACAAAAAACGAATACCAACCTTGGTGTGTTTCTTTTCGTTAATACTTATAACTGATATGTAGTTTTCGCACATTTTGATTATTGGGGAATTAACTCAATACTCAACAAAATAACTGCAACGTTTTGAATTTCTCTTTAAATAGGCATTGGAGTTTTTTGACTACAAACACGACGTTCTGTTACTCCATATTTTTTAAACTGTTTTACAAATCTCATACAATAAATTGCTTTTTAATTTATTTACTCAGTGCAAAATAGATCAAAATTTTGAAGGAAAAGTCTCATGAGATCTACTGATAAAAAACGTTTCAGTAAATTTAGCATTTTCCTTCTTGAGAACTTTTTCTTAAATATAAATTCCCCCGATACCTGCTGTCAACCCTTCTTAATGTTCATGGGAGTATTTTCGTGTAACTAAGTCTCAATAAAATTTGTTTTGAATAGAAGGAAACATTGCAATTACAGTTTACTGAAAATCAGAAATACTAAGTTAACAATATATATAACACATACTACAGTTTTAGAACTTTATAAATTACTGAATGTATCATTAATGCATTAAAAGGTATAATTTATTCTTTTACTCTGTCTATTAGAGGGGTATAAATGAGAATTAATAGTTTCGACCAATCCAAGGAATAAAAACACTAACAAGTAGATTTTCACAAATTTTATTAAAAAATGTAACATGTTTCGCTAAACATTGGCTTCATTAGACATGCGAGTATTTACTACTAAATTTAAAGTGTTGCGTAACAGTTAAAATAGTTGACTAAAGGGAATGGAAATACATTTAAAATAAGTTTAGTAGGGGGAGAATTATTATCATCTATTTGGTCGTTCAGTATTAAATTGTGTTTTTTATATTTATTTATTTTTAAAATTTTCAGTAAATTTAATTTTTAACGTTTATTACATTTGTGTTAAATTTCTAATTTATCACTAAATATATGATTTTCTTCTATTATATGACTACCAAAATTTGAATCCTTTTTATTTTTAAGGAAACTGTTTTTATATTCTAGTGCTCGTTTTTGATAATTCCTCCCCGTCTGTCCAATATATCCCTTAGACCTTAGACCTTACTATAACCAAAATTAATAATAATAAAATTTTTACACAAATGCAATAAAAGTCAAAAATTAAATTTACTGGAAATTTTAGAAATAAATAAATATAAAGAACTCAATTTAATACTGAATGACCAAATAGATGATAATAATTCTCCCCCTACTAAACTTATTTTAAATGTATTTCCATTCCCTTTAGTCAACTGTTTTAACTGTTACGCAACACTTTAAATTTAGTAGTAAATACTCGCATGTCTAATGAAGCCAATGTTTGGCGAAACATGTTACATATTTAATAAAATTTGTGAAAATCTACTTGTTTGGTGTTTTTAATCCTTATGTGATTTTTTTCTGTTTAACTTTATAAATACGTGTTGAAATTTATTGATAAAATTCCGAATCGTGGCTGTCTCTTCCAGGTTTTGACATACACACATACATTTATGTATTGGTTTTGTTTGAAAATAACGTTAGGAGATTTGAAACATCGACCATTCAAGTGTTAAAAGTATCATTGTAAATAAAACATTGTGTTTCGACCTTGCTTTTAGAAAAGTGTTAAATATCCGAATATAACACAACAGCGAAGATTTCAAGTAACTTTTGTAAATAACCAACTTCTCAGTAAGTATAGGAAAGTTACTGTAATATATTCGAAAATGCAAATCCCTCAAGTGTTTATTTGAAGAGAATGATGTACGTGTGCGTGAATGTTATTACAAAAAATTAATTTTAGATTTTCTTACAAAATATTTATAGCCTTTTAAATAAGATCAATTTCGACCTATAACTTAAAATCGTAAAATACTTAGCACAACAAAATGGCTACAATTCTTGAATAACACAATAACTGAAAACAAAGTTCAAGCAAAACGTATGCTATAAATCAATCAAAAACAAAGAAAGAAAGTGTTTTTTGCTTCATCACGTTCTTAAAAAATGTTAGCTATAAATTAAAAACAAGTTAAGAAAATTCAATTTTAAAATAATAAGTTAACAGAACCAATTTTAAAAATATTTTGGTTCACAACAATGTTCAAAAAGTGGTATTTACGAATTATATGCAACGAAGGTGATTCTATATACATTGGGCAATGTGGTCGTGCTTTAAAACGACGATTAAAAGAGCACATTAATAGTATAAAAAAAAACAAAAGTAATTCAACGGGCTTTTCCGAGCATTGCAACTTTAATGGAACAACTTTAAATATAAATAACATCAAATTAATTCACACGGGACAAAAAAGTAAACAGCTAAATTTACTGGAAAACCTCTAAATAAAGAAAACATTATCAAAAGGAAAGAATACCGTCAACAACCAAACTGAAATTTGTACAAATACTACATCCTTGCTCCCATCTGAAATCCGAAAGTTTTGCTATCGAGTAATGGTCGGTAATTCCCACTGCATCTAGTTTACACTTTCACATTTATGTAAATACATATTTATATATTTATAGATACAATTATTACTTGGTGCCTTATGTAAACCATCCGTTTTTAATTCTAATTTAGTGTTTCTTGTATACTCTCGTTGATAGTGACAGAAATTCTGGAAACAATTGTAGGAAAATTTCGTTGATACTTATTTTTATTGAATTTAGAATTTAAAATATTTCTTCAGGTATGTACATCATCTAGCTTATTAAGGATTATATATATAGTATAATTTGGTTTGGTGAGAACTTATACTTCTAAATATGTGTGTTTTTTACTTAAATATTATTTATTCACCATGCTGTGAATTTGACCGTGTAGACCTTTAGGCTTGGTGTCGTCCTATTTGCCGTCTGTCCATTGAGCGGTTAGTGGATTTTTCGGTCAAATATTTTTTGAATGTAAAAATGGAGGAAGGGTAAAATTTACCTGTCAATTTTGCGGTCAAAAAAGCGTTTCATGAGTATAATGTATACACCTTTATTTTTGAAAACAAATTGGTTAGGTTAGGTTAGGTTAGGTAGTGGTATCCATAATAAAGGAAATGAGTTTGTCACTCGTGTGCCTCAGTTTGAAAATGTAAGAAGTTCGCCGTACAAAAATCGCTTATCGGCTCAAAGAGTCCAAAAAGAACCATCATCTCGAGAAGAAATCGACATATTTAAATGAGATGGAAAAAGTGACCGTTCAATCTACAATTTTTACGTTTTACCGAAAATTACAGGACCGCTTGATCCATACAAGCTAAGGCTTAAGGATCGCACATGATTAGTTGTTTAAAGAAGAAAGGGTAGAAAGATACAATTCTCTTTCTAAAAAAAGGCAAAAAACAAAATCGTCATGAATGTATGTTTGTCCTGTCGTGGTAATTTTCTACAAAACATCGGCTCTCCTAATCTTTTAAAACTTTCATTCTTTATTAAAGTATCTTTTTGAGTAGCCCTATTTGTCTCTACCAATCAAAGCGAGAAAATCCGACCACAATTATTTCCTATTTCAGGATCACTGCTATAGGATTAAATTCTGTGTTCACGTTTTCATACTCCAAGGTTCTCCTTGTGATATCCACTTGAAAATTTTATTTTTGTCCAATCATGTCACTCATTCTAATAAGAATACTTGTTAATTAAATTATCGTATTAGTTTTAAGCTATTCTTGTAAATATCTTTAAATCCTTCTCATGTTTTTAAAATAAGTGTGCCATTATTTGCAAAATTTTATTTAAATATCTCTTTTATTCTATGTGATGACAACTCTTCGTAAAACTTTACAAAAATATGTACGTATACGATATCTGTCTCAAAAGTAATAAGAATAGGTACAGTAGATAAGTTGTAATGAACAGTGTCGTGTTGCCAACAGAATAAAATCAGGTAGTCGAATCTTATAGATCAATTGTATGTCACCCTGGGTATGTAGGGTCAATTTTGCACCCGATATAATTCATTAGTATATTAGGAAACCTTCGTCCTCGAGGTGTGCAGATCTATCCAGAAATCCTATGAAGTTGTAATGGTAACAATAATTCAGCTAAACGTTATACAGGCAATTTAAAATTATACTATTGAAAACGGAAGTAGAAAATAGGAGAGTGTGGTAAAAGAATAATTAAAGAAAGAAAGACTCACCCTAATTACCACTAACTAAATTTATTATGAGCGGACACGTGTTTCGCCCACTTCACACGAGACTGAGTCTCGCGTTGTTAATGCCCCCGTGTGAAATGGGCGAAACACGTGTCCGCTCATATTAAATTTAGTTAGTGGTAATTAGGGTGGGTCTTTCTTTATTTAATTGAAAACGGAGTAAGATTAGTATGAAATAGAGCAAAAAAGGCAACTTCAACACGATCTCATTCCCCAAAAAGATATTTAAACCAGATTTCTTTCAATTATGCGGCTAATAAATACGCTTACCATGATGTCGAATGGGTTGACAATATGCAGTGTAGTGGTCTACATCATATGGAAAAATCCAACTCATTAGAATAAGATAGTAATCTTCTATTCGCGCGCAATTGACCAGTCACTTTTATAATCCCTCTAAAATCAGTAGGGTGTAAACTGATCTAGGCGCGCTACCGACAGACACCTGGCCAGGGAAAGGGTTCCGCAGAGGGCATATCAGTAAAAATTCCCACCGTGATTATCTGAATCCCAACCGCTGGCGGGTTAGAAAGCAGATGTCTATAGAAATGCGTTTATGGACAAAATTCAGCATACCCTTGGAAATAAATGTTACATTAAATTCAACAAATTCGATTTCGGATCAAAGCTTTAAATGGCATACAATTAGGTTCATCCTAGCAAAAGAAATGAAATTAATGGTAATTGCATCTTTTTTTTAAATTAAAAGGCATTGTTCATAAGGATGTGCATGAACCTGAATGATTATGGATTACCTACCACTATAATATTATTTCTCGTTATACTTATGTTAGTGCAAAAAATATTCCAACACCTACACAAACACCCAAGACTCTCGATATATTCTATTCCCACAGCTAATATGAAGGGAGCTCGCTTTGGAAGCATTGCAAACATCCAAAATTCAAGGGGAAGAGACTTTATATTGCGAAGGACAACACTGGAAATACTTGAGGACTTACCATACGGAGAGTTCCCAAGGAGATTGTAAATCTCCTATATACACTAGACCACAACTGTGTTCCAAATTAATTTGACACAGTAATTTCTGTAGATTGTAAGTAAATAAAAAATTGGATAACTGAATTTACTATTGGATTTAATAAAACATTAAAAACTTGAATTACAGCAACGAAATACAAAAAGGGGAATATTGGTAAAAACAAGATATTGTGCGTTCGATAAAGGTCTCATAATAATGGCAATAACATTTTAAAAATTATTTGATCCTTGTTAACAGCAAATACATACACAAGCGAATTCAAATAGTAGGTACCTAGAAAGTAGAAATTTCCCATAATCAAAATACCGACCAGATGGGACCGGACAAAGAACCATAACGCCGACCCGATCGGTCTACTTTATGACTTGTCTACGTGCAAAATGCAATGTTATAGTTAACAGAAAGCTGGTTACAAGAATCGAATGAATGTTGTCTTATTACCTAGTATGTATAATACCAATACTGACTAGTTTTTGTTGGTTTATTTGAAATAATATAAATATATATATAAATGAAGTAATGACTTGCAATGGCAACAAATCAAACACTGAATTGTAATTTTTTTAAATTCATGTAATACTTTAAAAATTATTCTTGTTGTTATTATTTTTGAGACATACCTCGTACATATCTCTCAAAATATAAAAGAAACACCAATCATAGCAACCGATGGGTACTTAACTGGTATTAACTTATTATCCTTTTCTTGTTTGCCTGTTTTTTCAATATTCTTGTTCCTTAGCGACAGAAAACATGCACACCTGTCTGTCACAGCTACCGATGTCTGCGATATCAACTAGTTGACGTAAATGTCTTATTTTGTAAAGTTTAGGTTGAATTGTGAATCATGTTGAAATCGAAAGCAAATCCTACCAAAGGTGAAAGTGTAAAAGATGAATATTCTGACGTTAAATATAAACAGAAACCTTCGCATTTGTATTTTCAAGATAAGAATAAATTTCGTATAAATGAAGAATTGTCTTATAAACAATTAACACATCTATATCTCCACAATAATCAAATTGAAAAAATAGAAAATCTTGATGGCGCTATACATTTGAAAGAACTCTATCTGCATAATAACAAAATAAAGAAAATGTGCAATTTGGATTGTCTTACATACTTGAGGAGATTGTATTTGGGTCATAACGAAATTTGTGTGGTGGAAGGTTTGGGTAACTTAAGAAATTTAGAAGAACTGTACATTGAAAAGCAGAGACTAAGAGAAAGCGATTGTATGTGTTTTGATCCTCGATCTATTTTTGGTATAAGACAATCGCTAAAAGTATTAAATTGCTGTAGAAACAATATTACGGACATATCCAGTTTGGCTCCACTTACTGAGCTAAGATATTTGGACGTTTCTCAAAACAATCTCGGTAATATTCAGGAAGTTTGTGATGTACTGCGGAACTTTTTCCTTTTGGAAAATTTGATAGTGAGCAAAAATCCGATATCAAAGTTGCACAAATATCGAGAGTCCTTAATTGGATGTACAACCAAAGTGAAACTGTTGGATAATAAATTGGTTAACGATTTGACGAGGGTGTTTATAAAACGAATGGAGCATGAAACATCTAAAAAGAAAAGTGAACCAACCATAAACTTGCCTAAAGCGCTTGAAGATGTTTCGAGGAATTATCCGGAAGGCCTTCAGAAGTCGATTACTCGTTCAGTTTTAGAAAAAGGAAGAAGAAATGTGTCTGATAGTGTGAAAGATGCAGTTGTAGGTTGTGGAGATGCCACTGGCGATGCCTTTTTGCCAAAGAAAACATATCTTAAACCTAAAGGTTCACTTGTAAAGAAACCAATGAAACTATATAAATTCAATACTCCGAAAATGGGCTCAGTTTTTGAAGATAAATCACAAAATCGTATCCAAGATTTGGTGTTTGTAAGAAAAGTTAAAAGAACAAGTTCATTGCACTATTAAAAGAAAAGTATCAAATAAATCTATAATATATATAGATGTGTAATTTCCTAGTGCTGTATATTTAATAAAATACATAAAACATTTGGTACAATTTTATTGAATAAGCAATTATGTTTACATTTAAATTAAAACTTACCATATCAACTTCGGATACAGGTCCCATGCTTCGTACCATAATATCCACTTCTACGACAGCTGGTGGGCCTAAAGCAACATCTAAGGCATTTAGGTTGATTTGTTGCATCAAAGTCGTAAATGTTTAACAATACCATAAGAAACCTTCTACTTATCAAAATAAGATAAAGAGGACTAAATATGTTCTTCAGGGCATACATATGTAGAATAAAAGTATTTGAAATACTTCTACTAATCATGGTTAATGCTTTAAATCTTTTTCTAAAAATATTAAAAACTTACTTATATTCTTGAAAACAACAAGGATAATTTTAATTATATACAGGGTATGAAAAAATGTTAATAAAAGTCGAAAACAGTAATTCTGAAAGTCATAAATAGGTCATCGCAGAAAAATGGAGATAGTTCCACATACGACTATGTAAATGACTCATGGGTTCTAATAAAGTTTTAGGGTTGTCGGGAAAAAGTGTGAAAGCTACACAGATTTGAAAGTCAGATACTCAGGATAGAAAATGCGATAGAGGCATAAAACAGAGGATAACGCGAGGTCGAGTCGCTTCATTAAAAAAGAAACTGCTTCTGTGCTCACGATCGAATAATTTGAAAATTTGAAAAAGATTGTATTGAATTAGCGGATACTTGATGGAAGTCTAACATATTGAAATAAATACACAGTTGATAACTTTCACAATTTATTAAATAAACTTAACACCTGTTTCGCCAACACTGTGACTTCTTCAGAAGTACAAAATCTACTTAAAACTACCTAAGAGTAGATTTATATAAATAGGGTATGCATCTTCATTAGAGTGAGGGAAAAGATTTAATAGTGGTGAGGGGTTTATATCTACTTGGTCATTAAGTAATATATCTGTATTTTTATATTTGTTAATTTTTTTAGATTCTAATAGTGTAAGTTTTAAACTTTTATTTTCAATCTAAAGAAATTAACAAATATAAAAATACAGACATATTACTTAATGACCAAGTAGATATAAACCCCTCACCACCATTAAATACTTTCCCTCACTCTAATGAAGATGCACCACCCTATTTATAGACATCTACTCTTAGGTAGTTTGAAGTAGATTTTGTACTTCTGAAGAAGCCACAGTGTTGGCGAAACACGTGTCAAGTTTATTTAATAAATTGTGGACGTTATCAACTGTGTATTTATTTCAATTGAAAAAGATTATTAAAAGAGTATGTTTGGAACTCAACTTTGTATGAGTGTGAAATGTCAACGATAGGCGGGGAGGAAAAGAAAAAGTTTGAGATGCGGTGTAACAGACATCTGATGAAATAGAGTGGATAAAAAAGGTTATAAATGAGAAGGTATGTTACTAGAAAGAGTAGGAGAACAAAGGCAAGAACAAATATGAAAAGGGGAAATAGTTATGGTAGGGCACCTTCTGAGATATAAAAGGTTAGCTAAAGACATATTAGAAACACAAATAGGAATAAATAAGATGATCTAAATTAGATTACTCTTCCCAAAAAGTTTGATATGTGGGATACTCTAGTTTTAGGGAAATGTGAAGATTGGCTCAAGATTGGATTAGATTAGCAATATTTTAAGTAAGATCGATGATTATATTTTTATTTTTAATTATCAAATCTTAAATCAAGTAAAACCTTAGTTTAAATTGAGAATAAAACAAATAAAAACAAAATTAAGAATAATTTATTTATGAATATTATGATTAAGAAGAAAAATATTCTTAATTTGGAAATGTTGTTTAAATTAACAATTTAAATATTAAGGCGATTTCTTTTCTATACTGTGATTTGTTGAATGTTTTCACTGTTTTATTAGTTACTCAAAAACTAATAAATAAAGTAAGAACATCTTTTCCTGTACATATTTTTGTGTTCACTAATGCCTATAATTATATATAATATGAAATTATTTATCTGTAACATATTAAAAATAGCAGCTAGAAGGTGTGCTATATTTCGATGATTAAATTTCGTAACAGAAACATGAAGTCTTTATTATTCGAGGTGAGAACACCAAGAAACTCTATTCATTATGAAGAAGTCGTTTTAAAACAAAGAGCTTTTTGCGTTTAAAGTCACTTTCTTTGAATGAAAACTAAATGACTCATTTTTCAAAAGAATGGTGTTTTAATTGCTTTTGCATTTCTCTAATTGAGGAAATCATGCCCGCGACTATTTACAGGAGTAAGCTCAAAAATTTTTAATTGCAATAGTAAAGGTTCGTTAGACTAATTGTTACCTGCCATTAATTAAGAATCTACAAAGGAAATTAAAAACAAAAAGAAGCACCATCAAAATCGTTATAGATATTTATTTAATTTGGAAAACTAGATGACTTTTTAACGTTCCTTAATATCATTTTGTCAACTTACCACCAAAGCCTGGTCTAATGCTGTTATCATATCCTCTAAGCAGGTTGTCCAAAAGAGTAGAAATATTTTGATGATTGTTCCGCTGAACTTGATTAATTTTCCTCACTAGAGTTATCTGCAAACTTCCACGAATCAGAATTGTGAAGCACATTCCAAGAATACACATTCTCTCTGAAACAAGCAGAAACTAGCTTTATATCCATTACGAAAACGGTGCATTTAAACAATGTATGTTTCATTAGCAGATATAGTTATATAGTAACTTTAATGTTTCATTTTTAATAAAATTTTGATGTAGAATTAAATAGTTTTTGAAGGGACGGGAAGGGATTTAAAAGGTGCAACGAAGACATGTCACAGTTTAAAAGCTTGCATAATACATTTCATAAAATAATGATTTTAGAATAAGAAAACAAACGTTGGTGAAAAAATTAGTTCCAATCCTTCAACTTGTAATCCTTAAATACGGTTACATAAAAATCAAATTTCGACGAAATTCCATAATGATAGGTAAAATAAAATAAAATACTGAAAAACGCTTCACTAAAACGAGAAGAGCTGTTGACAAATTTGATTTAGTCGATTGCGATTAGGGTTCATGACGTCCCGAAATTTTTCGTTTTTCGAATCTCTCTCTCACTTGATTTATCAGGTCTTGCTGGAAATCAGCAAATTTACATTTACGTTTAAATGTTTTGTTTAAATAATGAAAAATGTCAAATTCCGTAAAGGAATAGTAAGAACAGAACTCAACAAATCTCTCAAATAAATGTATTAAAAATAAAACAACTTTTTTCTTCATATAAAAATTAATCAATAGAGACGAAGAAAACGACGTAAACGTCTATAATATCAATCAATTATGAATTTCATTTTAAAATATATAGTAACAGTGCTTATAATGTAGTAAATAATGTACTGCTTTTGGTAGAATTATTAATGTCTACAAATAATATTAATCAACTTTTTAAGGAACTAAACTGTTGAGAATCTTTTTCACTTTTAAAATATTAATCACAGCACTATTTCTGGCAGAACTTAATTAATATTAAGAATAACAATGCAATAAATAATTCGATAAATTAATTACGTAAAGCAATACTGTAGCTAGTTGTATTAGATCTCCTGAATTATTCTAATAAAGTACGTCTTTAGATAGTAACTAAAGCATTAAAAGCCTTATGAAACAGCCCATTTCTTATCTTACTGACTCCATTCCCCGATATGAAATTAATGCTTTGTATAGTGATTCCAAATTTGGAGACCTCCTGCTAACAAAGGGTATCGGCCGGCTGACAGTCAAGGATGTTGCCTAATCAGAAGATTTACTGCTGTGCAAAATAGTCGAAAATGGGGTACATACTATAGCTATAATTTCAATTTAAATTTTTTGCCTTCACGACTCTCTTCGAGCTGAATATCGTGGAAACAAGACCAATTGATTATACCGGGAGCAAACGCTAATTGCGACCATTCTGAAGAGAAATAAAAAATTGTTACTAAAATTACAAAAATTATGTATCCATGTACATAAAATTAAAATTCAGCAAGTGGAGGAAATTATACAAACTATAAACTCAAATACTCATGGTAAATTATGATTACTTTATTCTAATTAGTTATTAACCAACAAATGACTTGAATAATTTGTTTATATTATATTATGCGTTATAACTTATAGTTTTTTTTACTTGCTTATATATTATTTTTTATATAAACTTATTAAACTTACGTTATTGATCGCAGTTAATGATAGTTATTCTTAAAAATTATGGAACCTTGTGTTTCAATGCTGTTTTTTCTTCACAACTATTTTGGAGTAACAGCGAGTTCTTCAATAACTAGTGAAGATTGTTAATCAAAATTAATCGAGTAACAATATTTATTTTGAAGATGAATATATATATACACTATTTATATTAATTTGTCCTTTGCTATTTTGAATTTACAAGATAATTTAAAATTGAAGACTTCTGTTCGGTCGAATGATGAATCCTTCACTCTTTTCTTTAAATTCAACTCATATATATAAACTTACGATAATATGGACTAGGGAAAGGTACAAAAGAATATGGGTAGAGTTGAGTAACTGGGGATGAGACGACAGAGATAGCACGTAAAAAAGATAGATATGATTTTAGAAAGTAAGACGTCACGAAATAATTTGAAGTCAACCGTGACGACGAAACCCTTGACAGTCAAAGGAATAAATTTGGGGTCAAAATGTCGGTGTTGGAAACCTCTACAAGATTTGAAAGTTATACATTTTGATTCGAACAGTACTTACATTTTTAACGGTCGTAAATTAAAAGGATGTGAAGAAACGGGAAAGGATTTAAGACACATAAATCACCTAACATAAAGAACATTTATAGAATGAAATCTTAACATCAAAACAAATGTAATTTAGATATTGTAGATTTTTTTTATGAAACACAGACTACAGTTAAGTTGGGATATTTGGAACTTAGCTACATCGTTTATTTTATTCCTTTCTGTTTGAAACCGTTCGTTGTTAAGGGGTTCATCGTTTGGTAAATATTCCCTTAACAACGAACGGTTTCAAACAGAAAGGAATAAAATCAATAATACAGCTCATTTTAACTATTTTGATTGTAATTTAGTTGATAAGCTAATTAATAGATTCCACCTGTCTGGAAGTGGACAACATTGAAACGAAACATTATGTCTCCTTGTCGAATAACCCCAAGTACACTAGAGGGCTTAATAAGATTTTTAAGAACTTAAATTTAAATTTAATGTATAAATCTACAAATTAGCTCAAACAAGTCCTTGGAAATCCGAAATACAATATCAAAGAACATCAGAAAAGTGGAATATACCAAATTAGTTGTCAGGATTGCAACAAAAAATATGTTGGGCAAACGAGAAGATCTCTAGACATACGATTTAAAGAACACATGGCTCATCTAAAGTATGGCAGAATCGAAAAGTCAAGGGTTGCCGAACATGCTTTAGAAAAAAATCATAGAGTAACCAAAGATAATCTACAATTAATCAAGCAAGTAAATAATAGAAGATTGTTAGACGTATACGAAAGTATGAATGTAGTATTATGTAAAAATAGATTAAATAAGGATAGAGGTCCAATTCCATACAGTTCCTTGTGTGCGTTGGTCAATGGTTACGACTCAGTTCCGGTTAACTACGCACAACTAGTATAAATTGGTCCGCTTAAGATTTTTTAGTTTATTTCTAAATCATCTTCTGATGATGCTAACTTGGTTAGCAAACCTTCGTCGAGTTTAAGTATTCTCAGTTCTGATATAGTGGTAGGATTCCATTACATTTTTTTTTTACAGAGTACAGTAAAAACGACCTAATCGTGTAGTCTTTGCATCATAAGGAACGTTGCTTGGCAACTTGCGTGTTGTTTAATTCCTTCAAAATTTACAGATTTCTTGGTAAGGCAGTGGTATTTTTTACCACAATTGTGTACAAGATGTATCTTTCCAAGTTAATTTAGAAAGAAGTTTGGTTCATATACCTAATAAAGAGGTACGTTGATAAACATTGATTTATATATTAATTGGTGTTTTTCCATTGTAACAAGGTCGCTAAATTACTTTGACGTAGACATTTGTGACAGCTTCTGATTAATAAAAAAAATTGTGAAGATAATAATAAAAAACCAAATACTATATGATGGTTCTAACACAACTAATTAAAAATTTAACCAACTCTCGACAATAGTCTTTTAGAACAAACCGGTCATCCTAGAGGGTCATGTCTGTAACTGATGAATCACAAAGTGATAATTATATGTTTATAACCGATGATACCCTAGCCATTATTCTGTTAAAAAGGATAATAGAGGACACTGTGGTAAACAAATAAACTCAAAGAGACTGATCCCTTATTACCATAACTAACTTCTTACTTTAGTCCCTTGAAATTATGTTGAAACCACCTTAGTGTATTTTCTATAATTATTATCAAGTGCATGCACCTATCTGAATGTTAATTTTAAGAAAATTTAAATTATTTGTACACGTAGGTTTTTATATAAAGTGATTGAAACAAAACTAAACAAGAACGTAACAATGAGCAAGAAAAGAGACAAGAGCCATCCCCGCCTTCTGCCTCAGGTGTTGAAAGCAGTCGCGGAATTGAGAGACATAAGCGGTTCTACGGCAAAAAAGATAGTGTCTCGAGTTAACGAATTAATAAAACGCAGCAAAGCTCCGGGTCCTAAGCCTAGAAACGTGACCATGCAAGTTCGTAAAGCTCTACACCACGGAATAGAAAATGGGCTTCTTAAATATAGAGGAGGTCGGTACAAACTCGTCTTTGGAGGCAAACCAGCAAATACAAGAACGATGG
Source organism: Agrilus biguttatus (assembly GCA_963921985.1). NCBI lineage: Eukaryota > Metazoa > Arthropoda > Insecta > Coleoptera > Buprestidae > Agrilus > Agrilus biguttatus. The sequence continues at coordinate 11,617,209 of OY998119.1, read as the reverse complement.
CTAGTAGGTACCAAATAGATATACCGATTTTAGTTTTTTTATTATTGATTTTTATGCCAACCACTAACCGAAACAGTTGCCCAAAACCACCTTATTTTTTCGCCCCTCTTGGAACCATATGAGTTTTATTTAAAAGTGGTTTAAATGATAGTTTATACTGTAGTTCTTATTTTTGAGACATGATAAGCCAAAGTCATTGTTTGATTCATCTACGCCAAGACGAATTCGATATTCTTGAAGACTTCCTGAGTTGTCTTAAAACAGCAGTACTATTTCCAACAATTTTTTTTTCGTTCATTAGATTTATTTTTTTAACAATAATATAAATTGTTTTTAAAGAAAATACTTAGCATCCCTAATAGATACTCAAACCTATCTTTCGTAGAAGTCTCCAAAGAACAAAAACTATGCTCAACTTGAAAAATTTCTTACTTTAAAGTATCACCGTAAGCCATCATTTAGAGTTAAACTACTTTTGAATCAAATTCACGAGATCTCCAAAAGTGGTGGAATTTTTGTCACTCTTTATACCCAGAACGAGTTGTGAATTTAGCTCTTTTCTTATTTTGCATTTCGGAAACGTTTTGTATATGTTAGGGGAAAAATCTCACTAACCAAAATCTTATTTCCTTTTGTTTTTTTTTTACTTCTTGGGAAGGTAATAAATTCAATGATAATAAACCAAAGGAACATTTTTGACGGTCATCGTAAGTTCGCTTTGAGAAACTCTCGAATTCAACCACATATAAGTAAAAATTTCGGTCAGGGGTTGATTTCATCAATTGTATAGCACAGATACATTGTCGTATGAACGAACAGTGTAAGTACTTGGTCAGTAATTTATTGAAAATACCGGACGTGAATCGCCAGTTTGATCGTATCAGATCTCATCAGCACGACATAGACAGTTTCAATAAATCACCAAACAAATCCAAGAAGCTCTTTATAAGCAAATTGATACATTACCTACCTAGTTATGGCAGTATATTGCCATCTACTGATATCTGCTACTAAGTATTTCAGACCTTATTGAGGTGTCTATCTTACAACTAGACTCTTTATTCTGTTTTTTTTTTGAAGTGTGAGTCATAAAGAAATCTCAGGAGAGAATAAATGCCGGTTCTGAGTGGTGTCTATCGCGACTTATAACTAAAAAAAATGTTAGTTTGATAACGGACTATACGAGAGAATATGCACCCTTAACCAAATATTCGCCTAAACTCTCATCTTACCCTTAGTGCAAGTCCCGTATGAGGAAAAAGAAAAAAATCACACTGCTGGGTTTTTATTGCGCTCTCAAATAACAACAGTCTGTTTTACTAACTTAATTTATTGACTCAAAACAGGAAATTTAACAAGAACTTACATTATTCCAAGAATACTCTTAGTTTACTTATTAACAAAGTCGCTTGACCAAGTGTCCATCGGAAAAATCGCACCCTAGTCCACGACAGGGGCAGGGCAACCTCTTCCTGCTCCACTTGGCAAAACAAAAATGGCTCAGTTTACAAATAAAATTTCTATGTGGTAATTTAAGTAGACTAGAATCTAAAACTTACACAATTTAGAAAAATAGGTGATATTAAGGTTAAGTTATTTTCTTTAATACGTGAAAGTTTGGATCCATATTGAGTAAAACACATTTAAACTTTTCATAAAACTATCAGGTGTGTACAAATTAAGTTGCGGTTCATGTGAAAAATGTTACATAGGCCAAACAGGCAGATCGTATATTACTAGGATCAACAAACATTTAAAATCTTATGAAAGCAAATTATGCAAACCACTTACAAGCTGAAAACCACAATTTCAATCAAGATTTGAAAATTTCACATGTGTTAGGAAAAAGTACAAAATTAAATGTTCTAGAATCATTATAAATTAATAAAATAAAAAATTATAATCCGGACCTATTACTAAACGACCAGACGGATTTATATAATTCACCATCATTAAACTTATTCAAAATAAAAGCCCCCACCCCTTAAGTTAAGTTAGATTATAAATAGGATGTTTTGTGTAAACTTAAGCAGTACTATGTATTACTCACTTGAAAAAACTACAGTGTAGCGAAACTATAGTAGTGAAAAGAAAAAAAATTATGAAAAGTTTAATTGTGTTTTACTTAATATGGACAAAAATATATTATATTTCTTATATCTTGACTTGTAAGGAAATTCACTTAAAATATTTAAATTATACAATTACAGATTTAGGGGAGTGGTATAAAGTGATTTTAAAAATATTATTAAACAACTAATTTATTTTGGCGTTACAATAAAAAGTCTTTTTTATGCTACGAGACCTACTAATTGTTTATTACTTCATATGTTTGACTTTCTCCTATATTTTCGCTTAAAAATCCTATTATGTTTGTAGTTTGTTTTCTTATAAAGGTATAAGCATTTATGAATATCAAAAGCTGAGAATATACTTATTACCATTTTATTGTAAGCAAACTACGCAGATAAATATATTTATTAAATAAATTAATTAGCAATGAGGTAAAAAAGTAATGTATTGAGAATTATTGATATCATTCGGGTACGTATTTTAATTTGTTTATATTTATTAGTTAGATTCATTTTTGAATATTGATTTATACGTAATTGTGGTTTGTTGAATTATTAGCTAATAATTTGCATTTTGCTGAATAATTAAAATGTATTTCTATTATTTAACCTCATAATTATTAATATCTGAACGTTTCACTGCCGTTATAAATTACTCCCTTCAACTAAATTATATCTATATTGGAGCATAGAAAATTATTGTAATAAATTGTTTGTGATATTACTATCCATATACAAAAGTAAATAAAACAACGTAGAATGTTTCACCAATTTAATAGATATCCCAACTAGTATCGATCAGACGACCATTATATACTTAATCTTAATTTCCTAGAATGAGTGGGGAGTTTACAAAATCTAACTCCGTACGGTTATTGACTAAATTAAGATTTTGAGACAGGGCTTTTTTAATCTGTAGCGAATTCTTAGAGTGACAATTTTTTGCTTTTTATGATACCACCATGGTGTACGGTAACATTTTTTATGTCCAAGTGGTGATTAGATAACATACAATTATCTGAAAAGCCCGTTTTGGTGTCCTTTTTGTCTATACCTTTTACATGCTCAGATATTCTTACGTTGATTGCCCTACCACTCATTCTAGGCAATTAAGATTATATATATATATATATATATATATATATTGTTGCATTAGCTTTTAAAATTTAGTATAAGGTTTTACTCTAATCTTTTGAGAATAGTCGTGTGACCAAAACTAGTGCAACATTCATAGTTGTTTTATTTACTTTTGTATATTTAAACATGTTTCACAACAGTTGCACCCCCACAGTGTTAAGTTTGCTATCCATGTTTTCTCTCTTGATAACGCCATTTAATAGCATTATAAGGACGCTCTAATTACTAACCAAATCACTACCGAATTAATTACCTATAAAACTAAAGAGAAATTAAGTAGATATTCAAGAGGGACACATTTCTTGATGTAATTTTTGGAAAAGGTGCGTATTTCAAATTTATTAGGTATTTATATTTTGCAGAGATTTGACCATTACTTGATGATAATCCATTATCACGGTAAAAAACAAGACTTAAGATTTTCACAAACTTTTATTAAAAACACAAAAAATTAGGTAATTTACTAAACCATCAAAAATAATGTAATAATTCCCCACTTCTCAATTTATTCTAATAACACCACCACTCTTATTATTAATTCTATATAAACACCTACGTTGTATATTATCTTCAGTAATAAGTATTCCAAGTCTGACAAAGACAATGTCCGTTGCATCTTGGTGAACCATGTTGAAATAATAAATAAATAAATAAAAATTCTTGGAAACTGGTCACAATGTTTTATTAAATTACTCGATGCGCATTTCGTCCTGTTAAGGCATTATCATGAGTACTAATTTTTTTTGTGTATTTTTATGGGACTGTAGATAATCGGAGCTGATGGGTTGCTATTTTTAAGGAAGAATTCTTCTCTATCATGGAAGATTGAAACACTATTCACCACTTTAGCTATTTCTAATTTGAACTTTTTCGTAGGATCTACTTTTAATATATTCGTGTTCATATTTTTGATAAATTCAGACATCTTTTGTATATATAAATTTCTAGTAATTATCGTGACATCGTTGAGTTGGTAGTTTTCTTTATTTTTAAAGAAATGTTGTTTAATCGTTTTCGAGATAACCGATTTACCCACTATGTTGTCATTTTCCAGCGATGCGTCAGCATTAGCTAATATGGCTAATTCATCGACAGCGTTGTTGTACACTTGAAATTTCGGTGCGTATTTTAGTTTTTTTTGTAGTTCAATTTCGGGTTGTGTCAAACTAGTCGTTGTGAGATTCTTGATCCGCGGATAAAATTGGTAATTTTCTGGTCTGTTTCTACTCTTGATAATGCCTTAACAGGGCAAAATGCACATCGAGTTATTTAATAAAACATTGTGACCAGTTTCCAAGAAACATACTGTTTTTAATAAAACTTAATGGAATTCTTAAGTCTTGCTATTTTGTTTTTATTTTGTATTTTCTCCATAAAGATAGTTGGTACGATCCTTACGCTATTAAGTACATTTTGAAAACATTACATTAACGGCAATTCTCAAAATTAATTTCGCAGTTCCTTGAAATCCTTTTTCTGTTTGTAAAACTTACTTAAGCTAGTCAGTTGGTATGCCATTTTAAATCGTCAGGTTATTTTCGTTTACGAAGTAGTGAAATGAATTAATTATGTTAGGGCTGTGTTAACCAAAGAACACGATAAGTCTCTTAGCAAATTATCATTGTGATCACGTCTAAAAGATGAAGTAGTTACTTGAATCTGAAAATTTTAGTGGTACTCTGAATAATTTTAAAATTAAAATTTGGTATTATGAAACAGTTTCATGAACCAATTGAAACAGAAAAATGTGGCATTGATTCATAGGTGCGAATAAGGCACACTTATCTAAAAAAAAATGAACTATCCTGTTTTCATTCCTTCCTTTCTTATTTATATTTTAAAAGAGTTGAAAAATGACTAGAGTTTATATTCAGCCGTATCAATCAAAGGAAATCAAAATAAATTGATTGATGATTTTATACGAAGTGTACATAAGTTATGAATACAAAATGATGGCATACACGAAACTAATCGTTGCTGTCTTCCCGTCCCAGTTCTTCCAGTTTGGTTCATAAATTCTTCAACATCATAAAGAACCTTAATCGTTTTTTTCCTTACCTCATAATAGAAAAAACAAAACCCTTATCGAATCATTTTGTTAACCGTCTGTCCACGAAGACTTTTTTCCTAGCGGAAATTAACATCAAACACTAATAAGTTACCTCATAGGCTTTTACGGCCAACCTGTTCTTCCTGACTACTGTGTTTCCACCGTAATTCGGGTAGATTTCTTTAAAGGATTTCGTTAGATGCTACTGTCGACATCTTCAGTTACTGTGAATTAATATAATGTGTCTGAAAGTTACTTCAGTTTGGAGGAAATAAAACCGGACCACGGCGAAATCTAAAGGTCAGAAAGAAGGAACCAAACACTAAATTCGAGGGCTCCATGGTCCTATACAAAATACAAGCTTCATACACAATGCAATAAAAATAAAAAAAATTAGGGCTGCCGCAAGAGTCGAGAATGTATCGATTTTGTCTTGTCTTATCGTTAAAAGCATGATGCACATACGAGATTTTATTACAATATCAAAGTAAATAAGTCGAGAAACTTATCTTGTCGTGACTCCCTGCTCATGATCTTGAGTAGATACGAGGCATGTTTTTTTAAGTAAGTATCGTTTTGAAATTATAAAAAATGTGCAATGATATCTCAATAGTTTTATTTTTACATGAAAGCCTGTACCTTAATATACTTTTCTACATAATTTCCTTCAATATTGAGGCACTTATCATAACGTTTGACCAGTGACCAGTTTTTGAATACCCTTATCATAGAACTCTGCTGCCTGACTTGTTCACTTCACCACTGCATCACAACTGTTTTGACTTCGTCAATGTCTTGAAGACGCTGACCGCCCAGGTGTTTCTTCAAGTGCAGGAGAAAATGGTAGTCACTGGTTGCCAGATCAGGGCTGTTCGGAGGATGATCTAGAGTTTTCCAGTGAACAGTGAAAGGATGTGGTGAGATCTTTGGTCCGATCAGCCACATGCGGACGGGCATTGTCATGCATATTTGTGCGGCCATCATTAAATGCTCTCACCCACTTCCTTACCATTCCATCACGCATAATGTTTTGTCTGTAAACTGCACAGATATTACGATGAATATCAATCAGTTTTAGTCCTTTAGCACTAAGGAATCGTATAACAGCCCGGACTCCGGAATTCACTGTCGGCGGGACTCACGATTATCGGAGGCATCTTAAACACTCAGTAAACAACGTAAACAAGAGCGAATCAGACTGTAATAGCGTCAGTGCGTAGGTGAGAGATGTAGGTACTCAGTGCGCATGCGCGGAACGCTGACCGCAGCGCTGCGGATGCAGAATTTCACAACGGTGTTTACTTAAAAAACATGCCTCATATATCTCGTTCTAGAATTAGATTAGATACTTAACGCAATTATATCAGTCCATTTATATTATGTTTAAAATCGTACGATGAAAAATTCTAAACTGTATAATTTGGAAAAATCTGTGTTATCAATTAATTTACGAAATAATGTAGGTAACATATTGTCCATCATCATTTCTTTCTTTCAATATGTTCCGAATCCAAATTCAGTCCAATTTTTTCTCCTTACTAGTCCAGACTAACGGGAATCATTAAAATTTTTTTCGGATCGCATATCTGCAATCACTTTCATATTATCTTCCTACGTAATCTACTAATACCGAAAGAAAACGTATCGTAAAGATCAAGTTTCAAAGTCATCAATTTGTATGAAACGTTTACCGAATGGACATGGAATAAAAACGGGATGTACAATGAAAATCAACCTTAATATTCCTATACAATTTAAAAACGTACCGTGAGTAGTTTCCGAACAAGTTTTCCTTCATGAAACAAAAAGTTTTTAGAATGATAGTAGACAAAAGTTTCATAATTTAAAATGAGATTGGTTGGAACTTTATTTAGAGTGGGTAGGGGGATACGTGTTTAAAGTCGGAAAAGGCTATTCAGGTTTTGTAGTTCCTGCGGGTTACTTTCATTAGAGAATCAAATCAACGATACAGTTAAATACGTACGTTAAAACCCAAGGCGTAACAGCACTTGGTACTTTTTTTCTTATTACAGTTTAATAATCTGCCATAAAAGGCAAAAACGTCGATAATGGTTTCTAGGTATGGGGTGTTGTGTATATAATTACTGAATTAATCGATTGCAAGAGTGAATAAATGCATATGGCCAGTCATCGGTGACAATTCTACCAGTGACGAGCATGATCATGGCAAAACATTAAAGAAAGTTCGATAAGGCTGTAGTGTATCTTACCCAGGTCTATTCGATCGTCATATAACTCACCTACGTTGTTTATGGATATCAGCTGTTGTCGGTTCGATACACTATTAACGTAATTTGGAAGGGTTGTTTATAGTTGTTAAATGAAAGACAACAAATATGTGACATCCTAACTTTATTATGAATGAAATGATAAAATACCAGGGAAATTCCGGTAATATTAAATTTTAAACAAAACAAATACTAATGCCAGACCCAGCCTAGGGCTAGCGCGAGGAAAGAGTATCGCAGAGAAACCTACGGATCTTAGTCCTACAAATCAGAGATGTGTACCATCCGTAAAGGATGAAATGTATATAAATTAAAAACATTACTCTGTGAAAATATACCCTGCACGATCCACATACACAGACACATGTAAATAATCATTTAAAACTGAAGAATGTTGGTATTAGTTAGTAGACAATGTAAAAAAATAATAAAGGTACAGAGGTCCCATACGGGAGGCAACCCAGCTATAAGTTAAGCACAATCTGGGCCTCACATAAAAATAAATTGCAGTAGATAAATACCAAAATAAACACACATTTACATATTTATTTGTGTGTTTATTTTGGTATTTATACGACGAATAAATATCAAATAAAATGCAACACATAAACGTCGAAATAAATGCACAAATAAATATCAAAATAAAAAACACACACTTTTGTGAATACTCCCAGATCAATACTCTACACGGGGGAAAATGAACGCACCTGGTAGATCAACAAAGAGCAAAATCATAAAAATTGGAAATAAAGAAAAATCACAAAATGATTGTTACACATCACCGTTTTGTTAAAATTAATAAAATGAAAGTTCAAATTAAACAAAACATCATAAAATATGCAAGATACAAATAATTGTGTCATTATAAAATGGATTAAAAGAACAATGAAAATTGACAACTTTTATGTAAATTTTATAACAGTGAAAAACAACATAATAAATATTAAAACCTCGTTGAAAAATATATGCAAAACAATAGTTTATTACTTGTGAATGCAGCTTGAAAAAGACACAAAAATAGAAATAAAAAACAAAGAACCAACAAACGTGACACTTCACTACCCTGACAATCCAAAGAATAACCATATGATGCTCTAGAACTAAGAACTCGACGCTGAGCTCTGGTAAACCTTTTGAGAGACATCTCCATAGTCCAGAATTTTCGTGGTTCGTTCGCGTCTAAGATAACTAAAGAGTTCCTGATTTATGAGTATTAGGTAATAATTTAGGGAAGTTTGAAATTATTGAAATAGGCGATAGAGAACGACAGACCCTGGTTACTACAAGGCTAGTTAATGAATTTCCTGAATTACAATTTATATATTTCTTCTGGGAATACCTGTACATTGTTTTTATTAGTTTAATGGTCATACGGTCTAACACGTTTTCGTTTAAATCTCTGATATGCTACTGGACTGCGAGTAATTTCTTAGTGGTCTGTTATTAGCACAGTCCCTGCAATAACAAGTTTTCGACTCTAAAAGCCGCCATTTTAACAGTGGAAGTTTCACAGTAGCTGGCTTGACTGTAGCTGTTTGCAACATAGTGAAATGTAAATTGTTCTATTTCTTGCAAATTGTAAAAGCCAATGCGGATGCAAATCTTAACTGATTTAGTTTCAACAAGAAAAACTATAGTCGAAATCGCGATCCACACCTAGAACTTAGTGTTGAATAAGTTTATCTTCAAACTAATATAACTTCATAAAGAAATCAAAAGCATAAAAGGATACGTATACAATAACTTATCGGAATAATATAGAATATAATGAGTCTAGCAGTAGGTAATTAAGTTTGGAAGTGATGTTGACTATATTTAATAAATTATAACTTATAAAATATTACGAATCCTCTCAAGGGAATAGATATTAATTAAACGTCATTTGATTTGAAAGCGGAATAAATTTTGTAGCTAGACAAACTCCTCTTGCTCCTGGTCCTGGTCCTCGTCGTCATCTAAGGAATGCTCCGAAGGTTAGAACTCGGAAGACAACTGACCAACCCAAAAAGGTCCAGAGGAGAAAACGAAAACGCAGGAGCGCGAGCTCGGAAAGTTCGAGCAGTGACGACAATACAACTAGTGGAGATGGCGATGAAAGTACCGATTCTGTCAGCAGTATGACCGCCAGTGGATCGTCTGCATCTTCGAGTTTGAACACTAGTGACGCTAGAGATTCAACTTCAAAATCAGCCGACAGCTTTATCACAGATTCAAAGAAAGATGAAAAAAACAATAAGTCATCCGGTAGGTATGTAATTTTTACAAGTTTCATCGTTCAAGCAGGGGCGTGGGAAAAGGGGAAGGACCCAGGTGGCTTTATAAAAAGTAATAACCATGTCGTAGTCCGTGGTAGATTAAAGTATCTTTTTGTAACACAATTCATAAGACTTCAGACTAAGATACATTGAAATATATTCCATTTTCGCCTTACTTTTTAATGTGTAAAACATCTCAACCAAAACGTTTACCCTTTAGATGTGAGATTGTATCAAGGTAACCTTTTATAAAATCCAAAAATCTTATTTTCAAACCGATGCGGTGTATGATTTTAGTAATAAATGTTTTCGTACTACAATAGCATGTAGCAAAATTGCACACCACATCAGCTTGAAACTAAAAGAATTGGACATCAATGACCTACAGACGAGAAGTTGATGAAATTATTTACAATTCTGTCTTAGCTCAGACATTTTACATATCATAATTTGAACTGGAACCAACAACCACCCTTTGTATATATGTATAAATTAATAATTATGTATGAGGTACTTGGTAGAGCAAATAATGGTGTAGGTGCATTCAATAACGGCGAATAAAATAAATGCGCAGAAGTTAGGTACTTAAGGTAATACAGATGTAAATTTTGAACTTTAGAAAAAAATTGACTGGAAGTTTGTTATTTGCTTTTAAAAATACCAAACTTTCTTTGATATTTTTTGGCATGAATAACATAGAGCATAATGTGCTCTTCGTTTCTCCATTCCTCACGACCCTGTTTATTAGACACCCTCAATATTCCGACATGTATGCATGTCATTCTAGGTGTAAAAATAAGAAAAAAACGGTGGGGATGCCTAGTTCGCTTTGGTGTCTAATAAAGGAAAGATGCGGACTGTCTACCCAACGTGGTTTACGAACGAAACAAACTACCAACAACAAAAAAACAGCAAAAAAACCTCTTCGTCGTAATAAACATAAGAAATCTAGTAAGTTGTTCTAAATTCCCCCACTCCTTCCCAACATTTCTGTTATAAAAATATACTTTAATGTAAACCTGGGAATACGAGTGGTGGCTATTTTTTTCGCGATGGTAAAACACTAATCCCACTCCCCTGTATTTTAGTTGTTCTTTTTATTCTGCTACCATCTAGTTTTAAGGCTAAATTATTGAGTTTATTATATATAATTCGGCGCTAGACGTAACTTTACCGCTAAACCTGTTATGTAGTTAAATGTGCGTCTTCTTATCACAATCTGCAAACAAAAAGTTTCCAGGATCGTTTAGGAGGGAGGTATGTTGATTTCCTCTTTACAGTTTGTTCAGTTGTTGCGTTAAAACCTTTTTCAATTACTTACAGCTCAAATGGTTGAAGACACTCATTTAACAGAGTATATATAAAGGAGCATACCTAACATTTACAAAGCAAAAGAATAGAATAGATGAACAGTATCTACTATTGTAATTTATGCAATCAAATAAAGAGGTTAGTAAACAGTGTTGTTGATTCTTATCTATATTTGTAATATCAAAATTTGTTTGTTTAGGATAAAAGGGCATAGCGGCCACGTAACTTTAACATATCAGATTCTATTTATTTTGAAATAGGCAAATGAGAAAAAAGGCATTTAGGATAAGAAAATATGTGGAATCATTTTATTCCAAGTAAATTACAATAATTTGGAAATCTGTTTCTAGCGGAAAATAATTAACTTTAAACCCTTTTATTTTAAATATTCGTAAATTTATTCTTGTAAATAGTTTGTGATTCGTTTCAATGTAGGCTCAACTTCCTATCTATCTATCTATCATTTACCTCTACCTAGAATTTCGCCTTTCACCTATACCCGCATGTACCCCTTACTACTAGCTCGTTTTACCTTTAATTACTTTATCTTGCAAGCTGTACTATTCTAATCACTCAATTCTACATATTTCTATAAACTATCTAATCACTTTTACTCTTAGTACGTTCCTTTCTAGAACATCTATTTTACTAACAACCCTGTTCTATAAATACCCTGAAAATCTCATTCCTCCACAGTATACTAGCTACTCCAGCTATACTTGTAAGTTTATTTCTGTCTATAATGTCTACACTGTTTTATTTCATATTTAATTGACTTTACTGTTGTTATTTTCCTGTCATGTTCTTGTTCCTTTTTGTTACCTGTTTCTGTCTTTTATTATATAAATTAAATCTTGGAAATGTATATAAGTCAAATTTAAACGCTGTAATACATTTAAATGATAACTTAGCATTCAAAGGGTACCAGTTCAATTACAGGTTTGTCTGCCTTGGTTCAAGGTTTCCTGTGGTTTCTTTGAATCCTGTAGGTTTGGGTTTCTCAAAGTGGGGTGGGGGCGCTAGTCGATCGTAGGGTCTAATTACTAATAATAATATGATGCTCGCTTACATGCTGGAAAACTTTCATGAGATCAAACATCATTCAGTGTTTTTTCTACATGCTTCAATCTGATACAATCAACACTTTATCAATGGATATTGAAATAAAAGCTGAAATTATACTTCATCTTTCTCAGCTCTCTGACCAACTGGGAAGGTCCAGATATCGGTAGTACTGAAGATTATTTTTGCTACATCAATGTTGGTTTAAGGATTAAGCAGCAGAAATCATTGCTGCAAATGTACGCAGATCAGACTCTTTAAGATTATTTCAAAAAGATTTAATTTTGGGGCAACAAGACATTCTTCCTGTTTTTTCTTCCGGAGCTCTTACATCTGGGAATCAGAATTGAAACTGAGCAAAATTGCACCAAAAAGTCACTCAATTTGCTACAAGAAACAAGCTTATCCATCACATTAATTAAGCATAAATTATTTTTTGTAACTGTATTATCGTTTATTTGAATAAAAACCCTTATTTTCTTCCATGGCAAGATTTATTTTACAAATGATCCGCAGTTGTGTGAGAAATATAATAGGGGTACGTAGGGATATAATTATAAGAAACCCTGGTAGAGGCAAATGCTGGGGCAGCAATATCCCACAGATAATCTTTCACTCTTCTACTATCTTAATCTCATCCGTCTTGTCAATTGTGCGCAAAATCCAAATCCAAGATCCTCCTAAATAACATTTTGGTCACTTGCTAATTGTGTCCAAAGTCCATATAAAAGTTATATTCGAGTATTGATAGCAGAGACTCGTAATTATTATTAAATTAATATTGTCAACGTGATTAGATAATATCGAAATCTAGTTCTTGTAGTTATTGTGATAACATAAATTTATGTACATTTTTCTATTTAACAATTATGTTAATCTGTCTTTTACCAAATTAAAAAAGAGAGACACTTTAATTTACAACAACAAATCTTACTAAGCGGACATGTGATTCGCCCATCTCTTATGGCATCATTATTGACGCGTGGCTGGTTACTTAGTGCTGCAATCTGTTGTTTATAGAAATCCAAAAGTTATTCACTTTATGAAAGCGATATCGATGTCCAATAGCCTATTACGTAAAACTGAATTGAGGGAAGCTGTAAGATAAAATTTAGAATGGATGTTCAGAAAGGAAACCGTGAATATGTTCAATACCGTAAGGAAAGGCCATAAAGGAACTCTACTAATTGGTCAGTAAAAAATGAAGTTCAACTAGTATATACTTCCTTCGACTACCAAATTTAGGGAATCTGAAACTAAAGGAGAATGATCACTTTAAATAACCTAAGAATGGTTTTAAAAAGTCTAAAATAATAGGACTCCTTTTAGAACCTCCTTTGAAGATTTTGGCTTTTTCATAAATTATTCAACTTATTAACATTTGTCTTTCTTTATCCAAAACATCAATTCTAAATTTTATACTTCTGCCACCCTCAGTTTAATGTTACATAATGGGCTATTCAGTATCGATTGTGTCTCCCATTTTCGTTAAAATTGAGCAATTTTGGTTATGCATAAGTGTCCATTCGGTAAGGTTGGTTGTAGTAAATTCGTATGACGCTCTCTGTTTTATCGATTTGATTACCAAAGTTTCCTATTCTCTATTTTCCCCTTACTCCCCACTTAAGATTAAATAACCTTTCAAACAGGACAATACAAACACATTTCTCTTATCCTTCTCCAAAACGAAATCCTCCTCAAAATAGTTATTTATTTTATGAGTTACGTATTAATGCAGTTTATCGGATCTGTTTACATTTACAGCAACATACATATTCAGTTACTACCCTACCCTTAGACCGTTTATTTCAACGTACTAGCTATTTTTCGCTTAAAAAAATGAACATTCCGATCCAAGCAATTACAGGATGACTCTTGACAATTTCATTAACGTGCGTGTTTTCAGAAGCTCGTCCTCAACAGCAAACAGCGGAGAATTCGCACAACAACAGCAACACCAATGCCAGCGCAGCGGAAGTTGTAGAAGAGAAAATAGCCCGCTGTGACAATCCTAATTGTCTATGTAATGTTGACGTCTCCACTGATGATACCGTTTACGATAGTACTAAACATTCGCACGATGTGCAGAACATCTCGTATATTAATTGACCTTCTAAACGACCTCCATCAGTGGCACCTTACTGGTTATTTACATAAATTTTTGCCTGTGAAGCGTCCCATATTGAGAGTCGTTTTATGTCAATGTTTTATATTATTTACTGAATTGCTTTTACTCTTTTTTACATATTAAATTATATTAAAATATTTGCAATTTGTTTAATTCTCGTAACTTTCATCGATTCAATCCATCATTAATAGCGTTGCCATTTAATTGAAACCTTTATTTTTAAACATCTTGTATATTAAATTAAATTTAGCTGTTGCGGACGATCTCGGGTTAAAATAGGGAACAAGTTTTGTTTAAACTTATAATGTGGACACTCCGTATATTCAGAGATATTTGCGATAACGTAATTCAAAAGTATACCCCCTTTATATTTTTGAAACTACTGAAGAACAGGTTTACTTAATTTGTAACGATTATCCTAGATTTGATAGTTTTTGAGGAATTTACAGTATAAATAAAATAAACATACTTAAATACGAGTGTCTTAATATACGAAGGTGGTCTGAAAAGTTTTCGACCTTAACGTGAAAATGGCAGCACTCGTCAATAAAAGCTAAGGAATGTAGTTGTGCATCTCTTGACAGGCACTCACTAAAATTTCAACCATTTTGGACGCGTAGTTTGAGTGAGTCGGTGTGAAAGTTTTTGTGAAAATTTAAAAAATAGAGGATCAAGCTGTCATTAAATATTTGTTTTTGGGAGGCAATACGCCTACGCAAGAGTCTCTACCATCATTTACCACAGTGAAATTTTGGGAAGCTAAATTCAAACGTGGCCATATCAGCTTGGAAGACAATGAACGTTCGGGACGTCCAAAAACAGCAACCACTGTTGAAAAACGCTGGATACTATTTGAGTGGGTTGAAGAGATGGGAGCATCGCTAGAAGAAGTGGGAGACTATGTAGAAAACAAAAATTAAAGAAAAAATTACTTGTACATGGTTGGGTCAGAAACTTTTCAGACTACCCTCGTATTATAAAACTAGCTACTTTTTGCAACTTCATAACGTACTGAAGCTGTGAGAATCAGCAGCTCCTTCTCCTGCGCATGAGCACTACGTTGCTTGCTGCTGCTACGTCATGAAAACTTTAATAATTAACAACGTAATATCAAATAGGAATATCGTGATAACTTTGTTTGAAGATAAAGAGAAAGAGCATGCATTTAAAGAATAAAATCACTACAATTTTATCAAAATTTATCCAGTAGTTTTTGCGTTATGTATGCACGTCGATGGACACAGCAATTATTTACTTATGCAGAGAAGCAAAATTAGATTATTTATTGTATGACACATAACATATCTAGAACGCCAGCATATCCTCTTTGAAAAAAGTGAAAGGCTAAAGTAATTTTGCATTTACGGTTTCAGGGGAGGAAAACCCATCATTCTTTGTTCTTTTGAATATTTGATTGCATATATTTATGGACTGTATGAAGCGGCAGAATCGTCGATACTTCTTCTCTATCTTGCTCAGTACAAATTCCATCGCATGAAGTACCTAATCGAGTTTGTGCATGTTCGTCTTATTCCTGTTGGTGCGTGTTGTATTTTAATCCTATACTATATATACTCAAAGTACGTAATGTTTCTTTCATTTTCATTAGCGTTTTCGCGTGCAATCGTTTGCAAATTCTTTAAACTCGATACTATTCGATAATCAGCTTTGTTTTGCTAATGATTATTTACTGAAGATTTCAACCCATTGCTGTTTCATACAGAAGTGCGTTAGCTATCAAGAGGTACTTGTTTGACTCGATTTTACAATCTGACTCTGTGATAGAGTTCTTGGAAAACAGACACAGAATTACGCAACATCCTCATCACATCAAAGAATGATATTGCGTACTTGACAGTTCTTTAATGTTGACATTGTTTAATAATATCAATCTCCAACTTCAAGATGACGACTTGAACTTGACTAAAACAAAAAATGTCGTTGATGTTTTCGTAACTAAACTGCTTTTACACAAGAAAAATATCAGCAGACGTGAGTTTCACGCTTTCTCTAATTTATCAGCAGCATCCTTCAACAACGACGACTTGCTTGATTACTGTAAACATTTAGAGAACCGCCACAGTTGCACAGTGACTTCAAAGAACGATTCCAGGACATTTTAAAGTTGGAAATACCGGACTGCGTGTTATACTTTCCATTAAAAAGACGAAAAATAAACGACGGAAGATGTGTGAACAAGGAAGTGTCTTGTACTAATGATTAAGTGTATATGAAGATTAATTAAAACAATCGTGGTATTAAGTTTGTGACAGCAGAAAAAGTCCTTTGTAGTCCAGTCAAATAAGCCCAAAAAACGTCTCAACCTCGGAATGAGAGGTACCACGCTGGAAATTGGTACATACCTTCATTCCGAGGTTCTGAACATTGCGTAAAAAGTCTCATTAAAACGCGCCTCCGCGTCATCATTTTTTTGCAGGTCAAAGGTCGCGAAAATCGCTGTTTTTAGAATATCTCGATTTGTATAGACTTTTTGACATTTACAGTTATCATGTTACAATGATGTCCACAGATTTTGGAGCATTATAAATTCATTCGATGCTGCTGAATTCTTACTGTTGTAGATTTTACGACACTCAATATGCACATTCACAGAAGTTAAGATATTTAAATAGACAATGTGTCCGTCATTTCTTTTGATATTTGCATTTTTCACAGTATTTAATCCACGCACAACGTTTATCGAATCACAGCGCACTCTCCGACGATTATCTGCGGAACCGTACTTCATATAAAAAAAAAGTTGAATCAAAAGTTATAAATAAACGAATTATCTATAACTTTCATAATAACTATAAGTGTCTAAAAGTTGCGAGCTTTGACCTGCGGACGCGAGATTCAATGAGACTTTTTACGCAATGTTCAGAACCTCGGAATGAAGGTATGTACCAATTTTCAGCTTATTACCTCTCATTCCGAGGTTGAAGTTTTATTTGACTAAACTATCTGTGTTATTAAATGTATTAAAGTTTCGTCGGATATTCATTTTATTGGACCTTAGGCAAACGTTTTCTGTATAAGAAAGTAAATAGCTTACAATATTCTACATTTCCTTTTTTGGTATTGCCTTCATTTCGTTCTAAACTCGTCTAGTGTTAATTAATTATGTTAACATCATTATTGTTTATGCGATATTTTAATCTAAACATCGCCAGACTTTCGACTTTCCACTAATGTTACTCTCTCTTTGAAGATACATACCCACAGTAATTATTTTACGATTAAAAGGAACCGCATACATTATAAAAGGCCCCTTAAAAAATAAATTGGATGAAAGGAGATTAATTGCAACATCCCTTATCAGATTAGCATATCGTATAATATTTTGTCCGTCATTTATAAGCTTTTCACACGCTGGCACCTGTCTCCCGTAGCCATCGAAAATAATAGCTGACTGTCTCATTGACGTTATCCGGACATATTCAATGGATTTCGTCAGTGTTTCAGAATTACATCAAAGGCCTTTGACAAAAATCCCTCGTGCTTAAAATCCACGCTATTTTATTAGGGTAACTAAAATGCTCTTGTATCGAAAATGTATTTAAAAGGGATTTTTGGGAAGCATAATCGTTTCAAAAGAGAATTACGACCAGCCGCCAGAAGATTTTGGATACAATATAAAACCTTTTAGAAATGGATAACAAATTAAATTGTTTACTGCATAGCAAGAAAACAGTGAAGACATTATTTTGAACAGTGACATTAAGGTTAGAGACGTACTCCTCCAAATATTCAAAATAAATTTCAATACAATTTAAGTATTCAGTTCCATTTTACCTTTTTTCGTACCGTTACTAGTTTTTAAAAAAGTAGTATTAATGTTAAGAAGCAGGTGTATTTTGATTAAACATTCTTAGTATTTTCTATTTTTGTCCCTTGGTAAAAGAACAAGTCAAAGAATAAACCATCTTTCCAACCAGTTTTGGCTTGCTTTTTTTCTTATTGTCATAGTTAATTCCTTTCTGAATTTATTTCATTAGAATGTTTCATCTTATAATTACCTACTACCCTTTATAAACCAGAGGTAATTGTCACATCTAACAAAAAGAAATCACTTCTGTTATCGAGAATGGTTAATTTGGAAACTAGAAGAAGATGACTAAACACATTTGTATGGAGTATGGTTCGAAAAAACAAGAGAACACAGGCTGCTAAGACACCATCTGAGACAAAAAGAGCGGGTTAGAAATATACGAGAAGTAGAAACAGGAACAAAAGAAAGCAGAGAAAGACCTACAGTTAGGGATGTGGGAAGTTCTAATTTTCGACAAATACAAAGATTGACTTAGGATAGGAAGGAGTGTAGGTGCTTGTCCAAAAAGTTTTCTGACTGACTGCCTTATCTTTCTACAGCATGTTCAATAAATCTTCCATAAGACGTTAACCGGTAATAAGTCTGCTCGTGTTCTGTTAAAAAAATGACAACATATGACGAGTAAAAAGTAAAAACCTCGCGGTTTGTGTGATGTTGAAAGATTTCAACAATTTTTAAGAATCTACCAGCAGGTAGGTTTTTATGCCTAGGATACCACCTATTCATAAAAGATCATGTTTTATCGTTTTGATAGCACATAGGTAGATACAGTGGCCAGCACGTAAGGAGATTCAGCAAAGGTCAGATTGACAGGTAGGTAGGCGGAGACTTTTAGCATAGCGATAAATGAAAGAGCCAATAAGAATATAGCTGGACCGAAACGTCAACTTGTAGTTCAGCGGCGCGTATCACTGAGAGAAAAAGTACTGAACACGGAACACAAGTGAATTCATTCAACTGATTTACTTACCCTAATGGGGTTTTAATGATTATGTGAAGTAAACAACTAACAACATCGTGAACATAAGGAGAAAATCACGGTTATAAGTATCTAATTATATAAATCTAGGAATAATAGCTAATTTAAAGATTATTAGGTATGCATGGAAATAAGTTGTTGACAAACAAAATAAAGTCGAATGAACAAAACTTGATAATATGAATTATGTAGTGTGTCTTGCCTAGGTGTATTTGTTAAGGCATTTGTTAGAAAACTTAGTTTGTATAATCGAACTTTATATTTGTTATGTTTAAATTTCGTAGTTTAGTATATAGTTGTACGATTTGTGCATGTACCCGATACCATAAATAATGTAGTTTAGTCTGAGTATCAGGTTCGTTGGCGGCGATAGAAGAATATCGTGGTTAGTAGTTGTAAGTATATTATTTCTTTACAAACAACCACTTCTCTACTCTGTTAATTTGCAACTGTTTGCCACTACGCTACTGAACTTTGCTGAACAGTTATCATTCTGCCTACCGGTTGATTAACCCCGCCCTAAAGGGGCTAGACTATGCCACTGCGCATCCGATTATTTATGACTTTTGAATCTCCTTAGGTGCCGGCCACTATATCACTAGTTAATGTCTTTCGGAGAGTTTCCTAGACTCAGCAATATTCTATAAAAAAAGGCGGAAAATAAAGTGAAAGCCGACAATTGCAAACAGAAAGATTTTATATCCTGAAAATCAAAGAAATTGTGAAGCGAAGTGTATATATTTGTATTTTTCGGCGGCACCCTGTCTTCAACATGCAATCTCAGTTCCTATGCATTTCTTAGATTTTTCCGCATTTTTGCACTGTACCTCCGTTGAAATATATTTCTTGTTCTTACAATGGAAGACAGATGTATCGCTATTTATGTTCAGATTCCTTAGACTGGTAAATAAAATGGACTTTTGAACGCATCCACATTCAACATTGAGAAAGCTCTACATAAAACTTTGCTGTTGTGTAAATTTTACTTGAACAGATAGGTTATTTCTCATGAATACATATTTTTATATAATGTCTGGAAATTTTTTTATCTAACACTAATATCTCTAATGCACAATTGCTATTGAATACTTTAAACCAGTATTCGTGAAATAAATAGCTCATTTCTTCTGATTGTAAATCCTACGTATTCTCATATTTTCGAAAAATAGTCTTAATAATAGTTCCGAACCAACCCCGTAGAATCGAAAAGTGCAGGACTCCCTCACGAATTTTCTATAGAAATGTTTTTTTTCAAAAACTACTGTCCAACCTACCCATAATATACTTAAATATTCTAAGTAATATGTAAATCTTTACGGGAAACATGCACGAAAAGCCTTGGGAAAAATAAATTTTGGCTAAATATGATTTTTGTTATACAAAATTGATTGAATGTATAACGCATTCGTTGTGTAACATTTTTTAAATTATAAAAAAAAAATCTTTTCAGGTCATTCTCAAGAGAGAAATTCTACTACTAAAATTAAAACTGTTTACAATGATGTTTATATAGTGTTATTGGTATTAGAAACTTGGGTATTTCTAAGGGGTGGTTAGGTACTGGCAAAATCCGACAATAATAACGGTGAATTTGCTGTGACCATTTCCACTTGATTGTTAGCTATGTTATCTTTATTTTTAATTGCTTTCTTAATATTTTAGGCTTCTAACAAATTTAATTTAAAACTTTTTTGTACACTATGTAATAATTTTATTGAGTTAGTGTCTAATACATGATTAAATTTTAAACAATGTTGAGCTATCCCTGTTACATTTTTGTTGTTCCTTATTGAAAATACGTGTTCAGTTATCCCTACCTGATTGATCTAAATAAAAAACAGTTTTATTAATTACGTAAAAATAATTGGCTACAAAATTAGTAACCCTCTCCTCAAATTGAATATTGTTCCAATTTTAGTGAATAAAATCAGCCTAAGAACTTAATAGAAGTTAATATTAAAACAAAATCAAATTTTCTGGAAAAAAGCGGGTTTTACAGAATTTCGTGTAAAGATTGTCCTGTTTTTTACTTAGATCAATCAGGTAGGGATAACTGAACACGTATTTTCAATAAGGAACAACAAAAATGTAACAGGGATAGCTCAACATTGTTTAGAATTTAATCATGTATTAGACACTAACTCAATAAAATTATTACATAATGTACAAAAAAGTTTTAAATTAAATTTGTTAGAAGCCTTAGAGCTTAAGAAAGCAATTAAAAATAAAGATAACATAGCTAACAATCAAGTGGAAATTGTCACAGTAAATTCACCGTTATTATTGTCGGATTATGCTAGTACCTAACCACCCCTTAGTAATACCCAAGTTTATAATACCAATAACACTATATAAACATTATTGTAAACAGTTTTAATATTAGTAGTAGAATTTCTCTCTTGAGAATAACCTGAAAAGGTGGAAACAAATTTGTCGAGTTTTTTAATAAATATTTAATGCAGCGAAACCCAGTGTTTTTTTTTCTACTAATCTTATTTTATAGTTTTTGTTATATATTTTATTTTGTATAAATTATTTTAAAATGAGTTATATTTGATAAATTATAAAACATTTATTTAAGTATTTGGTTTGCATGCCTATCACGTATACGTATGAAATTGAAAAAAATAATAAAACCTTTAATTTTTGCTCTAATATACGTATTTATCTCCAAGATATGCTATGCTTTAAATTAAAATTGTATTATTTATAATATTACAGTGGATTAAATAAACTATCCTTTTGAAATGTTATACATACGTAACAAAATCAGGAAAACCTTAACAAATCACCCTGCAAATAAGTATATATTATATTTTATCTCTGACCATTTGAATGAATGAATTTTATTTTTCATATTCTTAATCTAATTTTTACTTTTGAAGTAAGCCAACTTTGAATCGAATAAATTTTGTTAGGAACTCGTTCGGTACAAAAAATTGATGAGACGCCCAGTAAAATTGGCTTATGTCGAAAATATACTAATTTAATTTTTGACATACTGGAACTTGTTCGTCCCAACGAAACTATTTATTTTTAGCTGTGAGAGATACAAAAAATTGAGTTTACGGCAAAATAGTATCTATCAAGAATATGTAGATAATCCTATTGATTAACTAAGAATTTTCAAAGTAGGAGATTTTTTATGCCGTCTTTATACTTGTCGTCTAGGATATATTTTAAGTAAGGGTTTTGATTCTTATAAATATATATTACATAAATTATTTGTCAAGAAAATCATAAATATTAAGCTAGAAGTTTTGATTTTTTTCATTTTAGACTTAAGCTTTACTAATAATAGTTTACCAAAGAATACAAGAAAGTAAAAGTCTTAAATTAAATTTACTTGAGTCGATGGAAATCAATAAATACAGAAATAAAAACATACTAGTTAATGAACAAGTACATCTTAACAATTCCCTCTATTGAATGTACCACCTAACAAATCGATGTAAACTAACTTATAAATATAGATAGAGAAGAATCAATAGCTTAAATGTATTTAAACCTTCTGCAGAAGCTACAAAGTAGCGAAACATATGTCAAGTAACTAATAAAATCAGTAGAAATTACAATTGTGTTTTATTTATATATTTAACATTTTACCATTATGATTGGCCCTTAAATTTAGATTTCTATTTTGAAAAATACTAATTGGTGTAGTTTGGCAGAATTTCTAAAGTTTGGAGGAAACTTTATGAGTTATAAAACTGCCGCGTTGTCACCCTTTTAAGAAGCGAGAACAATATTCATCCGAAATTCTCCGAATAGTTAGGTGCATGCTTTATAATGTTTATGCACATGCAGAGAGATCGCAGTAGGTTATCGATTTAATCTTCTTTCTGGCAACTTACCAAATAATCCTCGTACATTAGGCTAACTTCCAAGATTAAAAAAAAAAAACGTTTTATGCTTAAAATCATAAAAGGTAAATCTGATGAAAGTTTAGTTTGATATGTAAGTTAATACGGACTTAAAAGCAGAGTAAGTTTATAACCAATCGATAACAAGCGATTTTTGTAATTCTTCATTGAAACTCAAATAATACAAACGTTTCTGTAGAACATTAAACATCGTTATCTAATCATATAATACCTTCGGTTATATGTAGGTAGTTGACCCGTAAAGTGTACCGAGCGGCGTGGTCTAGTGCTCTGGATCATTGCTTAGTATTCGGGCGGTCACCGGTTCGAACCCGGGTGCGGCTGCTCATTTCCTTGGATCATTTGGGCAAATGCTGGAGCAGTAATATTCCACCGATAATCTTTCACTTCTCTTCTGTCTTCATTTCGTCCGCCTCATCTTTCCCTCCCTAACCACACCACCCTCCCATTCCCACGTTTCCTGCAAAGAGGTTTGAAGAGGGCCTTACGTCCTACCGTCCAGCTTTGCACTACAGTGTAGGTCGGAGGTACTGCCCGCCCACCAGCACGAGTAGCCTCAGGGGAATGAAACACAAGAATGTTTTTTTTCGTAAAGCGTAAACCAACTTTTCTACGGAAGGTGTTCATTACTTAATGTCCACACTTCAGGATTCGATTGCAAACTTCTTTAATTTGAGTAACAAAGAAAATTTAAAAGTGAAAACAAAGCTTTTCGGAGCAATTTAGAACAGATATTTTTGTTTCAAATGAGGTATGCAATTGGTACTTGAAGTGTGGACGTTTGTAGTTAATAAACACGGACTGTAATTCTCTAAAAACAATATTTGAACAGAATATACAATTTTCATTTATAATATTCTTTGACAGTGGAATGTCGGAGTTATTATAGGTATACCTATATAATCTATCTTCACTCGACTTCAGAGGGTTCTGACGCCAACGACCTAAAAACCACAATAGAAACATTCCGCAATTTTTCAATTATTTTTCTAATTTCTCATATTTTTCATGCGTGGAATTTTGCAGCTTTTACGAGGATACACCGTAGTCAATTGTGAATTTTGGGATTTTGGGTTTGCACCCGTCATGGTGTTTGTTACCGACGTTTCGTCATCAGTCGCATGAAACATCTTCAAGAATCTCATTACGTTTATGGATCAAACTGAAAATATTCATAACAGACAATACGTCAATTGTTTACTTATAATTTTTTTTTTTTAAAGTTTATTACGGATCTGTTCAATTTTAGTTCCTTTGCTTCGGTCAATCATAATAAGATGATAGTGTGGATGCAAACTGTTTAATCAGTTAATTAATTGTGCCTTTTAAACACAGATGGTATGCTTTTCCATACATTCCTTCAAATTATATGCTCCAATATTGTCACATCTCTTCTTTAGTCGTAGAACAACAGATAATTTTTTATACTAACTTCATGATAAACACGAAGCCTGTTTTTGCTGTCTTAGTTGCGGTTGTTTGTTTAGTATAGTTTCGACCGTTCTATAAAGTCGATAAGCACGTGGAAGATATATACGTTTACGTCGAGAAACTCTAATTGTGAGATCTTGTTTGTTTCTTATAGAAATATTACGTGTAATATAGTGAAAAGACAAAAGCGATGTGTAGTGTGATTTTGTGATAGACTAAATGATAATAAATGGAATAATTGAAAAGAAATCCGGCGGCTTAACATAAACATAAAGGCAAGTCTGTTTTGCTGACGTAATTCGTCGTTTTTGTTTTCTACCAATAAAACCGTGGTACTTTACTTAATTAGTTTAGGATTGTTCACACGTGCCAGTAGCATTCAAAAACAGCGTTTGTAGAGTAATAAAATCGTTTTTAATTGAAAACGCAGACATTTGATTAAAAGCGGGCAAATAAGCAATTTCGATTTATGTTGCTTCGCTAAGATAGCTTTCTATTTAAAGGACAAAGGGTATGTAGGTACTTAATTGTCTAAAAGGAAGTACCTACTTGCATTTTAAATGAATAATTTAATGTATTCCATTGCACAACTCTATTATTAAGGTGATAATGATGATTATACAGAGTTGTTCAAACACATTAGACGAAGAGATGGTCTCCCGATGGGTTCACCACTATCTCCTATTTTATCGGAAATTTACATGTCCCATTTCGGAAAAGTATTATTCGATAATAAAAACAACAACTTACTACTAAAAAATGCCAACTTCTGGTGTCGGTACGTAGACGACGTATTTTCTATATGGACCGGTACTTCTAGACAACTAGACGGTTTTTTAAATTATTTAAATTCACTAAATAACAACATCAAATTCACTATGGAATCGGAAATAGATGGCTCACTAAATTTTTTAGATTTAACAGTATTTCGTTGCAACCAACAAATAAATTTTAAAATATATCGTAAACCAACAACCACTATAAATATCATACACCGTTCAGCTAACCAATCTTTACAAATTAAACTTTCTGCTTTCCATAGCCTTATTAATCGATTAGTCAATATACCAATGTCACTAGTTAATTTTAATACAGAATTGAACATTATAAAACAAATTGCGATAGGTAATGACTACGATATAAATATAGTTGACAGTATTTTAAAGAAAAAACTAAAAATGCAGGCTAGATCAGTGCTAATATCTGGTTTCACAAATACCCCTGACAAAAACGTATATTGTGCTCTAAATTATGTCAAAAATATAAGTAATAGAATTAAAAACAGATTACATAAATTAAATATTAAAACTATAGAAGTCAACAAAAGCAATACAGGCTCCTTTATAGTAAACAATAAACAAAAATTGAAAAAAAAACACAAAAAGTGGAGTATACCAATTAAGTTGTGAAAACTGTAACGTTATTTACATCGGAAAGAGCGCAAGGGCCATAAAAACCAGAATCAACGAACATGTTTATAGCATAAATAATAAAAAACAAACTACAGGTTTTACAGAACATTGTCTGGAAAAAATCACAATTTAGATATTAATAATGTAAAAATTATCCATATAGAAAATCAAAATCATATTTTAACTTTACTAGAAAATTTGAAAATAAAGAAAGCTATTCATAACAATAAATTTTTAGTGAATAATCAAACAGAACTTTGTACCAATTCAACTCCATTACTTTTATCAGAATTATAATTTTAGGTTTTCCCATTATTGTCACATAGGTAATTAGTATTTAAGGATTGGAATGTAGTTTTAAGTTTAGTACTTGTAATACTCTTCGATAATGACCGTCAGGTCGAAATATATGTCAGAGGTTCTATAATAAACGTTGAAACAATAACAAGTATTTCATTGCAATTTATTTACAATGTTTCATCAAGATTGCACCACAAACAGTATTTCTAACATTAGACGTTTCAGGAAGACTAAGCCTGTTACAGATTTGGCAGTGAGGGTTATTAACGATGATATTTTTATATAAAATAATTCCAACAATCTACAACTTCCGGCTATACCGGAAGTCGATGTCAACTTTGTTTTAATAGTATATTTTTTTCGTCGAATTCGTATGAAGCATAAAATATTAGGGTGAATTTGATAAGCAACTAACCCAAACTACAGAAAATCATAACGTCCATAAAACATTACTTAGAGTATCGAAATTTATACTAATTAGAGTCAAATGTCAAAGTTATGCGTTCAGAAAAAAAAACAAAGTTTAAAAACTTTAAATACGAATAAGTTCATTTTTTTAACGGCACCTACCATATTTTCTTTTGTGATTCGATACCTTTTTTATCCTTTTTCGATACATTCCGATGTTTCCCATTGTTTTATTTGAAAACAAATTCAAAATTCAAATATTTTGGATATAAAGATCAGGCTTGATAACCCCTACCCCCACATCTGCAAATCACTAACACGTTAATTAGTTATCTAATTAGTTAGTTTTCCTAAAACATCTTATGTACCACTCAATTTGAATAACCCTGTACATGCACTTTTTACACATGTTAAATTAAAATCTCTGAGTTAGTAAATAATGGATAATTTTTCCCATATCAAAATATGTTAAAAATTTCTTTGGTCATCTAATGCTACTTCTAGAAAGATAGTTTTTTAAATAAAAGCTTGAATCGCTGATGGATGTAATGCTTTGAAAATATTTATTACTGGAAGAAAAAATATCATCTGTTCCCGTTTAAACTGCATTAATGCAAATACATGCATATGTGAATAATCTGAAAAGTAATTATGAAACATTAATGCAAGGGCATGTATCATCCTGCACAATTATAAAATTATATCGGTCCTAGTGAGTTGTTTTGACATTGAATAAATTAAAATCTGCATTTTTATGACAAAGAAACACTCCATAGCTGATAATTTAACAGTTATTGAGTAAAGA
The DNA here is from genome assembly GCA_963921985.1 of Agrilus biguttatus. NCBI lineage: Eukaryota > Metazoa > Arthropoda > Insecta > Coleoptera > Buprestidae > Agrilus > Agrilus biguttatus. Next base: position 11,589,894 of record OY998119.1, on the reverse strand, counting down.
AAAAAATTAATTTATAATATGCTCATGTATACTTGTTTACAACATAATTGTTTTTTAATTTAAACTTTACCCAGCAAAATAACAATACTTATATATAGTAGCAATGTGTCCTTCTCTGTACTTCATTTACAAAGTTTTTAATATTTTTTCTTAAAACTGAAAGTTTTGTTGTAATTACCTGATCAATTTTCACTTTGTATCCTTCTATAATCATCCATTTCTAAAGAAAAAGATGCAACAAGTAGACGCAAGATGTTTGTTGAAATGTCACCCACGTTTTTTTTTTATTATGCGATTACCTACAACCATTCTACAAATTATTGGCAATTTATTATTGTAGTAGAATGATGGTCCGGGCTTGTAGGCCGTGGTTTCGTCCAGACGTTTCGTCAGCAACTGCGGCTGACATCTTCAGTGGGTGCTGTATTGACTACGTGGGCGAAGATTATACCTCGAAGTCTCAACTGACAGTCGCTGCCGAGACTTCGAGGTTATGTTCTTATAATTTATTATTGACAAAACTATCCATTTCTGATCAGTCCACTAGTTTCAAATTGTGAGATTGTTATCATTAGTATACTGTTGTAATTTTATTGAATAATACAGAAATGTGGATTGATTAAGTTAAAATCATAAGAAAAAACAAATTGAAACGAGTAAAATGGGAAATAACATCGCAGATTGCGCAGAATATCTAAAGAAAATAAAGTAAGAAGAAGCCTTAGAATGGAATTTTCATATAGTGTCATATATTAATTATTTTATTCCGACAAGAAAAAGTATTAAATTAACGATAACCATTTATTCGATCTTTGTGAGCTCCTGTAGGAAATATATGTTGCCTATTACTTGCAAAGGGTGAAATACTTCTTTATAAATATCATGGCAAGCACATTCTTCCAAATAAACGTATAACTTTACTTTGAAATTATTATTTTGTCTATTATTATAAATAAAACAACTAATAACTGATAAATTTCATATTTCCATTTATTAAATTTTATAGCCATTAATGCGAGAATTATTCCATAAAATTGACTAATTGTTTGTAGTAATCTATAATGACTAGATATGAAATATACCGCTGTTTTATTGTCAATGTAATTCGTTCATTAGGTAGAGTTATGTTTACAAGTTGACAAGAAATTTCGATTTCCATTTAACCTTCAACGAACCTTTTATAAAACAAGATTAAATCTCGCGATCGACATATGGGATTGAGTAAGGTTTGATATCTGCTCTTTGGTGAACATAAAGGGCAAGCAAATTGCATCTAAACTCTGGAAGAGCTCCGTCATTCGGTATGTACTCGTTTTCTATATTCTCGCCGATAACTTTAAGGTCTTTTCAATAACCTCGATATGAAAATGGGGATTTCGCTTCGGAAACTGCGGTAAACTTATTGTTTGCGATCATCTCTACGACTAGCGCAATAAAGAATCTTATTATGTTAATTTATCAGTTTTGAAGCGACAAATCAAGATACCATCTGATTGACACAGTTTTATTTCTATATATTTTTTTGATCCATAATAGGCGTATGTAGTCCTATTCATTATTACACCAATTTTCCTCATATTTTCACCGTTAAATAGGATACCACAAAATATATAAATTCGAGAAAAAATCGTATGGACGGAATCGCTTTTCAATAGATTATACCATTTTTATAGAATATAAAATTTCCTATAAAAAAATCCCAGATATTATGTACAGGGTGTTTCAGCAGAAATTGCAAATATTTTTGCAGATGATGGTATTTATAATTCTAACTCTAAAAATCGTACCAAACATATTAATTGATTAATAATGTTTAATTTTAAGATAAAACTAAGGGAAAGCAATAATAGGCGCATATTTTTACGCAGTCATAACTATGTCCTTTGAAATTTTTCGTAATTGTATGCAGGTAAATATAATATCAGTATAATGATAACGGGAAATTCTTGAAAGTTTCCGGCTTCACCGATAAAGCAAATCAAGTAACTCTGTATAAAGCAGAACCACGTTTCAAACTTGAAACTTTATGAAACTTCCCTTTGACGAAATTATGGTGTTAATAAAATGCGAAACCTTCACACAACTAATTAACGCCTTCCTGTTTCATTATTTTTTTCCTTTTCTCTCTCTCTAACTTCCAGTTTAATATAGAATTTTAATAAAGAAATTTAAAACACTTCAATACCTAAAGTGTTATATTATGTAAATTAAACTTTAAGGACCTTTGAAATGTGTCTGTTCTTTGAAGGTAAATTTATTTGTATAAATTTCGTCCTCTACTCTTACTAAAATTATAATAATGTTAAAGTTTTGTCTTTACTTTTCAGAATTAATTTTAAATTTGTCATAGACATCACATATTTGAGCATTAGATTCACCTTTAATAGTAATGGAAAAACATGTCGTCCACAATAAGGGCTATTGGGTGATCTACCTTATCTAGCTATGTCATATCCTTTTAGACCTAATATTATTTGAATGATCCTAAGAAATGAAGTTTTCTAACTGAGATTTTATTGTAGTTGGTATACCATTAATAAACTTAATAGGTAGTATGAACATCATTAAAATTATTTTCATAGTCATATTTCATTTTTATGTTATTAATACAGTTCTACTATATTATGTTTGGTAGGATTAGATCTTATATTGAAATCATCAGAAATTTTTTGTTTTTAAATATTCTTGTTATTACATTTTTTGATTTGATTTAACAAAGGCAAGCTTAGTATTTTTTTTTATTAACACTCCTAATTCTTCTAAAATTTGTAGGCATCTTTAAGATCAATGTTATTATTACGTTTAAGTAAAATATTAGATATTTAATCTATTTTATAGGAGTTGAGTTTTGAGAAGAAACCCTTGAAATGAGGGGAACGATTGTTGGAGATAACAAACTTTTTAAAATTGTAGACAATTGACAATTTCTTCTTCTCGATTACCTATTTCGGTTGACTCTTGCCTAAGAAGTTCAAATTTATCAACATAGTCATTTCAATTGTTTAGAATTACAATCGCTTCTCGATCAATCATTTAATAAATTTTACATATACGCAATTTCATTGAGTTATTTCTTCGAGTATCTGCCAACAGTTACACATTTATATATTAAAAAGACGAAATTGGATTATCAGCCGAAATTCTTGTACAAACCATCAAACAGGGTCAATGAAATTTATAAAAAAAAACAGATTTTGTTAGTAAGTATACATGTGTTCTGATCCAATACTACCGAGCGTAAGTAAGTTTATAGAATCTGATGTTGCCCTAGTAAATTTATTCAAAAAATGTATGTTTAATATTATTTTTTAAGCATGAATCTCAATCAAATATATTTTCTATTATTTCAGTATTTTATTTCAAAGTGTGTCAATTATCTACAATTACAATTATTAGGTACATGAATCTATAGAGTATTTTTGGTTTGCATATACTATAACGTCTTTACATATTAAAACAATTTCGTAATACAACTGATTAAATATTCAAATTACTTTTACGATTTCGTTCATATAAAAGTATCTAAGGTTACGCGCCATAGCAGTATAAAAAACCCTTATAAAATCACTGTCATAGCCGTTCGTCTGTCCATCCTTCTGTAGCAGTTGGTTTTATCAAAACAACATTTAACAAAGAGACTTGACATTCGACCCAGCAATAATTTACAATGACCCGCGTGTATTCCAAAAGCATCACTCAAAAATATCAGTAATCGTTTTCTTTTTGTTAAAAACCACTTGATTGTATAAAAAACTCAAAAAGTTTGTATTTTTCATTTCATAGAATAGTTCCAGAAGTTTTGTTAGAAATCTGAGCCGAAACCATGTTTATTCCCTTTACTTCTGAAGCTACTCAAACTAAAATGATTATCAGACAAATTTAATATCTCTTTATCGGTATATACATCCCTTTTCTATCCTCTTTGGATACATTCAGATGTTTCCCATTGTTTTATTATAAAAAATCTAAAATTATTGAAAACTTTTTAAATAAAACGATAGAAAACATCCGAATTGTATCGAAAGAGGATAAAAAAAGGAAACGAATCACATACTAAATATGGTAGGTGCAATTTGAGAAGTAGAAGTTATTCGTGTTTGAAGTTTTCAATTTTTTTTTTCTGAACGCTTTGTATGTATAAATTGTGGAGCTTAATTTTGGCATAACGTTATATTTAATACTTGACCATAAAATTTCAATACTCTAAGTCAGATTTTATGGATGTTATGATTTTTTATAGTTTAGGTTGCGGTGGCAATATTTTTTCTATAAATTAGATTATCTCAGAAACTATTCATCGTGGACATATAAGTTGGTTATCATAGTCATCTTAATATTTTATGCTTCATTTGAATTCATCGTAATAAATATACCATTATATTTAAAATAACAAAATTGACATCAACTTCCGGTATAATCGGAAGTGGCAGATAGTTGAAATTACTTTAAATAAAAATATCATCACTGATAACCCCTATCTCAAATTTTCAAATCTCTGACACACTTAGGTTTTCTAAAACGTCTAATGCATCACTCAGTTTGATAACCCTGTATACGGTCATGAATGGTATCAAATAAAAGGTACATACATTGGCCTGCACCTAAGGAGATTCAGCGATGGTCAGATTGACAGGTAGGTAGGCGTATACTTTTAAATGAAAGAGCCAATAAGAATATAGCTGGACCGAAACGTCAACTTGTGGTTCAGCGGCGCGTATCACTGAGAGAAAAAGTACTGAACACGGAACACAAGTGAATTCATTCAACTGATTTACTTACCCTAAGGGGTTTTTAATGATGTATGCGAAGTGAACAATTAAAATTTCACTATCATCATGAACATAAGGAGAAAATCACGGTTATAAGTACCTAATTATATAAATCTAGGAATAATAGCTAATTTAAAGATTAACCAGGTATGCATAGAAATAAATAGGCAATATTTTTCAAATCAGCCAATTGATTATATCCTGTTTTTTCGCATTGCTGTTAGGTAAGTTCTTAAATTGACCATAAACAAAAACACATTGTAGACCACTTCTTTTGTCTGATTACTCTGTATTTTACTGTTCCCAAGATTACCAATTTCGAACACAATTTACAAACAACCACTTCTCTTCTCTGTTAATTTGCAACTGTTTGCCACTACGCTACTGAAATTTGCTGAACAGTTATCATTCTGCCTACCGGTCGATTAATCCCGCTCTAAAGGGGCTAGACTTTATGGCTTTTGAATCTCCTTAAGTGCCGGCCACTGTATGTGCATGAAACTGAAAAATACCTAAAAAGTTTATTGTGGAACTGTCCACACGATTGGTAGGAAAAGGGTGTGTTGAGTAAGATCATCGCATAGAATCACATCGGCAACCTCTAGTAAATCGTCCATCTTTATTTCAAAAAGAACAAATGCTGATACTGTTGTATACATGATTATACGAATCATCTCATATTATAATTGCAAATTTCTTCGACTGCTTTGTCTTGCTGATACTTCGAATTTGTAAAATTTATTTTTCAGGGATCAGCGACTAGTGACAGCGAAGTAGACAAGACTAACCAACTTTGTTGTGTTCGTTAAGAGTACGTTCAAATACAAACCTTTACTGTAAACAAACTGCAGTGGCATTTTACATGCATCGGGAAGCACAAAAGCCTTCTGACTGTGTAAATATGTCTGTGTGAAGCAGCCCAAATTTTTAATCAAAATAAAAATCAGCGCTTCAGTCGAGTCTACTTCTGACGATTGAAATGTTTGCATCAAAAGTTACGCATGTGTTTACTACGTGAACCAGTGAATTCTGCTGACTATGTAGAGCAATTTACTACATTTAAAATTAATTCTGCAACGTTGTTTAACTAGGTGAACCTCGTTCGAGAGATCAGCTTCTGTTTATTTATTTAAAAATTGGTATATTAATGACGTGGTGACCAATAAAACCAGCTAAGTGCTAGTTTAATGCGATATTTTTTTGAGATAGGTTTTTTAGATACAAACTATATAACGTAAAGCGAAGATATATGGGCTATCTTATTTGAAACAATGCAAACTCGGTTCTTTATAACAATAAAAATGTGCAATATATCATTTTATTATAGTATAACCTACAAAAGCACAATTGTATCGAATTAGTGAATACTTGATGGAAGTCTAATATATTGGAATAAACACACTATTAAATAATATTGTGTTTCGCCAACACTAGAAAATAACCATATGTTTAATTTAGATCTAAAAATTTTACTCATTGAAAATAAAAGTTTAAAACTTACACTATTAGAATCTAAAGAAATTAACAAATAAAAATACAGTCATATTACTTAATGACCAAGTAGATATAAACCTCTCACCACTATTAAATCTTTTCCCTCCCTCACTCTAATGAAGATGCACCATCCTATTTATAGACATCTACTCTTAGGTAGTTTTAAGTAGATTTTGTACTTCTGAAGAAGCCACAGTGTTGGCGAAATACGTGTCAAGATTATTTAATAAATTGTGGAAGTTATCAACTCTGTGTTTATTTCAATACAAAAGCACATGTTCTCAAACTTTAAAAACTAGCGGGTCTTTAAACTTTTAACATTTCATTAAAAAAATTGAAATATAATGATGAGTTACCTACCGTTGTGTCTGTTCATTTTCTATCAGCTACTTTTTCGCTGACATAGTTTTTTCTTTTACTAACCATGTTCACTGCCAGGCCTTTAACCAAAAGGGTGCTGATGAGGTGCTTTTTCAACTTGTTTTATTAATTAGGATATTTATTAAAAATTAACCTGTTTCATAATTTTAATTAAAAACACTTGTGTAACTGCTTGAAAAGCTCCACACTGACTCTCGGATAATAAATTAGCCTCCCAAAATAACGATGAAATTCTGAACTTAATTGAAATTGCTATAATGTTTGTTGGAAATGTTAAAATTAATCGAGAGCAAAATTTCGAAAAACATCATCGAAAACAAATACTTTCGTCAAAATTGATAAGTAACTCAAAGAATCTAAACAATCTAGATACAATTACTAACTTTTTAGAAGATAATTCGAAAATCGTTGTAAAACATTTGAATTCAATTTCAAACATTTTCACAAATCCTTTTGACAAGAAAAATCTTACAAATGAAAATATTTAAAAACTGATTCTATTGTATCCACCTAGTCGTAGACTTAATCCATTATCCAGTATTAAAAGTAATATTTGTTTTATTCCAAAAGTCCGATTGTTCTTCTATACAACAAATTATGAATGTAGCTATTAAATATAAAATAGCTCACAGGGAAAATTTTCGTATTTGCAAGCTCAAATCTGCAGCTAGTTATTCATTGACTATGAACCAAAGAAAATTTAATTTATTTAAAATAGTTAAAAATCCGTCCAGATCTAGCACGAAAGATGAGAGACTTGTGTCCTTAATTATGACCTTTCTGACGCTCTTGATCTTAATAATGTGGTTAATCTATGGACGAAACCTAAGCACAGGAAAATTCGAGTAATCTGATCTGATCTCTTGGATTACTCATTAATAAATACACACCTACCAAAATTTTGCTTGGAAAACTAAGATCCAATAATTGGTCAATCAGTGACCCCCTAAATATAATTGTTTAGGGACCTGTTCACTGCTTAAATATGGAGTATCGATTCATTAGAAAGAATGATAGTTTCCTTACAGGAATCACAAACTAACCAAACATAATAAATGGGGAGTTATAAGGAGTTTTCTTATAAACGTTACGTTATTATTATTGTCATTTTTTTTTAAATAAACCCAACACATAACTTTTTCTTTTGAAAAAAAATTGTAGTCCAATGTGAATGTATTTGTCTACGACATAGTTTTTCTAATGGAAAAGTTTCTTTAAACGTCTTCTTATTCAACGTCGGACAAACTAATAAGAATTTCCCATTTTCGTAAAATTTGAAAAGAAAAAATTAATTATTAGAACTATATTGAATCTTTGCTTTAATAGTAGTATGAAAATAAACAAATTTAGTGATTATTAGTTTTATACATCGGGTTTCTGTTTATGAAAATAAAAGATACAAAACTTATATATTTGCAATTTGTTGATATAAATGTAAACCAAATGTAATTGTAACTTCTTTGTTTAAATTTTGTTAAACTACTTTAGTTATATGTCATATTCGAAACAAAAATCTAAAATGGTACTTGTTTCATTATTAACTGCCCAACCATAAAGAAATTATTATTGTATAGTAATTATTGCGGGCTATTCAAACATTAGCTAAAATGTTATTCTTTTTACAATTTAACTTTAATTTATGAAATGTACTTGCCGTTTCCACAAAATATAGAAAATTACAGAAAATAGAATATAAAAAATTTGTACGAATTTACATGAAAAGCTTGTATTAAATTTTTATAAAAAGTTTTACTCAAAATTACTTATCAAATATGATGTATCTTAGTGAAAAAACTATAGTTTTAACAATATTCCCTTGAAAGTAATTATAACTTTGCACGATAGTTCTGCAAAAGAATACGCGTAAAATATTGAAGTGTCCCATTTTTGAAATCATTCTATTTTACAGAAAATGTCTGAAAACCTCATTCAATTTTAATTACATAATTTAACATCGGCCCTTACCCATTTTCCTAAATCATTTCCATCACTGACACATCGAATTTAGAAAGTCATGTGTTCGCACTATCGCGCGTCACGAAACGCTAAGCTCCGCCGCTGCTTCTTATGAGATGCGTGGAAAATCCACGACTGTCCATCCACCGATTTAGACTGATTTGTCGGTAAAATGCGCACCCCGGCGCGCAAATTTCTTCCTATGTGACTCCTGTGAGACTCGAGATAACTTCTTTCACAATACACTAATGGGGTAAGAAAAGACCTGACCGGACTTAAGAGAGTATTATTTTGAATGCTAACGCTGTCTTTAGCAGTCGGCTATCTTAATAAGGTTAATTTAGTTAATGTTAGACACAGCGTCTGAAGTTGTAACATTCTGACATCCATTTCGACATCTTCATTTTCTTCAGCAAAACATTGTACATTAAATTTACATTTACCAAAAAGTGTTGAAGGGCGTTTCATTAGCAGTTTCAGAAAATTAAGCTACTGTTCCAACAATTGTTTTTGACGAAAAGTGACAGTATATTTTACTCACAAGACTAGAAAAATTTGTCAGAATATGATCAGGATGAAACAAGCAATGTAATGGGATAAAATAATAAGGAACTAATCAGGAATGCCTGATGTGAACCTGACAAAGTTTTCCTGGCTAGGATTTCTTGGTTTGGAACTAGTAAGGTTCTCCTGATAAATAACTATCGGTTTCAAAAACGTGATATAACTAAAAGTTATAATAATATCTATAGAAGAAATAAAATAAAAATTGTTTCAACACATATATATTTTCTCGATGAATCGTTTCGACCAAGTCGGTCATTATCAAGAGTACTTGTTATACGAACAATAAAAAAGTTTAATAGGTATATATTATATAATTACAACTGGATCCCCTCGAGGAGAGGAAAAGGAGAAGGGAGTGAAAACCATGAAGTTATAAGTTACTTGGCAACAAAGGTGTATTGCTTGTTGATAATTCAATTTGGTTATTTATTAAATTTGACTTTGAAAACAATGCTTTTTTGATTTATAAATTTTCTAGGAGATTCAACTTTTTTACTTTTGGGTTGAATATGTAATATTTTTACGTTATCCGTATCAATTTCATGGTTTTCACCTACACAATGTTCTGACAAGCCTGTTGTGCATAGTTTTTTCTTAATGCTACTTACATGTTCTTTCAGTCTAACATTAAAGCCACGGCCACTCTGGCCGATATAAATAGCGTTTTATTTTTGCTGTTGATTTGATAAACTCCGTTTCTTTTAATTTAATTTAAACTGAAAACAAAAACCAGGTCTTCCATTTATATTAGTAAGAGCTTTTTGAAATTCTAGACCTTTTGTAAAACACTCCGCATGATATACGAAAAAAATCCGTTCAAGTTATTACACCCTCAAGATTTTTCGTATAAATATGTCAAAAGTTATTTATTAATAAAGCTTTAAAACACCTAGACGACAATGCTGACTGTAAAGGCCGCAATTATGGGTTTTCACTTTTCGCTAAGAAGAGGGGTAAGAAACGAAGTGCGCATGTGCCAGAGAAACCTGTAGTTACTTCTTCTGTTTCATCGTAAAGTAAATTACGGACACGCATAGTTTTTGATTGCGGTCGTTTAGTGAACAACGTAGGCGAAGTCGCGGGACTAGTTTACAATAATGATAAAATCCGATACTAAAGATCCCGCGATTGTATTATTCTGCTATAAAACTTTTCTCGTATCTGAAGAGGATTACCTTAATTTCCACTCGATGCAACTAAGTTCTACAGATAGCTAAACTTCGATAGCTTAAAATTTTGTTATTATTTTGTTTCTATAATACTCGACAAGCTTTGCTATTGTTTTACTTTAATACAAACCAAAACTGCTATCAAAGTTATGATAATTATTTTTTCCAAATTTTTTTAAAGAATTCTAACACTTTTCATCTCACCGTATTACTCTTTATTATTTTTGTCTTAACAAGTGTAATAATTCATTTTTTAACACAGTTTTTGGTTACTCACTATAATTAAATGGTGCGGGGCCGGGTTAAACAAAAATTTACAGCAGCTATATTTTAAATTATAAATCTTAAATATTGCTGAATTATAATTGATATTCATGTACAAATACAGTATAAAGAAACTGATCTCCTTCTGTTTAATTTTTTATCTATTATGTAATTGATACTAAAATTTATTTGTCAAGAATACCTAACATAAAATCGAACAGTAAAGTAAGTCGATTCTGGACTTATCAAAAATTATTAAGTAATAAGTAAAACTGCTTTTTGAGCACATTACGTTTTAAATACTGTATTAAATGAATAAAGCAGTAGATAATTTTACCAAATAAATTCACTTCTTATACCTTATTATTATACTGTATGATTGATTGTGTAATTAATGCAAATCCTTTGTATATTCTGTAAAATTACAGTTTCCAGCTTTTAGATTATGAAAATTTAGAGTGTTACATTTCAATATTTTTAGGCGAATTCGAAAAAATTTAAAAATAGGGAAACTTTATTCTGTTGGAATCACAAGTCATTTCCAGTAAGTACAACTATAAAACAATGTGGCAGCTAGTGCAGATAGAAGTAAAAAAATTGAAGCAGCATAAAATATTATTGATTGACTAAATGGAAGACTGCGGAAACAATAATCTTTCGTCTGTTTGTTTCAGTTCACCGATTTTTTTTATGTTCTGTCCATACAATGGTTGGACAAACCTCTGTATTTTCTATTGCTACCAATTTATACTTCATTGCTGGTTGGCATGCCTATGGCTACATATTTTCTAAACAATGGATGAACTTTAAAATGAAACTACTTTCGCCGGCAGATTAGTTAACACTCTGATATAGTTTATCTGTTGCAAATGTAAAACATTGTACCTATCAAAAAGCAACTTTTTTTAGTCTTTATTTTTCCATAGTATTGAATCAAATTAATATATATACTGCATATTCAAAAAAGAAGGCATTAAAATCATTTTTCGTCTAAATATTAAGGATCAAAGATCCCACATTTGGAACGCGTCCTACCAAATAGGCATCTTTCATCCTTAATACTTAGACGAAAAATGATTTTAATGCCTTCTTTTCTGGATATGTTCTTGTTAATGTCTAAGGATCTTTCAGAATCAAGGATAAATCATAAGGATTTTAATTCCTTCTTTTTTGAATATGTTATATCTTCGGCTAAGAATCATCGGAATCAACAGTGTAATTTAATGCCGGTAGGGGTATTAGCCTTCGGAGTAGTTGTTTCTGTTAATTCCATATTTATATTTACTAGGGGGCCTGTTTTTTAATTAAGTACCAGTTTGAAATTCTGCCGCCGCAGCGCTGAGGTCAGCGTTCCGCGCATGCGCACTGAGTACCTACATCTATCACCTATACACTAACGCCATTACAATCTTATTATTTTTAAGATGCCTCCGTTAATCGTGAGTGAGTGAGTGAGACTGTAAAGTGTTATACGACTCCTTAGTGCTAAAGGACTAATACCGATTGATATTTATCGTGAGATCTGTGCAGTTTTCGTACAAAACATTATTAGTGATGGAATGGTAAGGAAGTGGGTGAGAGTATTTAAAGATGGCCGTACAAATGTGCACGACAATGCCCGACCGCATGTGCATAATAGGATCAAAGATCTCATCACATCTTGTCACTGTTCACTGGGAAACTCTAGATCATCCTCCGTACAGCCCTGATCTGGCGCCCAGTGACTACCATTTTTTCCTGCACTTGAAGAAACATCTGGTCGGTTAGCGTCTTCAAGACGATGACGAAGTCAAACAGTTGTGATGCAGTGGTCAAGCAGCAGAGTTCTATGAGAAGGGTATTCAAAAACTGGTCAAACGTTATGAAAAGTGCCTCAGTATTGAAGGAAATTATGTAGAAAAGTAGATTAAGGTACAGGTTTTCATGTAAAAATAAAATTATTAAGATTTCTTTGCACTTTTTTTATTAATTTCAAAACGGTATTTACTCAAAAAACATGCCTTGTATATACTATATATTCTATATATGTATACTATATATTCGCAAGTACTAAATATCAAGTTGCGAGACGACCGATCACATGTGAATTCAATGTACTGTTGTCAATCCTTTCTGATTGGTTTGTGCAAGCTATATCGATGACGTAAACGCAATAACTCAATAATTTTACTGTACTGAAATAGTTTATATTTGCATCTACTCATTATATTCAAGGTACAATATCTTTCAATGGATCTGAAGGTGTTGTATTTCGACTTAGCAAACAAGACAAATTTTAATCGTTGGGTGACATACTAAAAAGAAAAATTGAACACTTCAATCCCTTTTGACACATCTTATCGCCCTCTAAAGGATTCGCGTGACGAGGAATAAATGACACAACTGATCAATAAGAGACTTTCTAATACTCGTACTTACACAATTTTCCCTGTTTTCAACTTAGATTACTTAGATTCGCGAAAATCCATACAATCTAAATATTCATGCTTCAAAATAGATTTAGATAATGATAAGTTGAACTAATCCCTTTTAAGTAGATATAAAGTAGAAATAACGCTAAGAATTGATTAGGTTAATACACCAGTTGAACGGCCACGTCCTAAAGAAAAAAAATAATAATTTAATACAACTGTTAAATTATTTTCTGGTGTTATATGATAATTTAAGATCAGTTCTTCGATCTCCTGTCATTATACATACGACATATCTTCATCAGATATAATGATAGCGATGTAAACACAAATTTAATTTTTATGATCGCTTTTTCTGTTCCTTGTCAATAACACTCCCTTAGATAACCGAATTTCTAAATAGGCTGGCCAATATAGAAGTGAATCTGATCTTGCTGATACAATGCATCTGGAGGGCTCTTATACCTGTACTTCCTTTTTCGTTCCCGTCGACAACTTCCTTAAACAAGTCGAAGTTAAATGCAGCGCATCGAAAAGATATTTCAAAACCCTTGACACAATTTTCCGTTCGAAATTATGAACTTGATGTTATAAACCTCGTTTCTCCCTAAGAGAGAGTGGAGAGCAAGAAGAAGAAGGTAGATACATCCGTTCGATGTCTTCAAACGTGTCGTGGCCGTGTTTCTGAAACATCTTGCCTCCCTGTCGACAGCTACGCGAGCGTTAGTAATTAATATTTGCCTTGAATAAGATCATATAATTTGCTAATGAACCTGTTGTTGTTCACGCTTCAATCAGACACTGTATTGACACATTAATATCTATCTACTATATCGCGTGTGATCGATATTTGACCAATTTGACACTAAATGAAAAACTCAAATTGATTTTTCCACTGTTTATTTTCAATCTTGACAATTGTTTCGGCCTAGAAGGGCATCTTCAGAAGACAACTTAGTTGAAAATAAACAGTGGCAAAATCAAGTTGAACTTTTTTTTATTTAGGGGTAAACATGTTTTTCCATAAAATAGAGAGCGAAACAATAAATTATTTGACCATTTTGGTTACAGTTTTTCGTATAGGGAAATCAAAAAGATACACATATTACGCTTATATGAATGAATTAACCTCAACTTAGTCAATTTGAAACAAACAGAAATATTGTTACAGGTGGAATGTTTTTTACATATTCGTATGTGTTCGGATCTGTTCTGGGCAGCTTCCTAATGTATGAGATGTTCGTCTGCTACACGGGTGGCCCGTATTCCATTTTTTCAGGCCGTTGAAATCATAAATATTATAAATAGAACAGAGTAAGCATGTTCTATGCAACCCTGTAAGTAGATTAATACTTTCGACAGTGCTATGTTTGTGAAATATTATGAAACTTGTAAAAATAAAATAAAACAAATAACGTTTCACCAATCATATCGTCATGTTCAGCACATCCAATACAAACAAAACACGCAGCCATTCATTCTATGATTAACCGTCTCAACAATGTACCATTATCAAAAAATAATTATTTAAAAGAGATCAACGTTATCAAAATAAAAGCCAAAAACAATGGTTACAAGACGACCATCATCGATAATTTCATCAGTAAAAACTCAACAAAATGTTTTAAGTCTAATTTACAATACCAACCCGGTCATTTCACCAATTTCGGATTATTTTTGTTCCATTAAATTCATACACAATGTTAGCTATAAGTTTAAAAATAAATTATCAAAATTTAATCTCAAAGCAATAGAAACGAATTAAAATAACTTAAAAACACTTTTAGTTAAAAATAAACCATCTCAACCACCCGAAGCAAAAAGTGGTATTTACAAAATTCATTGCAATAATTGTGATGCAATTTACATCGGAAAAAGTGGGAGAGCCATTGCAACCAGATTTAAAGAACATTATTATTCAATAAATAAGAAACCTAATAAAATAGGTGTCGCGGAATGTTGCATCAATTCGATCAAAATTCAAAATACAAAAATTTTACATTCGAATATTAATAACAATCGGAAATAACCCAGAAATCAAAAAAGCCATAAGCAAAAAATTAAACTTAGTTAATTTTCAAACCGAATTAAATACATCGAACTCCCCACTACTCGTTTGTAATTTTTAATTTGCATATAAATTGGTAGCATTAGTTCTTAATTTTAGTTTAAGTACACTCTTGATAATGATCGCTATCGATCGAAACTTAAGTCCAGTATAATAAATTTTGGTGAAACGTTATTTGTTTTATTTTATTTTTACCTGTAAATAGAGCTGTTATGTGAAATAAAAGATAACTTTTACTAATTGGCAGGCGCAGCTAACTGTTTAATGTGAATATCCTTATTAAAATTTTCTAAAACGTCCAAACAATTGTGTTTGTTTTTAACTAAAAAACTAAAATAGTTATATACACATTTCACGTTTTCAATTGATTGTATGAGCTTAGGTTTTGTTTGTAAATCGTCCGCAGCGATTCATCTATTTCTCCTTGCGGCAAAGAATACGCGCTCCAATTGTTAATTATCTTCATTTGTAATTATTTTCATAACTGCACGTGGGATTGATTCAAAAGCTTCAGAAGAATGCAGAAGTAAACTTGCCTTTTCTAGGACTATTCCGGAATATCGTGTGCATCAATAATTTCTCTGGGTTTTTCCTTATAGAAGAAAGTACATTTAAAAGGTTTATTTTGAAATGTTATGTATTTTATCAAAATGCTACTGCATTACTGAAAATTACTATTTTATGTAAATGGACATTTTTCCACATCAAAATGAATTACGTTACAGAAAATCGGTTTAGAAGAAAGAATAGAAGTAGCTTCATAAAAGAAAACAGAAAGACAAACGAGTACTTGTCTTGTCCTAGAGCATTTTTGTTTTTTATGTGCTTTACACGCTTTTGTTAACTTGAATCTTAAAAGTTAAAATATCTGGAATAGCTTTTGTTTCTTTTAATGCCGTCTTTTAATCAGAATTTTTTGTGACGTCAAACTAAACGTTTTGACACATTAACAATAAAAAGCGGAAACAAGTAGAAAGGCGATTGGTGTGCATGAAATCACGGAACAGAAAATATTAAGCATGATATACAAACTAATTAGACTTAACTGCCTCTTAACTATCTATAAATACCTTTATTTACTTTGCCATCCTCGTATATACGATACATATATAATTAGCCGAAAATTAATTAGATAAGAATTCTTTAAGCAACAAAAAAAAAGGCATTAAAATTCTTTTTTCGTCTAAATTTTAAGGATCACAGATCCCACATTTCGAACGCGTCCTACACAGTAGGCACAACGCACGGAAAGCATATCCCACGACCGGTTTCGACCTATCGGGTCTCATCAGGTGGGCGCTGGCAGAAAGCCCTTTTAATGCTACATGATAAATATGAATATGAAACAGAAACAATATGGGATCTGTGATCCTTAAAATTTAAACGAAAAAAAGATTTCAATGCCTTTCTTTTTTTTTTAATATTTTATATCTTCGTCTAGGAATCCATCGAAATCAACAGTGTAATTCAATGCCGGTAGGGGTATTAACCCTCGGAGTAGTTGTTTCTGTTGATTTCATATTTATATTTAACAATGTTATGTTCGGCAAAGAATCATTTAAGGGGATGTTGAAAAAATTGTTTTTTTTTTACACTTTTTGAAAGTACATATTTTCAGAGTTTTGTAGAAAACAAATTAATTAAAAATAATAATAATAACGGCTTAGCTGGGTGAAGGTAGATAAATATCAAAATTTTAATGTTTCATACACCGCTTAGGGGATGTTCATAAATTCTATAATGAAAGTTGGAGGAGGGAGGCCCAGTATACTGGTACGACTTCAAAAATTGATGAATTTTGCGTTAAGTTATTTACGGGCAGCCTCTTAGTACCATTTGCAACAGAAACATTGATCAAAAATTCTCTTCATATCCTTAACCTCCAATCGTGTCTTCCTTGAAACGACTTTCCTCAAGCTGGCGTGAACTTATAACTTGAGTTACAATTCTCCGATTTTAAATTTTAATAAAAGTAATTATTTATAATAGCAGTAGTTTACATTATAAGTTGTTTTATTTAAATATATTTATGTATTTTTTTAATCTTTGTAATAGAAACAAATGTCTTGTCAAAAAAAGACACTCGCTATTTTGTGAAACATTCTTTATGTAAGTATTACAGTTCCATCATGATATAAAATGCTAGCTATAATTTCAGCCCTTAGTTAGTGGATCCAATTTTCCATTTTTCATTTAATTAACATAGGCAGAATTGCTTTAGATACTTCTGAATTTTGTAACTCAGCAGCGAGGTAATGTACACAAATATTTTGATGGGAAATTGAGTACGCTACAAAAAAGATCTCTTACAATATTTTGTTAACTCAACTATTTCAAAAGTTATTCTAAGCTGAAGTAAAGCATTTTAACTTCCAAAATATTGTATAATTCAATTAATTATTAATTTAAACACATTCATTATACCTAAAAAAAATAATATTATTTTACAGTAGAACTAATTGTCAAGTTCATTGAAACATTTAACAAAAGTACGAATATTTAGGTAAGTTAATTTTAATACTTAATTAGAATACCAATAATTTAATGACATGATTTTATGGCTATTGCAATGTTTTTGAAAAAACTACGATCTTCTATGATAATTCTAGTAGTATCGCTGTTATTTTCGAATAAAAGTGAATTTTCACATTATTTCAATTTTTAACTAGCATAACCTTTGAAATGGTTAAATTATCAAACAATTATAATAGCGATGTGGTTTTGTATTCCGAGCTCTTTGGCCGTGGTCCGTGGAATTTGATTGTTCCAAACGTTTCGCCGAACTTCGCTGACGGCATCTTCAGTGGTGACTGTGCTGAGTCGTAACATCAGTCAAAAAGCCCCGAATACAAAACCACATCGATAGACGCCGGCCGTAAAAGCCTAAGAACTACAATTATAATAGCTTCCTTTCATAGAGTATAAAATTGTCTGCAAATGTATGTAGCATACATTTATATACATTGTCCTATTATTGAGCTTCAATATTCAAAAGTAACTAAAAGAATTTTTCCCATGTTAATTAAATGGAAAAAATGGAACTATAATTAGGAACCACTAAATGTTAATATTAAGCACCCAAATTATAGCAGGCATCGTATTTCCAATTATATTTAATTGATTTCGCTTTTACTTAAAGGAAATTAATTCTAAATCCGAAATAAAACTCCCCAATCAATTTCCACATTTAATTCATATAACATATGTCAAGTATTTGTTAATAAATGTGGAAATTTATTAATATGTACTAATTATGTGATATTGAAAAACCTGTCAATGTTTTTGAACTAGTCTAATATACCAACATTTGCTTATATGAATAAAGATAACATAAATATGTAAAAATCCTATATACCTCCGTGTGAAAATTTAATTTGATTTAGTCGCGTTGAAAATGCACTTGATGAACCTGAAAAGGTCTGAATTGTCTCTTAAAAAGATTTTGTTTGCTGCGGCACGTAAATAAATTGTGTGCGCCTATTCTGCTCATGTGAAGCATTACGAGTTCGCTAACGATCTCTTGAATTTTAATTAAAACACGATCACATATGGAACACTGAAATTAATTTTTCCCACCAACAAAAAAGTGTCTATCTATGGGAAAATGGCCATTCATTAAAATGCCGAATTTCACTAGCAATTTAATTTTATATTCTGTTAGTTCATTAACCGTAAAATTGAAGTGATACTCGTAATAACTGAACAACTAATAAAGTTAAAATACTTTATGAAAAAAGCATGTCATTTTAAATTTTAAACTACATTTCCGCTCCCACCAGTACGAACTAAAGCTATTCGCAGGCTATTTTAATTCTATCGAAATTCCACTTAACTTTTGCAATAACTTCCGCCCATATAGGCTACAACCTCACTTTGGTATTAATTGTAATTTAGGATTAGACATCAACACTAAGTCTAGTCCCACTTTTCATCTATTTTCTCAATTCCTTACAAATTTCTCTCTATAATAGTGAAAATTTAATAATTTTTTTTAAGCAGTTGTCATTTGTCAGTAATGACGTTGAAAAATAACTTATATACAGGTCCATTCAAACTGGGTGATACATTAGACATTTTAGGGAAACTAATCATGTTATACATTTGAAAATTTGGGAGTAGGGGTTATCAAGGATGATTTATTTAACTAGAATAATTTCAACTGTCGGACACTTTCGGTTATACAGAAAGTTAATGTCAAATTTCTTATTTTAAATGGAATGGTATATTTTTTACGATGAATTCGTATGAAACAACTTGTATGCCTACGATGAATAGTTTCTGAGATAATTTAATTTATTGGAAAAAAGGACTGCACCGCAACTCAAACTATAAAAAATCATAACTTCCATAAAAAATCAAGTGAGTTAGAATGTTGAAATTAGTTATTTACTAGTTATAGCCAAGTCATAAGGCTAATGTCATGCCACAACTAAGCTCTATAATTTATACAACGCGTTCAGAAAAAAAATCCAATGTTTAAAAACTTCAAACACGGATAACTTCAGTTTTTCAAATGGCACCTAGCATATTTTATTTTATCATTCGATTCTATTTTTTATCCTCTTTCGAACCATCTGGAAATTTTACAATGTTTTATTTGAAAATTTTTGAATAATTTTGGATTTTTTTTAAATAAAGAATGGAAAACATCCAATGTATCGAAAGAGGATAAAAAATTGAATCGAATGACAAAATAAAATATCGTAGGTACCATTTGAAAAAAAGAAGTTATTCGTGTTTGAAGTTTTTAAACTTTGGATTTTTTTTCTTAACGCCCTGTATAAATTATAAAGTTTAGTTTTGGCATGACGTTAGCCTGATGACTTGGCTATAACTAGTAAAAATTTGAACTTTCTAAGTCATTTCATTTTTTATGGAAGTTATGATTTTTTATAGTTGGGTTGCGGTGAAATCTTTGTTCCGATAAATTAAATTAACTCAGAAACTATTCATCGTAGTCCTACAAGTTGCTCATCAAAGTTACCTTAAAATTTTATGTTTCATACGAATTCATCGTAAAAAATATACCATTCCAAGAAAGTTGACATCAACTTCCGATATAACCGGAAGTACCCGACAGTTAAAATTATTTTAATTAAATAGATCATCCTTGATAACCCCTACTCCCAAATTTTCAAATCTGTAACATGCTTAGTTTCCCTAAAATATGAATGATCCTGTATAAATAATCCATGAAAAATCTCTAGTATTATGACTGTTGTCGCCGTAGTTTGACGAACTTATTGCAATGTTTTGCTCACGAAAATTGTTCTAATAAATGACTCCACTCGATTGTTTATATATGATATTTATTAATAACTTAATTTACAAACAAACACTTTAACTAAAACTTTACAAAAAAAAGGGTGGACTGTATATATTGCGTGCACTGTATACGAAGAAGAAGATAGCGCGGAAACCAAATCGACTGGTTCAATCAAGGATCAAATCGCAACTCTCTGTTTTACCTTAAATATTAGTATGAATTGTCGCATTTGTTACATTTGCTCGCAGGTGGCCCCATGGCCTTTTGATGTGTGCCGACCCTTTGTAAGCAAGTAATCACGGCGGCAACAATCATTGCGGGATGGTTGCCGTTGTCGGTAAATTATCTAATTAACTATTTCCAGCATCTCCCGGTTATCAGTCACCACTATAATATTAAATAAACAAATTTGAACAAAAGAGTATTAAGCCGCAACAATGACAATATGAAGTAATTCATTTAAAAATTCCTACTGTACTTCCAAAAAAACAAGTGTATCAGTCGTATCGATTTATAGGTCCCTAAAGTAAAAGGGACGGTGTTTCTTTAAAACCTTTTGTCTGTAGAACAGTACTTAACTCCATAATGGATAAACCGATTTCAATTGGTTTTTTTTTGTTTGATTTAAAACAAGTATTTGCGAAATCGTTTCAACCATGCTTTACTTTTAGAATTTAATCATATTTTTTTCAGGGATGAGATTGGTAATATTTCTCACTTCTCAAATGTTTGTATTCCTGTGTTGAAGTTCTTTTAAAATTCGCTTTCTTTGATATGATTACAAAAGTCTGAAACTTCTTTGATCTACTTTAAATGAAAAAAGCCATCGAACTTATTATTAAATTTTGTAGACAGATAATTTTAAATAGTTGCATTTATCAACCCAACATTAAGTAAAAGAAGAAATACATTTCAAACAATTTATTGAGAAATAATTCTATTCCTACAGGAAAGGTGGTTGAGTCTTAAGTCTCAACTCCAGACTGCAGAATTAAAGGAATTATAATTTGCATTTAAATCAGTATCGAATAATGTAGAGGGCTGACAATTATGTAGGCGAACAAGAGGGATTTGCACATTCTAACCAGGGATTCCACGTAAATTGGAAAAGTTTTGGATCTGCGTTTTCTATATCGAACGAACGTATTGGTTGTGGTACCAGACCGGACTTGTAATCGACCAATGCCCGTTTCATCCTACGAACGACGCTTGGAAAGAAATTAGCCAAGTTGTTTTCTTCGCAAGGATCTTTCGGGATGTCAAATAAGCAGATATCGCCATCTAAAACAGCATAAACCTTTTAATTCCATCTATAAGTGCAATATATCTTTAATCTATTCGTTATAATAGAGTAACATTTTTACAAATACAAATCAAACACCAAGTTTTAAGTTACAAAATGATTTATTGACCACAATGATTATTTCGCCACACCGTGGTTTCTTCAGGTGGAAAAATGACTAAACTAAAATTGTTTACAAAATCATTTATAAAGGTATCTACTAACTAAAATTAAATCGAAAAAGGGAGGGGGAAGGGTCAAAGAATATTATCTAGGATTAATAACATTTAGTAGTGGTGAAAATTATAGGATTTATAAATTTAGAAGAGCTGAATTATTAACGTCAATTTGGTCATTTATAATTAATCCTAACTTATTGAATTTATTTATTTCTAAACACTCTAATAGATTTAATTTTGTGCCTTTCTTTTCAATATGTAAAATCTCGAAATTTTCATTAAATTGATGTGCCTGTGATAATAAATATTCTGCGTAAGTAGAATGGGAAGATTTTTTAATGAAACTGTTCTTATGTTTAGAGATCCTACCCTAAAGGCTCTACCACTCTGGCCAATATAAGTTTTGTCGCAAGTACCACATTGTAGTTTATAAACCCCTGATTTAATGTTTTTATTGGTAGGATA
The DNA here is from genome assembly GCA_963921985.1 of Agrilus biguttatus. Classification (NCBI taxonomy): domain Eukaryota; kingdom Metazoa; phylum Arthropoda; class Insecta; order Coleoptera; family Buprestidae; genus Agrilus; species Agrilus biguttatus. The sequence goes on along the minus strand of OY998119.1, from coordinate 11,567,623 downwards.
TTTGTTGTTTATCAGAATTTTACCTAAAGAATTATTAGTATAGTATTAGTATATATAGTATTAATTTTGAAACAAAGCATATCATTAAGAATTAATCAATTCTTATAAAACATCGAAAAGAAAGTCGAACTTTGTTTTTTTTCCGATATGAATGAATCGACCACTGGATTAGAATGGTGATTTAATTATTAAATGTTTTTAAATCGTAGCTTATTTTGCTTTACCGATTCTCGTACTCTACTTGAACGATAAATATAGAAATACGGAATCAACAATAAATTATTTCAGTATAGTTTCATATCTGCCATTGAATATTATCAAAACAAAAAATTAACAATTTTTCATAATTATACATATATACTTAGATACGCCCACAACTAAAACCTTGTGGAACATTAGCGAGACTGCAGATAAATGTTGGTAATTTATGGCAGCGTTGTTCGACAATATTCAACCTCTGAAAAAGAACGTTAAAAGAATTGCCGTTACTTAGAACTTACTTGATAAGTCACAAACGCTCTTTTTAGCCTTTTCCGGGAGACACTTTATGGTAGCCTGTTGTCTGAGAATTTCGTATTCAACCTCAGTTGCTGGACTGTAACTAATAGATTAGCATTAATTAATTACTGAATCGAAGAAACAAATAAAACGTTTATCTTACAAAATTGTAAATTACATACGTAGGTATATCATTACTTCTTCTACCGGAGTAGTTGTGTGAATGACTAAGTAAAATTAAGGGCCGGAAGATTTTGTGAAAATTTAAACGAATTTTCGGTGATTTGTCATCAATAAAGTTAAGGCAATATTAATTTAATAATGCAACTGTTCGTTATAAATAGAAGCAAAAGAAACAAAATTACAGACATATCTTCAAAAATTTCCGGCCCTCAATTTGACTTGAACTACAAACTATCCACAACATTAAATTTCATACCTTCAATTGGCAAAAACTATAAGAACTAGGAAAATTATTATGTTTCCTTACAAAATTACGCCTACGTGTCAACTGTTTGATCGTATTTTCTGCATCTTCACTATTTTGGTTTAGTATGAAAGTCATACTCGACGATGATGCCATTATTTATTAAATTAACTTAACGATAAATGAATAAGCACTACTTTGTTTATTATCACTTTATTTATTCACAAATCCTTTTGACTATAGTTTCTACAAATAGCTTGTCATTGTCAAACAAATGATTCAAATTGAATGATTATAAACATATGTACAGTGGTGTTTATATATATTTTGTAAATACCATTAATTATTAAATGTACTGAATAATACTGAGTGGAACAAATCTACCTGTTCGTTTAACAGGTTATTTTTGGAAATTTTTGATGCTTTATATACTTCTAAGGATTCTAAAATATTAAGTTTAAAGACTTTATTTACATTATGAATAATTTTAAGATTTTCTATAGTAGGAAACTGACGATCTGTTAGAAGTATATAAAGCATCAAAAATTTCCGAAAATAACGTGTTAAACGACCAGGTAGATTTGTTCCACTCAGTATTATTCAGTACATTTAATATTAATGGTATTTACAAAATATATATAAACACCACTGTACATCTGTTTATATATAACCGAACGGCGTGGTCTAGTGCTCTAGATCATTGCTTAGCATTCGGGAGGTCACCGGTTCGAACCCGGGTCCGTCTGCTCTGGTTCAAGTTTTTTGTGGTATCCTTGGATCATTTAGGCAAATGCTGGAGCAGTAATATTCCACAGATAATCTTTCACTTCTCTTCTGTCTTCATTTGGTCCGTCTCATCTTTCTCTCCCTAACCACACCACCCACCCATTCCCACAATTCCTGAGAGGAGGCTGAAGAGGGCCTTACGCCCTACCCTCCGGCTTTGCATTACAGTGTAGGTCAGAGAAACTGCTCGCCCACCAGCACGAGTAGCTGGTGGGAATGAAACACGAAAACGTTTTTTTTTCTGTTTATATTCATTCAATTTGAATCATTTGTTTGACAATGACAAGCTATTTGTCGAAACTATAGTCAAAAGGATTTGTAAATAAAAAGTGATAATATACAAAGTAGTGTTTATTCATTTATCGTTAAGATGAATTAGTAAGTAACGGCTGAATCAATCCAATTTTTAAATTAACTTCTTTTATTGACGACAAGATCACGGAAAATTGTTTAAATTTTCACAAAATTTTTCGGCTCTTAATTCAATAAAATAAACAAAGGAAATAAATTACACTGCTTTTTTGTTTCACACTTGAAATTTTATTAGATCTTGACAATTGTTTCGGCTTACACTAGTGTAACATCTTACTCTCTTGAGAAAGGCTTAAATCAGCCGAAACAATTGTCGACATTTAATAAAATTTCAAGTGTGAAATAAAAAAGCAGTATTATTTATTTCCTTTCTTTATTTATAAAATGCTTCACAAAAAACCAACTGCAAATACTATTCAAGCTCTTAATTCAACTTGACCATTCACAAACGTTATGTCAATTATTTCTAACGAGTTGCTCACGATATCAAGTATCATATTTTAGATTGGCAGATATGAGAAAAACGCGAAAAATTGTCGTATTTCCTTGCAAGATTAGTTACTAAATTTCAAACATTTGACCACTTGCGTCCCTTATGCCTATCGTTTTTCAATACCAGTTTCTATCATAGAATTCTTTTGGTAAACCGAACAAAAGCCGACCAAAATGTAGCAGAACATCTTTCTTTATTTTTTTTGAAAATATAAAATTGATTTTTCTTATTCTCGCGGTCCAGTCTCAAATTTCCCCTCAATTTTATCTGTACCGAAATGGATTCTAGCCCCCTAAGAAGCAGAAGCAAGTGTACTCCTGAATCTGCCTTTATAATTCGAAACGTACATGGAGTTTGAAGCCTTCCAAAAGTGTGGGTAACTTTTTAATTAGATAATCTAGCGTCTTAAAATTCTTGATTGTGGAAGCCTTTACTTGTTGAAACTGATTCATAATTTAAAAAATGAAAATATACAAAAAGTTTCAAGATGTTTATTTAAATTCACTACAATTGTTTCGCTTAACTCATGCTTCTTCAGGTAAAGATATAACAAAATTTGAAATTATTTACTACGTTAATATACTTACATATTGTGGTGGGGGAATCAGACAGTAACATTTAATAATGGAGAACTTTTAACGTCTAATTGGTCGTTTAATATTTTATTATCTTTGTTTTGTCGATTGATTTCTAAACCTTCTAGTAATTTTAATTTTTTACAATTATTATGAATATAATATATATATATATATTCATAATAATTAATTTTTTACTCTTATATATATATATATATATATTCATAATAAAAGTAAAAAATTAGATTTACTAGAAGGTTTAGAAATCAATCGACACAGTAAAGATAATAAAATATTAAGCGACCAATTAGAACTTAGAAGTTCTCCATTATTAAATGTTAATGTCTGATTCCCCCACCACAATATGTAGGCATATATACGTAGTAACTAATCACAAATTTTGTTATATATTCACCTGAAGAAGCTTAAGTTAAGCGAAACAATTGTAGTGAATTTAAATAAACCTCTTGAAACTTTTTGTGTCTTAAAATTCATAAAAATTACATTTTCAAAAAATGAATAGCTTTTGTAATATGTAATTAAGAAATATTTATAAATAATTAAAAAACAATACTTGGCTCTTGTTTATAGGTCGTTTAAGTTGTTGTATCGTTAACGCTGTACCTTAATTTGGTTATTGCTTTTCCAACTGGACTATGCAGGATTGCAGATACATTATACTCTATCGGTTTAATGTTTCCATCCCCGTTTTCTACATAAGAGGAATTGTTTATCACGTTTATCTCCGAATTTCCTGAAAATTAATAATAAATATTATCATAAAATTGCAAACCACAAATACCGAATTATTTCCTTCTGGTAGCAATTATCCTTATTCTAGTAACTTACAATTGACAAGGTGGCCTTCTAAAATTGAGGAACTACTATGCTTCTTTTGACAGCCACTTTAATAGTAAACCAGCAAAATTTAGACATATTATATCTATGTACTTTATTATTAAAGTAGTAAATACAAAGATTTTTCACATTCTGTTAAGCAGTTATAAACATCTACTAAAATTCATTAAAATTATTTCGAGTTTTGTCTTTACTTTCAAAATCATTGTCTTAAATAAAATGTCGTAAATCAGCTTATTTAAAAGATAAATACTAGATAGATTTGAAAACGCTTCCTACACATGTTATACAATCCATAAACTTTTATTTTCTTTTTTATTTTCTTTTCGTACGACAAACGAATGGTTTACAAATTTTATATTGGTATTAAATCTCAGTTATGAGCCTTCAACTTTTGTAATAAAGGCTAAAAGTATGTATTTGTGGACAGTACTTCTAAAAATAATATGGACATTGTTGCTTCTGAATTTTAAGAATTACGCTATTGAATGAGATAAGTTTAATAAAATGCTCTTGCAATGTTAATTTATCTAGAAATATTTGTTGATAATCCTCTTTTTTTATAGAAAAATGACTAAATATTCCAACCGAATTTCTTGAAATGTTTCATAATAAGTTAACAATCTTTCACCAAATATTTTACTTTTTCGTACTCAGACCAGTTCTTTTACTATTTATCATAAGAAGGTAATGTAGGCCACTTATTAATTGAATTGATTCGAAATATATTGTAAATTGGGTTGCTCATAATGAGTGTCCAAGAACACCTTTGGGAGGGATGATCAATATATCAGAAACGTTACAATGTGAGCAACTAAATCATTACCAAATACAATCCAAGATCTTATTCAGTTATTTACCGAAACCAACAGAAGTGGATCACAATTTCAGTTTTATTAGATCCCGATGAACCTCTACCAATTCAAAGGAGCTCTTTAAAAGCAAGTTGATATAATATCTATTTATGGCAGTACATTGCCATCTACTGATAAGTATATACTATTAGTTAAGGGCCTTACTGAGGTACCTATTTACTTGTCTAACTGAATCAATCTATTTGATAGGCACGTAAGCCAAATTATTTAGAACAGTTTAAGTTAAGACAATGTACGTGATCGTATATAAACTGCGTAGTCAATTGTTGAACAATTGGACTGTCTATTAGTGCTAATGAAATATTTACCAACCTTGATACTCATATTTTAGTTTCTGTTATACCTATTTTCTGCTTTAGTTTTATATTGAACTAATCACAAGAATTAATCCTAACATTTATTTTGTAGTGTACGTTCTAAATATGAAACATAATTCTCCAAAGTTATGTATAAAACCATAGTAGAAGAAATAATCACTAAAAAGTAATGAAGGTTACGCCTCTGCGACTTATGGTGTCGGTTTTGATAATGTAGGAGAACTGTAAGTGTGTATTATGGAATTTATGAAAGTACTGGTGTAAAATAAAGCTTAAAATATTGATATTTTGTAAATCTACAAATATTCCTATTTTCTATACGTGCTAGCATCCATCTTAATCGATAGAATTTATGCAGCATTTGCAAGAAATAGAATTGCTCCTGCATTTGTTCCATAAATCACAGAGAAACCAATTTCTTGAATTCGAAACATTTTACTAAAAATACTAAAAGGAATACACAAGTCGTAAATAGCTGTACACCATTACGCAATACAAATGTTGATAACCATTATGTGGTATGATAATCACGAATACGTTTAGCTTATCCCTAAAGTAAGCTATTAATGTTATTAAAATAATTATAGTGGCTAAGGTCGGTTGCAGACCTTTACGACATTTGTTTCCGACATGTCGTTTCGTTTGCAGTATTCGAGTTTTTATAGGGAGTCTCATATCAAGCAAATATGTTTTAAATACTAATCGAACATGTTTGCTTTAATTTCAGACTACCTTGCCTTTGATCGCCTAATCGGTGAATTGTGAATATGCAAAGTTAATCGTCGTTGAACGTAAAATTTCTCCAAAAATGTCTTTTGGGGCATTTTATAAAATTACAAAATCTTCTCTGAATCTTCAATCATTTCTCTTTTTTTTTTCTTCGAATTTTTAACTATGATATTAATACATCTTTATCTGACGACCTTACGTATCGAATTGGTAAGTGCAAAAAAGTTTTTGTTAAATTTTTGTTTTTGATAATTGAAGACAAAATTGTCTGCGACATGTTGTATTATATATTGGTATGGAACCAGACTAAGATTAATTAATTTGATACCACATTTTATTTTATATTTACCGTTTATCAAGTATAAGGAAAACGCTAGATTTTATTGTGTATTGGCTAAAACACACAAACTATTATTATTAAAATATTGTTTGAAATAATCATTTAATTCAACAGTACAAATATTACCTGTAATTTAAACCTAACCCGTCATTCATTTGTTCATGAACAAATTGTATGTGCCTTAAATAACATGTGTATCATACTGTATATATTTTATTTCGTATATTATTATTTCGCTTACCCACGATGAGTTTCCAGTTATAGAACCTCAAAGCGGCACATCTTGTTACCTCATCGATATTGAGAAGTATCTCGTTTCTTGGTGATGGGAAATCGTATACCAAACTTGACCATAAATCAATTCCATCGATGTCAGTATCCAATAGACTTGTTTCCCCTCCTGCAGTTTATATTAATAACAAACGAGTTCACCATAATTGTTGAAAAGAAAATGAAAAACATTTGTTGTTAATGATGGAATTAACCGAGATATAATCCATTTAATGCAACGTGTTTTAATAGCATTAAGTTACATTAAGATGTTTCCAGAAGTAGGATAGGTTTTAGAACGACTTTAATCATTAGTAAAGCATAATTCGAAAAACACCAAAGTTATAGTAAACAATAATTTACACAAAACAAATGTACTAAAGAGTCAACTAATTGATAGTTAAAGGTTTCACTAGAATAAACTAACATTTTAATAAATTTGATTAAATTGAAACTGTTAATCGTCATCGTTATATTTAGAAGCATTCTAAAAAATTTAATAATTTTTATAATTTAATTTATAATTATAATTTTACTTAAATTTACCAAAAAAAGAGTGTAAAAATTTAATTATAAAACCATACATTTTTTATTATTTTTTTGCAAATAGAGTTATTTGTCTGTTATTATTTTTTACCTGCTTGTATAATTTATTACATTTGGAATGGGCTGCCCAAATGAAAAACATCAGAGGAAACCCAGCACATTCTTAGCTACACTGTGACTAATTCTTGCGCGACTATTACATAATTAATTAAAATGTGCAACAAAACATTGCCAAGTATTTTTTTTTAACTATTAACACTGGAAATGATTTAATGTTTATTGTGGTTACCATAAGAGAATACCAAGGAGTATTATTTAAAAAAAGTAAAAGTAGACAATAAAACATTCAACTTCCTATTACTACCATTTTTATCATTTATGATCTTAAGGTCAGGCTAAAAAATTGGAAAAAAAACGACGTATTGTTTTACAAATATTTCAGTAGTTTTTGTCTAATTCAATTGACTTTGATTACTTACATAATAAAACTTAATTTATTTGTGGGTAATACGTCTATACGTATGGCATTCTGAAAGCATTTACTATTTGATTCTTTGGAATAAGACCGTGTAATTACTTACTGAATAAATTTAAAACAGAAATAAATAATACCTTTTAATCCTCAGATAGATTATATTTCAACTGATGCTTCAATGAAGATTAATTATGTAATTGAGGTAATTTAAAAATTAGTTATTTTAATTATACTATTTGGAGACTTTCTGAGAAAGCAAATTGTAGCTTTAGAAATATTGGTTTTGCTTGTTTTAGAATAGCGAAATGTATTCATTTCACATATTATAACACTCCAATTAGAATAAAGGTTTAGTATTTCGAACTTTTTAAGAAATCATAATAATATTTTTTATATTGCAATTATTAAAAATGAGTTAACATTGGATTCACAAATTATGCAATCATTAAAGAGATGTAATGAAAATAATTCAAACAGGTTGGACACCTATACAGCTTGTACTTTTGTCGAATTTCCACGTATTGTAAAAATTGACTAAAAGCTGCTAACTTACGAGTAAAGACATTGTAGTCCATTAAGTAGTTATATTGTGAATTGTCAGTATCCAGGGCTCAAAAACGACAAAATTGGATAACAGCAGTTTTTATCTCGATCAGATATCGGCTTCATTTGTCTATTTAACGATTTGCATAAAAAATCAATTTTTTATTCAGATTTTCTCGTAAATCAGCTTTAAGGATCATAAAAAACCGAATAAGATTAAACTATTCTTCCCGGAATAAGCTACAACATAGGATATTTTTTAATGTACTACAATGAAATGTATTTAATTATCCAAAATCAAATTATGAGAAATAAAGCCCTTTTAAATCTTAATAAAATGAGTCTTGTTCCATCATCAAATTATTATTAATTTTGTTGTAATTAATTTAAATAAAATAAGTTGAAATGCGTTTAGGACAAGTTGATTCCGATAATGAATTCAGAAGTAGTGTACATATCACAAACAAATTTTAGAAAATTAATTTCCTTATTTTTTGTTCCCACATATGTATGATATACTCGAAGGACCTGTCTGTAATATAGAAATAATAGCCATTTTAAGCTAGTATAGATATTTATATGCTATTAAGATACAAACGACCCTTAAAAATTTTTCCTGTCTCTCTATCTGTACGGGCTAATCTTCGAAATAGCTGTGTACCGATTTCGACAGGGGTTCCACAGGCGTTAAGAGGTGGTTATCAGAAGTGTTCAAGGCTTTTCGAATATTTTTTTAGAAATTCTATAGTTTTGGTTTCTACTTTGTGACCATTCATAATAATTATAATAAATAAAACACAATTACTTTGCACTGTTACTAAATTTATTTTCAAGTGGACATGTTTCAATTTAGAAAGTTATTTTCAACAGTGGTAAGTAATACTAAGTATTTGGCAGAACATATCTATAATAATAACCATACATTCGACAATACAATCACACCAATGCATTACGAGAACAAAGGTAAAAAAACTAGATATTCTAGAATCTCTTGAAGTTTTTATATTTAATAAAATGCAAAACATAAATTTATTAAATGACCAAATTGACCTAAAACACACGCCACTCTTTAAATGTATACCACAAAATGTAAACAACCCCCCCCCCTGTCGGGGAACTAAAGATAGATATAAATATGCTGTACTGCATTAGTTACAACTATTGAAAATGACTTTGTAAGTTGAAACATGTCCAGTTGGAAATAAATTTAGTGACAGTGCAAAGTAATTATGTTTTAATTATTATAATCAATTCGAATAAGTAAACACTTATAAGATTGTCACAATTTTTTATTTTGTAACATATGTTTCGCCACCACATTGACTTCGTCAGAGAGATTGAGTACTTACTAGTCTCTCTTAAGCTCTAAACATATCCAAATCTGGATTAAGGTGCTGTATTTTCTTAACATTACAGAATTAAGCTAAATATTTTTTAAGGTAACTCTTTCGAATTGCACGCTTTAGTTCACAATTGCTTTGTCTAAAGATAATTTTAAAATTACATTACAAAATTAAAATACTGTAAAAAAACTACTAAGTGAAGATGAACTTCTTCTGGTATCTTATTTCATAAAAATTACTTAATTTATCAACGAAGAACTACTTCTGTTTTCTAATTAAAGTTCTAATCAACTGCAGAATTAAAGAACAAAAGTTAAAAACGAGCTTCACAAAATAAGGTAGGACAGTGAAGTAAAACAGATTGGGTCTTGACACCAATCGACCGACTAAGACATTCCGTTTTGATTAGAGTTTTGGCAACCTAAATGCAGGTCGCTCGTTTATGTACTAAACCGTTTTTCTTTTGACCAATTTACCAAAAAGAGAGCACGAACATGAACATAGGCGATCCTTAATTAATTACATTCTAATCAAAGAAATCACAATTTGTTTCACAGAAACTTTCGTTAACATTCTACGTATAAAAGAATAAAAGAAAAAAAAAACAATTCTACGGCAATTATATTTTATTCGATAGAGAATTTGGAGAAAAAAAAATTGAAACCCTTAATAAAGGAGTCAGTGTGGTTGTGATTAGTTTTTATCGCTATTGTAGAGGAACATTTGTCATAATTATTTTTTATAAGATATAGGATTTTCTTCAACAAAAACTGATTAGAAAGTTCCAATGCCCTAACGTTTTTTCGTATCTATATATTTCAATTAAAACTATGATAAACCTCATTAAGTAATGTATCAAATTATTATTTGTAGCAGCGGGGGGAGGTGAAATTAAAAACAGTTAATTAATACCTAGTAAAGCTTAACTTCGAGATCACACTAACATCATTGGCCTAATTTAAACTCCTATATAAGTAGGCTTTATTTATATAGGAGTTTAAATTGATCAATTAGTGTGTCATTAAAATTGGAAATCTTTTTAACTGAATTTTTTTAATGCTTAACATCGCCAATTCACCAAGTTTTGGTTGTCCCATTGTGTTGTTCAAAAATGCATTTGTTCTATTTTGCGTGGAAAGCACCTCTTACTTATCACCGTTGTCATGAGAAACCTTTTGTTGTACCTTTCAAGTTTATCTGTTTTAAATAGTTGTGAAAAAAAGGAAATTGATAATTGTCTTGGGGATATTGATGTGCCAGAATCCAAAACGTAATTTCTCCTTACAGAATCGCTGATTAACATATACCTCGCTCTGATAATTTCCGATTGAAATCTGTTCAGCTTCGCATTGGGCCGTTATCATGAACATCATTGCAGCTAAGGCAGCGATATGGACAATATATTTCTTTCCTTTTTCAATCAGAAGTGCTTACATTGAAGGTTGGATGTTTTAATTAGAAACAACAGACAAGAAATTTATCACTTTCATTTATGAGAAATTGGCGAGATTTAATTATTGAAATCGTACTGTTGCATAGTGGTAAGCGGATATAGTGGATCATTAATGACTATAAAAAAACGCTACTTGTTTGTAGTTTTCCTTACTTGCCTGATTTTTTTGACTGTTTAGATAAAATAGTAACTTATAAACTTTTTACAAAAATGTTTATTTGAAACAATACTTGCTTCGCTAACCTAAACATGGTAGCTTATATGTACGTATATATAAAAAAATTGACTCATCAAATAAACATTTTGTTATTTTATTTAAACAGTTTGAATTATGAACTTTATGGTAGCTTATATGTACGTATATATGAAAAAATTGACTCATCAAATAAACTTTTTGTTATTTTATTTAAACAGTTTGAACTATGAACCTTTACCAAATAAATTCCAACTTGACTTTACTTCTCTTTTTGTTTGATCCATCACACTCCTTAACTTCAGGTATATTTTCCAACTCGACACATATTAACTTCTTATCTGTTTGTTTTATTCAGAATTGTAAATATTAGATTTTAACCCACCAAAAGCTCTAATAAATAATTTAAAACGCTTATGTATTCCACCCCCTTGACTGGCACTCCCTTGAGAAGTTACTCAACATTCTTAATAAATTTGGGATGCCGCAAAAGATTTATCTGATTGATTGCATATTTTAATATTTGAGAGGAATTTGTAGTTTCATTTGAGGTTATTAGATCTATTTGTAGGTAAACTAATCAAACAAGAAATGTTAAATATGAGCAGGAATCATAGACAATACTAATAACAGAAATTGATTCGTTGATAATAGTTTTTTGAAACATTTTATAATAATGTTCAAAGAAATTAAATGCTTTTAAATGTTTCAAGATTTTATTGTAAAAAAATCTACAATTGTTTCGGTTTGTTAGACCTTTATCAAGAGTAAGTAATGTGACTACTAAAATTCAAAGTTTACATTGGGTCTTATATATACTACTGGTGTGTGTTAAGGTGGATTTGTGTGTGCGGGTGTATTATTGGAAATACTTAAATATTTATCTATTATAATTGTCTCTTTAAAATCTATTTGATCATTTGTTATGTTTAAATTTCTTTGGAGCGCTTTCTTAATTTCCAATTGTTCTAAATAAGTTAACAAAGGAAAAAGATTAACTTATTTAGAAAAATTAGACATTAAGAAAGCGCTCCAAAGAAATTTAAACATAACAAATTATGAAATAGATTTTAAAGAAACAATTATAATACTTATGTATTTCCAATAATACACCCACACACACAAACCCACCTTAACACACACCAATACTATATATAAGACCCAATGTAAACTTTGAATTTTAGTAGTTACATTACTTACTCTTGATAAAGGTCTAACAAACCGAAACAATTGTAGAATTTTTACAATAAAATCTTGAATTATTTAAAAGCATTTAATTTCTTTCATCATTATAGACAATACCATTGTTTATTATATGTAAATACTTATTCTTTGTAAATTTTGTATATTTCATCCTACAATTGAACAAAAATTATTTGAAACTGTTGTGTACTTTATTTATTACCTATATAGAGATTCAAATTGTAATGACTACAACTGTTAATTATACAATCTCTTTTTGTCGAAGTACAAGTGTGCCCGGTACCTAAGGAGATTCAAAAGCCATAAATCATCGAATGCGCAGTGGCAAAGTCTAGCCCCTTTAAGGCGGAGTTAATCAATCGGTAGGCAAAATGATAACTGCTCAGCAAAGTTCAGTAGTGTAGTGGCAAATAGTTGAAAATTAACAGAGTAGAGAAGTGATTGTTTGTAAATTGTGTTCGAAATGAGTAATCTTGGGAAGAGTAAAATACTGAGTAATCAGATAGAAGAAGTGGTCTACAATGTGATTTTGTTTATGGTCAATTTAAAAACTGATTAATAAAGTTAGGATGTCACATATTTGTTGCCTTTCATTTAACTGCTATAAACAACCCTTCCAAATTATGTTAATAGCCAGTGTATCGAACTTGTTTTGTTTGTCAACAACTTATTTCTATGCATACCTAATAATCTTTAAATTAGCTATTGTTCCTAGATTTATATAATTAGGTACTATAACCGTGATTTTCTCCTTATGTTCATGATGATAGTGAAATTTTAATTGTTAACTTCGCATACATCATTAAAACCCCTATTAGGGTAAGTAAATCAGTTGAATGAATTCACTTGTGTTCTGTGTTCAGTACTTTTTCTCTGAGCGATACACGCCGCTGAACTACAAGTTGACGTTTCGGTCCAGCTATATTCTTATTGGCTCTTTCATTTATTGCTATGCTAAAAGTCTCCACCTACCTACCTGTCAATTTGACCGTCGCTGAATCTCCTTAGGTGCCGGCCACTGTACATTTGAGAAAAACAATTATGACAAACTGACAAACGGACAGACGGTGAGCGTGAGTGATTTTCCAAGAAAACTTATAGAAATCCACATAAGGAACATTTATTTTTAGAGCACTCTTCTCCGCTTTCCTTTATCTTAGAATTTCATAAAGAATAAAGCGATGTAAGGTATCTACATACCTACTTCTTACACAACATTGTTATCATTTTAACTTACCGCCTGCTGAAACTAATGTGGGTAGCCAGTCACTAACATGAATGAGCTCTATTGAAACCTTAGAACTTTGACCAACTAAAGGACTCCATATAAATGCAACACTTCTTAAACCTCCTTCAAACATGGTACCTTTTAAACCTCTCAAAGGATAATTGGAACCCCAATTTGGAAATGGCCTAGATGTACCAGGGGACCCATTATCCGATAAGAATATTATTACTGAATTTTGAAGAATTCCTTTTTGATCTAATGCTTCAACAATCCGTCCTATGCTATCGTCTAGTTTTGAAACCATTCCTAAAACAAATACCAACCTTAAAATTTATTGTAACAGAACAGCAATTTTGCGTCACATGCATTTTTAATATTTATAAAACTAGTTTTGGTACGTATTTGATGAGACATGATAAATAATAATCATCTTGTCAATAGGTATTTAACCGGTTGGTTTTAACTTTTAATTTAATTTGTTTACCTACTCTTTGATAATGACGGTCTCGCCGAAACAATTGTAAGAGGTTTTCTTTAAATATATAGTTGAAACTTTTCATATTATTTTTATTATTTATCATGTTTCATCAAATATGCACCAAAACTAGTTTAAAATTTATATTTACATTTGCATAAGTATGTAAACAGTTCACAAATTTTGTTATAGAATGTACTTTGAAAATCCACACAAACCATGAAGTATATGCATTTAAATAAATAATACTATATATGAGATTTTCACAATTTATTTTATAACAACTTATGTTTCGCGAAAAAGTGATTTCATCAGGCTTGAGTATATGCTACTTAATAATATAGTTCCAATATTTTCTTGAATATCTACAAACTAAGGAGTAGTGGGGGCGTAACTGATTTTTCAAATAAATTTAGATGTGACGTGTTTAATATTTAATGTTATGTAATGTGATTCGCGTATGTATAATGAGCTTTATCTTTTACATAACATTTTTGTGTTCTGAAAGACGTTTTTTAAAATGCCTTCTAGTTTGGCCTATACAAACTTTTGTGCATGACCTATAAGTATATTTATAAACTCCTGATAATTTGTACTTAAGTAATTTATCTTTATTATTTTTTATGAATTTACCTAATGAGTTTCGTTTTGTAAGCAATATTAGAACATAACTTTTTTATCTAAGTATAAATATGTAAAGGTGTCGTATATTAGAGACAACTAGCAAAATTGTTTTAGCGCAAGTTTCAGTTGTTTCTTAATTATAATTTTTGGAAAATAACCGTCATTATAAGCTATTAGTCCAATAACATTGATCTCTATTAAATAAACATTTGTGGACATTGGTACAATTGAAAGTCCAAAGTTTGTGTTGTATCGAACAAAAAGATTTTTTTATCAATAGTTATATCTATATGTGTTGGTTTGTGAAAGGTCGAAAAAGTAATTTTGTTGTTTTTATTTGACAAAGTGAAGTCTGAAGTGTAAAGTATGTTTGTTATTATTCGTTTCATCTTTTAGCGTAAATTTAGTGTTATGGTGTAAATTGTTTAGAAGTTTTAAAAAAAGATTCATCTGTCTCTTTATACCTGTAAAACAAGTGAAGAAACCGTCTGCGTACCTGTAGTAGAATATAAAATTATTTTTGAGTAAACAGTGATTCATAATAGAAACTTCCAAATTGTTTAGGAAAATTTGGGCTCATAGCGCTTATAGGGTTTTCCATTATTAAGCCTTGGGTACAAGTAAATAATTGATCGTTAAAAAGCAAAGTAATTTTGTTTTAATTTAAGTTTTCTAAACATGTTTTTAACATTTTAATATTTATATGGATGTCCCAGCTCATAATTTGTGTATGTTTGATGATGAAGAATATTTTAATTTATTTTTCTTAAAAGAAATCGTCGTTCACAGTATTTATTATTCTCAAAAATTAGAAAACTTGAATATTTCGCATATTTATCACCGAATTTTCTAATTCAATCAAAAACATAAACCCTCAAAATTAAATTGTTTCAACTATTTTAAGTACACGATAGAAATATAAACATATACAGGCATCTAAATCAAATTTACACATGTTCTTGCTGATAACTATAACATAATTTACCTGCAAATATTCTTCGATGACTGTCTATGATATGCGAGAATTTTCCAACGGCTTCCGGGGGCGCATCTAGTAATTTCCCTTCATTTCCTGCGTGAGGGGCAAAGTGGGAAATAACCATAAATAGCGGCTTATCCTCAGCCTGATTTGATATTACTTCAACGGCATAATCGGTTATAGAATCAGTTGCGTAAGTACCTGAAATATCCCACGCAGGCTCCAAATCCTTCCTTAAATCGAATCCATTGAGGTATTTACCATTTATCTTAGATTAGAACAAGAAAAGCGAAAATGAAAATTGCTCCTGTATAATAATAAGGATCAACCAAAAATTAGTAAACAATTTTGGTACGCAATCGATAAAGAAAAGAAAAAACGTAAATATTAATAATTAGTTAAATTCTTTCAAATATCCACTTATGTATAACAAAACAAACACACGCAATGTTTAGTTACAAATAATTTCAATTGAATTTGTGGTAGGATATTTGTGAAACATAGTTTTAAATAAAATTAAACACACAAAACGCTATTAAATGTTACAAAACTTTATTTTATTGTAAAACCACAATAATTATTTCGCCGACATAGTGGCTTCTTCAGGTGCAAGAATAATATATCTTAGAACTAGAACACAAACAAACTTGATGTTGAATAACGGTGATTTATTTAAGTCTAGTTGATCATTTAATGCAATGCCTTTTTTATTTAATTTGTTTGTTTATATACTTCCCAATAATTTTAATTTCACGACCTTTATTTTCAAAATCTCAGATTTTATAAATGTAGCCTAAGTTACTCCTTAGTATATTAGCCATCTGTGAAAATCTCATCAAAATCTGTCCAGCCGTTTCAGATATTATCCGGAACAAACAGACAGACAGACAAATAAAATTAAAAAAAATGTTATTTTGACATATTTACTCTGTATACGTCCATATTTATGTATTAAATAGTGGTTACTTTAATATTACAGACAAACACTCCAATTTTATTTATCTGTGTAGATGATTGTAACAGTCTCTATTTAAACGAATAAACTGTGAAACGTATCTATTTGTCTATTTTATTGTTATTTATATTAAAATGCAGTTTCACAAAAGTTGCACCATTGACAGTTTAAATTTTACTAAGTATACCACAAGAATGTCTCACCAAGAGCTATCGCATAGTACTTGTTCTATTGTATATCAAACCATTATTCTATGGTGGATACTCAGTTTAATAATTTCAGTTTCTGTGGATTTTATATTATACTCTTTACATTTTTAAACCGTATTCGACTTTAGCAATACGTGTTCAAATTTTATGATTCTGAAATATACTTCAACTATAAAGTAGTTGGATATTAGATACTAGATTAAATCTTATATTAAACTGAAAATTGCGTCTTATTGAATGTAGTAAAACGACAAAACTTTATAACAAATGCTTTAAGAACCGAATATTCTAACAGTTACGAGGGGGTCAAAAATAAATGAAAAGCTACATAATTTTGAATATTATCAAAAAAATCGTTTGATCAAATTCAAAATAGAATTATGTGCATAATTATATACCTTACAAAGGCGAAATAAACATCGAGTTTATACGAGGGTGGATCAAATATAAAATATCCTTTCTAAATTGCGCGCGGATGGTGGTTCAAGGCGCATCTGGATGTTAGGAACTTGAAGTGGGGATATTTTATTTATCTGTGTAGATGATTGTAACAGTCTCTATTTCATAAAAGCTCACCACATTCTTAATTACTTTATTTGTATTACTCAAAACTAAATAATATTGCGTTTTGATTATTTTTTGGCAATACTTATCTACTTTTTACTTCTAATGATTTATTTCTCATGATTGGATACATCCTTATTCCAAAAAGATTTTTTTATTACATTATTAGCTATCATCCTATCCAATTTTTGATCTGTTTGCTATTTGTAGATCTAAACAAAATGGAATTATATTTTATTTTCTTTAAAAGAAATTTCATTTTCTCATGTATTGTGAACAAGTTACGCTTTTCCTTAGATTGTTCTTACAAAAAAAATTCTTTCCCTTTTTCTTCTAACTATAAACTACGTTATTTCTAAATGTTATCTGTGTTGACTCATTTTCAAAATTTAAACATCATGCTAATTGTGTCTCTAGAAACAATCAGATATGTGAAAATGTGTAAGAGTGATCGTTAAAGCTAGAACTGTCGCAGTTTTCTGTAGGAAAATTTAAATCTAGGCAGCTGACGCTCAGCTTAGCCTCTGTTTTGTAAACTTGTACGAATATTACAAGTATTCGAACAAAACTTTGGACCATTTAAATAGATTAAAACTTTCGTGGTTTGCATCTTGTTCAACTTTTCCTTATTTCACTTAATACTTTGCACTTCTAAGCTTCTTCTGATGTGCAGATACGGTACCAGAATTTATTTATTTAATCGATAATTTAATGAATAAACCTGTTGGAAAACACTTTTTTATTTGTTACGAATCCTACGCGCTCCTGGGAGCAAATTGATCCTCGTATTATTCACATTATTGACTCGTCCGATCATACATATTTGGAATGCCCTCAAATTTTGATGTGTGCGTGGGTCACATTTGCCCCTCAAGTCACCAAGTGGTTTATTTGATATCTTTGAATGACCCATTTGGGTTCCGATAACTAAAACTTGGCTTTATAGCGATTACAATTATAGATTCCAATGTTTCTGTTTTTAAAGAATATAGTAATTATTTTCTCAATAAAATTTATTTTATTATTAACTAAAATAGTGTTTTAAAACGAAAATACCACTAACCCGTAACGCATTCTTAATAGATTATCAAATTTTCGCTGATTTGTTATTTAGCTCAAAGGCATACCTTGTTGGAAACCTTCATCGTCATCACCAGGCTTTTAATTTAATTATTAATGTTTTTAGAATGAGTTAATTATATATCATCTCTTGATATGATATGAATCCATTTATCAATGCCAGAAATTTAAAAAGATAAGTAAGTACCTAAACTTCAGTTTCAACCAATCAGTTTTGTTATTATGTTATGACATTGTTTTAAACTTCATAAGTGTTGGATAAGCTATAGGTGTAGTTAAGTAACTCAACCCCGGTATCCCCTTTCCAATTTGATTAATATCTTGAAATCCGTTTATCTTCTATGCCACCCGATTCCAAGAGAGAAATTGCAATGTTACGGACTATGTTTCTACAAGAGCTAATCAGAATAATAAACTGCGTCAACAAACAGTCTCGATTTTAATTCAAATTCAACGCTTTCTGACAGCATAATAATTAACTAATGCTAACAATAATGGATATATGTCTCTAATATATACATTCATACTTAACATTAGCTAATTACTATTATTAATTACGCATATTAACAAACACAATCGTATTTTTTTCCTAAAAATGTATGTCTATGGTTCATTATAATTTTAAATATTCTTCACGATTTACATACAGGATGTTCGTTAACTACATCTCAGGAGTCGATTATCCACCTCGTGTTAATAAATATATTTTAAACATTTGAATTATATTTCTTTGTGTGTCTATGTAAATAATTCTTAACATTATCTTCTAGAGTTTTTGTATCCTATCCATCTGTGCCAATAACTTTTATTATTGTACTTTCCTTTGGTCCCTGCTAACATTGCAACTTCGCGTACTAACCGCATGACGTCTGTACTTCGCTGTCCTCCTTAATTGCTATTTTATGATGTTTTTTTTTTCGGTTATTTGGGTCGTTACTCTATTTCGTGATATTTCTGATCTCAAAAAATTCCATGCTTTCATATTTCTTTATTGATACTGTAATTAGGTGATGAAATGAATTATTTCATCGGTGCACAGATGTGCCACTTCTTTTGATTCCTATGGGGGAATCGGTGCAATAAACGGACTTCGTGTTTTAATTGTTTATTACACCCAACTATTTACAACTATATACACTAATTTTACATGAACGTCGTGACTGCTACTTATTTACGAAGATTAAATGATTATGATTGATTGATTGATTGATTGAACTATATGTTATTAATACTATACGTTTATAGAGATCTTGATTTGATTTGTGCTATATGTAAAATGTACTAAAAGTGATCTCTCCTAAACGTTTGATGTTTTTATCTAATATGTTGAAATTGAATGATTGAACTGATCTAACTGTAACACATACCCTACTCTTATCTATTACTACCCTTTCTCTTACTTCAGAATTCCGATTTTATTCTTTTTTCCCTCTTGACTAATCAGTTCAATCTGAATCTTTCGTTTGTTAAAATCATTTCCTTCCGTCTTCTTGTTATTAAATATATAGTTGTTGTTGCGATCGTTATTGTTATTTAGTTTTATTTAACAATTCACTAATATCCCGATATGAGAACCTAAAAAATTAATATTAATAACAACTACCTTCAATTATTTTTACACCTTCAAGATGATTGACCAATTGATAATTGAAGTATTTATAATTACAGTTTGTATTTTATTGTGCATGTCTTGTGTTAATTAATAGTGTCAGACTGGTACATTTATTTCGTATAACTTAATATTAGTATATATTTTTTTAAGAAAAGGAGATGTTATGTTAGGAACTTTTTTATTTTTATTTTAATATTTTTTTCCTTCACAATTTTTTTTTAGACAATGATTGAGAGCGATTTGTTTGCTATTAGAAGTCTAAATATCTAAAATAACTAGAGAGAAGTAATTTGAATGTACTTTTAGAATAACTATCAGGATAAGTATATATGTATAAATGACTATAATTGAAAACGGGGAAAGCTAAACTTAAGCCTGCACACATTTTACTACTTTGTATATCTTTAAAATAAAATAATATCGATTAATACATAACTCGGTCAATATTTAAGTCCTCCTACATTTAATCTTATTGTCTTAATAGGTCACCTAAATTGGTCCATCTTGTACAATATTATTCTATGTTTGGATGTCTAATATCATTAATCTATATATTTCAAACAACACCGTAAATTAAAACTATTGTTGATGATAGGAAATTGCATACAATTTAAAATAGTTGTTTCACATGTACAATACATATTAGTATACATATTTATGTATAATTCAAGGTAATAACACGTATTTTTTCTTTTTTTCAGGTGAGTGAGAGGTCCGTGGGATTGTCAAGGAAATGTGAATTTTTATCACTTTTTTCCACTTAAAGGTATCCTCATATTACATAATTACCTATTCCGTGCATTCTTGTATACATCATTAATTACACCATAACTATTTTTCAATGACGTCATTAAAACGCCGCCGTTTGTATGAAGAAATTGAAAATTATTTCAATCAAACCACAATATTCATTAATCAATTAGTCGCTGTTTCGATTTTAAATTATTATTCTTCCAATCATTCTTACTTGCTATTCAAAAGTGAATGTATTTTTTAGCGTATTTAACATCTAAAAGAAGAAGGAATTAAAATCCTTATTCGTCTAACTGTTAAGGATCACAGATCAGACATTTGGAATGCGTCCTACCAAGTAGGCACAGCGAACCGAAAACCATATCCCACGACCGGTTTCGACCTATTTATTGGGTCTCATCAGATCCTACATTGTGGGAGTACGCGTTCCAAATACGGGATCTGTGGTCTTTAATAGTTAGACGAATAAGGATTTTAATTCTTTCTATTTTGGATATCTTTTGTATCTTCGTCTAACAATCTTCCCGAATCAATAGTGTAATTCAATTCCGGTAGGGGTATTAGCCCTCGGAGTAGCTGTCTCTGTTGATTCCATATTTGTATTTAACATCCCATTTAGTTCATGTGCCGCAGTAAATGGGAATAGAATGTCATCAAAAAGCAAAACAAATAGACACAAATACTTTATACCTCTAGTAGCTATTATATCGTATGTCAATAATTTGTCAGTTTTACGTCCGGGATCGTCCAAGTTTTAAACCGCCCTTAACTGAATTGTCCGTTGCTGACGGTAGCGTACTTGACTACTGGAACACGCGTTCGTGTTAATTTTCAGTTGGGACAATGTCGGGACAAAAAATATAACGTCCTTCAATTTAAATAAGTGGAAAGTTAGGAAAGCGTTAATGTGAAGTAAAACAAAGGTTTGTAATTGTAATCAGCAAAATGTACGAGGTAGGTAGAATACACAATTTTTATTTTGTCCTGATACTGCAGTGGAAATGATAAACATACGTGCATTTAAATTACAGGAATGGTGATAGTTATGCTACATTATCATCTTTTAAATTATACGTTTTTATATACTTTACTATGAAGGTAAATGGACATTAGTAACCTTTCCAATAGCATATGAAATATATGGCTATAACGCAAATGCAAGGCATTGAATTTGCCTAAAAATTTGAAGACAGCTATTTCACTAGAGGTAAACTGGTATTTACAAATATCATGCAATTGTAAGTTTTTTTAAATTACTTAAGGTTATTTACATTATTTACATATAGGACGTAGCAATAAACAAAGTAGAAACATAAACTTTCTAGGGTTCGGTACCTCAAAATAAAAAAAATTGAACATTACAAGGTCACCTTGTTGACCTCTTTCATTGATCATAAGGTATTTCCCGTTGAAATAGAATTTTTAATTCAGGGACAAGGAAGATTTTACAGCCCAAATACAGGATAAAATCCCGAAACGTTGTTTGTGAATACTCTTCATTACATGTTTGTGAAAATATCGCACTACAAGTATTTTATAATAAGTTACATTTATATTCCAATATTCATTATATCATAGAAACTTCAAGGAAAATGTTAATTTTAGGTAAATTGCGATTTTTGTGGTACCTTCATTCACATCTTTTTCAAATAAACTAATTGACCACTTTTAAATGTAACAGGCGGGCTGAAAAGTTAGAAGGCTCGCCTATAGATGGCGCTACTACTATAAACTCCATGTGATTTTTAGTTAACCCTATCCTTCAAAAGACGCGTGTATAAATTTGACAGCTGTTGCACTATTAGTATCTGAGTTATATCATTTTTAGTGAAAGAACTTTTGTTACTTTGAAAAAATGGATACAAGGGAATTTCGTGTGTTAATAAAGCATTGCTTTTTGACTTTTTGGCGAAAAAAAAAATTTTTTAAAACCAAGGCTTGGCTTGATAAACATTATTCGGACTTTGCATCAGGAAAATCAACCGTAGAAAAGTGGTTTACTAAATTTAAACGAGGCGAAATGAGCACCGAGGACGATGCACGCAGTGGACGCCCCAAAGAGACGAAAATATCAAAAAAGTCTACAAAATAATTTTTGATAACCGTAAAGTGAAGTTGATTGAGATAGCTGAGACCCTAAATATATCAAAGTAACGTGTTGGTCATGGTCATATCGTGAATGAATATTTGGATATGCGAAAGCTCTGTACAAAGTGGGTGCCACGTGAGCTCACAATCGACCAAAAACAACAACGGATCGATAATTCTCCGCAGTGTTTAGAGCTGTTCAATGGTAATAAATCCGAATACGATTACGGTGGATGGAGCATGGCTCCATCGTTTCACACCGGAGTCCAATCGACAGTCAGCCGAGTGGACTGCACGTGATGAACTGACTCCAAAGAGTGGAAAGACACAAAAGTCGGCTAGCAAGGTTATGGCATCAAAATTCTGGGATGCTCATGGTAATATTATACCATGAGCATTGACTAACTTAAAAAGGGGTAAACCATAAACAGCGACTATTACGTTGCGTTATTGGAGCGTTTAAAAGACGAAAGAAAAGTAGGTGCTGTTTCATCAAGACAATGCATCGTGTCGCAAATCAATGAAATCGATGGCAAAATTGCATGAATTGGGCTTCGAATTGCTTCCGCATCCACCGCACTCTCCAGATCTGGCCCCCAGCGACTCTTTTCTGTTCTCAGGACAGAAATTTCGCGCCGATGAAGAAGTAATCGCCGAAACTGCAGCCTAACATATTTTGAGGCTAAAGACAAATCGTGTTATAAAAATAGTATCGAAAAATTGTATGACCGCTATTATGTTGAATAATAAAATCAAATTCTATCAAAAAATAATAATTTTTTCTATGCTAGCCTACGAACTTTTCAGCTCGCCTGTTACTCTTACATCAGAAATCTTATAGTCTTGCTTTTAAATAAAATCGTTAAAACGTAACTTAATGATTTATAACAATCCAAAAGCAACAAAAAGTATAATATCGACTGTTAATACTTACATTAATATTTGTAATATATTCATAATAATCAATATATGAATTAAGGGAACCAAAGTGATGATCAAATCCTCTGTACAACGGAGTGTCATTCCATGTGGTATATCCTAAACCCCATTTTCCAATCAAATAAGTTTCATATTCTAACTCCTAAAATTTATTTTGATTTTAAAAGAAATTTCATTACAATAATTGAACTATACCTTCATATATTCCGGTAAAATTTTTCCAACTGGAAGAGATATGTTTTCAGCTGTCCGAATTGATGGACCTTGTAAACCTGTCGGAAATACATATTTAACCACCTTTTCATAATTACTGTATCGTGTACTTATGCATGAGATTCAATAACTTAATGTCAACACTTCAAAAATTGAGTTACACTCCATTTGGGACTAATAATGTCTTTTAAAGGTTTGTCTGAAAACCTTTATTTTGTTATCCAAAAAAGAAGGAATTAAAATCCTTATTCGTCTAAATATTAAGATCAAAGATCTCACATTTGGAACGCGTCCTACCAAGTAGGCACAACGAACCGAAAGCCATATCCCACGACCGGTTTCGACCTATCGGGTCTCATCAGATGGGCGCTAGCATAAAGGCCTTTACAGACTATATTATAAATATAAATATAAATATGGAATCAATAGAAACAACTACTCCGACGGCTAATACCCCTACCGGCATTGAATTACACTGTTGATTCTGATGGATTCTTAGACGAAGATTGAATAATACCCCTACCGGAATTGATCTTAATATTTAGACGAATAAGGATCTTAATGCCTTCATTTTGGGATATGTTATCTTCGTCTAAGAATCTTTCGGGTATTAGCCCTCGGAGTAGTTGTTTCTGTTGATTCCATATTTATATTTAAAATATTACTCTCAACGCGCTAAAAAAGTATAACATCAAAATGAACTTCAAGAAACAAAATGTGAAAATAGATATTTGTAATCGGAGTGTTTTCATTAAAACATCGAAGAGATTTTGTATTAGATGTCCAATAAATTCATGAAGTGTGGACATGCAGTCTGTGAACGGGTTGAATAAATATATGAACATTAGTTACGTAAGAGTTAAACGAAATGAAAATAACACTTGCTGTGTAGATAGGATTATGTCCATTCATACTATAGTGGTTTGTATCGAAGAAAAATTATGAATTGAAATATTCTTCATAACACTACTTATCAATTACGCATAACAAGAATTGATTCTATTCTCCATCTACTACCTACATACATAATATTACATTAAAATTTAAAAAACATCTCATATATTTCCTTTGAATGAATGACTTTGTTTATGGACGTTTTACAAGAACTTATAGATATGTATACCTCTCATTACAATTAATGGTGTTAGTCATCATTGTATTACATAATAATAAAGTACGTTTTAAAATGCTCAGACATGTATGTATATTTGAAACCTATCAATATCTTATAGTTCAATTAGATTAATAAATTTTGTGATCTTGTACTATGCACAATAAAACTGACATTAATAGAATATTGTTCAATAAACCTAATTACCTGTTTACCGCTTTTCTGTAGCCCATAAGCGAAGGGAATACCAATAAATGTGACAATAAAAGTTAAAGCAATGATGTATTAAATTCATCTTACGTTCCGTTTTATCAAGTAAATATTGTTTAAGTTTTAAATTTTCCAATGTAGGAGCAAATTGTTCCAAATACTCTTTTTTAATTATTCGTATAATCTTGTACTTCTGTATATAAATGCAGAAATGAAACGTTCAGCCCTTTCTGATAAATTGAAAAGTTTTGAGAGTAACATTACAGATATACTTGTCAAAATTTTTAAAATACATTCTAAAAGAAATTATATCCGAAAGAAGATTCTCACTTTTCTTTCTTTTAACAGAATGAAAAGTTAATCAATTAATTAAATTAAAGAAAAAACGGGTGTGTTGTAAATGCGACATTTATCGAAGATTCGCGTTACTTGTCGAAACTTATTCATAATAAAATTAAACACTGCAATTAGTAAAATTTTCAAGAATATTGGGGAATAAAGCAGCTGTTCAAATATTACTCCCTGTAACGCGGATAAACGTTTCGATTTAGCCCCCACCCCAAGCGTTACGTAACACCCAAGTGATCACCTTTAGCTAATAATGCTGATGATGTCGCACAAAATACCGAAAAATCGAAAAAACATTGTTAAAATAATATTACATAACGGGTTCCTTGATCCTCCCTTCATACTATAACAGCGTAACGTTTTACTGTTAAACAGCCCCTATCACTACAATTTTATTTCGCATTACGATGCAATTTAGAAGAATTTAGATCAAAAAATCAAATCAAATAATTCCGTAGCTTAAAATTAAAGTCTGATGTTATAAATATTGCGAAAAAGTTTATGTATAGATTCAGCTAAACCATACCTAATTAGTTTAGTAATAAAGCACAGGTAAAAACAAAAAAGATATTAAATATTAATTTTAGTGGTAACACTACGACATTTCTTCGTTATACAATAGATTTTTCTAACAAGTATTTACACTCTCATTTAATATTATCACTTAAGTGGTGGTACGGGGTAGGGCACCAAAATTAAAATTTAAAAGTGGACCGTTTGTAATCTCTAATTAGTTGTTTAAAATAATGTTTTTTAAATTTCATTTTCTGCTTTTGTTTTCAAATGTAAAATTTTTAATTCTTTATTAAAGTTAATTATATGATCGGTGTTGGTAGAATCTATTTTTTAATAAATTTTTGTAATAATCATATCTGTCTACCAACGCAGATCATATAATTAACTTTAATAAAGAATTAAAAATTTTACATTTGAAAACAAAAGCAGAAAATTAAATTTAAAAAACGATATTTGAAACAACTAATTAGCGATTACAAACGGTCCACTTTTAAATTTTAATTTTGGTGCCCTACCCCGTACCACCACTTAAGTGATAATATTAAATGAGAGTATAAATACTTGTTAAAAAATCTATTGTATAACGAAGAAATGTCGTAGTGTTACCACTAAAATTAATATTTAATATCTTTTTTGTTTTTACCTGTGCTTTGTTACTAAACTAATTAGGTATGGTTTGGCTGAATGTAATAAGCTAATAAGGAGTAGAAATTAACCTTATATTAAATACTAAGTATACCATATAAATAACAATAACTTAAACAAATAGATACGTTTCACAATTTATTCGAAAACTAAAATCTAAAACTTTAAGGATACTATTTATAAAGACTAATTCTATTTGAGCAGGAGGAGGGGGGAATTGTAAGTGAACAATTCTAATTGATTATTAACAAGATTTTTTTTAAAGATTAAAAAAGCAGTGCAGAATAATAAAAAACTTGTTAATAATCAATTAGAATTGTCCACTTCTCCTGTTCAAATAGAATTAGTCTTTATAAATAAGTATCCTTAAGGTTTTAGATTTTAGTAATCTTTTGTATGTACTTTTGTAAATGGCCGTATCGGCCGAAACATATGTCGAGTTTTCGAATAAACTGTGAAACGTATCCATTTGTTTATTTTATTTTTATTTATATTAAAATGCAGTTTCACAAAAGTTGCACCATTGACAGTTTAAATTTTACTAAGTATACCACAAGAATGTCTCACCAAGAGCTATCGCATAGTACTTGTTCTATTGTATATCAAACTATTATTCTATGGTGGATACTCAGTTTAATAATTTCAGTTTCTGTGGATTTTATATTATACTCTTTACATTTTTAAACCGTATTCGACTTTAGCAATACGTGTTCAAATTTTATGATTCTAAAATATACTTCAACTATAAAGTAGTTGGATATTAGATACTAGATTAAATCTTATATTAAACTGAAAATTGCGTCTTATTGAATGTAGTAAAACGACAAAACTTTATGACAAATGCTTTAAGAACCGAATATTCTAACAGTTACGAGGGGGTCAAAAATAAATGGAAAGCTACATAATTTTGAATATTATCAAAAAAATCGTTTGATCAAATTCAAAATAGAATTATATGCATAATTATATACCTCACAAAGGCGAAATAAACATCGAGTTTATACGAGGGTGGATCAAATATAAAATATCCTTTCTAAATTGCGCGCGGATGGTGGTTCAAGGAGCATATGGATGTTAGGAACTTGAAGTGGGGATATTAGATGGCACGGAAACGACGCGTCGTATTGCTGCCTTCGCTTGGTTAATAGCTATCACAATGAGTGGGAAAGATGTGTATAGCAGCGTTGCGAAACGAATCATTATTAAGTTTAGTACACGTGGAAACGTGAAACCAGCTGAAATTTTTCGCAGATTGCAAGCACAATTCGGAAATGAAACGCTTTCGTGGCCCCGTGTAAAAGTTTGGTATAAAGAATTTAACTATGTGCGTAAGCATGTCGAAAATGTAAATCATCCTCGTCGTCTTCGCAGCAGCATCGCCGGTTAACATTGCACGCGTTAGAAACCTTATTGAAGGAAACCGCCACGCCACGCCACGCCACGCCACTGTGTTTCAGATATCTGGTGAACTCGGCATCAGCTATGGGAGTGTCTACACAATCATAACAAAAAACTTGGGTTCCAAAGTTTCTGAGTGAAGATCAAAAACCTGCTCGAGTTCACATATCTCAGGCCCTTCTCAGACGATTTAGAGAGGAAGGTGAATTTTTTTTGCACAAAGTTATAACCTGCGATGAGACGTGGATACACCATTACACTCCAATAGTGGGGGTGGCGGCGCAAAGATGAATCAAACCCAGTGAAGCCGAAAACAAGTCTGTCTGCAGGCAAAGTTTTATCCACGATTTTTTGGGACAAGAGAGGGGTGCTGTTGGTCGATTTTTTTCACGAGCGAAGAACCATTAATGCATCCTACTACTGCCTGTATTACTACTTCTTAGTCAGGTAAAACTTGCTTATCGCCGAAAAAGGAGGACGCACCCCATTCGTGACGTGTTACTCATACCGCAGCTTTAACGCAGGCCCAAATCGGTGAAATGCACTGGATTCAGCTGGAACACACTCCATCCCTCCATATAGCCCAGACCTATCCCCTTGTGATTTCTACATGTTTGGGCCCTTCAAAGAATCACTAGGAGGCGAGCGATTAGCGATTTCACACCGACGAACAGGTGGATGCGTTTGTGCGCAATTTGTCTATACAGTCTATCCCGCCCTGCTTATTTTTATGAAAACGGGAGGAAAAAACTACCAATACGCTCGGAGAAATGTATAGACAGACAAGGGGGATATGTCGAAAAATAGAAAAATTTGTGTTTTTGTGAAACTTTTCAAAATAAATGTTTTATGAATAAAGGCTCGTTTATATTTGATCCATTCTTGTATATGCACTAAATAAGTGAACCTCTCTATGTGTATATTTCACTTGCTTTTGTATTTATAATTTTGATATATACACCTAGTATTAACAAAAAATAGGATCAATTTGTTAGAAAAAATATTCTACTACTTACAAAAACAACTCTCTATAAAAATTAGAAAAAAAAATCCTAATAGCAGTAGTATATTTAATAGAATTGTATAATAATTTTCAAGATTTTATCAATTATTTTTTGTAAATGATACATTTATCTGTGTGTGTATAGAATACAGAGTGTTCCATAATGTATGATCAATAATATCAATTGGTAACAAACAATAATATGTATGTAATGAATTTATAGGATTAAAAAAATATTTCAGGATTTCCTGCACAGATTCTGGTAACAGAAAATTATTTAAAACAATTTTTTTTTATTTATCTACTAATGCACCTGAAATGCTTATTTCTGAAATTTAAAAAATGATTATCTATACTAATATTAGAAATAAATATCTATAAAATAGTTTCTTAAAATAAGATAATGTGTAGTAAGAGATTGATCATAATTTAGAATGACTCTTAGCCCATGTTTATGTCCATCCTGTTTAATTTAAATTTCCTAACAGAACAACAAGGAATGGGTGTTGTAACGGAACTAAGTAGGTTCATGTTGTATCTATGTGTTACGTAAATATATTGAGATGGAACGTCTTAAGGCGAAAGAGTATTAGCTCAACGAACCAAGTTTGATGGGATATTTCCCGGTGAAGAGGGACGACCTGGTGGCCGTTCCCGACGACTGGACGTAGTGCTCGTTCAGGATAATGCCATTATATGCTAATGCGTCTATATTCGGTGTCGGGATTTGATTGCTACCGTGAAAGCCCACATCGTTCCAACCCTGTTTGACAAACGAGATTATCCCATTACCAAATATATTCTCAAATCATTGTTAATATACAAAATCACTGTTAATATACACAACTGAAGTAGTACAGGTATTGAAAATGAAATCGATTAATTGAAGAAAAGTTGCGGTCAGTTATTATACTAACGAACTAATTTAATTGGAACTTAACCCGTATTATGAGACAGTGATTCCAAGGTCAGATATCTAAGAGATAGCATCAATACTGCAAGAATTAATAGTAGGTTAAATTCAATAGGACTGTTAGTACTTCTAAAAAAGTATATTATACGACATTTTTCAAGGTTGATTTTAAGATATTTACCAACGGACTATTTTAAGAAAGCAGCGAGATCTTTTTGGAGTAGCATGGTATAAACACATAAAAAGAAAACGCTTTTAAAAGTTTCACTTTATATTTATTATACACTCTATACATGTTTCAACCGACTAGGTCTTTTTCAAGAGCAATGCTTATTTACTATGGGGAAGATAAAAAAAAACTTTTTTGTGTTTCATTCCCACCAGCTACTCGTGCTGGTGAGCCAGCAGTCCCTCCAACCTACACTGTAGTGCAAAGCCGGAGGGTAGGGCGTAAGGCACTCTTCAGCCTCTTTCCAGGTATCGTGGGAATGTATGGATGGTGCGGTTAGGGAGAGAAAGATGAGACGGACGAAATGAAGACAGAAGAGAAGTGAAAGATTATCTGTGGAATATTACTGCCCCAGCATTTGCCTAAGTGATCCAAGGAAATCACAGAAAACTTGGACCAGAGCAGCCGGACCCGAGTTCGAACCGGTAACCTCCCGAATGCTAAGACATAATCTAGAGCACTAGACCACACCGCTCGGTATTTTTCCAGAAACATTAGCAACCAAATCCAAATACTGACCAGTTACCTACTTCACTTATTTTGAGTGATCCAGGACACATGATTGTTTATGATTACAAAAATTAGAAAATGTTAAATAATTGTTAATTATTGTTGGTAATTTATTAGTTGTATGTAGATTTTGAATTGAAAAACTAAAAATGATTAAAAAAATTGGATTGATTCAGCCGTTACTTTGTGATAATTCATCTTAACGATAAATGAATAAACACTACTTTGTTTATTATCACTTTTTTATCTACAAATCCTTTTGACTATAGTTTGGACAAATAGCTTGTCATTGTCAAACAAATAATTCAAATTGAATGAATATGAACAGATCTGTCAAAACAAATGATTACAAATTGAATGAATATAAACAGATGTACAGTAGTGTTTATATATATTTTTTAGAAATACCATTAATTATTAAATGTACTGAATAGTACTGAGTGGTACAAATCTACCTGGTCGTTTAACAGGTTATTTTCGTAAATTTTTGATGTTCTATATACTTCTAAGGATTCTAAAATATTAAGTTTAAAACCTTTATTTAGATTATGAATAATTTTAAGATTTTCTATAGTAGGAAACTGATGGCCTGTTTCTAAAATATGGTTTGCAAAATTGGAATTATCTTTTCCTAATTTAAATAAGTGTTCGCTATAACGAGTTCTAAATGACCTTCCAGTTTATATTAATTCAATTTGTAATCATTTGTTTTGACAAATCTGTTTATATTCATTCAATTTGAATTATTTGTTTGACAATGACAAGCTATTTGTTGAACCTATAGTCAAAAGGATTTGTAAATAAAAAAGTGATAATAAACAAAGTAGTGTTTATTCATTTATCGTTAAAAATTATTATTTTTTAATTATTTAATGTTGCATATTTTAAGTATTTTCGATGCATGTTGAAACTTTTTATTTTGCATATAATCCGATCTCTAGTTATCAGCCCTTTAATTATTCCTTCAAAACAACCTCAATAGCCTTACCAAATCATCAGCCACTATTAGCACAATATTAGGTTTCGCTTCACTACAAACAAAACAACAAACGTGCACAAACACCTGAAGCCAAAATGTTACGTTTCTTAACATCATCATCTGCTGCCTGAGCATGGTTGAACAAAACACAAAAATTAACACCACAAGATCATGTAATGTGTTCCGGACTACGGACAGAATAATGTTGGGAAGCATTTCAACGCGTTAATTTATACCTTGTGCTCATTTTAATTATAATTTTTATAATTCCATCGCTCAAAGTTATTACATCAGTTTGCATGGATTATATATGGATTTACCGGGATGCACAAAATTAGTGTACCTTCTAGCTGAACTGCACGCAATTATGCTAAAACGCTGCATTGAAAGAATGAATTGTCTGACGTTTATTTACAATCGTTAAATTACCTAATTATAAGATGTAATTTAAAATTTTAACACTAACAAAACAAGGATGCCAAAAGTGCGATGTGACCTTCGCTTGTTCTACTTGAACCTGCCGCTGTTAAAATTGAAAAGACCGGATACGATTTTCAGCTCGTAAAGATTTCACATTACTTTTTGTTCTCGGTCGTTCTTAATCTAGGTATATCATCTCGATTGTCTTGAAAGGCCAAACAAACCATATAATGGAAGAATTATAAACACGCAATAATCAACAATGAAATGTTTGTTTTTTTAGGAATATTCCAATAGCTTGAATAAGCATCTTAAAAAAATTGACTCAAGTTCATAAAATTAATCCTAATAAAACTAAACCAAACATGGACACTAGTAAATGACACCTAAAAGTGTTTGTTTGCATGATGTAATTGTAGAGTAGAAGGAAATGGAAGTTCTGAGTGAACTAAAGGATAATGATATCAATCATAATTACACATTAGTTAAGATTACAAGACAAAGGTTATCCCACTGCATTGATTATTTATGAAAAGACGTATATAAGTAAACTAAGTACTAACGTTAAATAGTAACCTTACTTATACAGAGTTATTAAAACTATACTTTTTAGGAAAATTAAACCTGCTAGAGATTTGAAAATTTGAAGGATCAAAGATGATCTTTGAGTCTAAAATAATTTCAACTATCTACCACTTCCGGTTATACCGCTCAAATTTTTACTAGCTATAGTCAGTCTTAAGGCTAATGTCGTACAAAACAATACGCTTCATAATTTATACAGGGCGTTCAGAAAATAAAAACATCAAGCACGAATAACTTCATTTTTTCAAATGGCACATCTAATGTACCACTCAGTCTGAATCACCCTGTATGTTTAAATGATATCTCCGTATATGCACAATTACAGAGGATCGTACACGTTCAGAAGTTTAGGCAGTTCGTGAAACGCTCCCAGATGCTGAAACAAATAAACGTTAAGTTGAAATTCTAAAAGTTTAAAGAGACTTCACATGAAACGTCAGGATGTTCCTGCTTCTTGATTTACGTTACTTGACAAACTTTATTGGTCTTTTCGTGTCATGATTTAACGATGCAAATAACATATTAAAAGAAATTTTTTGATGACTTTTATATAGTACATACATTACTATCAACAAACTCAAACTTTCAAAAAGAAAATAATTAGAGACCAGGGACTAAATTGCATGTTTAATATGTGTAGGAAAATTAAAACCTAAACCTAAAAGACAACAGTAACAGTGTTCTAGAAATGAGCCGATCTGTAAAAATGTCGTATTTTGTAATAGGTAACAACCATTGCAATTATAACAACAGTTTAAGGAACACTCCAAAAGCAAGCTGATGTAAGTAATATATGGTTATGGCAGTATATGGCAACCTATCTGCCATTAACTGAAGATGGTCCTTACAAAGGTATACACTTGTTAGAAACACATAAAATACTTCAGTAGATATGATTAGATGGCAATATACTGCCATTATTAGACATTATATCAACTTGCTTTTATATAGCGCCGCCGATTTTGTCAGTGATTTATCGAGATTGCCTATGGCTTGCTGATGAGATCTAATAATATCGAAATCACGATCTACGTTTGATAGTTTCGATTAATAACTCGTTAATGACATATATTGTCCTTATTAATTTGGTCTACATACCTATCACGTATATAAGCTGTGTTGTCAATTCAGTAGGAGAAGTAGATACCTTAGTAAGGTGTTGGCCTTATATATGAAATGCTTTAGTAAGCAGTATATATAAATAGATGGCGAAATGGCGAAATACTGCCTTAACCAGATGTTGTTGCAATTATAGTTTTGTAGAATAAGCAATAAGAATAAATCTACAGCTTTTAACTATCTTATTTTTTGAAATATACTATATATTTGTATATACCTCACTTTGCATTAAAATATGTTTTAATAACGTTTCTACCAAGAGGCAGAGATACCGCGACCGGAAAACAACAGTCTCGCTGACCCGGACACGAGGGTATATATTTACCGAAAGAAATTACTAGAAACACGCGAATATATTTCAACCGCTTTCCAAAGAAAACTTATTATGACAACAGAATATTCTCGAGCGTCTATTGTTCGGCATCGATCGGTTTCGACATGGAACGTACCGCCTTCGAGTGCGTCAGCATTAATCACACACGTACACGTTCATTACAATATTAACGTTTAATAATCCCAATAATGATCAGAGTTGGTGTTAGTTAACTGATGTGAAGCTTTCGAGCCTGAAGGACCGTGGTTCATTCTCTAACGTGACGTTCCATCGTAAGTCTACAATTCATATCCTTTAGGCGTAACGTTAATTCGTTTCAGTTCCTAAGAACGCTTCATGAAGATATGCAGACATTTCATGAAATAGCCAATTACACTTGAAGACTGTGACATACGACGGTGAATCAAATATAAACGAGATTGGTTTGGTAAAAATTACGAACTATATTTAATTAAACTTTGATACATATACTATTTTTATACATAGTCTCCCTTTATAGAAATACATTTTTCCCATCGAATTGAGAGCTTTATTATGCCATCATCGTCGAAACTCTTCGGACGTTCTTCTAACCATTGCACCACAAATACTTCCACTGCGTCGTTCTCGTGGAAACGTTGGCCTCCAGGCACTTCAGGGGCCCAAACAATGGAAGTCACAAGGGAGCAAGTCGGGGGTATACAGCGAACATTTCAACGTTTCCTAGCCTAATGCATTCAATTTATGCTTTATGGCATTGGCGTTGTCATGCAAAAGAGTGACACTTCTGACCGATTGCTTCCTCCTTTCCCTTCGGAATGACAATTTCGCGGCATCCAGATCACAATAATGTTGCTCATTAATCGTGCGTCGATCATGCAGAAAGTCAACGTGAAAAGCACCTTGCCGATCAAAACGGACTGTTGCTATTACATTTCCGGTCAACAAGCGCGTCTTTGCCTTCATTGGTCTTCTCTCGCCGCTTTTTCTCCACTCCATACTCACCTGTTTCAACTCGAGCGTGCAGCGGTGCACCCATGTTTTGTCACATGTGATAATGTGATTTAAAAATGGTTCACCATCTTGCTGGAATCGATTGAAATATCGCAGCGATTGCGATCTCCAGTCGATGTTGCTTGTGATCCTCCGAAACCCGAACCCATCTAGTGGATACAGCGCATTTTCAGGTCATCTGTCACGATCCCATGGACACTCCCGTAACTGATGGTCTATTCATCAACGATTTCCCAGCGAGTTATGCGTCGATGGCCCTTAGTGAGATTGCGGACTGCTTCAATGTTGGCTTTCGGTCACACTTGTCCTTGAGTAGCGAGCATGGCTCTCATTCTCAACCTTTTCACGGCCGAGTTCTTGACAGAGTGTTGTCGCAAAATTTCGCTTGAATTCACCCTCTCCTTGTCCAAAAACTTAATAATAATCCATTTCTCCACGGAGACATGCACTTCTGCCTCTCTCGTTGTTCCTTTTCGTACTAAAGCGACTCGAGCGACTTGGGGTTGGTTCTCCCTTCTCTCTAGCGGTACAGGCCATCTTCGCATATACCACTACCAGGTCGCTGACTTCTCCGTAATTTAAAAAAATCAGTCCCGTTTGTATTTGATGCACTCTCGTATAAATGCGATCTCTTCATTGCTATGCCCAGAAAAATAAAATATATCTCCTCTATTGATCATAGGCAGCCCAAAATATAATTGGCAGCATGCTCCTTTAGTTTTTTTTCTGTTCATTCTTCACAGAGTTATTCATGAAGAGGTTTTAACAAAATATTGTAAATATAGATAAATTAATATGTGGCGTGGAAGCGTCTGTACTTTCGGTTTGCTAATTGGATCAAAAGTTTGAATGTAATGAAGTCATGTAAGATTTCGTAACGAAATAACTTTGTAAATAATTTACTGACAGCTTTTAACCAGGTACGTACAAGCACTTTATATGTGTCCCATTGTTAGTTTTTCCCTCTTTTTTTGCATATTTAATAAAAAATAAATAAAAACGGGTAGACTTCCGAAAAGCGGTAAGGTTTGGGGGTAACCGCTATTCTGAAGTCCATCCATAAAAACTTGTTTACAAGCTTCTTCAATAAATTACAATTACAAATACTAATAAATTACTACGTATGTTGTGTCAGTATATAATGAACCAGAAGACTTAGCAGACATATACAATACGTACTTATGGAATATAATGGAGTGATGTAATTTCTAAAGAAATGAACTTATTATGGATGATTACATAATCCTATATACCTATCGGTTTCTGTTACAAAAAAAAATGAAGCTCAAACTATGCACCTGCCAGGTTTGTCGCAATATATTTAATTATGTATGTTATTATATGTATGTATAAAGCGTTCATGTAGGTTTTCATAATTTGCTCCCAAATGCAAAAAATCCCAAAAATCCTGACACCTATATAAAACGCGATTATTTACCTGTCACAGCAAATATGTACGCAATTATCTTACAACGATACAACAATCTGCGATATATGTGGAAGTAGTTGACGTAAATACCTAAACGATCGAGTTACGTATCCAGAATAGTCCTACATGATTATAATACGCATCGTATCGTAGTTCACTTATTTATTTAACAATTATTTATTTACAACTATTTATTTAATCACTTAAACAATAAGTAAACTTTTTTCGGTGCACTGTTGATGAAACATAATTAATTAAAGATAAGAATAAAAGACAAAAGAATGTTTCAACGAATCTATTTCGAAAAACTCGACATATGTTACGACCGGGCGGTCTTTATCAAGAGCACCTTTTAAAAGTGCCGTCCATAAAAAAGTGTTTGGCTGACTTTAAGGTGTTTTTTCCTTCAGTATTGGCAGAACCAAAATTTTATTATTTGCGTCCGTATTCGCCAACAAAAAACTTGTTCCGTCTTGTAGTCCTAACAGTTCCTCTGTTAGATCTACATCGGAAGCTGTTGTCGGATCCCTGGTTTCCCCTTGTTGAATTCTTCTTGATCGGTATAGAGTACCTTTTACATTAGCGAATAGTGGCACATTGCTCACTAAATCATAGCCTCTGTTATATAGGGGTTCCATCTCTTCGGAGTATATCTTTGATATAGGTACATCTTCCTCCCGTGCTCGTTTTTTTGCCGAAAACAATCTTTTCTTTACTTCAGTAAGAGGCATATCCGGCTTGCAAGCATGTGATGTGTCTGACATTACTTCATCACACTTGCTCTTTAACATTCCTTTGCACTCTTGTTTTTTCTCTTGAATTCATTACCAAGTGATAACACCTTTACTGTTTTCACGACACTTTCGATATTGATAACTATCGTAGACCAATGAAGGCTTTCCTTTTGTTGTTTCGATAATTTCCATTTTCGAAAAATGTAACGTAAAGTAACAAATCTTGACTTCACTTCTTAAAATCGCAAGGATTAATGTTATATAATGGACCTACAATTATTAGAGCACCTGGATCTTAATGCGAGTGTTCGCAAATAACACCAAAATGTGGTTGTTCGCATCTGAATCGTTCGCAAGTAAGACGACAGCGTTTCGACTGGGCGGTCTTTATCAAATTTATTAATCTACTCTCGATAAAGACCGCCCGATTGTAACGTATGTCGAGTTTTTCGAAACAGATTCGTTGAAACATTCTTTTGCATTTTATTTTTACCTTTACTTAAACGCTACTAATAAACTTAAAATACTTTCCTATCTGAAAGGTACCTTCTAACTAAATGCTAAACGAGTTTGCGGTGTAGGACGTGTCCTACACTTTATGTGAAACGAGACTAAACATTGAACTTGTACATCGCAACACTTTATACAGGTTATCAAAGTCATCATAAAATTTTATGTTTCATATGAATTCATCGCAAAAAATATACCATTCTATTTAAAATAAGAAAGTTGACATCAATTACCGGTATAACCGGAAGTGCTCGACAGGTGAAATTATTTTAGTTAAATAGATCATCCTTGATAACCTCTATTCCCAAATTTTCAAATCTGTAATATACTTAGTTTCCCTAAAACGTCTAATGTTTGTATATAATGATTTTTGTATTGATTTGTATATAAATTAAGTTCAAATGTTTGGATGAACTTTTTTGAACAATCCAACAATAAACAGTACTAACTGAGTAATAATAAGATATTTATTCAATATTGAATGGAATATTTTTTAAATTCTTGTAGCAGTATATAAGTATTGGAAAAGCACCCATATTGTAAGAAATCTTTCGAATTATTCAAAAATATTGGATTGATTTTTAAATTTAACCAGGGCAACTTAAATGATGAAATAAAAATATAATAGATGAATAATGTTGTGGAAAAGTTTTTAATTTAGCCCAATGCACTCAGCCTACATTGATAATGACTGACTATTAAAACTGATAGTATTTCGAATTCGAGTACTAACATTAACATACTAGATACTTAAAATCTTTGTGGATCTAATTTATTTCTTAAATTTTGTAGTAAATATAAAGCAACGGTCCCAATTTATTCTACTTTTCGTATAAAATTATGGTTACTGAAAATTGTATGGCTTTTTTGTACCTACCCAATTGTATATAGAAATTATCTAAATATTTTCTAACTACGAACCGTAATCAAAATCAAAACAAAAAGAGTTTTAAAAAGCACAGGTCAGCATAAATTTTCTACTAAATTTTTAATCTACAAAATCCACAAATTCAGCTATAATACGAACTACCTCCCTGATTTTATAATTAACTAATGGCTATGTTTATCCTCACTTCGCTCGAATAGATAATAATAGTAACAAAAAAGAATTAGAAACTGTATACTTATGTAAATGTATTGTTGTAAAGAAGGCTTCTGAATGAAATACCTACTACATATAATCGCATTCTTTTTGTATAATATTACGCAATATATGCCCTATATGAAAAATCGCAAATAATATATGGTTTACATTTAACGTGGGCTTCGTGAAAACACTTATAGTGTCAACTAAATGTATTGAATATACAATATTCACTATTACAAGATAAGGGTGGAGAAATTTGCCCTCAATAGATGTTTTGGCAATAACGCACTATCCAACATAAAATGTATTTGTGATGATAGCACGCATACCATTAATTTTCTAATGTAGTTGAACAAAATTGATAAAAGAAAATGATAAAACGCAATATTGAATAAACTTAGAAACAAAAATGTATGTAAAAAATCTAGACATATATTATAGAAAGTATTTACACATGGATGGCTTAATCACAACTAATACCAAAAGAATACAAACTGAAAAATCTAAACTACGAATTTGTTCCAATGGTTCGCTGCCACCCCGTAGTGGTCCAATAATAAGGACAATTCAAAAAAGGAAACGCCCATAAATGTTATACACAGACTTAAATACTAAATTATAAGAAAGTCCAAAAATAATCATAAATAGCAACAGACTAGTGTGACTAATATATATGCTTATAAGTATATAAACAAATCGAACATTCTCGTCACAATGTCAGAAATATCACCAATGATCCATCTCTTGTACCAGTCCATCTCTCCTAGCATTACTACGAGGGTAAATCAAATATAAACGGTAATTTTGTAAAATAAATTTATTGATTAATGGTACACACAAACTAAACATTTACCATTTTTTAATGTAGTCACCTCCGTCCTCCGTGCTCTACACACTTTTGCTACCGATTTGGAAGCTTGAATATTCTTTCTTCAAAATAAGTTTGAGGGCGAGTTGTCCATTTGAGCCAATTGCGCAAATACTCCTCTCTTTTTCATTGCTTTCAAATCTCAAATAAAACATAATCACAGGATGACAAGTCAGGGCTATAAGGAGGATTGTAGAGGCTCGGGGGTTTCCCAGCCCATTTTTTCTAATTTATTCCTTGCCAGAACTGCGGTGTGTGGCTTGGCGTTGTCATAAAGGAGGATGACGTCTCGAATGCTCGAATGTGCATACCTCGTCGTTTGCTTCGATACGCGATTTTCGTCGACTGTAACAATTCAGTTACTCAATAGTAAGCCGCATAAAAAAGGAGTAAAACTCCCCTTGAGTCATGAGAAATATCACATGTCGCAAGCAGTTTTCCGACTGAGAGACGGTTTTTGACTTTGACAGGGCAGCCTTCATCCTTCATCCTTTCTTGGTCACTCCTTACTCACCATTTTTAATTCAGGAGTGTAGTGATGGATCCACGTCTTATCACAAGTGACGATACGCCTCAAAAAACCTCCCCTTCCTGTCGAAATCGATTCAGAAGTCTTTCACTGATCTCCAACCTAACCTGTTTATTCGTTCATCTTCGGTCAACAACCTTGGAATACAGCGAGCTCTAATTTTTCTAAAGCCAAGTTCATCAGTGATGGTGGATTGATGGTTGGTACACTCCCATAGCTGATACCCACCTCTAATGACATTTGTTCAATAGTTAACCGACGTTAGTTAATCACCTTCAACAAGCTCTCAAACAGCACGGATGTTCATCATGTCATTTGTGAGAGTTGTTCTTGGGAGTCGATCATTAGATCATGACTTTCATTTTCGACACGTTTTCGTCCATCCCTGAATTCTCTGACCCACGTATACACTCGATTCTGATACAATGAGACAGTGTATCATTCCTAAACTAGTGAAAATTTCCGATGATTTAACATTCAACCTTCATTGGTTAAAATTTTTATGATGATGCGTTGTGCAACAGACGAAGGTACCTTGCATTCAGTTATGGCTGTACTGCGGACAGAACCGAGCGCAGCTGTGCTACCTAAGCGGGTTTCCCTCTCGTCATAAACCAAATAACACTCTAGCATCGAATCCTCTAGATCGGAATTACGTGTAAATAGTTAAATTACCGTTCATATTTGATTTACCCTCGTATGACTTTCCGCTAAAGCCTTAGTTAGACGCTTTTGAAACTAACACGCCTATCAAATCCCGCCCAGAAAATACTGAAAAAAGCGAGTTATTCGAAATGGCTGCGACAGACTGAGTGACATTAATGAGTGGTCACAGATAATCTAAATATGGTCTTGTTAAGTGAAAATTCGACCCTGGAAATTCCAGTCAGTAAATCCAAGCTGATTTATTCGTTCCGCTTTTATAGCAGATAAACAAATAATTACTTCGGAAGTAATTGCGGTCAAAAGTAAGATATGCGACCTTACATACTCACACCTATAACTAACTCTACTAGTACATTACACTTACATACCTCATGCTAATCTTAACATATTAGTAATAATCCTAGAATGAAATGAAATGTTCTAGTCACTCGTCGTTTCATTGTCAATGGTACTAGCGAAGTGTACTAACTGTTTCGTAATATCATTTACAACTTGCATTGTTTTTATTTTTAAGTAGCTACGTGCGTTAAACCGCATCTAAGTTACGTAATGTGCTTTTATTGTTAATAATCAGAAATTTATCGAGTTGAAAATTAATACAATGAATAATTACTTTTTCACACTATTATTTTCTACGATCAATAAAAAAAATAAAACGGATCTTAAAATACAGTCATTAATTTAGGTATTTATCTATAGTCTGATAACAAACACTTAAGTAAGCGCAACTTAACCTTGTTAAATAAATAAATTCTTATGTACTATCAATGTTATCTTGTTCTATTAGTATCTTCTGTAAAACAAAAACGAGTCAATTAAAGAAGGCGAAATTAGCAATAAACTATTTCTTACCACTTATTATACAAATACAGTCGAAAGTTCGTAATCTTATTAAACAGGATGTTAGGTAGATTCCTTCGTATACTTAATTCACTGAAATCGTAACAATTCTTTTTGAGTTACACTCTTCGCAGCAAAATAATTGTTTCATTAATTTTTTTTTCTTGGGAATTACGAATGTCAGTGATCATTTTATGTTCCCTTTAACTCTTTTGCAAAACCCTACAGGTGCATGGCTGAAGTAGGTATTAATATTCTGAGATAATATTATCACACGTTTGGGTCAAAAATATAAGAGTTAGGAAAGTTAAAACAAAAATGGTTTAGGATACGGTTGTATACGATACTTTATTCATTTTAATCAAATGTGGCATATAGACAGATACGCTTGTACACCCCGAAGTCTCACCATTATTAAGGTTTCCTTTTATCTTTTCGTGCAGTACTGAGATCTTGTAGAAACTTCGTTAAATGAAATGAAAATAGGACTAACAGAAAATAAAATAAATAAAAATAATTTTAAAACAGGAGAAAGTACGGTTAGAACTATTATAATATAATTTTTAATATCTAAGAAGTCAGATCACTCAATATAGAAAAAGAGGTAGAGACATGAAGCAAAATATACGAGGGCGGTCAATAAGTACCCGTGTTTGAAGACAGAGGACATTCCTGAGAGAAGACACCGACTTCATCGTGTGCTGCCATCTATCAAATGACGCCAAAACAAAATTCAGACTGATTGATAGGTTAGTTTGGATTTGACAGCCATTCGAGTGAGATGTATTTCGTGATTTTCGCTAAGATGGAAAAAGAGCAGTATCCT
Organism: Agrilus biguttatus; assembly: GCA_963921985.1. Lineage (NCBI taxonomy): Eukaryota > Metazoa > Arthropoda > Insecta > Coleoptera > Buprestidae > Agrilus > Agrilus biguttatus. The sequence goes on along the minus strand of OY998119.1, from coordinate 11,524,866 downwards.
TCGGTAATTCTCTTTTTGTTTTTGGATGGGAAAAAATGCGAAGAGATAAAAGCAAAGTCGGATGCTTGTGGATGTTTATGGAGACACTTTGCCATCTATTACCACAGTTAGATATTGTTTCAAAGAATTTAAACGTGGGCGAACATCCGTTTTTGATTGAAAAAGTCCACGACATAATTCTCGCTGATCAACGAACGAAAGTACGTGAAGTAGCAAAGGCCGTAGGTCTGTCGACTGGAACGGCAATTAATATTTTACATGATAAGTTGGCGATGAAAAAATTGTCGGCCAAATGGGTGCCGCGATTGCTCACGGTGGACAACAAGCGAATGCGGCTGTTAACTTCGAAGCAATGTTTTGAGCAACTTAAGCAAGATCCGAAGGACTTTTTGTGTCGAATTGTCACTGTTGATGAAACCTGGATTCATCACTACACATCAGAAACCACGCAACAATCTTAACAATGGATTTCTTCCGGTGAATCTGCTCCAAAGAAGGCGAAGACGGTGCCATCGGCCGCAAAGGTCATGGCGACGATTTTTTGGGATGCGAAGGGCGCCATCCTCATGAAGTTTTTAGAAAAAGGAAGAACGATCACTGGACAATACTACAGTTAGTTACTGAACCGCTTCGACAAAAAATTGAAGACATGCCGCATTTGGTGAAAAAGAAGGTGATTTTTCACCACGATAACGCACCAACATATTCTTCCGGAGTTGTCGCCGCCAAGGTGCATGAATAGCGGTATGAATTGCTGCAGAAATTCGAAAAAGATTTTTAAAAGTGCGTTTGGAGCACGACTTTGTACAGGTGTGAAACGTGGAAGGTGGGCGGGGTGTAAAGAAAAGAATTAGAAGTGTTTGAGATGTGATGTTATGGGTGGGGGGTTGAAAATACCGTGGATAGAAAAGGCTAGAAATGAGAAAGTAATAAAAAAAGCAACAGAACAGAGGGCGCTGTGGATGTCAATAAGGAAAAGGAGAAGGAGAGATGTATTGGTAGGACACCTTTTGAGACATAAAGGGATAGGATAGGTAGAGACATATTAGAAGCAGAACTCACGACTCTGCGATGATGATGATGAAACCAAATCTATTGTGTCATTTTTATAATTACTAATTATTTATTCCAATAATTATCTTTTAGTTTAATGTTTCATACAGTGTTTACCTTCCTGAACTGAACCAACTAAAGACATAATTATTACAAATTTATTATTCGGTCAATGGGTTTTAATTATGTCTCGTTCGCAATTTAATCGGTATCTGATGTAAATTATACAGTTTCCTTCGTAATTTCTAAAATACGAAATCTGAAGGCAATTGTTTTTCAAAAAACAAAAGTTAAAAAATGTAGGTACTGAGATAAAATGCAATAATATGTCCATTTGTATTTTATTTAGGAGGTCACACAATCGTGCACGTACGCAAATATCTGCACATAGTTGCACCCAGTTCCACAATTATTGTGTAAATGTTTGTCAGACATCTATTAATTGTCGTAATAAATTCTGCATTATGACAGATAAACTGTGTTCGCCTACGAGTAACACACATTATATTTGTTATCAAGTATCGCGACCATGATTTTAAAAAAATTTTAATGCTTTCAAGTACGGTAATCGTAACGCTTAATAAAATTAACTTTTGAACAGATTTTATGAAGTTTACTATTGAACGGCTTCACATAAGCTGACTTAGGTCTCTCGGTATATAATCTAATGTTTAATATTTTGTTTGTGTAATCACTTAACTAAAATTAGTGCTGACTATTGACAATCAACTATTTGTCAATTTATCGATTGTAGTTTTTAGGAATTATTATTATTATTTGAGGTTTGCTAAAGTATGTAATATTATTGTTAGAAATACTTAAAATAAGTCTGAGAAATGACCCATAACAACCTACAACATACAATTATCTTTTTTCGAAACTATGTGGGTATATCACTATTTTACTATTTTTACATAAGAAACATAGAACAAACTGGATAGCTCAAACCCCAACGTCAAAACACGACATAAAAGCCCTTTTGGGTAACAAGGTTACCTTCTTCAAGGACTGAAGAGAACTGAAAACTAAGGGTAAAATAAATATTATATATACTAACTAATTATATGGTCCAGTGAACAAAATTCGGTCAAACAAAAATAACACAAAAAGGACAGTCCGATAAAATATAAAAGAAGGTATAATTCACACGAAACAACAGACACAAAAACAAAAGCAAAGAACAATAAGATCACTACAAGATACAATACAAATAAAACACACAGTAAACAATAATCGGCCAGTAAAAATAAACATAATTCAATAGCAAAAATGTAACAAAAGAAAGATAAAACCTTACTAACTAACCCATTAAAAAAACTTTTTGTGTTTCATTTCCACCAGCTACTCATGCTGGTGGGTGGGCAGTCCCTCCAACCTACACTGTAGTACAAAGCTGGAGGATAGGGCGTAAGGCCTTCTTCAGCCTCCTTTCAGGAATCGTGGGAATGGGAAGAAGAAGATATAACATATCCAAAAAAGAAGGAATTAAAATCCTTATTCGTCTAAATTTTATGATCAATGATCTCAAATTTTGAACGCGTCCTACCAAGTAATCACAACGAACCGAAGCCACGACCGATTTCGACAATGTTGACCTGATGAGACCCGATAGGTCGAAACCGGTCGTGGGATATGGCTTTCGGTTCGTTGTGCCTACTTGGTAGGATGCGTTTCAAATGTGAAATCTTCGATCTTAATATTTAGACGAATAAGGATTTTAATTCCTTCTTTTTTGGATATGTTATATCTTCGTCTAATAATACATCGGAATCAACATTGTAATTCAATACCGGTAGGGGTATTAGCCCTAGGAGTACTTGTTTTTGTTGAATTTATATTTATAACCAACGTTATGTTTTTATGGAACGTATTTTGAATAAATAAACCAGTAACGGTTATTTTAAGGAACAATATTGAACATATTTCTCGAGATTTGTTTCGATTGACAAGTCATCATCAATGTTCCCTACTGACAATACTGTTCAAGTATAAAAGCAATTGTCTATAATTTTATTAGAAAAAATAAAGTTAGGTTATTTACTGGAAGAATTATATTTTGTTCTTTGTTGGTTATAAGATGTGGTTGTTAGTTAGTCAGATAATTTATAGTAATATTTGTTCGGGCATTGTCTTTTTGTATAATTTAAGAAAACCACGCAGAAAAAGCAATAACAGTTAGAATGATAAACTGCTTTTACGAATGTACAATCACAGGGATAGCCACCAATAAACAACCGGGTTATTCCGAGAATAACAGTTCAACTTGATGTCGCTTATTAACGTTGTACTTCGTGGTATTTTCCAGACGAACTTTCTCACTATAAATACATATGTTGCCGGACTTCCCGTAGAACACCCATTGACCACTGATGTGCAAAGTATTCTAATATATTAGATTATAAATGTTTGTCTGACATGAACAATAGGTACAAAAACATTTTATTTCAGGAAATTTTTTAATGTATGTATCTACATATTATATGGACTGCCATCTACCCATGATATGTTTCTTTAAAAACACATTGAACGTTTCAATACTCAATACTCCATTGTTTTAATTACATGAACAAATAGATCGAATAAAATATAGATATTCTAGGTTTCAAATCGGAATTGATTAATTCTTCATTCAATCCTGTCAATATCAAAACAAGAAAATAGCAGCGGTCTATGACACATTATTAGATAGGTTATTAATAAAAGAACACAATAGGGGAAGTTTTAATGCGCAAAAATGTCAGAGAGGGAAATTATAAAACAAAACTTGGTTTATTACCGATATTTTATATGTAATAAAGTCATAACACACTAATCTAACTTAACCTAATCTAAACAAACCTATCCTAAACTATCTTATCCTATTATATCTTATGATATCCTAACCTAACTTAAACAACCTCCCTAAAATACTGCACTACTGGCAGTATTTAGGGCATTTGTAATTGTTATTCATTCTGTAATTGATACTGAATTAAAAAAAGTAAAGGGAAAAAATATTTTAGAATCCTAAAGTCATGTAATAATGTAGTCGTGTATTTATTTATGTTGATAGGAACTATTCAGTTTTGTACTGCAGCCTTCGTAACAAGTCTACAAAAATAAAGTGGAAGATCCAATATGTCATGTTATGTGTTGTGTATAGTTTAAATAGCGTGTTCTTCCTAAAACCTGAAAACCAGAAAGAATCACTTCTGTTTAAGATAAAACCCATTAGTAACTGTACTGTATCAGTACAGTTAACCTACGCTAATGAAAAAGGAATTTTCCAACTCCGTCAACTATTATCAACAAAACGTGTTATTTGTTAAATAAAAATGTTTCTATAATTAGAAGTATGGATTATTTATAAAAATTTGCATGTTTATGCTAGTGGATGCCAGACACACAAATGATTCACACAGATTAATTATTCTAAAATTAAAATGATATTGGATATTTACCATACTTATACACAATTAGGTGGAATGAACAAGACCATTAACAAGTTTTTGGCTAAAACGGTCTCTAAGCAATAAAGAGACTTGGATCATTATCTACCACAACCGTAACCGTTAGCAATAGCCCGCTCGCGCGTTCTGAGCCCGCGCGATAGGCCGCCTTTGTGATATTAAGTGGCGGTAGGCACTTTTACAATTTTTCTCTATGTCTGTCTGTCTGTTTGTTCTGACTAATCTCTGAAACGGCTGGATCGATTTTGACTTTCACCGGCAGATAGCCAATGTAATAGTCAGTAACTTAGGCTACTTTTATTTTAGAAATTAATAACTTCTAGAAAAACTGGAGAATATTCCATAACAATATAAATATGTGATTGATCGGGAACAGTGATGAAATATTGTAAGTACACAGTAAAACAAACACGTGGTTGTTGTAAAATATATATAAAGTGTGTATGGTGTATTATATTATTAAATAAATTAGTAATATATTTTCAAAATTTGTCTAAATTAATACAAATTATTGGAAAGGTCGTTACAGTATAATCTTATTAAAATAACTACTGTCATATTTACGTCTTATTGAAAGTGTATCCTCAGTAATAAAACCAGAATTAACCAGAATTTCATGATTTAAAATAATATAAACATCACATTTAAATAATTAAATTACATATAAATTTAAAATTAAGATGGGCGGACCAATAGTAATTGACAATTCACTGAATAAATGTACGTCACCTGCTTCTAAAAACTTGCTTAATTTATTCCTGAGCTGTATAGACATGAATAAATATCAAGTAAAATTGCAGTACAGTTATACCCGCCTACTACTTATTTCTTTAAATTTGACGTTGCACGACATACCAGATTTTTTTTTTAATTAATGATTAAAACGCGTTATTCAATTTGTTTATTATGGGTGCTGATTTGATATGATAGGATGTAAGTACAAAGTATTTCGTTAATTAAGCTCAAACCGGATTTTACGTGATTAATATTGAATTAAGTACGTGGAAAATGCGTTCTGTTTTTCAACATTTACAAAAATTTATATGATCTCATTGTTATTAATGTACTCTTAATCAACAATGTCACCATCAACTCAACAAATTTTTAGTTTAAACAATTGCTATGATTATAGTAATGTTAACTAAAACTGTATTAAACTTGAAACAACTTAAAGTAAGTAGTAGTAATTATATATATATATATGATAGTGTCTACGTTTCCTTGGTTGAAATTCATAATACACGAAGAATAAGTACACAAGTATAAAATTTCAACAAAAGTTTATTGTTGTTATTGACAATTGTTTCGCCAAACTTCGGCTTCTTCGGAAGTTATACAAGACTTAAACTTATCATTATTACAAGTCTATTTATATATTATTGTTGGGGGTGGGGGCATGAAAACATATTCAATAATGGGGAATTACAGTTCTGCTTAGGCAAATTTAGAAAATATCATTAAGAATTCATCTCATTTCAAGAATTGTTTATACCGGTTTAGATATGTTGACGATGTGCTAGTTAGTTTAGTTGGAATTAAATAGACAATTACATAATATGTTAAAATTTCTGAATAACTTACACCCAAATATTAAATTCACAATGGAAATAGAATCCAATAGCCAAATAAATTTTCTAGACTTAACCATAACTAAAGAAATAAACACACATTTGCAATATTTCGTAAACCTACATATATCGACACAGTGATAAATAATAAATCTTTCCATCCACTCCTACACAAACTTTACTGCATGATATACAGACTAATCAATGTTCCATTGTCAAAATTAGATTATTAAAAAGAACTAGATATTATTAAACAAATAGCGATTAATAATAATTATAATGTTACCCTAATAGATTGTCTCTTGAAGAAACTGAAATACAAAAAAGCTGTTAATCTAATCTACCCCAAGGTAAAAGAAAAATCAGGTCAAAAATCAACAAAATTAACTGTAAAGTAGCATTTAGGACAAATAATAACTTAGGTAAATTCACTAAAATAATAAAGAAAAAACAAATAGAGTAGAAAAATCAGGTATATATAAATTAGATTCTAAAATTGTAATATGTTCTATATAGGGAAAACATCTAGAAATTTTAAAATTAGTATAGCAGAACATTAAAGATCATACTGTAACAAAAAAACAGACTCAAATTACGCCAACCATTTACTCAACAACAATCATGAATTCAATGATCAATTTACAGCATTACATCTAGAAACCAATAGTTATAAATTGTCTTTTTTAGAAATATTAGAAGTTAATAAATTTAAAAATCAGGATGTATTAATTTAATTAATTAGTTAAGTAATTCACCATTATTTAATATGTTTCCATGCCCCCCCCCAACAATAGTATATAAATAGACCTGTAATAATTATAAGAAGCCAAAGTTTGGCGAAACAATTGTCAAGTTCAATAAGATAATTTACCGGGTAAATTATTTTAATTCGATTGACGCCGGTCGTGAAAGCCTACATACTACAATTGTCAAGTTACAATAAACTTTTGTTGAAATTTTATACATGTATATTTATTATTAAATGAGTCAGTAGAATGAATACAGACACTTAATGTATGTTTTCCTATTAAAAATGTTATAAAATTATTTTTAGTATTATCATGCTGTTCAAATTTCTATTAGGTACAAATATTAATCATTAATAATGAAATATTTCAAGAATTTTTAGTAGGGGTAAATTTTAAATAAATTAATGCAAATATAATATACAATTGTGGAATATTTAAATAAACCATGATACGTTTTTAAGAAAATAGTAAAAAGCAGTGATTAATAGTTTTAAGCGTTTTAAACATTTTATCTCTTAAATGTGGCTTGTTTTGAAGATTACATAATGCAAAGGTTATTGAACAACGAAAAAGTAAATCGTCATCCACATTAATAAAGTGAGTTCTTGTCTTGAAGCAGCAAAAAGAAGTATAATTAGTTAATTTGATACTAAGAAGGTCGTAGGAAAATTTTCATAAGACGGTGTTAAATGAAATTCATTTTCTAGATTTTCTAAGTAATTACATTTCTGACATGTGTATGGATTGCATTTTAAATCTAGAAATTGCTATTATCTTTCACCTTATACTCATTTCCAACGAAAAGGTAAAACAACTGTTGAAAAAAATATTCGATGAAATGTATTTTTCTTTACTTTGGTATCATATTTAAAATTTAATAAAACATTTCAGAAACATTTAAATATTTTATTCAATAAAAGGGAGCAATAATGTATGGGACCAAAATAAAACAATATTTACAAAAATATTTTTTATAAATTTAATAACATCATAAAATTAATATGGTTGGATAGTTACAAATATAATATTATAAAATTATTAATTTAATAATTAATAGGATATATATTGTTGCATACAACCTTTTAACAGTTATGAGTTATGTAGCATTACTGAAATTAATTTTTGAGCTTTAATAATTTGCAGATTCGTCTAAACCTCCTTAATTTTATCGATCAAACATTGTTGCTTGGGAATAGTGTAGTCCGAATCACTGCATAACATGGACTCCTTTTTCGTATAATAACTCCTGAATAAAGTAGTGTCCCACTCAACGTAGGCCAACATAACCTTTCAGGGTATGTTCCTGTAAATCAATCGATCTATAATCCCGTCTATGAAGTATTAGCGACCTATCCCACCCCTTACAAAACATTATACACTACCGTGTCCGTGTTTTGTTGTTGGTGTATCTCTCTCTCTCTCTCTACCAGTGAGACCGCATTAGAGCAAAAAAGGATGTCCAAATATACGAGGGTGGATCAAATACAAAGGAGCTTTTTTAAATTGCGCACCGGATAGTTGTTCAAGGCGCATCCGGACGTTAGGAACTTGAAATGAGCATATTAGGTGGCACGTATACGACGTAGCTATGACAATGGGTTTGAAAGAGGTGCATAGCAGAGTTGCGCAACGAATTATTATTAATTTTCTTACACGTGAAAACGTGAAACCAGCTGAAATTTTGCGCAGATTAAATGAAACGCTTTCGTGGCCACGTGTAAAAGTTTGGTGTAAAGAATTTAACGATGGGCGTAACCGTAATCGTATCGAAAATATAAATCATCCTGGTCGTCCGCGGACCAACATTTCGCCGGTTAACATTGCACGCATTAGAAACCTTATTGAAGGGAACCGCCACGCCACGCCACTGTACTTCATATATCTGGTGAACTCGGCATCAGCTATGGGAGTATCCACACAATCATAACGAAAAACTTGGGATTCCGAAAAATTTCAGCTCGTTGTGTTCCAAAGTTGCTGAGTGAAGATTCTCACTCGATTTAGAGAGGAAGGTGAATTTTTTTTGCACAAAATTGTAACCTACGTGAGACAGGGGTCATTATCAAAAAGAGACACTCAAGGAGATGTGCTGTCGATCGAAACAATTGTAAGAGTTTGTTGAATATATAGTTGAAACAAATAAGTTAGATATTTCAAAAAAGAAGGAACTAAAATCCTTATTCGTCTAAATTTTAAGATCAAGAATCTCACATTTGGAACGCGTCCTACCAAGTAGGAACAACGAACCGAAAGCCATATCCCACGACCGGTTTCGACCTATCAGGTCTCATCAGGTGGGCGCTGGCAGAAAGGCCTTTATAGGCCATATTATAAATATAAATACAAATATGGAATCAACAGTGTAATTCAATGCCGGTAGGGGTATTAGCCCTCGGAGTAGTTGTTTCTGTTGATTTCATATTTATATTTATATTTATAATATAGCCTGTAAAGGCCCTTCTGCCAGCGCCCCCCTGATGAGACCCGATAGGTCGAAACCGCTCGTGGGATATGGCTTTCGGTTCGTTGTGCCTACTTGGTAGGACATGTTCCATATGTGAGATCTTTGATCTTAATATTTAGACGAATAAGGATTTTAATGCCTTCTTTTTTGAATATGTTATATCTTCGTCTAGGAATACATCGGAATCAACAGTGTAATTTAATAGTTGTTTTATTTGCCTATTAAACTTATTTTATAACGAATGTACGATGAAGAGGCTTTCTTATATTGAGAATTACATAGTTAGTAGATCAAAAATGATTTGAAAGAAATGAGTACCACCTGTAGAGTGTGTATAAATGTAGGTTTACCAACATGATCAAATATTTCACCTTTTTTTCAATTTTCAAAAACTATTTAAACAAGAAAGAAAAAGTCCGCAGCCTTGCGTTGAAAATGCTCACAACGTGTAAGTGAGCAAAACACGTGTCCGCGTTTTTAAAGTGTTTTGGTTAGTTGGGGTATGGCCTTTTCTTTTTCGTATATTCTTACACCACAGTCTCCTTTATATTTATTTCGAAAAGTATTTGTTTCACAGCCGATTTTTATACGATATTTAAAACTGACCATGAATTGTGAACATACTATCTGAATATTTTCTTAATAATAAAATATCCCTGCAATGCATTTCTAGTAGGTACGTTGTGAGGCACTACTATGAGTAGCTACACAAGTAAAACAAAAACAAGTACAAGAATAAAACCAAGTTGTCATTCAATCTCTTGTTATTGTTGGTTTATAATAAAATTTCTTAGGGTGCTTTCGCAATATATTGAATTTCTTGTGACAAACACTTTAAATTATCGAAATTCTACAGCATTTCTTGCAATTATAACATAATTTATACAGATATATTTAATGACGCATAGCGAGTGGTCGGATTTTCTCAAGTGACCGTAAAGAGAACCGGTAGCGCTCAGCTTATTTTGCTCCCACTCGAAAGTATATATATTATATATATATAAGCAATTTTATGCTACAATAGTTCCATTTCCCTTTCGATTTCAAATTGAGAACGTAGGGTGCCCTTGCCATTGGGTTATCAGTGCGTTCTCGAATCATTTTTTTTTTTGTTTAACAAACGCATGCAGTAGTTTGTTTCAATAATTAAAAGCTTTAGTGAAGAATCATCTTATTTTTTATAAATCATAGAAAGTTTCGTTTTTAAAATTCTAAGTGAACGATAATAATCATGTGGATCTTTTGTTTTTTGTGGATCGCTTTGATTTCCTCCTTTGGATTTGCAGAAAATAAAAAACCAAACATCATTGTAATTGTGGCTGATGATATGGTAAGAAATCGAGCTTTTTATAATAATTTTTACCATTCAATAACACCAAACTTTAGAAATATTTTTGTAAATATTGTATTACATCATACTTGTAATCAAAAGTTATTGAACTTCGCTGATAATCCAAACCGTGCCAATGTGGTTTGCCATAGTCCTTCTTATAATAATAACCAAACGACATATATGTACAATTTATTAGATTTTTAGGGAAATGTGTTCAGTAGTTCTGCAATGAGAATTTTATTTTTTTAAATTGTAAAAGCAATTGTCTGTCTACTCGAAAGTAGTTCACGAATTTAAGTTTTAATTTTTTAACTTTTCTGTTTATATTTATACCAAATGGAACTATAAAAACATTTTTTTGTGTATGTGCAGTTATTGTAAGGGAAAACAGACAGAGACAATAAATTATATGTTTCATATCATTGACCTTCTTGTAATTATTAAACGAAAAAAGGTAAACAAAATCCAACAATCAATGTGTTCTTTAGAATGACCATTGCAGTAAATCGCTCTGTTTTCATTATTTATTTGGATGAAGCATAACAATACAAGCTATGTTATCATCACCTGTCAGAGACAAGCGAAAATCGGTCACAATATTGCCACCCCTTTATTGGACTCTGAATCGATTTCTGACTGTTCATACTAATCTATAATAATTATTATTTACGATTATTCTATTAATTGATAGTTTGATTAATTGATGATTTTATTATTCGATTAAGAATTGAAAATAGTCGATTAGAAATTGATTAAACGGATAATTTACCCAGCCCTTTCCCAAAATCCGCAAATTCAGTGGGGCTTCATGGTTTATTAAATGGTCCAACGATATTAAATTTTAATATTACATTTTTGGATTGCTTATTTCAATCTTACTAAATTATTGCTCTATAAAGTTGATTTTGATTTATATGTAGAAGTCTTACGGTTTGTCCTGAATGTCTAAAAGCTTGTTCTAATCAAATATATCAAAACTATAAAAACGTCCAATTAAAGGATATAGCTACTTTTTCTATTCAGGATGTTGCACTTTAATGGGAATTTTTTATTATTATTTATTTATTATTTTTGATGTGATGAATAGATGTAACTAAATGCCCTCCAGCAGAATCTTGTCACGATCAAAACGTAAAATTGTTATGCACCATCAATAACGGTACCCATCCAAATGAACTTGGACGGGTTGAACTAGTAGATTAATATTATTGGACAAAGGCCGTCATAATAGTTTTGAGAACAACTAAATGGATATTTTGAACATTTGACCCATTATTACATAAGTATATTGAACGTGCAGCATGGCTTAATATTGAAAGTGTAACACGGTACATTAAACAGGTTCGGCAAAAACAGTAATTGCGACCTTGAACTTGTCTGTGCTAAATTAATATTGAATAAATTACATCAGTTATAAAACATGCTGGCCATTGAAGTTTTCACGGCCACTGAAATAAAACTGAAAATAAATAGTTATTACAAAGTAATAAATATGATCGAAACAGATGATTGCAACTGTTACTTAATCCTTTACATGCTGTATAAGCTTAAAACTTATTCTGCATATCTAAGGAAGTATCTGAGGTAATCATCAAGAGACGGTATTTTTGGTATACCTTATTTTAATTGAGGCTGTACCTAGACACAATAAACAACTTCTTTAAGTTTCAAAAATTGTGTTTTTAGGTTTCTTGCTTGATCGCTCATTGGTACTTCCACAAAAGATGTTGAGGGAGTCATGGATAGCGGCTAAACGAGCTTGTTTTTTTATGCTACCTTTAAGTAAATTTAGAAGTACAAAATAGTGTTAATTAAAAAGATTTCATTTTAAATTTTGATACTACTTATCGTTAGTATATATAAACACACCTGCTAAATAATAAATTTTGTCATGATGGTTCTGAGTATCCTATTAATTTTAGATTAAAAGTATCTTATCTGCAAACCTAGATTGCGATATAACTTATATATATATATATATATATATATATATATATATATATATATATACAGGGTCATTCAAAACGAGTGGTACATTAGACGTTTTAAGGAAACTAAGCATGTTGCAGATTTAAAAATTTTGGATTTGGGAGTAGCGGTTATCGAGGATGATCTATTTAACTAAAATAATTTCAACTGTGGGGCACTTCCAGTTATACCGGAAGTTGATGTCAACTTTCTTTTTTTAAATGGAATGGTATATTTTTACGATGAATTTGTATGAAACATAAAATTTTAAGGTGACTTTGATAACCAACCAACTTATATGCCCATTATGCGATGACTAGTTTCTGAGATAATTTAATTTATTGGAAAAAAGATTGCATCGCAACCCAAACTATAAAAAAAATAACCTCCATAAAAAATGAGTTAGAATGTTGAAATTTTTACTAGTTATAGCCAAGTCATAAGGCTATTGTTAACGTCATGCCAAAACTAAGCTTTATAATTTGTACAGGGTATTAAATAAAAATCCAAGGTTTAAAAACTTCAAACAAGAATAACTTCATTTTTTCAAATGGCACCTAGGATATTTTATTTAAAACGTCTAATGTACCACTCAATTTGAATGACCCTGTATATAATGCTCATTTACCTACTATTGCAATATAAAATATAGTAAAAAATTACTCGGCTCATTACATACATACTTAATTGGAAACGATCACGGTCTTGCATCCAACTGCATGAAACGAGTTACATTTTTATACGTCCATTTGTGCAACCCGTTTGAAAAAATAGTTTTAGTGATGTCGTTATTTGATGCAGACGTTGTGGTGGGTGTTTGTATTTGCGACGCGGAACGAAAACGAATAAATTCACTCGGATTTTCTGTAATACCAGAGGGTTTGGAATGCCCTGTTAATTTCCAAAAAACATACAGAATAAGTCGGGAAACTTTCGACTAACCTGTGCTTTTAGTTATTATAACAATTGGAAAGACAAATAAATAAAATGAACAAAATTCAAATTTTGTAATATCCACTTTATTATTTTAATTGTCTTTAACGATAACAAAATAATAAAGTGGAGATTACAAAATTTGAATTTTGTTCATCTTACAAATTGATTAAGGCTTTCGCGGCCAGTTGATGAACTGATGTTGTCCTTCTTCGGGTGTACAGGCCGTCGTCGGTTGGAATTGCTTCCTAACGTTTCGCTAGCACGAGTGGCGAGCTTCTTCAGAGGTCTATCCATTTTCGCTGTTGGTTGTAGACTGTAGACGGCCTGTACACCCGAAGAAGGACAACATCAGTTTGTTAATCTTATTTATTAAAAATGAATTTCCATAAAGTAACGGCAGATATAATCAATTATTGGAAAGAAAAACATGAGATTAGGATATATGAGGGATGGTAGTTATCTAAATTTTACTATGACATTTTCATCAGAATGAATTTATCTTAACCAAAAATCGCCAATAACTGATTAATGCACGACTAACAACTTTAATCTGGATGAATGCAAAGAAATAAAAATATTGTAAATTTAAAATTAATATGTACACAAGTTTTGTAATTCCGAGCAAATGTGCAGCTCCAAAATGAGAGATTATTCATGTTGTCTTAATAAATGCTGTTGATCTGTCACAATTTCATTTATATAAAACTATTAATTTATGATTAACGACAAATTGAGTACCAAAATCTGCCTATTTGATCTAATGACTAGTAAATTAAAAAACACAACTTAAATTCCATTTACGTTGCTATATCTTTTACTGAACAACTATCTCTAAACAACACATAGCAAATTACTTATTAGTGTTAGACGTGAAGCATATTGGTAAAAGTCCAAAACATGCACCAAGTCAGATATTATATTGGTTATTTTAACCTTGAGACATACATGTAATTAAAATCTCTAATAGTTTTTTGTTTCTTAGCGGGTTTCACATCTAACCGCTTATTGAAGTCTCCCGTGCGTATAATAAACGTAGACGATACTGTAACAGCTTCTTTGTGAGATTCTGCTTAAACCCTAAAAATGTAAAAGGAGGATGATTAAAAATTGAATTTTTGGTTCGAATAACAGAGTTATTCAGCAACAATTATAGTTATCAAATGGAAAACATATCTTTGTTCGTTCACACAAAATTTGAATTCCTTTCTTTCAAAATTATTCGAATTATTTTACGACTAATGCCTGATCTTACTTTCCAATGTAACTCAAAACTTGTAACAACGATTTCTCTCAAAATATTGCCTCTCGTTTACGTAAATTGAAATGTCATTAATATAGTATATATTTATATTAAATGGAGAAAAATATAAACTAATCCATAAATTAGTTGATGTTGATAGATATTCGTAATACATTATGAAAGTAGGGATTGAGTTAAAAGGGTAGATATGTCCAAAAAACTATAAACCCGCGTGGTTTTACAATGTTGTTGTATTATGTTTATTATAAAAGAGTCTAATTGTTGATAAATAGACAAATCTGCCTTTTTCACTAAACTCGATTAAATACCAAACCAGTTTTAAGTTCTAAGTAAAAAGTAAAATTTTAAATTCATTCGTATCCAAAATAAGTTTCCTCAAATGTAGCTATTAAATTGATTTCTTAATATGTAACTATTATTTAACATCGCTCAAGGTAACAGAATAACTCTTACATTTATAACTATATTCTATAAATGCATTTATCATGCATTTCACATTAGAAAAGGAATGTACGTATATTGGAATAACATACATTGCTCTAGTAAGTGCAATATTTACATTTTATTCCCTTCTTACATTATTCTACAATGTATAACTTGCAAGAATTTTTATATATGTAAATATTAAACGTAATCGTATATTAACCCGTCACACCTGTAACTTAATCTTAATATTATATAGATTTTTTTATTCACTAACATCCGGATAAATTAAAAATATGATCTTATAATTATTCTGAAATAAATCTGCATATGCACGTTTATTTTATTTAAATGTTTCGTTACTTCAACAAAGTTACACTTATTAATTACAGGTGGCATAAAACAGTGTTTAACAAAGATAAGTCCGTATCCTTAATCGAAAAGAACTCTGCAAACACTAATGAACTCGGAATCAGTTACAAATTTCTACAGATGGCATTCACTACGCCGTATGTAGTTATTCGTTAAACGCTGTGTGAAGACAGTTAGGAAATTGGTCTATATTCTATTGAAACTGTCTACATCTGTCGATTTCGACCTTAAACGATAAACACGTGGAAGCACCTTTAATATTATTGTAACGTGCTTGAGACAGATAATATATCTGTACCTCCTTTCGCGCTCTAACTCGACCTACTCGGAAGTATCTCTCTTTTCTACCAATTACTCCGTGTTAATGCGAGACAGGAAGGTCCATATTTATTTCCTTCTGCGAGCACGCTACTGTCATATACTTCTGACACGAACCAGTCTTTTATAAGTGTTTGCCAACACGAACGATTTTTTTATTAGAAAGGCGAGTTTAATACACTAATACACTGTAAATGAATACTTTATTCTAAGTTTTTAATTGAAAATTTACCAATAATGTACAATGCGACTTACTACTACCTCTTACCGACTTACTGACTGACTGATTGACTTTCCTTTTTATAATGAATAACTCCCCCTATTTCTAGTTCATCCTAAATTATCTTATCCCTTACAATATTCTTAAAATAGTAAAATTTATTATTTCTACAACGACTTCGTGACACATTTGTAAAACAGTTTCCTTAGGGGGATTAACTTAATTAGTTGAGGGAGAGAACCTCAAGTAAATCCGATAGTTTCCATTTTACATTTTGTAGCTATTTTGTACATTACTCTTAACACTAATGTTTTTCATTCCACGAAATTTTTACTCTAGTAGTGAGGGTGATAACACTCTGGAAGCAATAAATGGGGATTTAACTGACAAAATCAAATAATCTACCTAGAGGGTAACATTCTATACATTTCTGAAGTAATTATTTTGGTTCTTTTATTATTTTACGTAAAGAAATAGGGATGTGTCACGTACAACGCATGTATTACACGAACATGCGGTATATCTGACTTAAGACAAGTTATGGTAGATATCTAACACTACTGTGGTATTATATACTGTCTCCATGTATTTTTTCTCTAAGGTAGAGGCAATGATTTGAATGAAAGACTCTTAAAAAAGAATAACAAGAATCGATTCACCAAAAAGAATCGTTTTATCCATTTTTATTCGATAGATTACTGACGAAAACTTATATTAAGTTATTATTAGTACAAGTAAAAGTGAAAAGTTATTTAAAAAATATTGCACTACGACAATTACACAAGTACGTTCTAATAAATTAATTTATGACACCACCTTTTGATTGTATTTCTAATCAGCAATAACATTAGATTTGTGAAGAAAAGATCAATAAAGCATTTCTAGTAGTATACTTTTTACTAACGAGTTAAGTAGGTACTTTATATTAATGTTACGGATATTTTCGACATAAAATGTGTCACGTATTTTTGGTGCTAGCGTAGGTAGGTTTGTAATAGAAGTCAGTGCATTGGAAGTAGTTGATGACAGGACATTTTGGAATTAGCTGATTTCCAGGAATTATCATTTAATTAGAATTGGTTATTAATTAAAACTCATCAATCTTTTGACGTTTTGAGAGTCTTTAAATGTCAATACTCAGCCGTTGTAGATTGTAGTGTTAGATACCGGTGACGTCATTTGTTGATATTTATGTCTTCAGTCTTTGAGCTCGAGCCGTAAGCTTGTCCCGTCTGAAGGGGTGGCACATTTCTCTTGCAACATTTGGGCCTGGCGTATATACTTAAGCTTGAAGCTAAACGTACGCCAACGAAGTCAGTAGATTACCACCGTTAAAGTGTAATCCCAACCGTTTTTAACAATTATTTATTATTATATGTTATTAACAAACCCGTTAGTTCTCGTTAGTTAACGTTAATTAGTGCTTACTATTGACGTGTTCTGATGAAACATATTTAAATGTAAATATAGAAAAACAGCGTAAATGTTTCAAACAATTTTATTAACAAAAATTCCACAATCGTTTCGATTAAGCAGTCATTATCAAGAGTACATTAAGACAATACTAGGCAATACTACTTAAATATTGTGGCGATTTGATATATTTTTATTTAAAAAAATAAAATTTCTATTTGTGTTTATATTTCTGTAAATATTATTTTGTATTTGTATGTCTGTGTTGTTGTCATTGTAAGTTTTATTGTTGTTTTTTTATTTTGTGTGTGTCGTATTGTAAATACCCCTTCCTTAAATTCTATTTCTATACTTGCTCTTTATCTGTGCAGTATCTATTCTTCTCTTAACAATAACTTAATTACTTCTGTACTTTCCTATAATCCCTTCTAATATTTCTATTTTATTTACTAACTGCATAACACCTGTGATTCTGTACCTGTCTTAATTACTTTTTTAGTGGGTATCTTCAGTGCTTTGGGTTTTCGTATTTCATGTTATCGACCTTTTCAAATTCATCCCTACTATGACTAATAAACTTCTAGTTCCCCTCTAATCCATCTTTCTACAATTTTTTTTTAACAACTAACAGTTCTCATTCGATCTTCCTGGAAACCACTCAAATTCTTAACTTCGTTCAATTTTATATTTATTTAACTCCTATTCTTCATAAGATTTAGGGAGGATTCGGTTGAAAAGTTGTAAAACATGTTAATAATGATAGTAATCAAACAAACACTGTTGTAAGGTTTTACAAAATTTTTTAATAAGACTTCTCTTACACTGTTTCGGCTTATCGAGCCATTATCAAAGAGTTGAGTAGAAACTAACTTAATCTAAAGAAACGTCACTATATATACATATTTAAGTAAGTGGGAGTAAAAACAAATCATTTTATTGAAACCGGGGTTAAAATATAGGACTTTTATGTCTGTATAATAATAAAATTAACTAATAATAAAATCTCAACAACAGACGAACTTCAAAAATTAGGTGTTTATGAGATTCAATGTTCCGACTGCGATGCTATCTATGTAGGACAGAGCATAAAAAGTCTATTATTGATAAAAATGTAATACTGGTTTTGCTCAACATTGTTTTGTAAATAATCATAACTTTAGTGAAGATAATTTTAAGATTTTGTATTGTATAAATAAAAGTAAAAGGTTAAACCTGTTAGAGAAATTAGAAATTAAAAATGCCATTTTTCATAATAAAAATATTACAAATGAACAATATGAATGACATTAAAGTCCTATATTTTTAGCCCGGTTTCAATAATATGATTTGTTTTTACCCCCACTTATTTAAATATGTATATATAGTAACATTTCTTTAGATTAAGTTAATTTCTACTCAATTCTTTGATAATGGCCTGATAAGCCGAAAGAGTGTAAGAGAAGTCTTATTAAAAAAATTTGTAAAACCTTACCACAATGTTTGTTTGATTTCTATCATCCCTAGTCTTCATTTAAATTTCTTTAACAATTATATATTTATTTTGGTTCAGTCTTATTTTTTTATTTTCTTCGTTACCTATAACATGAATATGGACGACGGGCAATGGACGATAGCGCGCTGCGGTCAGGAATAAATTCAGGTAGTCAAATATTACAGGTCAATTGCGCGCGGTTTGCCAAGACTTTTTTGTAGGGTCAACTGCGCGCTCAGTAATTTTATTTAATTTATATAACTCTGCACTAATATTTCTCTGGAGTAAAAGTAGACATATTTAGAAAAATCAGTATCGTAGATAAAACACCTAGAAGGAAACCTAACCTAAACCTAACCTAACCTATAGGCATTTGCATCTAATCATAAGAAGCCCAATAATATAATTGGTTATTTAACTACGTAATAGACCACTCGTTTATACTCAACAAACGCTGATAAAGTACTTAATATGTTTCGTTAATTACTTTTGTATTTACCTGCATCTAATTCAAATCTCTGTTTATTTGAAAGAAGATTAAAGTTTGTATTTATTTTTTCAACTTTGCGCGCAATTGACCCATCACTTTTAGGGTCAGTTTTGTCACAGCAGGGAGTAAACTGACCGCAGCGTGCAGTTGACTTACACCCGGACAGACAGTGTAAATGTTTTTCTATATTCATACTTATACAATTAACTTTAAGCACATCACACGCCCCATATTGATTACTATCCCGGATATACTTTCTTTTGTTTTCGTCATAATGACCCTCGGTCACGTTTATTAGAACGGAAATGACATCGACGTCATATTAATGCTAATCTGAATAGTTGGTACCCACTTATTTGCTTTTACTTTGATCTGTGTTTGACATGATAATAATACCCTATTCATTCAACATTCATGTCCAGTATTAAAAGTAATGTACAATAGGACAAGAAAGTACAGAAAACAGAGAAATAAATAAATGACAGTAAAAGTTTAAAAACGAATCTGAAAGGCCATGGCAAACCACTTACGTATAACGTTCGTGAATCAGAATTGTTTTCCACTAAACTTTTTTATTTAATTGTTATTACGTGTTGTTTCATTATTGTGTTCATTTTGGAATAGTTTTTTCCTTACTTATACATCATTAATAATACATAATTATTAATTTTTTTCAATAAATAACAACAATTAGTTTTACATGGATGCAGTTTGCAACTATGGACTTTTTATTAATATGCTGTTATACCGGTCATTGTGTATGAATTGTCTGCTTTGGAAAACCCAAAATTTACATATGCTGTTGTTATCTGTAAAGTAATTACAAATATGACAGAAGAAATCGACGTATTTAATTTGCATTTCTGATTTATTTAAACAAACAGGAACTACAGACAACTATGAAGTAATTTAATTAAATATGTGCCTGTATATTTATATATTTCTCAAATAAATAACTCAATAACATTCAAATTAAAAAAATCAGTCCAATAAAGACAAGAATTTCACAATTAGTGTGTAATTATATCTGTTCTGACATACATTACATTAACATTATAAAAAGGCAAAGTATTACACTCTTTTAAACGATTTAAAAATTAATGTTGTTTAGTACGAATCGTAAAAGTTGTTAAATGCAAGATTTGCTTATTTTTATTTTTTCATTATATTGTTTTATATTGTTAATCATAACGATACCTGTCTCAGTGAAGTTAGCTCAATTGTTCAAAATACAGAATTTTTAATTTGTGAAGAAGCCCTCTTCGAAAATATGATTGATGTTGGGTTTTAAAGCAGTCACAAATTGATTCATGCTTCCGTGACCATTATTGATGTAATTGTTATTTCTTTGGCTTTCTACCTTTCAAGACCTTTGAAGGCTATTTGTCCCCAACCTTTAAATTTAAAAATGTTTATTTTGCGTGAAAATGTTCAATAAATTTAATTAGTCGTTTGCAAATTTTTGATTATTGACATTCGAAAGAGTTGCGGCATTGCTAATGTTCTTTTACAATTTTTGATATAAATTCACGATTTTTGAACAAGAATAGCAGCTGTATTTTTATGAAACCAATGAATATTTAAAATTTCGCGGGCTTTTTAGCACACCTGTGTAACAATACGTCAGCAATTACAAAAATATAATGACCAACATTACCAACAATTAAGAATTATAATGGCCGACAACTTCATCAATGCTTTCCGCAACAATAAAAAAATAGAAAGCTCAGATTTACGACTTTCTGTCCGTCGATTAAGGTTTGTTGCCCGTAACGTTTCGTTGACTGATGTTTACGACATCTTCAAGAGTTGTCCTTCCCATGGTGATCATTCGAATTGAAGAATGAGGTGCCGTCCACTCTCATCGACGAAACGTTAATTATTATATATAATTAACAATTACATATTTTTTGCTTTATTTAGTTTCACGTCGGTTGTTTAGCAGAATCATTTGATTTTAACATAATAGACTGTCATCAAAAGAGCTGTTTCTGAATAATTTACTTCGTAATTATTAGAACATAGCTGACAATGACATTTCAGAAATTACTTGAATATTTCTTGTCGTTATTTTGAAGAAATAAGGAAAGTACTAATTAACAAACCTTAAACGTTAAGAAACAGTTTCCATGTTCTTGTGAAATTCTGTTAATTTTCATAAATTTCCCTTCGCCATTAGGGATTTCCAAAAACAAAGAATATATTATCATTTGCTGAGTCAACTTTAGTGAGACAGTTCTCGTATATCATTGTTGTTCAAGAACTAGATTTTTTTAATGTTTTGTTATTTTTTAGGGTTTTAACGATGTAGGTTTTCATGGAAGTAACGAAATTCCAACACCAAATATTGATGCTTTGGCATATAATGGCGTTATTTTGAACAGCCATTACACACAAGCTCTATGTACACCGTCCAGATCTGCATTTTTGACCGGAAAATACCCCATTCATTTGGGTATGTATCCATTATCATACAAAAATAATTAACTGGCTATTAATCTTTCATACTTGCTCAATAAGATTATTTTGACATGCCTAACAAATATCGTATTAATCTAAATACATTATTGAATTGACTTAAGTATAAGTCGAAACATATATATATGTTTTTTTATTTATTTAATTAGTTATTACTAATGTTTTACAACCATTGTACAAGAGACTATTGAATTTATTAAATTTATTTGAATTTAAAGGATATTACTATTGTTCGGCACTTAATGAAACATTATTACTAGTTAAATAAAACAATAACAAAAACGCTTGGTGAATGTTTGATAAATTTATTGAGAAAAACCTTACAACTGCTTCGGCTTTTACGCCATTGTACAAGGAGCTTTTTGTAAACCAAAATATTAAAATTATAATTCGAATTGTGTTGATTTATGCAGCTGTATACTGATACCTAAACTTTTCGATTGGATTTATTTATTTCATATGAAAGTTTGGTATTTTACAATCTAAGGAATGTTTGTTTGTTATTCCGCGTTCTGTAATTCCTGTACATACACTATTTTTTATGATATTCCTCTTTTCGGAATTTTATCGTCCGCCCTATTAGACTAATTTAAAAACTTGGATAGATTTAACCCTTTACTTGATGAAAATCCATTATCACCATAAAATAACAAGACTTAAGATTTTCACAAACTTTTATTAAACACAGTAACAAATATTTCGCCAAGCATTCGCTTCGTCAGACTTGGAGTACTTACAACTGAATATAATATACAATGTAGATGTTGATAAATAATTGATACTATTCTTTTCTTCTGTAATATGATTAGCATATGTAGAATCTGTATTATTTTTATTGTAACTATTCTACTATTTTTGAAATTGCTACCTGTCTGTTCAACATGTACTTTTTGGTAAATTTCATATGTTAGCTTATAATTCAAAATTGAAGTTCTTTATTCGTTTTTTCTTTATTGCTTTTAATGAATTTACCTAATGAGAAATGCCAACTCCAATGCTTGGCGAAACATTTGTTACTGTGTTTAAAAAAAGTTTGTGAAAATCTTCAGTCTTGTTATTTTACGGTAATATAAAAGTAGTAATTTCAGTAGATTTGTTATGCTCCATTGTCATTTTATTTATTTTTGACTATAATTGAACACAAGTTGCTTTTATTTAGGCAAATACGATTCAAATTATATTATTTATGAAGTATTTTTACGTTAATAATTTCTTAAATTATGAACGTTCTAATAACTAGATAAATCTGATAGATATTAATATTGTATAATGAAACGATTTATTAATGAATATCCTTATTACGTAATTTGTGTTTTTACTAAGGTGTTCACCAAAAAATTAAAACGAATGTTGCAGATACCTTGACTTCCAATTACATTGAGATAAGGAAATCATTATTTCTTTTACAATTCCCTGTTCTAAATTTAGTGCTTTAACTTGTATTTAATGATTTTCTATCGTGTCATATTATTTGAAGACATTAAAGAACTGTAGCAAAATAGAAATCCATATATATATATAATCGGGTTTCGAATGATTTCAAAAACCTTGAAAACGTTTGATTTTAGGTTACTAACAATTAATAGAATTTTGACCTTTTAAGAGAAGACTATCTTACGTAACACATTTCACAATTTTTTTTTCTTTGCTTAATTCAAACTCATGTCACAAATCTGTTCTTAAAAAATCCATAACAAGAAACACTAGGTATAGACATTCAAAAAAAGAAGGCATTAAAATCCTTTTTCGTCTAATTTTTAAGGTTCACAGATCCCACATTTCAAACTCATCCTACATAGTAGGCACAGCGTACCGAAAGCCATATCCCACGACCGGTTTCGACCTATCGGGTCTCATCAAGTGGGCGCTGGCAGAAAGGCCTTTTCAGGCTATATGATAAATATAAATATAAATATAAAATCAACAGGAACAACTACTCCGAGGGCTAATACCCCTACCGGCATTGTTGATTCCGATGGATTCTTAGACGTAGATGTAAAATATTAACAACATATTAACAACAATATGTTATATATCTAAGAATCCATCGAAATCAATAGTGTAATTCAATGCCGGTAGGGGGTATTAGCCCTCGGAGTAGTTGTTTCTGTTGATTCCATATTTATATTTATATTTATTAGGTATAGAGTTTTGCACAAGTTTTGAAAATAGATTCGTGTTCATTACCCGCTTTTACTTTACCATATAAACATTCATTATTTATATTTCAGTTATCTTAATATCAAGATTAAGATCAATTAGTGTCCTTTTTATGTAAATATACGGCACGACCTTCTATAATTGTTTCATTAGACAGGTTTTTACCACCTATTCAAACAGACATAATATACAAGTGAAAGTTATAAAATACTATAATCGTACAATCACCGCAAGCCTTAGACTGGTTAAGATATCAGTCGTTTTTAATACCGAGACATTTTTATAACCTTTTACCTTGTCCGTACGTACCTACGACACGATGGACTTGACAGT
The DNA here is from genome assembly GCA_963921985.1 of Agrilus biguttatus. NCBI lineage: Eukaryota > Metazoa > Arthropoda > Insecta > Coleoptera > Buprestidae > Agrilus > Agrilus biguttatus. The sequence continues at coordinate 11,500,407 of OY998119.1, read as the reverse complement.
TCTTTTTTAGTACTATATACGCTCTAGTTGTCTACAGAAAGCTATCCTTTTAGTCAAACGGACAGGTCGTTTAATGCAGCAAGTTTTGTTTTTTCACTTAATTCAATTGCACCTCGCGCTGTCAAGGTGCAAGACATTAATTTATTGTAATTGACAATGAGATTTTTTTTACAGCGTGCGTGCACATTCGTCCTTCGCAATCATATTCAAAATTACTTACAAACACATTTTTATTCGTCTTCGCAATCTATTTGTATTATGCTATAAAACGCAGCTATAAAAGCAGGTCCGGATTAAGGAAATTTATTTATTTGAATATTTATCAAAAAACATTATTTTACAAAATTGCTAAACCGGGCAGTCTGGCTTTGGTTTTAAGCCATCTTGTTTGTTAAATTCGCTCTGCAAAGGCTTAGAAATTGTTATGATTGTCGGAATTTTTAACCTTGTGCACAAAATGCAAACATGATAATTATTAAATAACTCAAAATATTTAGTATAGTTTATTTGTAATAACAAAAACGTAAGGTTTGAATCATAAAAGCAGTAATTCTGGTTCAACAAATAGTTTACGATAAATGATTCGTTTTCTACCATTTCAAATTTTTAAAATGTTCGTTATAATGTGATAAAAAGAAGAAATATTAGTTCTATTTCTTAAATAATACACACCCTAATCAAAGAAGGGTCTAAACGTTGACAAGATGCATGTAATTTTTTAAATCGTGAATAGCTAAAAGATTCATTCGTGGTTTATTTAAAATTAAATTTTTAGAAACGGGATGTTTTTGGAAGTATTCTTCATCCATTTATACAAAATTAACTTCAAACCCAGTAAGATTTTAGATACGTATTTAATAAAAAAGCTATAACTTAATATGCAATAAACTGCTTATGTAAAATATAAACGAGAAACTAAAAATTACAAAGTTTGTTATAGGGGGTTGGACAGGTGTGAATTAAGGAAATGATTTTGAAATTCTGCTTAATTTTTCCTTATTTAATTAAGTAACGAAATGTTTAATTCGACCCTTCGGTCCCCACATTTAATATATATATATATATATATATAATAATTAAAAAATCTTTTTTTATAAGGCAAATTTTTACATTATTTTCCTCTGATTATTTAGCCGCTAGTTAAAAGAAATACGCAATTAAAATAAATAAATATGCATACATATACCATTAAAATAACAATAAATTATGTGCACAATTTTATTTAAATTAGTTTTATTGTTTTACAACTACAAACGGAGGATGGGAAAAAATTGAAGTAATAAACTTACTTTAATTAAGAAGTAGCATGTTAAGATATTTTAATTTTAACTACTAACGCTGGATTTATACGTATTTAAGTATTAGAACAGCAATAAAGAATTTAATTACTAAATGAAATTCATTGTTAAAACGTCATCATTTACATGTAGTGATAATTATATTAATTATATCATTATTTTATTTGTAAAATAATTTAATAGGCATGCAGCATTTAGTAATTCTTGAGCCTGAACCTTGGGGTTTACCATTGAACGAAACTTTGTTACCTCAACATCTTAAACGTAATGGTTATGTTACCCACGCAATAGGAAAATGGCACTTAGGATTCTTTAAAAAAGAATATACTCCCACTTATAGAGGATTTGATACGCACTTTGGTTACTGGCAAGGTCTACAGGATTATTATCAACATACTGTACATGCTACGGTAAATAAAATATTTAATAGTAGAGTATTTTAACGCTTCTAAAAATTCTGACCTTAGGTCTATGAATATATATACTTTCCTTTTCTTCATCGGTCATTTAATTATTGCTATTAGTAGGCAATTTAAAGTTCCTTACATATTTGTAGATATGTAAGTAATTCTTTTACCTAAGGGTAATATTTAATCAACTAACACACGAAAGATGCTGTGTACAAACTGTTTGAGCTACTAAACTAATGAAAATTTATACACACAAATGGTGGAGGTGCCCTACACTGGCTTTGCAATGAAAACAAAACATTAACAAATAAATTTAATAGAAAGTTTAATACGGATAATATTTCCATAATTCAATATAACAACACTGCCGCAAATTGAATAATACTTGTTATTTGGGGTTGATGGCCGTGGTCTAGGATTTTTCTTCCTTCGGTGAGAACACCGATGGAATTGGTTATCCAACGTTTCTCCAACTGCTGCGATTGGCATCCTCAGGTAACACAACTAGGGCGTAGATTCCATCGCTGCGCTTTTTCTGAGAGTCTCAGTGTTCTCACCGAAGGAAGAAAAATCATAGATCACTGCCATCAAGCCCGAATAACAAGTATTATTCAAATAACACCGGCCGTGAAAGCCTAAACCTCTTCAACTCCCGCAATTTTTTCGACATTTTTATAAAATTGATTTTTTATAATCAATAAGTCTGATACGGTTAGTCTGTCCTACATTTAGATATATCAGCATGGTCGAAGCATCGAAGTGTGTTTTTATATTCAATAACTAAAACTTAAACCTTATTGGTCTTTTTATAACAATTATTGAAAAGATTTTACAATTTAATAGTAGTATGAAGGCTTTCACAACCGGCGTCGAATTATGATCACTTACAGGGCTCTTGGGACGTGGTCTATAGGCTTTTTTGTTGTCTGACGTTTCGTCAGCAGCTGCGGCTGACATCATCAGAAGCGTTTGTGGTATGGTCGTTACAACAACTTTCGATCTCGAAAACGTCTAATGTCATATGTTGAGGGGGGGGGGGGCTAGTTGTTAAGCGAGTAATATAAATATTGATACAGACGCGACAGCTGTCACATATGACATTAGACGTTTTCGAGATCGAAAGTTATTGCAACGACCATACCACAAACGCTTCTGAAGATGTCAGCCGCAGCCGCTAACGAAACGTCAGACAACAAAAAAGCCTATAGACCACGACCCAAAAGCCTGGTAAGTTATCATAATTTTATTTTACAATTTTACTATCGCTTCTATTATTCATAAAATTATCAATGCAAGAATGAACTTTTATTGAAAATTATTAGTATGGGGATGAATACGGTTATGATATGAGGAGAAATATGACGGTGGACTGGAGTGCCCAAGGAAAATATTCGACCGATTTATTTACTTCTGAGGCCATTAAATTAATTAAAGAACATGATACGAATCAACCTATGTTCATGTATCTTGCGCACTTAGCACCCCACTCCGGAAACGACTATGATCCCCTTCAAGCACCTGACGAAGAGATTGCCAAATTTGGCTATATTGCTGATCCAGAACGCAGAATATATGCTGGTAACTTTTAAATTTCGCACCGGATAAATATTACATTTAAATAATTCATTCAATAAATAAATGCATTTCTAGCAATGGTATCTCTATTAGATCAAAGCATTGGTAAAGTTATTGCAGCTTTACGAGAAAAGCACATGCTTGAAAATTCAATCATTCTATTTATGTCCGATAATGGAGCACAACCAGAAGGCATTCACGCCAATCATGGTTCAAATTATCCTTTAAGAGGGGTAAGTGTCTAATAGTGTTACATTTTCTAGTTTGTAACTGGTATAATTTAATGAATGTTTCAGGTCAAAAATTCGCCATGGGAGGGTGGAAATCGATGTGTGGCGGCAGTATGGAGTCCTCTAATTAAAAATCCCCAAAGAGTTAGTAATAAATTGATGCATATATCCGACTGGCTTCCAACTTTCTATTCAGCTGCCGGACTGAACAAAACGGAATTGGGTGACATCGATGGAGTAGACATGTGGCAGGCGATATCAGAAGACGCACCTGGTTCCCGAACGGAGATGGTCTACAATATTGATCCGGTCTATAACTATGCAGCTATCCGCAAAGGAGATTGGAAGTACATAAATGGAAGTACGTCAAAGAAAAATGACGGGTGGAAGGGATCTTCCGGTAGAAGTGAACTTTACAAATACGATGAAAAGTCTGTTTTATCTTCCAAAGTGGCGGCAGCTTTGGCGGGAGTCATCACGTCCAAACAAATTCAAGAAAAATATCACAAAGTTAACGAAAGTGCTTCTTCTTTCAAACTACTAGAGTCTAACGTTATTCGTCAGATAAGAAAAGATGCAACAATTAACTGTGGTCATCCGAACATTGATGAAATGCAAGATAACCATATATGTGATCCATTTGTATCTCCTTGTTTATTCAATTTAAAGGATGATCCATGTGAAACAATCAATTTAGCAACTGGTAGACAATCGGTAATGACCAGTTTAGAAGTACTTCTACAACAATATAGGCAAGGAGCTGTTGATCCCATTAATGTGCCCGCTGATCCTCTCGCCAATCCAAACCTGTACAATAATACTTGGGTAAACTGGAAAGATTATGAAGTGACGAAAAAAAAAATTTCTCACGAGGTCTTATCTCCATTGGCTATTGGCCTCATATCGGCTGCCTGCGTTGCCTTCCTTATTGTTATTGTTACCTTGTTGGCATTTACTACCAAAAAATCTAAATCGATCAATGGATCTATATATACTGAATATGAACGAGGTAGCTGTGAAGATAATGGTCTTGGTGACGACATTAAAATTAAATGTAATGATCAAGCGTTTGATCATAGAGAAAAATCGAAAACGGAATCCATAAAAGAGCCCATAAGAATAATAGAATGATGGATTAGATGAAGATGAGTCTTTCTGTTGTAATTGCTAGTCCTAATGTAAGAATGTATATATAAAGTAAATGTGCTGCCAAATACCAAAAATCTAAACAGAAACTGAAATGTTAAACGATGTACATATAGCTTATGTGAAGTACGAAGGCACAGTATTACCACTGATTTATGATATATGGAAACGATGCTTCTCTAAATAAAGAGAATATTTTGGTCATTACCAGTAATAAATATCATCATCATTATCATTGTTCATCGTGTAATGTAATCTTAATGATACACTAAAAAGAAGAATAATAAGATTGTAAATGTAAGAAAATGCCAGTAGAATTGTGTGACAATTGTTTGTTAAATTGGTTTTAAATGAATAAACCACTATTTATTTATTTATCGTTTTTATATGTAGCCAATCTGTAAAATTCTTAGATATGTATGTTCGGATTTAACTTTTCATTTTTGTTTGTAATTTATTGGTCTTGTCGGTCACGCATTTCTTTTTACGTCTCAAAATTTTTATTGTGTTATCATGTGCATTTGCTGTCCGTTTATTTCTTCGGCCATTTATGGTTTTATAATAGTATGTATCGTATTTTTTCCCTTTTTAGTATTGCCGTCTCCCATTGTATTACTTTTTCTTTGTGTTCAAATGTGCATCTAGAGTTTAAGTTAGTTTATACATTTATTGGGGGTAATTTGTCCCATCGGTCCATTTCGAGGACGTAGGTGATGCACCGACACATAGATTACAATGTTGCATTTTTTGTATTTTTTCCATCCTTTTTGTTTGTTTTGTTGTCTCAAGTGTCGGTGCATCGGAACCACCCCTCCTCTAGGGGCGGTTCTTAAATTCATATATAATATAGTTAACATAATACAGTAAGAACAGTTCCAATCAATTCATTCATTCAAATACAGTAGAACAATTCAATACAATTCATTCATTCAAATACAGTTCGATCAGTTCCAATCAATTCATTTTCATTCATCAAACGTTTATAAGAGATCATTTTTAGTACATTTAAACATATAGCAACAATTACAGCAAGATCTCTATAAACTAGCAATAACATATAGTTCAATCAATCTATCATAATCAATTAATCTTCGTAAATAAGTAGGCTTCACGACGTTCCATAAAATTAGTGTATATAGTTTGTAAATAGTTGGGTGTAATAAACAATTAAAACACGAAGTCAGTTTATTGCACCGATTCCCCCATAGGAATCAAAAGAAGTGGCACATCTGTGCAAAGGTGAAATAATCCATTTCATCACCTAAATTATACAATGTACATCTAATCAAATACGAAACTGGTTGCACACGAGCTTCCACTACTTCTCATTCTGAACCTCAACATTTGCGAACAGTAATTTCTTTTTACTTCTAATATGTTTCTAACTAGTCCTTCATGTCTCAGAAGGTGTCCTACAAACTTCTCTACTCTATTCCTTATTGACTTCTATAGCACTCTACTTCTTTCTTCTACTATTTCTAATTCCTCCTTTTTTACACCTTTTTTCATACAAAATTATACATATATATATATATATATATATATATATATATATATATATATATATATATATATATATATTATATAATGTTGCGGGAAAACCCTCTTACAAGTTGTACATACAGAAAACCAACAACAACAGATACAATCATTCCCGCTCATTCCAACTAATCTTTTCAAATTAAAATAGCTGCTTTTCACACAGGCTAATCAACATACCCCTTTCCGAGGAAGATTATAAAACAGAATTAAATATTATAAAGGAGATTGCAATAAACAACGGGTACGAATTAGAATTAATTGAAAACCTACTTCATAAAAAACTCCGCCAAAAAACTCGTGCAGAAATTTTGCACAATCCCCCAAAAACAAAATCAACGAACTTCTGTACCTTAAAATTCATCAAAAACACTAGTAATAAAATTTAAAATAAATTGAAACATTTTAATATACACGCTATCGAAATAAATAAAAATAACCTTAAATCAATATAGGTTAACAATAAACTATAAATAGACAAACAAAAAAGAAGTGGGGTCTACCAAGTAAATTGCGAACATTGTGATGCTACTTACATAGGTCAGAGTGGTCGTTCTATTAAAACACGCTTAAAACAACATTTGGATAGCGTAAAAAACAAAAAATACATAACAGGCCTAGCAGAATATTGTACCACAAACAACCATAACATAAATACTAGTAACGTAAAACTACAACATACTCAATCAAAAGGTAAAAAACTCACGCTGCTAGAAAATATGGAAATACGAAATGCCATCCTGAATTGTAAAAATTTAGTTAATAATCAAAAAGAAATAAATATATGCAACACACCATTAATAGAATTCTAATTGGTTTTGTTTACCACCACTTTATAATTTATTTATGTACAAAAGCCCATGTTTAACATCTTAGTCTTAGTAACTATTGTACTCTTGAAAATGACTTTTTAGAGATCGAAACAATAACCGAGAGATAAACACTTTTATTGAAACATTTCTACTTTTTCTGTTTCCTTTAAGTTGTACATAGTTGATGCCGATAAATAAGCAAAATCTATAATTATTCGTTTTTATTATTATTTATCGTTAAATCGGTGAAATATGTGAGAAGGTATTTAGACTTTATTCAAAATAAAAAATGAAGAATATGGATAAGGAAAAGGTATGTAAAAAAAACTATAAAATAAAAAAAAAAACGGTGAACACAACTGTAATATAAATCTACATACTTATATTTTTACTATTTATGAAGAAATGCATTATTTATTTGCATTAGAAGAAAAAAGGGGAGAATCGTAATTTGAAAAACAATTTAAGTTACAAAAGTAAATAACACAGGTTATATAAGCAATGAAGTTTCATAAAGATCTGGGTAGCTAGGTTCCTATAGTATATTATATATGTAATGTGTTTATTATATTTGAATAACCACAATATAGGTATAATTAGCAAAAAAATAATAGAACTTTGATTAGATATAGGTACATAGATTTTATATATGAAACATATATCTACAGTGTGAAAGGATTTGAATCAATTATTGGAGAATTAATAAAAAATTTAAAATTGTACAAAATTATAAAACATCATACCGTGCGACAATGTAATAGAAATACCAAACAATTCGTGAACGTTACGATTTGCACCCCGTCAAACAAATTAACAGGAAAAATTTTAGAAGACCTGTAATCATAAAAACTCACAACCGTAACACAGGCTGTTAACATATTACATTATGTTATGATATACTAAAAAATAAAAACAACACATTCCGCAAATTGCTGTTTCACATCTTAGAGCCCATCACTTCTTCGAAAGAAATCCGTGAAGATAAATCTTGGAATCCATTGGTACTTCGAAAAAAATTCGTCGAAGTTAATGGCGGATCTGATTCACAACCAGACAGACAGACGGATAACAACGAAAATGAAAACCAAGTTATTGTAGTAGTTTCACAATTGAAAATTGGTTAATATATTTCTAAATATAAGTAAAAATTATTACTTACAAAATGGCATTTATTATCAAAAATATAAGGGATTCCGGCCGTGAAAGCCTGTTCTTATAGTAAACTACCAAACGTTAAAAGTGCCTGTTGGTCCGCGAGAGATATTTCATCTCTTACCCGATTTTTGCTAACCGGGCACTTCCCTATCCGCCATCCGGGAACGCGCCCGATGGGGGTTGCAGGCTCCCCACACGGGAAAAATAATACTCACGCTCTGGTCATTGTTGTAAACCAAGCGTGAGGGATCTTTTGTTATGTGGTGGGTCCAAACCACAACATTTCACAGATATTAATAGCTATTAATTGTCGATGTACGATTTGGAGATTAATAGGAAGTAATGTTTTCGAATAAATAAAACTTAACCAAGTATAAAGAGTTCTTCTCATAAAATAGTTAACATATAAATAATGGTCAAAGGCTAAAAATTCATTTTCCCTATACTACATCTACGCAAATAAGCCACCCACACTCATCTACATTACAACATCAACAGCTATCACATAAAATTACGACATCACAACCCATAATAAGAATATTTAGCATTTCGAACCGTAGTAATAAAGCAACTTCTATGTTTTTGTGAACTTGTTTTCGGTTACCATTAAATATATAATATGAACCGTAAAATGAAAGTGACGACTGATGGAAGGAAATTTTAAAAAAACTCAAAAATGCAGCTTAAAACATTGAAATAATTTAGTTTGCTCAACGAAATTAAACAATATTCTCAGACGAAAAGAACGTTGAGGATAAGTCAGCGAGGTAATTTCCAAATCGTATAATTATAACAAGCCAGACAACCTGATAGATTCAGGATGCCGTCTCACATATAAGAAAATAAAAACAGCAACAGAGAAAACCTTATTATAAATATTATACTTTCTGGAAGTTGACGCATCACATCTTGGAACCCATTGCTTCTTCGAAAGAAATCCGTCGAAGATAAGTGCGGATCTGTAATTACAACAAGACAGACAACCTAACAGATTCAGGGTGCCATGTCACATGTTAGAAAATTAAAACAGTAACAGAGAACATCTTATTCTAAATACTATACTTTCTGGAAGTTGATGCGTCACATCTTGGAGCCCATTGCTTCGTCAGAAGAAATCCGTCGAAGAAAGTGCGGATCTGTAATCAAAACAAGACAGACAACCTGACAGATTTAGGATGACATGTTACATTTTAGAAAATGAAAACAGTAACAGAGAACACCTTATTCTAAATACCATACTTTCTGGAAGTTAATGCATCACATCTTGGAGCCCATTGCTTCTTCGAAGGAAATCCGTCGAAGGAAGTGCGGATCTAATCACAACAAGACAGACAACCTGACAGATTCAGGATACCATGTCACATGTTAGAAAATGAAAACAGTAACAGAGAACATCTTATTCTAAATACCATACTTTCTGGAAGTTGATGTATTACATCTTGGAGTCCATTGCTTCGTCAGAAGAAATCCGTCGAAGATAAGTGCGAATCTGTAATCACAACAAGTAGGCAACCTGACAGATTCGGGGTGCCATGTCACATATTAGAAAATGAAAACAGTAACAGAGAACACCTTATTATTCTAAATACTATACTTTCTGGAAGTTGATTCGTCACATCTTGGAGTTGAGGCTCTTCTTGAAAAACACCTCAACGTACCTACATTGGTTCCTCAAAGGCTAAAAGTTCTTTTTCTCTATACTACATCTACGCAGATAAGCGACACACATTGATTCACATTACAACGTCAACAGCTACCACATAAAATTACGACATCACAACCCATAATAAGAATATTTAGCCTTTCGAACCGTAGTAATAAAGCAATTTACATTTTTTTGTGAACTTGTTTTCGGTCGCCAGTGAAATATATAATATGAACGTAAAATGAAAGTGACGACTGATGAAAGGATATTCCAAGAAATATTAAAATATTGAAACGGTTTAGTTTGCTTAACGAAATTAAATAATTTTCCAAGACGAGCGAGGTAATTTCCACATCGTACATAAAAATTTAAAAATTGTAAAAATCATAAGACATCATACCACACGACAATGTAATAGAAATACCAAACAATTTGTGAACGTTCCGATTGGATCCCATCAAACAAATTAACAGGAAAAACTGTAGAAGACCTGTAATCATAAGAACTCACAACCTTAACACCGGCTGCTACATTAACCAGTTAAAATATTACATATTGTTATGACATACTAGAAAATAAAAACCACACATTCCGGAAATTGCTGTTTCGCATCTTGGAACCCATTGCTTCTTCGAAAGAAATCTGTCGAAGGGAGTGCGAATCTGTAACTAAACAAGACAGACGACCTGACAAATTCAGGATGCCATGTCACATATTAGAAAATGAGAACAATAACAGAGAACACTTTATTCTAAATACTATACTTTCTGGAAGCTGATGCATCACATCTTGGAGCTCATTGCTTCTCCAGGAGAAATTCGTTGATGATAAGCGCGGATCTGTAATCACAACAAGACAGACAACCTGACAGATTCAGGATACCATGCCATATGTTAGAAAATGAAAACAGTAACAGAGAACATCTTATTCTAAATACTATACTTTCTGGAAGTTGATGCATTACATCTTGGAGTCCATTGCTTCGTCAGAAGAAATCCGTCGAAGATAAGTGCGAATCTGTAATCACAACAAGTAGGTAACCTGACAGATTCAGGGTGCCATGTCACATATTAGAAAAGAAAACAGTAACAGGGAACACCTTATTCTAAATACCATACTTTCTGGAAGTTGATGCATCATATTTTGGAACCCATTGCTTCGTCAGCAGAAATCCGTAGAAGAAAGTGCGGATCTGTAATCACAACAAGACAGACAACCTGACAGATTCAGGATGCCTCGTCACATATTAAAAAATGAAAACAGTAACAGAGAACACCTTATTCTAAATACTATACTTTCTGGAAATTTATTCGTCACATCTTGAAGTTGAGGCTCTTCTTGAAAAACACCTCAACGTACCTACATTGGTTCCTCAAAGGCTAAAAGTTCTTTTTCTCTGTACTACATCTACGCAGATAAGCGACACACATTGATTCACATTACAACATCAACAGCTACCACATAAAATTACGACATCACAACCCATAATAAGAATATTTAGCCTTTCGAACCGTAGTAATAAAGCAATTTACATTTTTTTGTGAACTTGTTTTCGGTCGCCAGTGAAATATATAATATGAACGTAAAATGAAAGTGACGACTGATGGAAGGATATTCCAAGAAATATTAAAATGTTGAAACGGTTTAGTTTGCTTAACGAAATTAAATAATTTTCCAAGACGAGCGAGGTAATTTCCACATCGTACATAAAAATTTAAAAATTGTAAAAATCATAAAACATCATACCATACGACAATGTAATAGGAATACCAAACAATTTGTGAACGTTCCGATTTGCATCCCATCAAACAAATTAACAGGAAAAATTGTAGAAGACCTGTAATCATAAGAACTCACAACCTTAACACAGGCTGCTACATTAACCAGTTAACATATTACATTATGTTATGATATACTAGAAAATAAAAACCACACATTCCGGAAATTGCTGTTTCGCATCTTGGAACCCATTGCTTCTTCGAAAGAAATCTGTCGAAGAGGGTGCGAATCTGTAATTAAACAAGACAGACGACCTGACAAATTCAGGATGCCATGTCACATATTAGAAAATGAGAACAATAACAGAGAACACTTTATTCTAAATACTATACTTTCTGGAAGCTGATGCATCACATCTTGGAGCTCATTGCTTCTCCAGGAGAAATTCGTTGATGATAAGCGCGGATCTGTAATCACAACAAGACAGACAACCTGACAGATTCAGGATACCATGCCATATGTTAGAAAATGAAAACAGTAACAGAGAACATCTTATTCTAAATACTATACTTTCTGGAAGTTGATGCATTACATCTTGGAGTCCATTGCTTAGTCAGAAGAAATCCGTCGAAAATAAGAGCGAATCTGTAATCACAACAAGTAGGCAACCTGACAGATTCAGGATACCATGTCACATGTTAGAAAATGAAAACAGTAACAGAGAACATCTTATTCTAAATACCATACTTTCTGGAAGTTGATGTATTACATCTTGGAGTCCATTGCTTCGTCAGAAGAAATCCGTCGAAGATAAGTGCGAATCTGTAATCACAACAAGTAGGGAACCTGACAGATTCAGGGTGCCATGTCACATATTAGAAAAGAAAACAGTAACAGGGAACACCTTATTCTAAATACCATACTTTCTGGAAGTTGATGCATCATATTTTGGAACCCATTGCTTCGTCAGCAGAAATCCGTAGAAGAAAGTGCGGATCTGTAATCACAACAAGACAGACAACCTGACAGATTCAGGATGCCTCGTCACATATTAAAAAATGAAAACAGTAACAGAGAACACCTTATTCTAAATACTATACTTTCTGGAAATTTATTCGTCACATCTTGAAGTTGAGGCTCTTCTTGAAAAACACCTCAACGTACCTACATTGGTTCCTCAAAGGCTAAAAGTTCTTTTTCTCTATACTACATCTACGCAGATAAGCGACCTACATTGATTCACATTACAACATCAACAGCTACCACATAAAATTACGACATCACAACCCATAATAAGAATATTTAGCCTTTCGAACCGTTGTAATAAAGCAATTTACATTTTTTTGTGTACTTGTTTTCGGTCGCCAGTAAAATATATAATATGAACGTAAAATGAAAGTGACGACTGATGGAAGGATATTCCAAGAAAGCTTAAAACATTGAAACGGTTTAGTTTGCTTAACGAAATTAAATAGTTTTCCAAGATGAGCGAGGTAATTTCCAAATCGTACATAAAAATTTAAAAATTGTAAAAATCATAAAACATCATACCATACGACAATGTAATAGGAATACCAAACAATTTGTGAACGTTCCGATTTGCATCCCATCAAACAAATTAACAGGAAAAATTGTAGAAGACCTGTAATCATAAGAACTCACAACCTTAACACAGGCTGCTACATTAACCAGTTAACATATTACATTATGTTATGATATACTAGAAAATAAAAACCACACATTCCGGAAATTGCTGTTTCGCATCTTGGAACCCATTGCTTCTTCGAAAGAAATCTGTCGAAGAGGGTGCGAATCTGTAATTAAACAAGACAGACAACCTGACAAATTCAGGATGCCATGTTACATATTAGAAAATGAAAACAATAACAGAGAACACTTTATTCTAAATACTATACTTTCTGGAAGCTGATGCATCACATCTTGGACCTCATTGCTTCTTCAGGAGAAATTCGTTGATGATAAGTGCGGATCTGTCATCACAACAAGACAGACAACCTGACAGATTCAGGATACCATGTCACATGTTAGAAAATGAAAACAGTAACAGAGAACATCTTATTCTAAATACTATACTTTCTGGAAGTTGATGCATTACATCTTGGAGTCCATTGCTTCGTCAGAAGAAATCCGTCGAAGATAAGTGCGAATCTGTAATCACAACAAGTAGGCAACCTGATAGATTCAATAATATCAATCATAAAAGTTAATATTAAAAAAAACTAAAATTCACGAAATGCAAATAAACCAATTGCAATAAAAAAGAACAATAAACTTTTGTACAATTTTAACAAATGTTCTAGAATTTTTCCTTAACTTTATGATTCACCATTGTGATCAACCAAACTAGATCAATAATATCAATCATAAAATTAATTATTGAAAAAGCCAAAATTAAATTCATCAAGTGCGGAGCGGCGAATCTATTTCTAAAAGCTAAAATTTATGAATGAAAAAGTTAATAATGTTAACTAAAACGTTTAAAATTATTGTAAGAAATTTGATCATTTCCAAACTATCAAAATTCACAAAATTATTAAAAAGAAAACTAGAAATAGAAACTTTCTAAAATAGTATCAATCAACTAAACCAATAACATCAATCACAAAAGTTAATTTTAAAAAAATTAAAAATCAAAATGTTTTCAGTCACTGAATGGTTTTTAATAATTTCCAAATTATTATAAAGACTGGACAATTATCACAAAGAAAAAAGACAATTGAAATATTGAACAATAAGTTAAGTAAATAAATAAAAATAAAAAGATAACAATTACTTACCATTACCGCCACTTTGGTGTTGCCTTAATCCCCTTAATAAAACACTCCCGAAAATTTAGAAAACACTATAGCACAAGTTAAAAAACTTTAAGAACGGATAAACATGCACCTAAAGCACAAAAAGCGAGCCACGGCAACGCGACGCGTCGCGACGCATACTCTTTCCCGAATAAACTGAAGAAAAGTATGCGATCATTCGTATTTATAATCTTGTTTTTTTTTGTATCCGGTACGGTCCATCGGTATCATTGTGTGCCATTATCAAGCAAAAAATTATGTTCAGTTATATCCATACTTTCATTAGAATTTCCATTTCATATTTAATAGTTACAGTTCGTCACAAAAGAAAAATTAGAAAATGCTTTATTCAAATAAAACAAAACACTTACTACTTATGTAAGACAATTCACTTTATAAACAATTGGATTTAAAACAAATTTCACAAAAAAAACAATAGCGGCAAACAAAGACTTCATTTCTAAGTCAATGTAAAATTTATTTATATAATTTTAGATTTCATTTGTGGGGTTTTTGTTAAAATCACAACACAAATATTGGCAATTTAGAATTAACTTTTATAATTCTATTTTTTTTTTGTATATACTGTTGATGGAGTCTTAAACAGTCGAAATAATAGTGTAATACTGTAGAGTTAATAATGAGCTAAAATGTTATAAAGTAATTCATTTTATATTATTCTTGTTTATAACTGTTTTCAAATAATTGACAATTATCGTATGTATCCATTAAAAATTTTGAATAACAGTTTCTTCAATTTTTAAAAACTTCTTTGAATTGTATTTTATTACCTATATAAATTTATTTAGTTTTCATTGTGGGTTTAACAAGAGTTTATAAGTGAACTTTTTGGTAGTTTCTGCATTCTGCAATGCCGTTTTAACCTAGTAGATAATAAATCGAATTGGTTAGGATAAATGGATTAAGTACATTTTCGAGTTCAAAATTCAAAACTTCAACTCAAACATGTGCTGTGTTTTAGCATAAAGGAAGAGTTATATTCTTATGTATCATTTTAAACATACATTCTAATATGCCTTTGACTCTTTTGTCCTCCAAGGTCTAATAGTGGTCCATGCTGATAATATAAACATTTGCGAGTTTTAATAAAATTTAAAAATAATCTTTTGTATTCTCTAGTTAATGGTCGAATCGACCGAAACAATATTGTCGAGGCAATAAACATTTCGTGAAACTTATTTGTTTTTCCTCTTTTCTCTTTGATTTGCCAGTTTATTCCGTTTGTTTCAATAATTCTTTAATAAATTTAAATTTGCTCCCACATTATCGTAGGTTACGCAAATTTATTTATATTTACATTAAACAAATTAGTAAACAACATTTCAATTAACATTAGTAAAATACAATCGATCGTGAGAAATGTTCATATTTTATGTTTGGCGCATCTATGTAATTTAATCAATTAAAACTTTTAAGTGTTCTGTATTGTTTGATAAAAATTCACCCTTATACATCCTCTTTTATTATAAAATTGAGCATATGAACCAATATCAACACTGCCATAGTACCATTGTACCTTATCATACAACAACGACATTACTCTTTCTTTGTGGCAGCACAACACCTTACACTTTATAATAAGATGGTGGCACTGCAGTTTCTTGTTAATACTATTGTCAGCACTACATCTTCTTGGTAGTTTCTCCAACAGTACACTGTCTTCATGGTACTAACGGCAACACTACACGTTCATCTTGTTAGTAGCGGTAACACTACACCTCCTATAAATTAAACTATAATTCTGTATAAATTAATAGTAAACTTGAATTACAAAAGTGCTAATACTGAGTTAAACATTTACAGATTAATTTCGCATTGGACATTAGCTGGATAATCGCATACACCAGTAGCCTGAAAAAAGAATAAAAATTGGACAAATCAGTAATTATATATGTATTTAAATACTTTTTTGTATTTTATACAAGTATGTTAATATGTTGCTTTTATCCTAATTGCAATAACGCTAAAGGATTAGCGTTAAATCAACATTTTAATTCCATTTTGTTTTACAGGAGTTTGTAGAGTATATGAAATTAAGCTTTTAAGCCATTAGATGTAATTTAAATAGTAGAAGTTTTATTTTAAGAGACTATTTCTCTCATTTCTTTGTTATATTAGCAATGCTTTACAATTTTTTATTCAATTTTTTGCTAAATTAATCAAAATTCAAATTTTCGCGGATATTAAAAACAATAATGGCCAATAGCAACAACAGAAAACTATAATGGCCGACCATAGCAACCGTTATTAAAATGCAATGGCCGACCATAGCAACCGTTATTAAATTGTAATGGCCAACAACGGCAACAATACTGCAACAATGGGAGAGTAAAAATGGCTGACCATTAATTAGGAGTAAACATAGACGAATCGCATATATTACGTATTCTTCGATACTGCGCCCTTTTAGTTTGGAGCTGTTACGCTACTGGTAATCAGTAATGTTTACTGTCAGGTAGTTTGACGTATATAATAACCTCAAATTTGACGTTTAAAAGTGGGCGATACAAAATGAGTAAATTAGTAGTTTTAAAGTGTTTCGCCCAAATTTTAAATTCAGAATGTTTATTTATATTTAAAGTGACTGGTGCTTAGTGTAAAATAGTCTCTGTACCTATCATTTGAAGGTTCGTACTACATTTTAATATTGAAATTACATCTAAAAGTTTTCGTTTCTAGAATGAATAAACTAATTATCGTAATATCAGTTGTTGTTGGGTTATCAACTTTAAGCTTAACTTATTTCCCATTATGTCTATCAATTATATGCATACTTGTTTTGACTGTCTGCATAACAGTATTAGCAATATATGGTATTGTTTGGATTCACATTATGTTATCATCACCTCACAAAACAGGAGGCGGAAATGAAAGTATAATAAAGGAACTGGAAAATTTCCGATCTAACCTTGTGGTATGTAATAATAAATTCTTTTAAATTTTCATAGTATTGTGTAAATATTTTAGCATAATGGATCATTGGATCCTGAGAGCCCACAAAATCATCTTCCAGTGATATTTGGGAGAACAGTTGATAGTGTTCTTCATCAGTTATTAGACTACATAGTTAGAGATTTTATTTTGGTTTACTTAAAAGATTATACATACAAGCCTAAACCATTAACTGATACTATAAAGTAAGTGGTTGACACTTGTTATCCATTTACTAAACTATTTTAACTGTAGGGAAGATTTGTGGGGTTCAGTTCAAATACTATCTGAAAGAATTTCAAGAGTTGACCATGTTAAACTTATAGCTTGTGATATGGTTAATAAAATAACTCTTCACTTTGAAAAAATTAGAGCTGGAGAATGTTTAGCGTAGGTTCATCTATCAAATGCCATTTAAAATTATCAACTATAAAATTTCATATTTTAGTACTGAAAGTAAACATTTACCTCTATTTTCTGTTTCACCTCATCTTGTTTCGGAAGAGAAAGAATTAAGTTATTTAAGAAGTCTAAGTGAACTCTTGATAATGTTTTTGCTCCCTAGAAGTTACTCACTTTCACCATCAAAATACCTTGTTAGAGAATTGCTAACTTGTAAAGGTGAGTGAAACACATATTTATTATCATATTAACTCCTATTTATATTTTAAATTACTTATTTTATTTCAGTTTTAAAGCCTTTCATAGATACTATTACAGATCCAGATTATTTTAATCAGAACGTAGTTGTGTATATTGAAACTCAACGGAATACAGCAGCTATGCATAAGAAAACTTTTGAGTATGCCAATAGTTTTGAGGATTTTTTGAAATTAATTCAAAAAACGAATGACTTGGAACTTTTGAAAAGAATTAGGTGACGTTCTTTATAAATCTTTTAGTTACTGTTATTTTATATTTTACTATGTCATACAGGTATGACATCGTGACAAAGATAATGCAAGCAACGACTTTGCAAAACCTAAAAAGAGCTAAAGGTTTTGACCCGGACATTGAAAAGGGCAATTCTGGGGGCATAAACAAATCGGAAGTAAATGCGGCAAAAAAATTAAAACGATACATCAGTCAGTTAACATATGCTAAAAGTGAATGTGAAAAAAGAATGAAAGATTTAGGATGGGACCTCAACTATCATATTCAAAATGACAATAGAAATGTATTGTTTTTTATTAGTTCAAAAACTGTATTTTTACAAAATATTCTTGTAGATTCTTCCCTTAATGTCTGTATTAGAACACGTATTAGGACGTAAATATTTTTGTCAATTTTTGGAAACTGTAGCAAGCCAAGGTCTAGTAGGGTATTGGACTTCAGTAGAAGAATTACGAACAACCCCAAGAAAAAATTGGCATCAGTTAGGAGCTGAAATTTTCTATACATTCATAAGGAACCCTACAGCCGAAATTAAAGTTGATAAAAGTACAAGAAAACGTATGGAAGCTTTTCTATTAGGTTTGCCGCAATAAAATATATATAACATCTATAGTTAATACCATTTTTATATAGGTGATAAAGGCCCAGAAGTTTTTTATGAAGTCCAAGAACAGGTAGTTAAAACCTTGGAAGATAAGTACTACCAACCATTTGTTATTAGCGATTTTTATAAGCAATTGTTATCAGCAATGGCCAATGATGAGGCTGTAAGCGAGGTTGACAGCTCTGTACCATATAGTGATATTGTTACGTGTGTAGATTCAGGGGGCAAAGAAAACGGGTTACATGTTGAAGAATATTCCGGTTATGCTAAGAGAAAGCTAGATCAATTACAAGAAAAATTAAGTAACAAAAAACAAGCTCTACAGGCTCTAAGGTCTTCTCTGAAGCCAGAGTCACGAGTACTAAAAATGTTAGAAAAAGAAGTAGAATGGCTCGAAGGAGAACAGAGACAACATGAAGCTCATATAAACAGAACTGAAACGTGGGGAGAAAATTTGGGGAAATGGCGAGCAATAGTTCAAAGTGCAGATGTATTTTAAAAATAATATGTGTCTATACAAACCTTTGCATTAATTTTTTTGAATTACAGATAACTGAAGAAAAGGAGCCTCCATTATTTGTTATCGTCGTTCACGTATTAGAAAAAGACTTATCAGATGAGGATGATGGTATAAGCATTGGTTGGGTGGTATCTAGAACGCTCCCCCAGTTTCAAGAATTACATCGAAAATTACGACCACTTTGTTCAGATGTTCGTAATCTGGAATTACCGTCTCATACATTTAAATTCCTTTTTGGGAAAACTGACAAAAATTCGTTAGATAAAGCTAAAGTCCTTATTCAACGATACTTAGATGTAAGCGCTTTGCAAACATTTCGATTTTTCATTAACTTTGTTTTTATTTCCCCTTCAGTTTATCTTAGAAGATGATCGATTAAATCAAAGCGAAGCCGTCTACTCGTTCTTAAGTCCTAGTTCTGAACATTTAAAACATACTTCGTATTCGCCAAAGAAATCGAAATTCTCCTTTTCTACTCTTTTTAAAAGGTAATTTGGAAGCAGGTTATGATAAATCACGATAAAATTTTAATATTTCTTATACATGTAATTTTTCAGTAGTAGTAGTACAAGTAGTACAGAACAATCATCACGTGAAACTTCATTATTTAAAGAAAGCGAAGATGAAGATATTTCCCAGTGTTTAGATGCATCAGGCCTAATAGATTCTTCGGAAAATACTAAAACTAATGGCCATTTTTCTAAATTGGAAGACAGGGACACTATAGCAGAACCTCTATATACTTTGATGAGTGAAATTTTTAATATGCAAGGTAACTTTCATGGTAGTTACTTTACAGATATATAGTGGATTATCTAATTCTAATATCTTTTATATTTCTTCATTAACGTGTCCATACCGTTCTTCTGACATGTATTTATTCTAAACTTTTGTCTTGTAGGTGTTTTCAAGTATCTTAGAAAAACTTTAATAGCATTTGTTCAAGTAACATACGGTCGTACGATAAACCGGCAAATATTGGATACTATTTCTTGGTGCTTTTCCGAACAAATGCTCTTGTACTATATTTCATTGATATTAAAGAGTTGGTGGCCATCAGGTACCTTGGCACCTAAAGCTCCGGCCAGAAGTGAAGAACAAAAGTTGGCTACACAGAAAGAGGCCCGAGAGCAATTTGTGTCGAATGTGCCGGAAATTTTAATCACTTTGGTCGGAGCAAATGCAGCAAAAAGTGGTGCACAAAAAGTATTCGACACGTTACAAAATAAGGCTATGAACAAACAACTGTTTTACGTAAGTAAATTAATTTATTTCCAGATACAATGAGTGTTTTTCGACAAATATTTTGTAAAATAATTTTAATTATTAATGATTAAATTTAATCTCAAACTGTATTTTATCCTCCCAAATATATATATATTTCTTTTCCTTAATTAATACAACTTTTTTTCAGGATTTATTAGAGATCGTGCTATCAGAAATATTCCCTGAATTAAAAATGAATGACAGTTAGTAATTTTTTATGTTTAGGCTAATTTAACTTGAAGCTTTTGAAAAGACTTACAAAAATTATATTTTTGTATATAACAGGGCACAATACTGTAAAACATTCAAAGCTAGCCTTATACATACTTACAATTATTTATTGAACTAGCTTCGTAAGATCAAACAAACGTGTTAATGTATATGTCTATTAGTACACAATTAACTGATATGTAAAATTAATTTTCCGTTATATATACACATACTTTTGTGTGTGCATATTGCACATATCTTTACTAATTTGACTGATTAATTTCTAGTATTTCTTCATATTTCTTTTTAAATTTATATCTATCAACCTAATGTAGTACTTTTATATTTAATTTTATAATGTGTACCTGAGATTTTTGAATTGAAAATTATTGCACTTTCGTTTTTGTTTAACAATATTATTTAAACATGACATTTTTTATTTTACCAAAGAAATCGTGAGTATTAATATAACGAAGACTATGAGATAACTCTTTTGTTATTCGAAATAGGTAAGGTTTTTGTTTTGTTCAAAATACCTTTTCTGTTCCTTACTTTTTTCTATTGTGCCATTGCATTGTATTAATTAGATACTGCAGTGATATTTAAAATGGTCATCTACACAAGCGTTTTCAAATGTTGCATTTACTTTATTACCTATTTCGTTTTTATAAATTCTAAAGAGTTTGTCTGCTAGACTGATTTTATAATACATGTACAAAAGTATATCGTTTTATTTTCTTTTTAAGTTATTCTATTTCCTTTTATGTTATACAAAGTAATGTAACGCGAAAAGATAGCTAGAGGAATATTTATTGCAGATTGTATGGGTGTATTTTGGATTATATTTCAGATAACATTCCCAAATTTTTAAATGTCTTAGAATAGTCATTAATTAATACACCTATCGATTAAATATATTTTTTATTCTTTGCAATAATGTAATGTTAGTAAGTACACTATCTAAATAGTTTATTGTACTAAATAAGTTCGCATGATTTAAAATTCTAAGACATTTAAAAAATAAGCCTATTATTGTTGTAAAAATGTGTTAGGTAAAACTAAAGCATAGCATTCCTGTCTTCCTCCTCACTATGACAAATAAATGTGATTAACAAAGACAAATGTTTTTTTTTTCAATTAATGTCGATTTGAAACTTAAAATGGGAGGTATGGAACAAAAGCTTAAAACTTAATTTTATTAAATTATAAAAGCAAACAATAAGTATTAAATTTCCACTATACTACTAAACACAATATAAAGAAAATCTAAAAGTTATCGTGTTTTATTTCATAATTAATGATTATTGATAACATCTAGACTTTTAATGGAGCAAATGTGTGAATGTTTACCAAGTGTTTCTATTTTTGACTTTTTTCAAATTATTGATTCTGATCAAGTAACCAACCGTTATTGAGTTTAATTTTATTACGACAGGCTCATGAGGCTTTAAAATAAAATTGAACGTGTTACCTTTCTTATCAAAAAATCCATTTAATTATATTTTAACCATCTTCCAAAATTCCCATTAAAAGAATAATAAATTTTAGAAGAATTTTTAAGGTTTTATAAAGGGATTAAAAAATAAAGTGCGACAACATTTAAATTCATTTTATTATCATGTTTCTTGCTGGAGGCTCAGCAAGAGACATGAATTCATTTTACAAACATGGTACTAGTTCTCATACATTGAAAACGTATGTAACTTTATTGTAATTATAATGTATTATTTTGTAAAAATTTAAAAACTTATTTGTCTTTAAAGTGTGATATTATTATTGTTCAATTATAAACCAGAACTTAAGAAATATCTAAATTAGTGCTTGAGCTGTTTTATATTCTTGAGCTAAATCTTAAAGGGCCTTTTATAATTGGTCTTGAAAAAGAAATGAGCATCGTATATACATAAAATACATATCCCTTTAATTTCTAAATTTAATATTTCTTTGTTTTAATACTTTCCTAATAATAAAATACATCAAAATTCATGTAATGCGTTGTTCATTTCTTCAAGTGTTGTGACCCTTTTCTTAAACATACATATGACAAATATGCTTCCGTTGTGAAAATAAAAAGCCATTTAAATAAATCTAATTTTGGTGATTCACGAATATGTTTTAGAAGAATTATAATTACAATTTGGGCGAGAATTACAATAAAAAATAAAAATTAGTACACTTACTATTGGTACAAAATGGTGGAGCTTTACATACATGAGGAATTTTTTGAAACAGTTATGTTCAAATAAAATCGATTCATTTTATTTATTAAAAAATCGTCATGAGCAAAATCACTGCAAATTACTTCTGTTTTAGATATTATTGAAATAGATGCTTAACATAAAGTAGTTTTCAATTCTTTTTAATAGTTTCGTCTCAAATCAGTATTCTGATATAGTATAATTATATATATGTATATAATAATGCTAGTTATGACGACGAATTTAATGGCTACTTATAAGACATTTGATACATAAATACTGACCGACTTTTAACAATAATAAGAGGAAAAGTACAAATATCATGTATATTCATTCATTTTTTTTTGTTATCACAGTTGTTCATTAAATATATCCAAGGAGCCTTGTGGTTATATCCAATGAACTTTAATAAATTATTATAATTATCGTAACAAGTTTACATTCACACTTTAAAACGTCATAGTCACATAATTTACAATGTTTTTTTTGTTAAATTATGCAACACTGATGAAATATTTGTTTTTTTACTTAACAAACTCTAACTGTCAGTCTTAATACCTTCCTTTGAATAAAAAAATACTTTTTGACTGAGACACGTTCTATCTTCCTAAAAGGTACAAACAATACCTTTCTTTTATAATAGTAGTAAGTAGTTGTCGAATTTAAGAAGTAAAGCAATTTATGTTAGTCTGATATGAAAATATTAACATGTGGAATATACAAACATTTTCTTTTATGGTTTCTGCTAGAACCGTAATGATTAACAAGATATGTTACATCTACTTAGAATTACACTAGAATTACTGCACAGAATTTTGCGTTTTTTTCTTTGCAATTTTGCCCGGTTCCTTTTTTACTATTATTTAAACAAACAAGTACAGAAGAACATTATATTTGAATGTTTTACCATTTTACAACGATCTATCCAAAGCTTCTTTACCAAAACTGCAAAAATTAGAACGTTCTTGTAAGTTCAAAACAAAATTATACCATGAATGGTATAGGAATTCTGAGTAATTAAAATAAATTGTAGGATTGTGAAAGTTTAGTTGTAATTCATGTTCTTCTCGAAAAAAATTGATTTTATTGACTCGGATTATGTATTATATATTTCATTATAGTACCTACAGAATTTTTGGATGAATCGTTATAAAATAAGTCGTTAATAATAAGTTTTATACATATAACTATCATTAGAAGAAAAATATGACTGCTTAAATTAAGAAGTATCTATTGTTTCAGTGAAAACCTTTAGTTATAAATTGTTAATTAATTATTGTTATTAACAAATGTACCTTACAAAAATATTTTTACAGGTAAAAGCGCGTTCCATAAAAATAAAATGCTGACACTAAGATCGATCTTGGCACGTAGAAAACATCACTCGGTGAGTCAATCAATTGCATTATAGACTTTTTTATTAATTAATATGTGTATTTATTGTCAGTCACCTACATTTCTTATACTCATATATTTACAATACTGCAGCAGATACTTTTATAAGAATAAGGTGACTAATTGATTTTTTGGGGCACTGATGTAGTTGTAGTTTTTATTGGTAAGATGCCGGTTTATTTTACTCGAAATCATCAGATAATTAATTACTTATAATTAAAATTAACGGTTTAAAATAATATTTTAAAAAATAAATTACAATATATACCGGCAAAAAGTTGGTTATTATAAGAATTTCCGTTCTTTTTGTTTGATAGATTATTTATTGATCGTAGTATTTATTAAAAACTTAAAAATCCTGTTTCGAATGTAATCTATGCTAGCTAGCTGTTTGTCTTGTTTGGCGGCAGTAGTAATGGGTCATATTCTGTTTATGTTATCAAGTTTCTTCCTGTAATTTTCCTATTTTTCGATCTATGCAGATGGGTGAATTGAACTGATCTGATGAATAGGTGTGATAAATGGCGATCGACCAAGATCTGGAGTGATTGCTTCACAGTTTGAGCTACTTGGTGTCAATACAGTTGGAATAAGACTTGTTACTTCAGGACTGGCAGTACCGACTTTTTCTTCGTAGACACGATCCTTTCAATGCATAAAATTATAATTAATATTTTAATGAAATAAAATTAGATCAAGTCGTTCATATAACAAGTTTAAAAAAAATCGTCATCATCATAATCATATGGTCGTCAGTAAAATGACTGGACCTCAACTCCTTCCTATCCTGAGCAAATCTTCGCATTTCCATATAACTAGAGCATCCTACATCCCTAACTATTTACGAACAGTGATCCATTCATGTCTCAAAAAATGTCCTACCAAACTATCTCTTCGTTGTTGTTCTGCTTTTTTAATACCTCTCATATTTAAACTTATTCGCCCACCTACAACACCACATCTCAAACGTTCCTATCTTTTTCTATTTGTCCACACCCTCCGTCCCATACAGAAGCATGCTCCAAACATACACTTTTAATATAATATTTTTAAATTTTATAAATTAACAAATCGTGAGCACAGAAGTTTCTTCTTTTTGTAAAAAAACTAAAAACAACTCGACCATGCGTTATCCTTTGTTTTATGTCTCTACCGCATTTACCATCCTGACTTATCTGACTACCTATATTTCGAAAATCGGTAACTTCTTTTAGTTTCTCATTTGTTTTTTAGCTCTAACTCTACATTCATCCCCCTGACATGTCAATAAACGAGGATGGATAAAATATAGATTAGCCTTTGTTCATAAAACATTTATTTTGAAAAGTTTCACAAAAACACAAATTTCTCTACTTGACATATCGACATATCCCCCTTGTTTGTCTATACATTTTTCCCAACGCATTGGTAGTTTTTTCATCCCGTTTTCATAAAAAGAAGCAGGGCGAGTATCTATCCAGTTGCGCACAAACGCCTCCATCTGTTCATCGGTCTGAACCCGCTCGCCTCCTAGTGATTCTTTAAGGGGCCCAAATATGTGGTAATCACAAGGGGATAGGTCTGGGCTATATGAAGGGATGGAGGGTGTTCCAGTTGAGTCCAGTGTATTTCACCGATTTGGGCCTGCGTTAAAGCTGCGGAATGAGGCCCTGCGTTATCGTACAAGAGTAACACGTCACGAATGAGGTGCTGAATTAATGATTCTTCGCTCCTGCATAAAATCGACCAACTGCACCCCTCTCCAGTCCCAAAAAAACCGTGGCTAAAACTTTTCCTGCAGACAGACGTGTTTTCGGCTTCACTGGATTTGATTCATCTTTGCGCCGCCACTCCAGATTTGCTCGTTTTCATGTTGGGGTGTAATGGTGTACCCATGTCTCATTGCAGGTTACAATTTTATGCAAAAAAAAAATTACCTTTCTCCATAAATCGAGTGAGAAGCGCCTGAGAGGTGCGAACTCGAGTAGCTTTTTGATCTTCACTCAGCAACTTTGGAACCAACAAACTGATTATGTGGACACTCCCATAGCTGATGCCGAGTTCACCATATATATGAAGCACAGTGGCGTGGCGTGGCGGTCCCCTTCAATAAGGTCTCTAATGCGTGCAATGTTAACCGGCGAAATGCTGGTGCGCGGACTACGAGGATGATTTACATTTTCGACACGATTACGCCCATCGTTAAATTCTTTGCACCAAACTTTTACATGTGGCCACGAAAGCGTTTAATTTTCGAATTGTGCTTGCAATCTGCGCAAAATTTCAGCTGATCTCACATTTCCACGTGTATGAAACTTAAAAATATGTGCTATGCACCTCTTTCTCACTCATTGTAATACTTCGTATTAACCAAGCGAACACAGCAATACGACGCGTCGTTTCCGTGCCACCTAATATCCCCACTTCAAGTTCCTAATGCCTGGATGCGCCTTGAACAACTATCCGGCGCGCAATTTAAAAAGGCTCGTTTATATTTTATCCACCCTCGTATATATATTTCGTTCCACACTCCATGTCAATACCGCTTCCAATTTAAGGCTGTCTCTAACTGTACCCTTCTAGATGATAATATTGTTGTATAATCCTCAAATCTAAGCATGTTAATCTTTTGTCCCTCCATATCTAACCCTACAGCCCTCCTATCGATAATAATATTAATTGCATCTTCGATATATAGCTTAAAAAGTATTTCTAAATAGATTTCTCTATGTTGCTGTTATAATTACCTGCTGCTCTTTACACAAACTATATATCCCTGCTTTTTTAAGTATATTCAGAAGATTTTTTAATTTTACATTATCAAAGGCTTTTTCTAGATTTACTAATCTTATGTACGTATTGCTTCCTTTTTCTAATGTCAAGAAAAAAAATTACATTTAATTTTGAAATTTTGCTTCGATAAGCTTTTATGATCCCGTATGATCCGTATCAAACATATTGTTAAGTAAAGTAATTTCATTTTAGCCCATAATCTTCGGAAACACGTTAATAAAAATAAAAATTAATAGTGTTTGTCTATAGCATTTATAAAACTCTCATTTGTGTGAGTTATTCTAAATTTTTCTGCCAGCAAAGGTCATAGGACGGTAAGAATAGTGAATCACCTAGTGACACACATTGAAACTGTATGTTTCAGGTCTCTAATTAATTAATTAATTTAGTCATAGAAACAGGCGTTTTTTTCTAATGATTATTATGAACTGTTATTTTTTCCTAGTATAGCCTTTATGAACCTCTATAATGTTCCTAAACTTCATTCAAATCGTTTTTGAGTTTTTCATTTTTCTTTTTATTTTCAATTTATCCAAAAGTCAAAATAGAGACCTGAAACTTGCAGAATCAACATATTTCATTAGTGGCAACACAATCTTGAAAATAATCCAGATATCTCTCCGGGATCGATTCACCATTCTTATCGTCGTTGGCTTTTTGAAGATAAGGTAGTAATTGTCCTTGTTGTAGGTTTTTGAGCGTAAATTAAAAAGTACAGTCGAAAATAATTTTTAAAAAATAGATTAGCAGTTGTCGATTTAATCAAATATTTAGACAGACTAGCCATAATGGTACCATTTTACCTTGTTGTTTAAGTTAAAATGTCTTCAAGACAAATGTCTGTGACAGACAGGTCAACGTACACATTGTAAGGTAATACAGTTAACTTTTCCTATTGCAATATTTAAACTGATCGAATAAAAAAATTCTTACCTGAGACTTATCGTACTTTATTCTTTTCCACAAAAATGACTTCTTATCAGTTGGTGCACTGTTTGACGGATTTTCGTTATTGGATGAGTAATAATTGGGATTTGAAAATGCCATCACTCGCCTTCCTGTTGAATATATCAATTTCTTCTTATTTTTTCTATATAAAACCACAAAAATAACGAGTACAGTAATAATTATTATCAACATGATAGGTAAAAATGTTAACAGGAATAATTTTTCTGATTCTTTAGTGTCGTCTTCTTCAATTTGCGAACCATCGTAATTTTTAGAACCAGACATCATCCTTATTTCATCCAAAGGTTCGACTTCAAAGGATACCCAAAATACTGGCTCTAACAGAAACAATAATATTCAGTATTGAATTATAAATAATAAAATAAATATATGTACATGTACCTTGTGAACAATCTGTTATCTTTGGATCATTTGGACATCCGCAAGTATAATTGTATACCTTGAAGAAGCAAAAATGAGAGCACTGGCCGTTGTTATCACTACATGGGTTCCATCCAGTTTGACGACTTTCAGTAACAACCGTAATACCAACGGCACCATCAAGATTGTCCCTTATCGTTGTTATATTTTTCCCAGTGGATTTATTTGCCCGTTTCACAGTTTTCTGCTTCCAATCTGTCCAGTATACGCTATCTTCATACTAAAACAGTCAGATCATTTTAGATTATATACTTACTTAGTCGCTATTCGTTCAATTATTTCTCACCAGTGTTAAGCCGAAGGGGTGTGGTGCTTCAACCGTTTGCCCTCCGGATTTCGGATGAATCAGTTGAATACGGTTCTGCCCATTAAGATCAGACGATTCTATTCTATCCAAATAATAATCTGACCAGTATAACCTCTTCTTTTCGTAATCTAAAGTTAAACCTGTAGGATATCTCAACTCATCGACTATTAGAACTTTTCTGCCTGATCCATCCAAAAAAGATCGTTCAATTTTGGGCTTTTCGCCCCAGTCACTAAAATACATCAATCCCTTAGCTGGTAAGACAGCAATCGATCTGGGATCCTCCAGATTATCATTTATCAGGATTTTTTGGTATCCTGCTCCGATTTTTGTTACTCCTACAACCCTTTGACTAGCATCGATCCAATACAAATTATTGGCAATCCAATCGACTGCTAAACCGTTTGCTGTTACCAAATCTTTTATAACTTCCCTTACATCCGATAAATTGTGCATATTTACACTTTTAATAACGAGATCATCAGTAAAAAATAAGAGCCGTTTCTTCCAATGGAAGTCAACGTTTATTGCATTAAATATACCTCCTACAGGAAGAGTAACATCCCACAGTTCTTCAGTGTCCAAACTGATTCTCACTAAAGTTGACCTTGTAGAGAAAAAAATGTACTTGGTTGGTTGTTTCTCACAAATTTTGCCATTTTTCGTCAAAAGGACGCCAGTTTCACATGCACAAGTAAAAGAATCTGGACGTCGCAGACAAAGATGGGAGCATCCGCCATTATTATTACCACAAACGTTTTCATCAAATTTATCTTTCTGTACTGCTCTGACGTCCATAAGCAATTCTAAATTTCCTCGAATCTTCTTAGCATTTGTACCATTAAATTTATCAGCTTGATGTAATCCTTGTGTTTTCCAATCGGTCCAATAGATATGATTATCAACTACTACTAATCCATAAGGGTGCGGTACTTCGGTTAAAATTGTTTTTCTTCCGTTTCCATTAAAATCGCTGCACTCTATTTTCCCACTTTTCCCATCATTCCAATATAAACGGTTTTCGTGAGAATCAACTGCCAAACCATTGGGCCACTTTACACCCGCAGTTATAATCGCAATTCTAATATTTTAACCACAGTTAAGTACATAAATTACAAAAAGTATATATAAACTATTGACATGATATACCTGTTGGAACCGTCCATATATGCTTTCTCAATTTTGGCGTTTGTTCCCCAATCAGACCAAAACATAAGCCCTTGATGATAATGTAAAGTAATGGCCCTTGGCTTGTCCAATCCTTTCCACACGAGTAATCTTCTATTCATTCCGTTTAATTCTGACACTTCAATGCTGTTTCTTTTTCCATCGGTCCAATATATCTAATATTGTTAAACCAAACATAATTTTAATTTATAATAATACAATGCTTTTGATTTAAACTACCTTTCGTCCGGATGAATCTACAGCTATTCCTTCTACCATCTGTACTTCATTGTAAATTATAGGCCTTATTTTAGTTCCATCCATAGTAGCTTTATAAATGCCATCTTCTGCTGTATCAGCCCAATATATCAATCCCGTATTGCGGTCGACATCTACTGATACAACATTTTTAAGTGAAGAGAATGGTAGAACTACATCTTCAATATACGGAACATCCAGAGATATTTGTCTGATGTCGGTTCTATGAGCGAGAATGAGTGAATTTTTCGGTCCATCCGGGCAAGTTCGTTTATCGTCCTAAAAATTGAAACAGTTCTTGCTACATTGTTCAATAAAAACAATGTTATATAGTGTCATTACAAGTAGTTTAATTCCTGTCGGACAGCCGCAAGAGTATCCTTTGGGTTTTAAGAAACATAAATGGGAACAATTTCCGTTATTTTTGCTGCAAGGGTTATCAATATATGTTCTTTTCCTATGGAAGATTCTGACGTCCGTTAAGTTACTGATTCCTGATTCCAAAACGGTCCTGTTCAAGCCGGTTAATTTATTAGCACTTTCTATACGTAATGCGCTCAAGTCTGACCAATAAACGAAATCACCGTAAATGTCAAGTCCAAATGGATGCGGCAAATCGGTACCTTAATGAAGAAAGTGTTATGGACTTCACATAAGTACAAGTACATATCAAGTTAATCAACTCACTTATTAAAACTTTTCGAGCTGAACCGTCAAAATTGGAATACTCTATCCTTTTCTCGCCACCATCGGTCCAGTATAATTTACCATTGCTATGATCGACAGCAAGTCCATTCGGCCAGTCCAAATTGGATGTTATTATTGATTTCCTTTGAGTACCATCCATTGCAGCACGTTCGATTTTAGGTTGTTCTCTCCACTCTGACCAAAACATGTATCCGCCTATAATCAAATTAAAATATAAAGTTTCATGTCCTTTTTGTACCTACTAAGACAATCATTCTTACTTAATGGATCTACCACTATGTCATGGGGCTTCTGTAATCCTTCCCAAATAAGCAAACTTCTCATCGAACCATCAATGTTAGCTACTTCTATTCGTTCCCTTTCGGTATCCGTCCAATAGAGTTTCCTTGTTATCCAATCGAAATCTAATCCAGCCGGTATTTCTACAAAATAGTCGAAACTTATAAGTAATTTAATTTACTCTATCGCCCGCAGTTATTGATTCTTACGTATGTTAGTGTGAACCAGAACTCTTTGATCACTTCCGTTCCAGTGGACTCTGTTGATAGTATCCTTTTCTACATCAGTCCAAAATATGTAATCTTCTTTGGAGTCCCATGTTAAAGCGATAGCCGATTTTAATCCATCCAATGGTATGACCTGTAAGGTAATATTGAGTAAAAGTAATTCGAGCCGGTGAAATATTTTTACCATTTCATGTTGATGAGCAGCCTCTTCATCAATGTGTTTGATCCTCAGATCCTTATTTCTGGCAAAAATGAGGAATTTTGTTGGTATTTTACACTTTTTACCATCGGACGCTAATTTTAAACCCATGTGACATGCGCATGTAAAATTTTTGCTTGCCGGAAGACACATGTGCTGACATCCACCGTTATTATTGCCGCAGTGATTTGGAAATGCTGGTTGTCTTTGAGGATGAAAACTGTGTATATCCATGGGAAAATGTAAATGCGAATGTAATGTAGTAAGTCCAGCTCCAGTAGCTTTATTAGCAGTTGATATTGATTTTGTATGCCAATCAGTCCAATACACCGCGTCTTCGAAAAGTGTTAATGCAAACGGATGAGGAAGTCCTCGACTTACAACTTTCTTCCTATCTCTTCCATTGAAAAGTGATGACTCAATGGCACTATGTTTAGCGTCAGCCCAATATATTCTGCTGGACGTATAATCAATAGTAAGACCATTAGGCCAAAAGATCGATTCTGTAATAATGCTGATTCGATTAGTGCCGTCCATTTCAAGTCTTTCAATTTTAGGAAAAGGACCCCAATCAGTCCAAAATACGTAAGCTTCTCCAGGATGAACTGCTATCGCTCTTGGCTTATCCAAATCACTTGCAACGAGGATTGCTCTTTGCATACCGTCCAAAGTAGCAACTTCAATTCTTCTGGTACCAGAATCAGTCCAAAAAATTAAATTATGTATCCAATCAACGGCTATTCCGCTTGGTGACTCTAGACCCCACCTAATCACATCTAAAACTGATATTTCGCAAAATCTGTTATTGTTGACAATAACGTTGATTACCTTCTATTCCTGTTCCGTTCGTGTATGTTTTACGGATTACATCAAGTGAGAGGTCGGACCAAAATATGAGTCCTTTTTCATAGTGATAATCTAACGCAATTGCGTTATGGAGTCCTTTCAAAATTGCTGTGTATTTTGATGAGGATTTTTGAAGAGATACCTATAATCGATTTTAAGAATAAAACAATGAAAATCTCGTACTTTAAGTTTTTTTACCTGTCGAATATCAACTCTATTGGCAAATATTAAAGTAGGTGACCCTCCAAGGGCCTTGCAGGTTCTCAGATCTGGTCTTAGTATGTATCCGGTCATACAGTCGCAATTAAAGCTTCCGACACTATTTGTACATTTTTGTGAACAGACAGGTTCTGTTTCATAAGCACATTCATCTATGTCTTCACAACTATAAAGCGAATTATAATATTATAATCGAAGACTAAGACGAATGGTTTTGAAATACGATTAGATATATTAATAGCAGTGGATCCTCGATAAATAATTGAAACGCTTGTAAAAGCTCAAAAAAAGCTCCTTGAAGAAAAGGGAGCCTTAAGCCCTGAAACCTCTTTTGCTTAAAATAGGAAATCTTAATAAATATAACCAATTGTAAAAAAGATAAATAATAAGTGCATGAATGAAAAGAACAAAATAAATTTAGACAAAGTTGTACTTGATGCTTTAAAAAACTGTATGAACTTAATTAAGAAAGAAGTGATTTGTAAATTAAAAGTCAACTGTCCTACTATGCCAAAACTATACTGTTTATCCAAACTGTACATGAATGACGAGAGTTATAAGCCAGTGGTAATGGTAATTATAACTTATCAAAATGGTAAACTCGTAAATTTGAACAGTATCCGAAACCACCATTTTTGATTATCAAAGATAATTTTGAACTAGTCAATAAATGAAAATTTCACGTAATAGCTTTATTGCCCAACGTGCCTGTTAAAGAAACTTTATCATTATTAAAAGATTGGTTATCAAAATTGAACATTCCTAATAGAGGAAGCATCGAATTAATAAATTTGACAAATTTGTGTATAATATTAATTAATTCCACGGTTGGATAATTGTAAAACATCTTCAATAAAGTAAAAACACACACAAGATATTGTTTTACACTATTTTATTAGAACTACTCTGACAATTGTTTCGACTGATTAGGTCATTTCTGAGAGTTGTAAAGAAACTGAGTTTGTAAAGAAGCTGAGTTTCTTCTTATTTGTAATCTTTTGTGAAATTGTGTGAAAGGTATCATAGAAAAGTTTTTAATTTTACCTTACTCCATCAGTTGCTAATTCGAAACCTTGTCGGCATGCACAACCGCTTTTACCAACGGATGTGGTGATACATTCTTGAGCGCAGGTATCATTTGCGTTGCATTGCCTTTTCGTTGGACAATTTTTTTCATCTTCACCTCGCGGACAGTTCTTCTGGCCATCGCACACGTGTTTTTTTCCAATACAAAAATCGGTAAATGTTTCATTACCGATCACACCCATACAAGAAAATTTAGATTTTTCGCAAACAATATTACATTTCACTTCATCCTCTCCGTTATTGCAATCAGGAACTCCGTCACAAATCCATTTTTTCTGTAAATAATAAAATCCATTTATAATTCATCTTGGAGTTTTCTGAAAGTACTCTATAAGTGGTAAAGGGCGCTTCGATCGAAAAGCCATTAATTCCTAATTTAGAAAGGTCAAAGGTGACGTTCAGCGGTACCATAGCGATTAATTACACTTCAAACGTTATTCAACATTCATAAGAGAATAAATATTAACTAACAAGTGCGTCATTAAAATTATCTATTTGCATAAAAGAATTAGCAATAAGAATTTTCATGGTAATTTCGTACCAGTATGCATGCACCATTTGAGCAAGTATATTCATCAGGGGAACAGGTAATGTTGTGATCATAGCTACAATTAGCTTCATCGTCATCATCCTCACAGTCCTTCTGTTTGTCACATCTAAATCTTTCTGGGATACATTTACCACTTTTGCACCTGCAAAAGATAGCAATTAGATAGATAGTTAAATCAATGAAGCCCGTTTATTGTTTACACATATCTCAAATTGAATGTAAAAGTAAATAGGTATACTTTAATTCGAGAATCAGTGCTGGGTTTATTATTTAACCCCGAAATGTTAAACATTTCTAGAGGCTAAAGTTTAGGGAATATGGGTTATCACCTAGTGATACTTTATATGTAGAATTATACGTGTTACAATTTTGAATTAAGAATTAACTACTGTTATCCTTTTCGATATAATTTCGAAAAACTACCTAGTTATCTATGTTTTGAATCCTTTGTAGGTGTTTAAAGAATTTTATACTTTGCAAAAAGTTATTCAGTCCTTAGATTAAAAATTCAATTTCAGGACTATTTTTACTGGACTAATATGACAATAAAATGTGTTCAAAAAATAGTAAGTATGGAAATAATACGATAGGTAATAACTCAATTTATGAAAAGACGGCGGTCAACCCATCTTGTTACTCATATTACACCAAAATACTCTTTTTACCCCGTCTTATTTCTCAAAAACAAAATAACAAAAACAGACACAAAGCATTTACTTAAATTCTCCCGCCACGCAATTTCCAGAAGAACTCTGGCAATCTTCTTCATCGCTCCAATCACCACAATCATTGTCTCCGTCACATCTAAATGCATTCTTGATGCACTTTTGATAAGAGCATTGATACTCACTTTCTGGGTTACATACTAGTTCTTCGGCAGCTAGAAGTGTAAACACATTATTAAATATGCATTCTCTAAACCTAAATGTTTTTGTCGTACCGCAACTTGCATCTTCGTCAGATCCATCTGGACAGTCCCTTTCGTTGTCGCACCTCCAACTTTTCGAGATACAACTACCATCAGCGCAACTAAATTCATCCTGAGTACATCTAAAATAAAAGCACTTTCTATTTATACTCCATCAATTATTTAAAAAACATTCGAGAAAAACAAAAAATAAACCAAGATCGGTCCAGGCTCAAGGTACTCTTTACCAAATTTAATTACTGAAAATTGATATACGTACGTAGTACATATACCGAAAGTAATTTTAATTAATAGTTTTTATCATATCACATCTCCAAGATTCTTTCAAGTTTCTGAAAATGACAGGGGGCACATATAAAAAAGAGTTATAAGACAACTATTTTTCCACCATGTAGGAAGAATCGAAAAGTTTTATAAGAAAATTAATTTTACGCAGTCTCTATCTCTCTCTCTCTCTCTCTCTCTCTCTCTCTCTCTCTTTCTCTCTCTCTCTCTCTCTCTCTCTCTCTCTCTTTCTGGAGCTGCCTTTAAGCGTGGGCGGACGACAAATAAATCTATAGACCTCGGGAAAATTACAAACACTTGAGATGAAAGTTACTCTGCTACTACACCCACGCCTTTAATTTATTTCCCTCAAGTGATTTGCAACTGTTTTAAACGAACTTTTTAACTTTATTAGGCACTTGACGTTAT
This sequence comes from Agrilus biguttatus, assembly GCA_963921985.1. Classification (NCBI taxonomy): domain Eukaryota; kingdom Metazoa; phylum Arthropoda; class Insecta; order Coleoptera; family Buprestidae; genus Agrilus; species Agrilus biguttatus. The sequence continues at coordinate 11,464,395 of OY998119.1, read as the reverse complement.
TTCGCAGCATCAAAATAAATTCAATTTTAACGATAAATACAAGAAAATGTTGTTGACAGTCTGAACACCTATGTACTACGAGCTGCTACCCATTTCAGTTGGCCCACCTACTAATGTAAATTTAAGTTTTTCGACACCATCAAATAGAATAAACGCTACATTTCTCATTAGGTTCTTAACTAATTGTTAAGTTTTAAAGTTCATAGAAAACAATCAACAATTTTCTAAACAAAGCATTATTTTTAACATCCTATTAGAAATATTCTTGAACTGAAGCAAAAATATTAGGAAATTCATTTGCACCAAAATTTTCCATACCCGTTTATTATTAAAAATACATACTGTAAATTTTTAAATTTTCAATGGCATTATTTTAATGTTCCTAATTGAACAAAATAAAAATCTATTTTGCATAACAAAAGAAAATCTTACTCAGTTTTGTTACAGCCAATTTCGTCAGAAAAGTCTTTACAATCATTGTCGTTATCACAAACCCAAGTAATGGGTATACATAGGCCATTAGTGCATTCGAATTGGTCGTCGGTGCAATTAACCACCCCTCCTAAAATATAAAATATTATTTTTAGTAATCATCACAACTAAACTTTAATTCACTATCAATTTATTTACAAGAATACAACACTTTTAATAATAATTAGTTTAAAATTAAAATTGGCACTTATACTTAATAGAATACAGTTAATAAAAGTTGGTTTTCTTCTCAGTTTTAATAATGGTACTTAGTGATTTTGATAATTTTAATATAAAACTTACAATTTAATGGAACATTCGAAAGAAATTTTATTGTATTTACAGCATACAGTGTTCTATTTGATTCCTCATTCATAAATTTTATATTTCAGATAATTTCAAAAATACAGAATTATTTAAAAATATTTCTAATAATTCAGATTATTAATAGGTACGGGTTTGGGTGAAACCTTCGATTATCTTGGGCTAATAAAGTTAGTATTTAAACACAAAATTTCTGTTACAAAAAACTAACATTTGAATTAAAATCTAGGTTTGCCATAACAGGATTATTATATGCATTCGAATGATAAATTACCATTTAACGCAGCTCCAATAAATCACTAAATTTCATTTAAATCGGAAAAAAAATTTCATCTAAGGATAAGCCCCATTTCGTTTTCACAATAATTATTTTTATATACAACTCATTATCCGAAAAAAATGCGAATTCGGAAACATTCCAATATTTTTAAAATTTGATATAGGCACTACACCAAGATACTTACCACAATGTGTTTCGTCAGAAAAATCACCACAGTCATCATCCCCATCACAGAGCCAATCTTTTGAGATACATTTACCAGATTGCGGGCATTTCACATGATTTTTTAATTCGTCGCACTTTTTCTCTTCATCTTCACACTGTAATTCATCTTCCTCGCCCTCGCAGTCAGATACGCCGTCACATCTAAGTTAATTTTTTCTATTAATAGTCTTTCACATCATTTTATTAAGTTTCAAACTTCAAGTTCCAGATTTTTCATCTAAATTGTGCATCTAAATCTTTGGATATATTTTTAAACTAGATCATGCGTTATGTTCCATAAACAGAAGTAGCTTTTAGCAGCTTTTCAACTTTTAAAGACCTATTACTGAAGATTATTTATCCATTTTCATATAAATTTGAATTTTATACACACGCCTTGTCTAACCTACTCCTAGGTGTAACTATTAGGATAAGTGTATATATTTTGCTATATTTAACAGATAATTAGATAACACCTTTATATAAATAATGTGTTTAAAATTACGTATTTTTTTACCTAAAATAATTCAAGGCAATATTCTAAAAATTTTCTAATAATAACGCTTATAATAATTAAATAAATATTTATTAAAACTGACGTTTTGACCCATTATTCTGCTATTCGAGTATTGAGACCTAGGTTTTGAAGTCATTCGGGTCAAATGGAAAAGATAATATAAAAATGAGGGATTGTTTTATACATTTAATTCCTTACATATGTTACAAACCACATACCAATCAATGACTTATCTAAATCTATCTGTTCGTGTTTGTTCAATAAATAAATTACTTTCTGCTAAAGAAACACAAAAAAAAATATGAATCTAACTAATGTATATTGCACCCTACCTTTGGTTTTTACTTATACAGAAGCAAGTTCGTCCTGGGCAGGGTATTTGTCCAGGTCCACACACGCACTCTTCCTCGTACCTTTCATGATTTCTTACATCATCTTCATCGATACCCTCCGGTTGAATATCATGATTCGATCTACCTTTTCCAACACCTATTATTCCTCCGTTTCGAGAACTTGAATTTATCGTGCCCTTGGGAAAAATAATGTGTTGAAAGATGTTTTTAGGAATGGGATGTCTCTTAAAAATAATATAAGGAGCAATTGGATCTGATTGCGGAGAGGCGGGTTTCGGGGGTGTCCTACGGTATCCTTCGTTGCGGAAGGAAGACGGTCGGTCTCCAGCAGATCTTTGCAATCCTGATCCATACATTTGACGGGCGGCTCCACGATGCGGGAAATGGTGCGGCAGTGCCGTTGTCGTTAATGCGAAAACAGATTCACCCTGACATTTACAAATCACTGAAAAGACAAGTTGAATATCTTAAAAAGTAGGCTAACGCATTTTTTTAAAGCATATCATTAGCTTATATATAAAAAAGTACCTTGAAACATAGAAGAAAATATCGGTACCATAGTATTTTTTCACAACGAATCGCTAGGTACACTAGAAATAAATAATAAAATACCGGGCAAGTGCTAATTTGACTCGTGATATCATACCTGACCAAATATATTTCGAAAACTCATAATTTACTAAATAAGAGTATAGGCTGTTACTGCTGGAATCCATGATCCTAGTCAAAATGAACAATTAAATCCAGACGTTTCATCGGCAACCGCGACCGATATCTCTAATGGAAAATAAACACTCGCCGTAGAAACATTGTGGTATAACAACCAATCACATTACTCACGTATTTTATACCGAAGGTGTCAGCAGTAGTTACTGGCGAAACGTCTGAGCCAAATCGCTCATTTTGCCATGGCTCACCAACCTGGTTCTTAATTAATTAACTTCTTCAATGATTTACATTAAAATAAATAGAGACGAAGTTAACAACATCTATTTTTATATTTTCATCAAAACTATTAAAGTATCTAATGAGAGCGTTTGTTTTATTCTTTCAGTAGGTCATATTTACGAATTTCTGAATTGATATGAGTGGATCATTTTACACTTAAATTTTTCTAATTTTTGGAAGATGGGGGAACCATTTTTAGCATGTTTTTTATTATTTTCACACAAAAATTAAGATAAGTATCACAAAGAACTCTGTACTATTAAAAATATTGCTAAAAACAATGGTTATAACCGTAACATTATTGATAAATTAGTTAATAATATTGAATTTTGAAGAACTTAATGTCTAGATCCTCAACTTTTCAAAGAGACCTTAGCAAAACCATACGAGCCAAGATTTACTCGAGGACTCGGAGGTATTTTTCATAAACTTGATTATCAAATAGCATACACTTCTAATTCTAATACTCTTCAAGCTATTCTTGGTAACCCTAAGGACAAAATTCCTTTTCTAGAAATTTCGGGGATATATGAAATTGATTGTAAAGATTGCAATAAAAAATATGTTAATCAGACTAGACCCTCTCTTCTGGTCAGGTTTAAAGAGCATTTAGCTCACGCTAAATTTGGTAGAACTAAAAAATCTGGTGTTGCTCAACATATTCTTACTGAAAATCATATAATTAATATTGACAACCCGAAATTATTTAAGGAAATTAAACATAATTACTCACTAAATAGTTTTGAAAGCATGTTTATTTATAAATATAGATTAAGTTCTCTTAATAGTGACAAGGTTCCTATTCCGGACTCTCCGCTTTTTAGTTGAATTTAATTCTTTTCTTATTGTTTTTGGAAGATAAACTGTATATTGCGGCAGTTTGACCGAATCTTGTTCACTGGACCATATAATTAATTAGTATACATAATATTTACATTTCCCTTAGTTTTTAGTTCTCTTCAGTCCCTAAAGAAGGTAACTTTGTCACCGAAAAGTGCTTCGGACATTTTGTGTTGTGTTTTGGCGTTGGGGTTTGAACTATCCAGTTTGTTCTACAACTCCGCCAAAGTTTCCAGCATTGTATTTATTGATATGTGAATATCTCAGGTACCTTACTAATTTCTCAAAAACTGTCACGCCTATAGGATGATATCTTTATTTTTCATAGGAAGTTAAAGTAAAAAAGTAAAAATTTTTTGGTTTCACTAGTTTCACAAATAGAAAGAAGATATTTTCAGGGATATCTCTAAATTCTATATGATAGTTAAAATTCCGAAAAATAAATTCTAAATCCTTTCTAGTCTAGTTCATTCAATCAACAACCCACATGAAGCATACAAAAAGCAACTTTTTACAAATTATTTAAGATACCCTTTCCAAAATTTTCTTATAAATATTTTTGAATTACTACAATTAGACAATGTGGAAGTGAGTATCTTTTAGGGTTCTATATATGAAAGATTCAACACTTTCTATCCCTTCTTCGATCCACTCTGTCACATTCGCACGTAATCCTTGTCCCAAAACGATAATTAGAAACAGAAAGAATTTGAAAGGGAACTGTTGAAAATATCGTTGAAATGAGATCACAAATTTTGACTTAATAATTACTTTGGAGACCATCAAGATTCATCTTGACTTGAAGAACTAAACTATGAAGGTATATAGACAATAACAAATTCAATTTTTTTTAAAACGATACTTTTTTCAAATACGAATTTCAATTTTTCTTATTTAATTATTTTTATTTGACTTTTAGTTATACATGTCATAAATAATTCATATTCCCTAAAAAATTATGAATTTTTCGCAATAATACCTATCGAATCTTTTTGGAAATTATTCCATTAAATTCACACAAATGGTGAAATGTTTCTTTCAAATCATTTTTATTACATAATATTGATGATAATTTTTTTTTAAGTTTTCGGCCCCCCTCATAACAATTAGACCCGGAGGGATTCTCCTTTTCCTCGACGGCTCTCTTACCCTAAGTTATTAATTTAAATTACGCCTTATGCGTGGTTGCAATAATAAAGCTTTAAGGAAGAACAAAAGACTAACACATTTAGCATAGTTTGCACAAACACAAATTTAATAAAGTCGTAATTAATATTTTGATACAATTTTGGACTTCTTTGAAGTAGATACAATTGGGATAGAATTATGTTATTGGAAAGTAAATTTTATTTTAAGAACGGCAGCATTATGAATGGTTCATTCAATATGTTTGGGTGGATGTCGGATCAATACATAACGCCCCCAGTTGTAGGCGGTAGCTCTTGCTCAAATGTAAGGATTTCTTTTTGCGTTGAAATGCGTCCTTTTCCATAGCTTATTTAATTATCATTTGTCGTTTATGGACAGAAAAATGTATAATGAGGCAAATTGTTATAATTAACATTAATTAGTCGCTTCTAAGAGAAAGAAAATTTCATTCATTCGTATTAGTCACTGACTGGCTGCTACGCATTAAGCTAACGAAATAACTTATTTTTGTTTTAGAAATACCAATAAAATAATTAATTTGTTTCGTTTTTACATTCATATTTAGGTACTTTAAAATTGAGATAATATATGCAAAAGAAAAGTTTATATAAGAAGTAAAAAAAAATATGTATTACGATTGAAAAAAATATCGAATAGTAAAAACTTACTTGTAAATAAAAAATAAAAAGTTGTAATATAGCATCCTTTCTTGATGGTAGTTGGCAGGGTGAAGGAGTGATAGGATGATCCTGTTCCACCCCGCATCACATACACTTTGCTTTTTATCTTCTTTTATACGCAAACATTTTCGAAAACATTAGTCGTGTCTTCCGATTGTTCGCCACCTTATTGTGCTTGTATAACCCAAGAAGGGTTTGGGTGCGGCGGTGGTACAGTGTACAACCACTTGCGAGAAACGTTACAACGATTCACTCACATTTTTTCCTTATCAATTTACTAAAACTATTCAAACGTTTATTATAAAGCACAGTGTGCACTTTATTACACTGAAATATTAAAGATGTTTTTCTCAAAATGTATCGCTCTAGGCGAAATTTTGTGCCGTCTTTTGACAAGGGTTTCTCTTCACTTGCGCCCACTGGTGCAAAGAGACGTTTCGCGCCGGCGTATGCCTATCAACCCACGCCAACTATTACGACGTCTTGTTTGGCTTACATCCAAATTATAACACTGACCAGTCCATTATGTATAATTTTGGTTGGTTTGTAAGGATCAAGTCGAAAATACTCCTTTTTATAGCACATTCAGTTCAATTTAATCACGCTCTTTACTGCAAACTTTCTCCTATTCTTCTTCCTGGAGCCTACCTGATGTTAAAATAAATTAGTCCACCTCGCACTCCTATCGTCAATCTAGTTTCGAAAATATACTTTTTAACTTCCTTTTCCATATTTATATTCGAATTTGCACAATTACTACTGCAATAGTTCGCTAGATTTTCAAAAAAATTCTTGTATTAAACAAAACTGATTTTTTTTTTTTTTAATAGGTAAGTAAACATATAATTTTGTATGTTTTAAAATTGCAGAATCTATCTTTCTACCATGTTTATTCTTATTTATCAATTTTTAGCTCATAAATATGAATAATACCCAACCAAAGAACACAACAGTTTCAAAGAATTTTTGTATATTTTACACACAATGGAATTTACATGCAAAGGCTTAGTAAAAAATATGAATAAAATTTTACAGAATATTACTTAAATACCGTCATAGGTGGATGGTAGGAAAATAATTAGTTACAGATGAAATGGAAGCAGCCCTTACTTAATGAAAGTCAATTATAATAGAGTAGTAAAAAAAATATACACTCACAAATTATCTAATGAACAACAATTTTTTCGCTAGCACAAGTTTATTATTTGTGGATTTTTATATATAAAAAAGGTAGATGTTCGAGCAGTAGGAGTAATATTAATATTTATAAGAGAAAATAGTTTATAGATAAAATTAGGATTATAACATACAATATGAAATGGACTCAAAATTATAAATATACAATATAAAATTAAAAATACTTTAGACTACAGTTTAAATTAATTATATGAGAACAATTCACATCTACTTGTCCATTTAATAATAGAGAGGAAGATTTATTTATTTCCATAGCTTTAACAAATTTAATTTCAAACTTTTTTCCATAACATGTAGAATAATTATCATAATTAAAATTAGGTAAATGATAAGTTTCTAATAAATACGTAGCATAATTTGAATTAAGTTTTTGTCTAGATAGGAGTTGGCAAGTTCAGAAATGTTCAGTTTTAGAATAAATACAAAATGTATTGTCAGTTTATTTATATTTTTTCGGAATTTATTATAAAAGAACAGATACAATATTCAAAAAGCAACTGTGTAAAAAACAAAAATCATTTACGTATGTTGTCGTTAAGGCAGGTAATTTAATTTGTAATTAATGCTCGGCTGTCACGCGGGCGGGCCGTCATCGATTCAAGGCCGCTACAATATTTTTTTTTTCAAGTTAAGTAAAATACTTTGGTCGATTCGGTAATTGTGGTCGATCACACGCAAAACTCAGTATTTATTAGTGTGCCTACATATTCTTCGTTCAACCCACCCTACTGTATACCAATAAGGATTTACTAATATTTTCTTCCGCCTACGCAAGGCAAAACAATTGTAGTGTGTATTATAGAAAAAATATTTGAAACTGATTTCTTTTTAATTTATTATTAATATGGAGAATTTCGACATGTAGGTAATACCTACAAGTATTAATTATAACAAGTTATGTGTTTTGTTATAGATAAAATTAAATAATTTTTAACTAAATTGAAAATGTATCGTAATTTCTTAAATCATAGTGATAAGGAGGAGAGGATAAATAAAAAGATCTGGTGCTGGAACTTTTTCTTTATTAAATTTTGATAGATAAAATCTTTTCATTTCCACAACAGCAGAACATATGTTAGATATCGATTTCAAAATACAACATTATTAAATCAGTTACTTACACATACAACATGATTTATCATCATATCACTTACCCTAGTTCTCTGTTAGTGTGTTAGTTTTACTTTAATTATTAAAAAACAAACAGAACATGTTTTATACATTTACAAAAATCGTTTTCAAAACATAGTTAGACAATGATACTTGGTATTCTCGTATCCCCATTCCATACTAAAAGCGGCATCCATAAATTACATCACCTAATCTTCATGATACCTTGATCTACTCTCGTGTGTCAAAGGTTACAATCTAGTAATCTTTCCACCTTAATGTGACATTACTCTCTTGTTGTTAACGCAAGATTTTGGGAATTTTGAGTTTGTTACATTTTTTTCGATTAAAATAACAAAATTCGTATAACAATAGGCAGTAATTTAGACGAAAGTCTTACTTAAAGAAATTATTGAAGTTTCCATGGTGATGACAAATATACGATTATGTTTAAAAAAAATACTCAATTTGACAGCCTGAAGAGGGTCTTCTTGGAGGCAAATTTTTAGATTTACAAAATATAACTGTCTATACGTAATTTATCGATTACCGGTACCAAACATTAAAACCTATTCTAAAAAATAATAATTACCTAAAGTCGCACCCTTACAAATTGCCTGATTACTGATGCATATTGCAAAAAAGGTAATTATTAGATAATTTCGACAAAATGTAAATATATATCCGTCATTTAACGGAAAGGGTCATAGCATTATTCATTAGGTCAGAATTAGGTACAAACATATATTGCATATATGTAGTCTTAAGAAGCACACAAAAAGTATAGCCTTTCTCTAAAAAATATTTCTATATACGTATATGCACCACTAAACACCTGCCATCATCTTCCACTTATCCAGCAAATGGAATAGTTTCTTATCATTACTACGTAAAATTCCTTGAGATCAAATCTTTCGAATTTATTACATAAAGCTGTTGTTTCTATTCAAAAAAATAGAATACCCAATATCCAACGTTAAACAGTAAAAATGCCACAGGAAACACCACCCTGGAATACTTATCGATTACGTTAACATCTTTTATTTTTGGCATTGACGCTTTGATAGCTGATGCCCCTTTTCTTATTGCTCGTAAAACTTTTGGTTTTTGAACTGAATTTCCTAAAAAAGGACAATATCTTTAGACACCAATGCAAACAAATAATTATTAGTATTATTGCTTTAACAATATGATAAACAATTGTTGTTGGATAAAACAAACAAACACCCAAAATCCACAAACTCATACTCTTTAACTGAGTATGATTTTGGGTGTTTGATTGTTTTATTCAGTTAATATTCCACAGTAGTCCATCGATTTTCTTGAATTTCTGTTGAAAATATACTAACATTAAAAGCAAATATAAGTAATTTTTGTTTCCAGCTGAGTTTGTGGAATTAATAGAGTATAAATCTTTTTGTAAAATTATACTTTTTACTAAAGAGTACTGTTCCTGTAACGGGGGTCCTTCTTTTTTCAATTGTAAACTATGTAGAATATATAATCAGTAAAAATGGTACCTCTGTTGCCCCTATATCGTAGACCAGGTGTAGTCCTGTAGTTTAGATATCCTGGACCTCTAGATATACGAAAACTTGGTGGGAATTTCGATGAATCGAATGTGCCTGCTGCACTAGTTGGGGAACTGGTTTGGGTATTATACCTACTTCGTATTGACGCAATCGGACTCATTCTAATGTCTTCAAGTTCTATTATATCTTCCGATTGGGATATATAGGGTTGATCGCTGGTCTTCGTATCTGTAATCAAATTATACTCAAATGTATATAAAGTTGATTATTGTTTATTTCTAAATTATGGACAATTACACAGTCAATATGGATTAGAAAGCTCTTGTTATTGTTGCTTGCCACTCTGATTTCGAATCTGCTCTCAAAATTGCTACAGTACGTGCAGTTTTTGAGATACCCTAACGTCAGATTTCAGAAACTGTGAACAATACTACTTCAAATAAAAAGTTAAATCAACCAAGAGGGTAACCGTTTTCAAGGTATCTTTTGTCACTGAATTACAATTTTAATTGCTGTGATATATTCAGATTTTCATATATCGTAATTTAAAAATTCGAATGACACCAATTTGATTTGTTTAGTCTTGAGATTTGGATTTCTCGAAACTGCAAAGCGCTAATGTTGTTTTTTTTTTTGGGACCACATTTAAGAATACACGGAAGTGATTTTCTTTTCTGATATTTTCAACAACTCTTCAGCCATATTCTCGAAAAGCAGAGGTCACTCAAAAATGGGAGCACAACTGTGTCGGGTTGAAAATATACAACACTACGACATTAAACATTTTATAGGCTTTATTCAAACGCGAACCCAAATTGACTCCAGAACAATGAATTTCAAGATACCGTAATCTCAAATGAGAAAACTCCAAATTAATATCATTTACATTTTAGAGTTATGTATTACGTGAGATTATAATCCAATGACAAGGGATAACCCGAAAATGGATACACTTTTGGTTGTTTGGTCCTTTTATTTCACATTTTAATTGCATTTCTTGAGTTTTGGATTTAAGATAACTTAAAATCTGTCTTAAATTTATTTTTAGGCAATATAACATAAATATAAATATAAAACTATACTTTTATCAGACAGATTCATACTTTTGGAATGACTCGCTTTTTTCTCGTCATCCTTGTTCTTTTTGCTCTTCTTTTTCGCACGTGCCCCCCAATACGTGTAATTTACTGCGGCGTATTCCAGAAGGGCAGCAAATACGAAAACGAAACACATTACCAGGTAAATGTCGATAGCTTTTACGTAACTTATCCTTGGGAGAGAACTACGCACTCCTGTACTTATAGTTGTCATAGTTAAGACCGTTGTGATACCTAAAAATAAAATAAATATCATAAACATAAATAATAAACTCAAAATGAAATAATTGTATTGAATTAGCAGATACTTGGTGGAAATAAATACACAGTTGATAACTTCCACAATTTATTAAATAAACCTAACACGTGTTTCGCCAACAGTGTGGCTTCTTCAGAGGTACAAAATCTACCTAAAACTACCTAAGAGTAGATGTCTAATGAAGATGCACCACCCTATTTATAGACATCTAATGGGGGTTTATTATTATTATTACGCTTATATTAAGAGTATAATAGCAGAAAAACATAATTTAAATTCTGTTTTTAAAATTCTACATACAGAAAGCAAAAGTTGTAAATTAAATCTCTTAGAAACCATAGATGTTAATAAATATAAAAATAGTAATCTATTACTAAGTGACCAATTAGGTTTGAACAATTCTGTAATATTGAATTTGTATACACACGAAAACCCACCCATAACAACTTATAGTATATATATATATATACAAATGCAGTAAATTGTTTTTGTCACGTTAAATATATTTGTAACTTCTGAAGAAGCCATATCGTGGTGGAACATGTTAAGTGCAATAAATAATTTTATGGAAATTATTTGTTTTATAATTTTAAAATAAAATGCTGGTTACACAAGTAGTACCTAAATACATTAAATAGTATACCTCATCTCATGGCGCTAGGAGTGGCCAGAAATACGCCAAGATACATTTTGAAAAACTAGTTAGGGGTAATTAGTATAGAGTATATAGCAAGAGAAAGGGCGGGTAAATATCTTAAGAATGTGCTAGGAATGGATAATAACAGGTATGCTTAAAAGAGGAAATGAGATCAATTATAAACAACAAACCTTCAAAATGGGGTCAAAATGTTTGGTAAATACTACAAGAATTAGGAGCGACAGAAATATGCAGAATGATTTGGGAAGGCAGGGAAAGGGAAGAAACTATGAGTATAATTGGGGAAGGATTGAGTAGATGGTGGAGAAAAGAGTTAGAGGAGGAATGAAGAGCGATAGAAATTTCGACGTACAACAACTTATACAGAGTTTTAATTCCGAAGACAGATGGGGTAGGGTATTTGAATGCAGTGTGAAAACAGAAAGATAACAAAGAGATATGGGCCAGATTGAGGTGTGGGAACATTGGAAGGGCATTTAAAAAAGGGTATACTGAGTGGAGCTGTAGGCTCTGTGGTGCAAGAGAGGAGACATTGGCTCACTTATTCTGTTGTAAAGAAGCAATGCAGGGAACAAAAGGAAGAGATAAGCATATTCACGAATGAATGGAGGGGAGACAGGTACGAGGATGACATGGTAGAATTAATAACCAAAAACTTAAGAGGAGAAATGTATGAGAAAACGTGTGAGTTCATAAGAGTAGTAGAGTCAAGACAGGGACAAATGAGTAGGTGAGGGGATAGTATGAAAGATAGCCGAAAGAGGTGTAATTAGTCGATAGATATAAGTAAAAGGAAAACTGTAAGCGTAAAACATAGTTCTAAGGATAGGATAAAAAATATGTAATATCAATATAATGTAACGAGAGAAATGTGCAAAAGCCATAAAGGCATGCAAGGAAATAAATTATATATATACTTCATCTTATAATTCCTTTCAGGAAAAAGGGTATTATTGAATCTGAGTAAAAGTTGGGAATAATAAAGGAGACTGTGGTAAGTAAATAACTAAAAGAGTTAAAAAAACTTACCCCTAATTACCACAAACTTTCTTGTTAAGTAAAACTCGCGTTTATAATACCCACAAACAATGTGGACGGCTTAACAATAAAGTTTGTGGTAACAAGGGGTGAGTCTCTTGTAACTAGTTGTATCCATTTTGGGAAAACAATTCTGCAAATTAAAAGTAAATTGAAATTGTGAGTAGGTAGATGTAAAACATAAAGATAAAATTGCAGGCCTAACTAAAAAAATTGAATATATTGGAATACGTACAATATTGAGACATAAAACAGCCGATAGAAAAGAAAACATTACAGTGAGGGGTGTAAAATGGAAATTATATTTTTTTCAACGCTGCCGAGACTTCGAGGTATAATCTTCGCCCGCGTAGTCAACGCAGCACCCACTGAGGAGGTCAGCCCCAGTTGCTGACGAAACGTCTGGACGAAACCGTTCAAATCGACCACGGCCTACAAGCCCGAACCATCATTCTACTAAGAATTCCGGCCGTGAAAACTATGTTCTTATATTTATTACCTGATTAATCTTCTACCAAAATATCCTAAAATTCTTATATCAAAGCTGATCTTTTTCTTACCTAGTGCAACCCTTGCACTGGTCGCTTCATGATTTATCCAAAACGATACCCACGACAGCATCACAATTAATATACTGGGTAGATATGTTTGAAATACGAAATATCCTATATTTCTTTGAAGTTTGAATGACAACGACAGACGCTGATATATTCCTGTCGCCAGACTTTCCTTCCTATCGTTCGTCTCATAACCTATTATTGTGAATTGTGGCAACTCCGTATCTTCGACGCCTCTTACCGGAGTTTCTTTCCAGTACATTAAAACGTCTGTTACTGTATAACCATCTATAACAAAATTCATTGGGCTTTTCTATAGTACTTAAAAGACTATTAATGGTGCATTCTTGATGAAACATTATAGACAATTAAACAATTTTCTTTCATTTCTTCACTCATTTAATAATAAAATACAATTTACTATGGAGATAGAGGTGAACGCTACAATTAGTCATTTAGATGATAATATACTTAAAACTAAGAATAATTTAAATAGCATAGAGGAGACGGTACCAGCAGTTAAATTAATTTTTGGGTTCTATGGACATCGTTTTCAAAAAATAAAGTTCTAAAAGAAACACGTCTGGACGGTAGTATATAGGTATCCAGAGGTTTTTCAACTTATTTTTTATAGCAACCAATTATGAATAGGCGATACGCATATTTTTTGAAAGCTCCATGATCATGCAACTCATTTTTTCATTTTTAATATAATAATATTTAGTTAGTGTGACAAGTACGTATCTATTAAGGGTTGTAACTTTTTCAATTTTAAAAAAAATTTGAATGAAATTTTCAAAAAGTATATACAGCTTAATGACTGTACAATCATACAAAGGCTTATTTAAATCCCTGTCTAGGTTTATTTGTGACCCCTAAAAATACTCGAAACCAAGATAATTAATGTTTATTATTTTTAAACATGATTTAATTATTTTCGGTGGTACGTTTGAATTTTTGTTTTCTTTTCGATTTAGTGGTTTTAATTGCCTTTAAAACAGACTAAAAATGTATGTGATTCTATTTATATTAAGGGATTAATTATATTGATCTAGGTATGCAAAGTAAAAGAATGGTTTAACATATAGGAAGAATATTAATAGCTTACAGCTTTCAATTTCCACAGTACAATTCTGCGAGTCTAAAGGATAATAATGCAGATCCATCATGCAAGCTAAAGTGGTAGTAAATCTCATTCCATAAGTAATACCACCATCTCCATTTAATCGTACCAGTTTATTTCGTTCCGTCACATCATGTAAGAAACTGTAAATATTTAACTTTTGTACTGAATGTATACCTCTTAAATGTTAATTAAGAATAATAGAAATAACTACAAGTCTGCAGGATGAGGATTTACGAAATTATACGAGGCATATTTTTTAAGTAAGTACCGTTTTTCATCACAACTGTTTTGACTTCGTCATCGTGTTGAAGACGCTGACCGCCCAGATGTTTCTTCAAGTGCAGGAACAAATGGTAGTCACAGATCAGGGCTGTACGGAGGATGATCTACAGTTTCCCATTAGTTTCTTCACTTCGTTGTTCATCATGCACATTTGTGCGGCCATTTTAAATGCTCTCACTCGCTGCCTTACCATTCCATCACTCATAATGTTTTGTCCATAAACTGCACAGATCTCACGATGAATATCCATCGGTTTTAAGTCTTTAGCACTAAGGAATCGTATAACAGCCCGGACTTCACAGTCGACGGGACTCACGATTATCAGAAGCATCTTAAATCATCAGTAAACAAGGTAAACAATGGCGAATCAGACTGTAATGGCGTCAGTGCGTAGGTGAGAGATGTAGATACTTAGTGCCCATGCGGACGCTGACAGTGGTGCTGCGGCGACAGAATTTCAAAATGATACTTACTTAAAAAACATGCCTCGTACATGAAGAAATAGAAATTTAAAAATTAGAATATATGATACGATAAAGTACAATAAATAAACACAAAATCAACACTACTTAAAAACATAAGTTTCATAGCAGAAGATTTTATGAATTTGGTGTGTGAATTTCTACAAAGGTCGGAAAACAATTCAGACAGTTATTATTTACTATCATTTTTCTTTTCGCTTATTTACAAAAATTAAGTATGAGTTATGTTCTGATCGATTCAAAGAAATTACGGTGTTACTAAGTATAATAAATAATATGTCAATAGAATAGTTAATTTTAAAATTATCACAATAAAAAATTAGTAATAAAAGCTTCCCACATATAATCCAGTAAAAACTCTCTATAAAGAAGCACTAGGGACCTTGAGTTTTAGTTGGTTATAAAGAGTTATCGAAGTTTTCGTTTATAAAAAGAAAACAACAAACAATTTCAAATTAAATTTTTAATATTTAATGCAATTAATGCTATTCGTGGTGCATTCACTGTGAAACCTTTATAAACAATTAATACATTGAGTACAAAAACACTTTAGGGATATTTTACAAATCTTTACTACTAAAATATCTATATCTTTCGATAATGGCTTAATAGCCGAAACGACCATAAAAAGGTACTAAAATAAAATTGGTGAAATATTCCCAAAGTGTTTATTAGTTGTTTTTAATATTAGCACTGATGCTAAATTTTAATAGTAGACTTAGCCCAAAACGTTTCCCGACTCCTTTTTTCTTATTACTTTTTTTTAAATTTAATAATAGATGAAGTTCGGCTTAGTGTTTTATTTCGTATATTACGTGCAATTAGAGAAATAAACAACTTATAATGAATCTCCATAAAGTAACAGCGTTAATATTAATTATATTAAAATTATTCTAATAAGCATTAACAATATACATAAAGGCTGAAAGAGGACTTTCTTTATTATAGCCAGTTCACAAATTCTGTATTTTTAGCAGTTCACTAACTACACATTACCCGTACTAGACAATATTTGAAACAGTTTGTGAATCACTCGAATAAAACTTGTAGCATATTTAATTATTAATTTTCACGAAATAAGTGAATGTTAATAAGTCAGTATCACGCTTATATGCAGTATCGATTTTACCAATATCTAAAATTGGGTTAAGCACCCTCTTCACTGCTTGCATTTATTATCCACTTTCTGATAAAAATACACTGGTTTATCAAAGCCATTATGCACGTCATATAAACGAAATTGCTACGGGCAAACTTCACTAAATTGTCGCCGCCTTGGAAGTCGTTTTTGTCAAGGATTTCGAAACAGCATTGAAAAACACAAACAGCTTTTCAACCTTCACGTACACTTTTCTTTCATTATTCTTCTTTACACAATACTTCACGCATTTTGACGTCACAATACACCTTAAAAAATTAATAGCTGCTAACCTACAAACCAATGTTCAGGTGTTTGAAGATGATGTCTTTTTTAAGTTAATTTTTTCAAATAACTAAAGATCCCCTTCTTACTGTCATTTCGCCCCGAGTTTGCAATATCGGTAAAATGTTAACCCATCTTTTGGATAATCAAAAACATATTAAAGGATAATTGAATTTGTGCGTAAGTGTTTATAATTCGATAAGTATAAATTCCCATAATTTGATCCTTAAATTAAAAAAAAAGAAATAAGTAAAACTGTTTTGTTTAAATGAAACATTTTCACTAAATGATGTTAAATATAGTAGATAATAATTATTTTATATTGTTTAGAAAAAACAATTCGTTCTACTAAAAAAATCGCTTTTAAATGTTTCACAACTTATTAATATGAACTCTACATATGTTTGGGGTTATTGGCCCTTTCCAAAGAGTAATTTATTCTTGATTTATTTTTGTAAATTGATACATTTTTAGTTAATCCTATTAACCCAAATCTGTTAGAGAGTTTCGTAGGTTCCCGCGGATGTTACTAACATTGAAGTTCAAGATTCTTAGTTTGCATCGAATCAATACGTTCCTTTTAGACGTTTCATCCTCGATAACATGCAAGATCCTCAGGTTTCTCTAATAATCCTGAACTTCACTGTCAAATTCATTCACTTACCTATTTTTGTCATTTGCAAAAAATGTGTCAGGCACCCAAATTTTCTCTGCAAAATCCCCTGACAACGTCAATGTTTCATCCTCATTACTAAATGCCAACCTTTCGTCTTTCCAGTATTGATTTAGATAAAGGGTTATTGTGTAGTCCTTAAAGCAAAATAGAAATAAAATTGATGTTATTATTACACATAAATAGGAAAATTATTTTTATAGTTTCAAAAGAGAAAATAAATAAAAGAATGGAAAAAGTTTCACCAATTGTTTCTTGTACTCGACAAGACAATATCGTTTCGATATACGTGATCATTATCAAGAGTATTACTAATTACTGAGTAATAGTAATAGTACTGGTAATTAGTAATACTCTTGATAATGATCACGTAGATCGAGTACAATAAAAAATTGGTGAAACTTTTTCCATTCTTTTATTTATTTTCTCTTTTGAAGTCAAAAATGTTTCACAATAAGTGCACCCTAGAAAGTTCAAATTTTATTTTTATAATTGTTAAAGTAAAAGGATTTTTCCTAAATAAAACTGTGATTAACTATCTAATGCGATCTTTGAATAATGTTTAACGTTTCCAAATCCTATTAAATCTTAAATTATTCTACCAACACCTTATCGTTTAGGTAGACAAAGTCAGTGGTTAACAAAAATTCCCCTTAAGCAAAATATTCGAATTATCCCTTTGCAGTGGCCTTAAATATTTTTAGAAAATAATTCAGAGCACATTAAATACATTATCAATCAATTTTTGAAATCTTGATAATTCTTCCATTTCGAGGAAAAGTTCGATGGACCGTATAGCAAAAATAGTCTTCGCCCTTTATACTCCGTATAATGAAATTTCTACCCTAGTGAATAGATTGCAATCAGTTACAAGGAGGACAATATTCAGCTGTCCTTTGCAGATTGCTCATTCCTTTATTATCACAGTCCTAAGAAAATCTCATTATAAATTTTACTTTCAATTACACGAACGGTGGACGTGCGTTTACATTAATAACTTCTGTATACAGATAAACGAAAATAATATATTATCCTTTCTGTGTCTTTCATTTGCAAACACAAGAGGCTATGAATATTAATATACGGTGGGGTCCTTGATATTTATTTCGTGACTCTTGATTTTGGAAAATGTTTGCTTTTTATTTTTCAAATTGTCTCCAGCCTTGTAGTCATTCTGAACATTCATTTTACTAAAAATTGTTAAGTACAAATCTTATGTCACTACTACTACTACTACTACTACTATCCAATCTAGTTAATGTAACCAACCGGTTTTAATGGTATCATTCAATAAATAAGTACAAACAGCGTAGTGACCATCATCTGTAAAACTGTAGATTAAATAATATTCAACAAAGTCCTTTTCTAATAAGGATATCGACTATAAATATTTCATCAACAGAAACAACTACTCCGAGGACTAATACCCCTACCGGCATTGAAGTACACTGTTGATTCCGAACGATTATTAGCCGAAGATAACAATCGAAATAAAGAAGGTATTAAAATCATTTTTCGTCTAATTATAAAGGATCGCAGACCCCATATTTGGAACGCGTCCTATACGGTATGCACACCGCACCGAAAGCCATATATGACAACAGTGTAATTCAATGCCGGTAGGGGTATTAGCCCTCGGAGTAGTTATTTCTGTTGATTTCATATTTATATTTATTATATAGCTTGTAAATGTCTTTCTGCCAGCGCCCACCTGATGAGACTCGATAGGTCGAAACTGGTCATAGGATGTGGCTTTCCGTACGCTGTGCTTACTGTGTAGGACGCGTTCGAAATGTGGGATCTGTTAAAGGATTTTAATCCCTTCTTTTTTTAACAAATATCTTATAAAACATTAAGGATAATAAAACAAAACAAAGAATAAGACAGTAATTCGCCATAAACAGTATCACAAAAGAATACAAATACAATTAGCGTATTTGACGATTTACCATATTTTTTTTTTAAATTTCATTATTGTGTGTATTTATAAAAGCTTCGGGTTGGCCAATGAATTTTTATACGCTGATAAAAACCAACATAAGTCCGAAATCGCTATCCACTCTGTTTGGTTTCAAGTTTTCTAAGCAGCAACCTTTTTAAAAATAACAAATGTCTTGGGCAGCTCATTAACTTACCATATTAACTTCTGAAATTGCATCAAAACTTGCTATTGTCAAATCCATTCCCACAAACAGAGGTTCACCTATAATTACATAAAAAAATATGACTGGACTTTTTGTTTTTATGTTTTCTTAACAATATTGCGAAAAATGTAAACCGAACACCTTTTCCAATTTTCAAGGATTATGAGTTATTAAAAATTAAAATAATAAATAATCAAAGTAACGCAGTTAAAAAACACACGTAAGTTAGCTAATTATTTCAAGTTCTAATTATAATTAGGCACTTTTTCTAAATCATTCTGGATATACTAGTATAATCTGTCCAAATTTGGATGGATGGATGTCGATGTTGATGGTGCAGAACACATACTTTTTAACATTTCCACACGTCAAAATTTTGATGACCTTTAATTAAAAATTAAAGTAAAATAATAATATGAATATCGTGAATATAAATAGTAAGCACGTTAGTCAATTCCATCTTTTAATTATATATTTTAATAGTCTGGTAATCCCATAATTTTGTATCATGAGAGGAGATAGCTCCACAAAATTACGTTACAAATCTACCTGTACGCTAGGATATTAGCACATACATTATGCGATACTAAATTTCAATTAATTTACGAAATACTGTAAATTGTATTGTATCTATAGTTTAATTTTTCTACAAAAGAAAAGATTATTATCTTAATGAGACATTTGCTGGTCTTCAGTTTCTTATAAATACTCCTCATACATATACCCATTGATTTAAACTAAATTGCAAAATATTATTAGTTTTATATCATTTAGTCGCCGTTTTCAAAAGGTCTGTAATATATTGATAAAACGTGTAATAAATAATTCTTCATTTGTGTCATACCTCCAAAATTTGGTCGAAGTCTTATATCATAACCATCCAGTAATCTAGAAATAGTTTGGGTGACATTATCCAAACGTTCCGAAACCATTACTTTCTGTTGTAACCTAGTAACAATCAAATTTAGTAAATTGTCAAAAATACAAAATCATGTCAAAATTCAGGTGCTTTTAATCAATAAAAAAATAAGTAACAAAAACAATATGTCTCCTCTGTGTATACAATTTTTACTTTCTGGATTACCTATAATTCTTGTTTTTGTTCTTACTATAATTGTCATGCCAAAAACTGAATGGTAAGTAACTGATTAATATAAGCGCCGCTTGTTGAGACTTCACAATCAATAACAAATAAAAAGAATTATTATTTAACTATACAACGGCGTCTTTAGGTGAAAGAAGGATATTCATTTGCCTAAAGAAAACAGATATCATTGCTCCAATTGGAGAAGTCGCCGAATAGCGAAACAATTATGATAACAGAACTACGTCATTTTTTAATTCTTTATTTATTATATACTAGCTGTGTCCGCGACTTCGTCCGCGTGGAATTTACCAAAAAAGTTATTTTAAAAATTTTAAACAAAGTCGTTGAGACACAACCGTTAGAAATAGACCGCTCGCGCGTTCTGAAGCCGTGCGACAGGCAGCCTTTGTGATATTAAATGGTGGGAGGCGCTTTTACAATTTCTGTGTCTGTCTGTATGTTTATTCCGGCTAATCTCTGAAACGGCTGGACCGTTTTTGACAGGACTTTTAGTGGCAGATAGCTAATGTAATAAGGAGTAACTTAGGCTACTTTCATTTGCGAAATTAATATTTTTTTTATAAATTAATAACTATTTATTTATAATAATGATTAATTTTTAAAATAAAAGTAGCCTAAGTTACTCCTTATTACATTAGCTATCTGCCAGTGAAAGTCCTGTCAAAATCCGCCCAGCCGTTTCATAGATTAGCCGGAACAAACAGACAGACGGACAGACAAAAAATTAAAAAAATGTTATTTTGATATATGTACCGTGTTATACATCCATATGCATTTAGTAAAGAGTGGTTATTTTAATATTACAAACAGAAACTCCAATTTTATTTATATGTATAGATAATGAGAATATAAAATATACACACTTCTTATTTCTTTTAGCTAATGACGAAAGCAAAGTATTCCTACAATAAATGAGATAGTAAGTATCAGTTTCAAATTGGTCCAAATACTTTTTAATAAACTTTTACGAGTAACGATTTTATTACGTAAAACAAACTTTGATTATTAAAATAATGGAGGATTTAAGAGAAATTAAATTACAATTATTTTGAGCAGTATTTAATAAAGTATTTAGAAAATAATACAGAAATAAAAAACCCACATTAATGTAAAATAATTAAAAAAAAATTGTTTGTATTATTTTTTACCGTTTTTCTTTTGATGAAGTTATGGTTTTCAATTATCTAATGGAATGGCTAACTGTTTGCTATTTGAATATATACAATCATTCAACTGAGGCATTAACATATACAATAGGTAGGTACAAGTAATATCTAATGTAAACATCTTAAACATAATCAATTATTAATATAAAGTAGAAAAGGTGTTTAATTTCAGTTACAAACACGACAAAAACGCTATTACTTCTACTTTTATCTGATATAAAGGACGGTTTATCTTTATGATCATTTAAAATCGAATTATTAGTGTAGTATTCTGTTATTATGATTATTTATTGGCTAAATTATTAACATAACTAATTGTATTTTACATTTCTTCCTCTTGTACTATAAGGAATAGAATCAAAATCAATATAAAGTTATTTTTTTTTTTAATTGTTCACTGTTTAACGCTTACTTGTTGAAACTCCATGTTAAAATTAAGCAATCAAAGGAAACACTTTAGAGAGTTTCAAAAATTATTTTTATTGACCACGACGATCATTTCACCACACCCTGGCTTCATCAGGTGGATGAATTACAATACATAAACTTATAATTTCAAACCTTATGTATATCTCTAAGTCTACTTAACCTAAAGGGTGGGAGTGCAAAGTGGGGTGAGTTATTTACTTCAGTCTGGCTATTTATTAAAATTCCTAAATTGTTAAACGTCGTGGTCAATAAAAATAATTTTTGAAACTCTCAAAAGTGTTTTCTTTGATTGCTTAAAACATTTCACCTTAAGATAGAAGGCATTGTATAATAAATTAAAATAAGTATAGTTTGCAAACATTTAAATTTTCTTTTTGTAGTTGAGAAATAAAAATTTGAAATGGTAATAAAGCAAATACAAAATAGAAAACTGTGTAACTCAATGTCGAATCCAATAGTTAACTGCATCAAAATGTTTAATAAAGGAAACACAATTGCAATTATCTCAAAAAATATGTAACAATCAAATATTCAACTTTGTTTACCAATAAATTAATAAAAAATAGTAAAAGATGTCTATTATTATTATTATTATTATTATTGTTTCGTTGGCTATGTATTTTAAATATTTGTTTGAATAATTTGAACAATTTGGAATAAGCATAATAATAGTTACTTTTACTTTATACTTTTTAAGTTGTGTAAGTATAATTAAAAATGTAATTTACCAGTTATTATTACAGTTACATTACAAACATGTGTAAGTCTAAAAAAATTGAGATTCCAGGATCATTAAAATTAATTTTGTTATTTATTTAGAAAAATTAGTAAGAAAAACTAGTAGATAGTTCATTAATGAAAATATTTACCCTTTAGATGAAGAAAATGTTAGATTCAACATCAAAACAAAAATCGTTCGTAATTTTTTTTGGATCATCCTTGCTGCCACAGTGACATTTCATCAGTTATCATTTAGTTGTCCGAACAAATACCAGAAAAGTCATCATTATAGCAAATGTACAATTTCAAAAAAGCCGAAACATACGAATCAGAACCACAAAACGTTATCACTAAATCACTCACTTTTAGGCAGGGTTATCACGTAATTTCATTAATAATGTAATGCACGTTTGCTGACATTATTAGCTAATTAAATCGCAAACAATGCAGGTGTATCAGTATTTGTCGAAAAAAATTTTTTTTTCGAAACGATCAAAATGTGGCACTTGTTCTGTGCCTTTCATATGCATCGTTGGAAATCGCGAGATGCACTACTCTGAAAATGCGCCTGCGCCTTATCCTGAAAGAGAGTGCGCGTCCTTTTCGATAGAGATGCTGGATCCGCATGGCAAGAGTCGATACGTTGCTTCATTGCTACCTTTATGTTTCTCATTATTCTTTAATATGAACTAATGCCTAAAGAATAGTCGTAAAATGTCAGAACTGGAACGAAAAAATTGCCATTTCTTTTACTAACAGAAACGGAAATACTTTAATGTGCTTTACTTGTTGTTAAAGTCAGTCTTTTTTCTATTCACTCCTTTTATAAATAGAGGACAATAACAAAGGATCATGAACTTTGCGAGATTATTAAATACAAGCACGATTAGGAATGTTCTTACTGTGAACAGGTATTAAATACCAATTTTTAATAATATTAATTGAAAACATCTTCAATGAAGTAGAAATACACACAAGATATTGTTTTACACTATTTTATTATAACTACTCTTACAATTTATTCAAAAAAGAAGGAATTAAAATCCTTATTCGTCTAAATTTTGAGATCAATGATCTCACATTTTGAACGCGTCCTAACAAATAGGCACAACGAACTGAAAGCCATATCTCACGACCGGTTTCAACCTATCGGGTCTCATCAGGTGGGCGCTGGCAAAAAGGCCTTTACAGGCTATATTATATTATAACCGGTCGTGGGATACGGCTTTCGGTTCGTTGTGCCTATTTGTTGGACGCGTTCAAAATGTGAGATCTTTGATCTTAAAATTTAGA
Source organism: Agrilus biguttatus (assembly GCA_963921985.1). Lineage (NCBI taxonomy): Eukaryota > Metazoa > Arthropoda > Insecta > Coleoptera > Buprestidae > Agrilus > Agrilus biguttatus. The sequence continues at coordinate 11,440,335 of OY998119.1, read as the reverse complement.
CGAATAAGGATTTTAATTCCTTCTTTTTTGAATATGTTATATTTTCGTCTAGGAGTCCATCGGAATCAACAGTGTAATTCAATGCCGGTAGGGGTATTAGCCCTCGGAGTAGTTGTTTCTGTTGATTCCATACTTATATTTACTCTTACAATTGTTTCGATTGATTAGGTCATCATCTGAGAGTTATAAAGAAATTAACTTAAGATTAAACAGTAAGGTCTATTTATGCTACCCCTCCTAATTAGCTAATGTCTGTGATAAATTTGAATATAGGACTATTTAACCCTTCTGTTAAATTATTTGTGATATTTAAGTTTGAATTTAGCGCTTTTTAAATTTCAAGTTTTTCCAAATAGTTTAATTTGTAACCTTTATCTTCTAACTGAATAACCGATAATTTATTATTATTAATAGAGTGTTTCAATGTAATACAATATGGTGACAGACCAGTCGATAATTTGTTGTCAAAAATTGATTTTATACGTTCTTTTCAATTCTTTATAAAACAAAATACTCTGAAGTATACAAACTGATCTGTGGGTCTTACCTTAAAGGAATTTTCAAAAACGTATTATGAGCACAACAACAGTTTTCTAAAAATAAAACAGATTCCAATTTTGCTAACCATATCATAGAAGAAAATCACCTTAATATCACAATAATATTGAAATCTTACATATTTGTAATAAAATTGAACTTACTGGAAAACTTAAAAATTAATAAATTCAAGAAACTCAACATAACTTTAAATGATCAAACATAAAAAAATAATTCCCCAACACTTAATCTATTTTAATTGATTATCCACGCACAATTGCAACCTAGATGTTTAAGATGTTAAGCGAGACTTTACATGTTGCGTGTTATATTTTGTTAAATAAAGCATGTGAAAATCCACATTTTGTAGTCTATCCCTACCTCAGAGAAATATGAAATATGATGGGAGAAAGTAATTAAAAACGCGGACAGATCGTAACAATTAAAAATATTTTTTTTTTAAAAAATGCTATATATGCTAGGATTTGTAATCAAAAAGACCGAACGGCGTGGTCTAGTGCTCTAGATCATTGCTTAGTATTCGAGAGGTCACCGGTTCGAACGCGGGTCCGGCTGCTATGGTCCAAGTTTTCTATGGTTTTCTTGGATCACTTAAGCAAATGCTGCAGATGTAATATTCCACAGATAATCTTTCACTTCTCTTCTGTCTTCATTTCGACCGTTTCATCTTTCTCTCCCTAACCTCACCACCCACACATTCTCACGGTTTTTGAAAGGAGGCTAAAGAGGGCCTTACGCCCTACCCTCCGGCCTTGTACTACAGTGTACGTCGGAGGGACTGCCTGCTCACCAGCACGAGTAGCTGGTAGGAATGAAAAACACAAAAGTTTATTTTTTAATCGAAAAGAACTGTTTCATCATCCTTTCACATAAGATAAGTAATTAATATATATATTTGCAACATGAAGTATAGACCTAAAGCTGTAGAGGTTATTAAATGTTCCATTTTTAACTTATGACTACTCTGTTAAACCCATGACTGTTAAATTGTGCTAATGTTCTCCATTATGTTAATTCAAATTTCAAAACATACTTCTTGATTGTTTTTTCTCTTATTTTATTAGTGAAATAGATTAAAATGTGAATAAATAAATGTTATTTATATTCTAGGTTGTTTTACTTAAAAATAAATTGAATTTTTCTCCATTTTGAAAGCTCAATTTTAATATCTCTTTGAACCAACAGTTCCTTTTTTTAGGAACTAGATAAAAAACGTATTAAAAACTAATTTAAGACAGGCTGTATAAGTGTCTGTAAACCTATAATTCTTTCTCTCAGCATCACTCACGGAACTCAATCTCCGTGAGAGTTTTCCAGTTTTGTTTACATGCAAAATATATATTGAATGTGACGGAAGCTGACAGAAAATCGACCACATTTTTCTCCAAAGGCCTTTTTTTATTATCCAACGATTGGTTTTCTCAAGTTTTAGTTATATCAAACATATTTTCAACTATTTTAATGTTAAAATTTTAAAGAATAAAATTTTTATCGTAATGATCCGCAAATAAAATTATAACCTTCTAGTAGCAATTAGAAACTGGTAAAGGAGTAAATAAATTAAAATGAAACTCACCCTAATTATCACCAAAACTGTTTGATACAAGTATTTCGACTACTTCTAATGTAGATATTATTCACCAATCTTTAGTTGATAATGTCTACATTACAAGTGGACGGGGCACGTGTCCACATCAAACAGTTTTAGTAATAATTTTATAAAGTTTATAAAAATAATTTCTAGAAATTTGTATTAGAATTTGTTTTGAAATGCACGATTCAAATGTTATGAAAAATCTTTGTTTGTACTCTCAGCAACAATCCCTTTTAAATGATACCCCACATGATAAACAGGGTGACCCAAAAAATACACAATATACTCATTGTGACGAAACCATATGCCTAATCGGAAAAGTTTTAACATTTAGAGAGGAATACAAAAAGATTACTAAAATTTACAACTAAAACTATACTTAAATACCATTACAAATTAAATAACAGGAGAGGGGTATCATAAATAGACATTTCTACTTGACAATTGACTAAATTTATGCTATTATATAAGGCCTTTTTAATTTCTAATGTCTCTAAAAGATATAACTTTTTACTTTTAGGGACATTCGAGTGTAAAACTTTAACATTCGACTCGTCTAATGAATGGTAAAACATAATGCAGTGCAGTTGTAAATTTTAATAATCTTTTTGTATTCCTCTTCTTGTTTAGGTCGAAACAAATTTTTCGAGGTTCTCGAAGTAAATTTTTAGTGAAACTTTATATGTGTTTTATTTTTCTCATTCTTAAACTTGTATTCGTTTCTTAAACATCTTGTATGGTAAATAAATTGAGCTGTAAAAGGCGAACTTGTATTAAAATAGGGAGCAAGTTTTGTTTGAAAACAATTTTTGTTAAACTTATAATTTTTGAGACACCCTATATGTGTGTAGATATCAACAAAAGAAGTCTTTTCAAACTTTTTCGAAATTTGTATCGTAAAGACTTCCTTCCGTTAATTTGAAGGGTCTACCTCAACTAGAAGTGTCCTATAGATTTTGGTGTTCCATAATAAATAAGACGGAGTCTACTGTTGCTTGATTGAGATTCATTTTAAATAAAATAAAATAAAACACACGTTGTTAAATCTCAATATAATTTTAAAAATACTTTACAATTGTTTCTATCTATCATAAACCCACTCATACTGACATCATAATAAATAATAGATCTTGCCACCCAATTCAACATAAATTAGCCTTCTTCCATTGTTCTCTGTATAGACTAATAAACACGCCTATGACAAAATCAAATTACGAAACTGAACTCTCTACAATTAAACAAATAGCAGTCAACAACAATTATAACACGCATATTATTGATAGGTTATTAAAAAAGATGTTTCACAAAAAAATGATTAATTTAATATACCCTAACACCAATGAAAATCACACTTACAAAACATTAACATATTTAGGATATCCAACTAAACAGGTTTCATCTTTACTAAACAAACATGATTGTAAAATAGCATTTAAGACTAACAATAGTTTAAATAAGCATATTAAAAATAACAAAGATGTAACTGAAAAAATCAACAAATCAGGTGTTTATAAACTTATTTGTAAATCCTGTGATATGTTTTACATTGGAAAAACTTTTCGAAATTTTAAAATTAGAATAAATGAACATAGACATTCATATATTAACAATAAGACTGACTCGAATTATGCAAATCATTTACATTATAATAATCATGAATTTAATGAAGAATTTGAAGTTGTACATTTAGAAAATAAACCATTTAAACTGTCTCTTCTCGAAAACTTAACAATAAACAAATTTAAAAATAGCAATTTGTTAATTAACGAACAAGTAGATGTAAGTATTTCGCCCTTACTAAATATTTTTAATGTCCCCATCCCCGCTTCTACAAATAGTATTTAAGGACAAAATCTGTAATAGCACTTAAGTAATTCGTATACTTCTGAAGAAGTCACAAAGTGACGAAACAATTGTAAAGTATTTTTAAAATTATATTGAGATTTAACAACGTGTGCTTTATTTTATTTTGTTCAATAATACCTACCTATACAAGGAAATCAATGGGAATTCTGTGAAACTAATCTAAATAAAACACTAAAACCCAAAATTCCACGTAAAACGTTTAGTAATATATATGATGAAACGTTTAACAGACTGGCCGTAAGACACACAGGTGAACAGACAAACAGACACCTCAATGATCATAAAAAGAACTCTATTTTTGAGGTGGAGTCTTTAATATAACGATTGTCTGCTCTCATCTTTACTACTACGAATTACCAACAAATTATTGAACAAAAATAAGAAACTTACAAATTATTATTATGCCAGTAAATCTGTAACATTAGCAAAACAAAACTAAAGATTTTCACACACTTTATTTACTATTCGTAACATATGTTTCGCCAAACTTTGGCTTCCTCAGACGTGAGTACTTAATACTGAGTAGTAAGTTTTACTGAGTAGTAAGTACTCACGTCTGAGGAAGCCAAAGTTTGGCGAAACATATGTTACGAATAGTAAATAAAGTGTGTGAAAATCTTTAGTTTTGTTTTTGCTAATTAAGGTGGATTTTCATCAAGTAAAGGTCGAAACTATTAAATCTTTAATCTGTAGCATGTCTACATGAATTCCTAAAAATTGGTGATACGATATTTTAAATCCTACAATACTGTTTCTGGCGAGTTACGTAAAATGAAGATATATAGATTGTTTAGTCATATTAGTTTTTATAAAAGAAGCTGTTCCATTTAACAAATTGAAAATAAATCTCGAAGGAACCACATTTTTTTTTGTAAATCTTCTTCCTCCAATGTCCATTTTACATTCTACAAACGTCTTCGCAAGATTGATGGGTTGTCTTAACTATTTTCCGAATAAATCCGTGTTTACGACGTCAATATGTGGGCTGTTGCATAGTCTTACGAATTTTTAAATACTCTTATTTCGGATATCTGCATTAATATCATCTTTCGATCTTTAATAAAGAAGAAACAGAATGTTATTTATCAAGACTATATTTAAGCATAATTAGAATATAAAAGCCGTATCTAATTAAAATAACGCTAAATACTATTTTAGTATGGCTCATCATTACCAGCATTCATTCTTCGTGTTTTTATATACGATAGAAGGGGGGATATAAAACAAATAAAAGAACCGAAATCGACATTTTCGAAAGAATTTCTCATGAAAGAGGTCAGAACTGGTGATTAATTACTTGAAAAATTTCGCTCGGTGATTTTTTACCGAAATTTCTGAAGTTAGAGAAGACAGATTTTTAGAGGGAGTTATCTCTCAGAAATAATGAAGACGTGCAAGGAAATTAACAAAACTTTTACGTAAGAACTGTGTATTATATGAGTGGTAATGAACTTCGAAAACACTTTTTCAATTATATAAAAACATACGCTTTCACAGACGAAATCTATAGTAGAATTAATATTCGGGTTAAAGAACTGTGGCCTACATTAACAGCTAGGTTCAGACGTGTCGTCGACAACTGCAACTGATTTCATCAGTCGCTGCCAACACTAACCTAACCTAACCGTTGATTTAAACCATAGCCGTTTAACCCTAATGTGAATTCTACTTTTTAACATGTCGTTTTCAAACTCAACATAATTATGTCTATAAAATTTCAGTTTCAACACAAAGGATGCACTTTAAAAATGGGAAATCAATTTGAACTATATCTATAGACCTGTATTATATCATTAACCGACTATTTTAATTAGAGACGTAAAGATTATTTATTACAATTTCTAATGAAGTGATGACAATCTTATTTTGGTACTTTTTCGGAATACTACTCCCAAAACAATGAACTTAATAATTGTTAATTAGTAGTATAGTGATGTGCAAACAAAATGGGTGAAGAAAGTAACCTAATCATACCTAATCTAACCTAATTCCTAATAACAATAAAACAAATACTATGAAAAACAAAATAAATTAGTGAAACATTTAACATACCCCTTACTAACTAACATTAACCCTTGGTGCATAGCACTTTTCAGAGTAAGAATGAGGAAAGCCTACCATGAATTACAACCCGAATATTTCCGAAATCAAGCAAACTTTCCTATTTTTCCACAAGGGATTCTATCCACAGAGTCCACATTTCATCGTATTGGATTTTTAAATAGGCAAATTTTCACAATTACAAAGACGAAAACCTTGAACTGTTTTATCGTTATTGCAAATTATATGTTTTCCATGGTCTAATAAATACCTTAATTATTATTTTTTTCACTTTCACTCCTTTTGGTAACTTTCTCGACCAATATTCATTTTAACTTCTATTATACTATTAATAAACAATTATTTAATGCAAAAAACATGAATTTTTGGGGGCGACTAATGAAAAAAGGGTTGTATATCCCTCTTGAGTATTTTCTCCTCCAAAATTCATCTTAGGTGCTAATAAATAGTAAATTTTTAATAGATTCATGCAAAAAAAAAACAATTGTTTATTAGTGGTTATAATTCGACAATATTTATAATATTCCTGTTAAAATATATACATAAGAAAAATAATACCAAACTAATTAAAATTAGTTTTGCTTTTAAATTAATTTTCGCCTTTTTATTAATGTCGTCGCCGGTGTCATATAGTGCAATAAAAGTGATAAAATAAAAAAGAATATAGATAATGCAAAGTCGAACAGAAATACAAGGTTTTGTACGGTTTCAAATTGACTTCTTCTACAGATGATGTACTGCACATATGGACAATATGACCAGTTTCCGTCTCAGGAAACATCAAATAGACGTGAACTTCTCAACTTTCAAATTCAGTATCGTCAAATATAAAATCGATTTTGAACTTCAATAATGTCAAATATACTTCCGTATGCGTATCATAAATATTTTTCGGTACATAAACCCAAAACATGATTGAAAATGGTCGCAGCAAACTGAAACGAATTTGTCGAAAATTAATAAAACATGGTTTAAGTGAAACTTGTCTTGTTGTGTATTATTTTACTTTCCCTTATGTTATTCTTAAATAGGTTTAATTATTAACAAAATAGTAAACAGTGTAGGTGTGATAGAATGTGTAACTTGAAGAACCAAATTTGAATCTTAGGCATCTGAGAATTATAAAAAAGGAAATCAGCAGCAAGAACAAGCACTTGTTGTCCTTGATCAAACGAAATAGGTAGGGGATGGAAAACGGTGGACGAATCCACAATCACTAGGATTCATTCAAGTCTTTGCAAAAATCAAACATAAAGCCATCAATAATAAAAAAAATGCTTTCTACTTCAATTTTACATCTTTTCATTATTCGTTATCCTATTCGTTACCTGATGACCTTCTCATGCATCTTTGTTAATAATTATGCACAAGCTTACAACACACACAACTAACCTATGACAGTTTAACTTATAAACTCAAAAGTAAGAATATATTCTAGACCTATTTCTTACAAATACAATTATGAGAATTATAATATAATACTGTTCGTCTCGTACAACACACCAGACTTACAGTTTTGTTTCTAAAAAAGAAGGAATTACAATCCTTGTTCGTCTAAATATTAAGGATCAAAGTTATATACGAGGCATGTTTTTTAAGTAAGTACCGTTTTGAAATTAATCAAAAACGTTTAAATATATCTTAATAATTTTATTTTTACATGAAAGCCTGTACCTTAATCTACTTTTCTACATAATTTCCTTCAATATTGAAGCACTTGTCATAACGTTTGATCAGCGACCACTTTTTAAATACCCTTCTCATAGAACTCTGCCGCCTGACTTGTTAACTGTTAATCACTGCATCACAACTGTTTTGACTTCGTCATCGTCTTGAAGACGCTGACTGCCCAGATGTTTCTTCAAGTGCAGGAACAAATGGTAGTCACTGGGCACCAGATCAGGGCTGTACGGAGGATGATCTAGTTTTCCAGTGAACAGTGAAAAGATGTGATGAGATCTTTGGTCCAATTAGACATGTGCGGACGGGTATTGTCATGCACATTTGTGCTGCCATCATTAAATACTTTCACCCACTTCTTTATCGTTCCATCACAGATCTCACGATGAATATCAATCGGTTTTAGTCCTTTAGCACTAAGGAATCGTATAACGGCCCGGACTTGACAGTCGGCGGCACTCACGATTATCGGAGGCATCTTAAACACTCAGTTAACAACGTAAACAAGAGCGAATCAGACTTTAATGGCGTCAGTGCGTAGGTGAGAGATATAGGTACTCAGTGAGCATGCGCGGAACGCTGACCGCAGCGTTGTGGTGGTAGAATTTCAAAACGGTACTTACTTAAAAAACATGCCTCTTATATATTACTGTACCAGTAATTTCCGTTTTGGTTAAATTCACTTGTTTTGAACAAGAAACTCGTCGGAACTATTTAAGAATCCGTTCCCACTATACAAATACTTTAAGTTGTGGTGATTTTAAATTTCCCTGATTAAAAATTTTGATTTTATTCGTTAGATTACAATTTCCTCTTTTTTCTAGTTTAATACCATTTACTACAGTAGCTATTTTTTAAACACTATTTCGAGGCAGTAGGTAAATTGGTCCGACAGAACAATCTATACCTATTACTACTATATATTATGTATATATACTATTATCTACTATGATTTGACCAGTTGATATTCTTAAACGAAAAAGACATTAATAAATTGCATTATAAACTTATATAATTAATCATATCTTGGCTTACTTGATGAAAATTAATTAACACTTTAGAAGGAAAACACATTTTTAATTTTCACTGGTTTATTGTTTACTTAACAATTGTTTCGCTAATACTTTAGCTTCATCAGAAGTAGACTTATACTTAATTAACAAACGAAAATATGTCTAATTTATACCTAAGTTAGGGTTCGAACTACTACTGGGGAGGGGGAATAAGTTTAACAACGGTGAATTGTTTAGATCCAACTGATCATTTAAAAGCAAATCTGTTTTTTTGAATTTATTTATTTCCATAGTTTCAAGTAAGGTTAGTTTGTAATTATTATCAAATAAATAAATTCAAAAAAACAGATTTGCTTTTAAATGATCAGTTGGATCTAAACAATTCACCGTTGTTAAACTTATTCCCCCTCCCCAGTAGTAGTTCGAACCCTAACTTAGGTATAAATTAGACATATTTTCGTTTGTTAATTAAGTATAAGTCTACTTCTGATGAAGCTAAAGTATTAGCGAAACAATTGTTAAGTAAACAATAAACCAGTGAAAATTAAAAATGTGTTTTCCTTCTAAAGTATAAACTTATAATTAGTATCCAATTTCTACAGATGGTATTCACTATGCCCCTGCCGCCTGTAGTTGTTCCTTATAATTGTAAAATTCTAGTATAATGACATGGTTTATAAAATTCTTTTTGTTGGCAAATTTTCTGTGACAGTCTATATGGAATGTGCTTTGTTTTAAGATCTCAGTAAGCCATTAGTAGCTGTCAACAGACTGTTCTGAAACTACAAACTGATTAAGTTCAGACGCCACAAATAACCGATCGACAAATTAAATAGCAAACTTCAATGAGTAACATTATCAAATTAATCAGTAGCCTTCTATGGCACTTACAAACTTAAATTGATGAATGTCCTCACTCTAATTTTTGTCAATATATTTTACTACAAAGAAAATTTGGATTCAGATCAATTTTCTAAGGCGGCATTCTTCAGTCTTTTTCATAATGCAATCCCCTAGAAAGGTTTCCCGTTATCCTCCCCTTCACCCTCCTCTATTTCTAACTTGGTATGTTTTTTGTTAACAATATCTTACATTACTGTAGGCTTGTATATTTATTAATTTTTAACAGTTTTAGTTTGTAGAATCGGTGGTTGATTTCCATTTTTCTTAATAAATATCATATCAACAAAAAATGTGAACACAAAAAATGAACACCTTCATCTACACAAATTTGCATTCCATAATATTTACAATCGGACGAAAAATTATTGTTTAATTTTTGAAAATGAATATTTTACAGGTATTCCTTATATTCAAAATGAGTGTTTACATTATTATTTTCTTAATCCTGGGTTCATGTTGGTAAATTATTTAAGAAATTTATCTAATTGTAGATGTAGAACCCTTTTTAATTTCCATTCCCATCAGTAAACTTAACAGAAGCAATTTCTACAAAAAGGGAATTAAAATATATCTTAATCTGTTAAATATTTACTGATAATTACAATTTCAGGAGAACAATAAATATGAAATAACAAAGGAAGGTTTCTTATATTCACGTATTTTTCTAATTAATTTACTCTTTTCTTAAATTATCTGCTTAACCTCTACATTATGAATAAATGGAAAATGTGGTGTAGCTGCCCAAATTAATTTAAAACTCCAACTAAGTATAATACGTGGAATATAATCTTTATCTTGAATATATTTTATGAGCCACTGCTATCATCATAAATTAGTTTAAATGCAGCGAGAAAAAGTTCAAGGGTTAAAATTACAAGAATACCCTTTTATGTACCTAAGCATTTTCTGTATTTTACTAATTTTAAACCATTTTATGATAGTACATGGTTATATTAATAATAAAAATGCTACATATTATTTTATCGTACAGATGAAGAAGTTGGATTCCATAAGGGCTTTTCATTTGATTAAAACAACATTTTGTTATTAACAAATTATATTTTATTTCCAATTGTACACGTAACAAATTTTTAACATTTTATGGTTAATGTAATATAAAATATAACTCATAATAAAAATTATATAAACTATTGATTTGAAATATAATAGGTAGATATGTATTATAGAATAATATGATAGTGATGTTTCACTGGCCAACTGGTGAAACATATTTAAATAATCGAATGATAAAATAAAATCACTTGGTTTGTTTCAGAAAATATATTATACCACTACATATTACTCCTGTCAGGCGATATATATTTTATGAAACAAACCAATTGATTTTTTTTATCGTTAGATTATTATAGAATAGCGCTACAAATTAATTCAGTAGAACAGTATAAAATCTTGTTCAGTAATTTATGGAAACTACCAGACACGGATATTATTATATTTGAAATATGGTAAAACAAAACCACTGTGGATGCCAGCCGCAGTAGCCGACGAAACGTCTGGACTTAATAGTTCACTTACAAAACGGCCCTACATGCCCTATTTATTTTACTGTGAATTCCGGCCGTGAAAGCCTTTGTTCTTATATTAATACAAAGAAATTACGGAAAAACTTGGACCAAGGCATGCCAACCCAAAATCAAACCAATGCCGGTGATCTCCCGAATGCTTAGCAATTATTTAACTATTAAACCATGCCACTCGGTAATTTTTTTACACACCACAACATAAAACTCAGGAAAAAAATAAGCAAAACAAAATTTTTAAATTTACAATTTTTCAGACTTTCATTGGTGAGTTCTCAATTAAATTTTACCCAATGCGATGCCATTAATATTGACCAAAGTGAACATTTATTTAACACACGCTTAAAAGAACATACAGACAATATAAAAAAACAGAAATGTTCCATAGGTTTAGCTGTTCACTAGACAAAACAAAATCACCTGTAGATATAGAAAACGTAAACATATTACATACACAACTGAAAAGTAAAACAGTAACTCTTCTAGAATTTCTGGAAATCAGAAATGCTCATGAAACTGGTAAAAAAATTCTAAATAACCAAAAAGAAATTGTAACTTACAGTATATCGCTTTTAATATATAAGTTTTAAATTGTTAACCTCACCCGATAGTTTAAATATGAACTTTGTATATTCTTAGTCTTGATTGCATTTATTGTACTTTCTTGATAATGACCATGTATAGGTTGCAACGATGTCGAATCGAATAAATTTATTCTTGAAACTTACTTTCTTAATGTATTTATTTAAGTGTCAATTATTTAAAATATTAAACGTCTAAATAAGTCTAAAAAGAGTGGATCTTTTTACTAATCAAATAAAAAACGTAGAAAAACAACGAATAATGTTTCACCAATATTTATTTTCGACAACTCGACAATATTGTTTGGATCGGACTGCGATCTTTATCAAGATCAATAATACTATATTTTAAAACTAATGTCAACATATCTATACTTACTACAAATTACAAAGAAAAAATTGGGGAGTTGGTGAGACCTAATTCTTTGTAATTTGTGATAGGTATAAATTTAATATAATTTCTCTTGATAATGATCGCAGTCCGATCGAAACAATATTGTCGAGTTGTCGAAAATAAACATTTGTGAAACATTATTAGTTGTTTTTCTACGTTTTTTTATTTAATTTAAACATGTTTCACAAACGTGCACTATTGAATCTCCTACTTTTTACTAAGATTAAATTCAATATTCTAGACCCGTACGCAGTTATAAGATTGTCCACTGCCTACTATCTACGGGACACCGCGTATGAGGTATTGTATTAGGTATTGTAACTAACGTGATATGATTAAAGCTTTATTTTTATTTAATCAAAGTTTTATGTCGATTCTTTGTCCGTACATTTTGAAGGAAATTCATCGTCTGTCCCAGAACTTTTCTGTTCATGACAAAATGACGCATAAAAAGCAGAAATCGTTCTGGTGCAGACTTATTATATCGTTTTACAATGTATATGTTACGGGTAAAGTTAGATAAGCGAGTAAACCTAGGTTTACCCGGGTAAACTGCGTAATACCCAAGACTCTTGGGTAAAGTCCAAAATATATTTGGAATTGTACACGTTTCGGACTTTACCCGGGTAAACCGCGTTTTATCCGCTTTCGCTTGGTTAAAGTTGGAAGTATCATAAATGACTCATATAACTCAAGATGTTATTAAGCTATATATCTGCGCTTGTGTGAAGGGTGTCAAAAAAAAACTGAAATCTGTCAAAAAAGGACTTGTGGTTAGGTTAGGTTAAGTAAAGCTATTGGAAATCTTTGCAACTCGAAATGTCACAGCAGCTTGTCTTGTTTGAATAAATAAGTACTCGTGACTGAATTACCTTTAAGAGAATACAGTTTTAGAATTTTTATTTGTAAAATGTGTTTTCTGAAATAAATATGTTTTTAAAACATTAATGGCCTTGTCATTTTGGTACATACAACTTTAACCAAGCGAAAGCGAATAAAACGCGCTTTAACCGGGTAAAGCCCGAAACGTGTACAATTCCAAATATATTTCGGACTTTACCCAAGAGTCTTGGGTATTACGCAGTTTACCCGGGTAAACCTAAGTTTACTCGCTTATCTAACTTTATCCGTAACATTTACGCTTTGCATCGAATCGATGTCAATATCAAGCGCAAATTTGGAAGCTTTTCCTCAATGATTCTTTTATATTTGTACACGACTGAAGTATTACTCTGCGTTATTGCATTTTTCAACCAGATTATTTCCTCTCCTATTTCTTTGACCCACTTATTAAGTATCAAGCGTAGCCGTGAATGAAACTGTTCCAATATTTAACTTTCTTAATGGAGATTCAATTGCTGGTTTTCCAATTCGTCACTTAACTTACTTAAAAACTAAATTTTCATTAGTTTACTTTGTTTCATAAACAAATATCCTATCGGGAACGAAGGGTATTCGAAATAATATTTCCACTAGGGATTTCGCGAAGGGATTATTTTTGTTAGTTCTTTTCCTTCCTCGGAGCACATGTTCGAAGATTCAAACTTGCGATAGACACGACCCGAGGGCATGCGCTTTTCTGAGCCAAAACGTGTTAGAAACATGCACTTCAACTCCCGCGAAGTGTAGTGACATTGTTGGTTAGTGAAATGTTGTGTTGTATGGGTATATAAGTGATAACCGAAAAAGGAAGAATTCCGTTCATATTTTCAACTTCGAGGGCCTTAAATATTCGAAATAATAATGGAAAGACTGTTAAGAATTTTAAACTGTCTTTATCTAATTGCGTAAGTCTATTCAAATATACTACCATAACTAGTTTCATTTATTTAAATTGTTTAGTCCATAATCTACTCCTTGTTCCTTAATAAGTATGAAAATTTTTGTTCAATTGTTTTACGTAACAACTTTCTTTTAGGTATTTAAACTCCCAATAGCTAATTTTACTATTTTCTAGTTTCTTAATCTATCCTGTACTTCTTGTTCTTTAAATACCTATGAGAAAACTTCCTTAAAATTACTTTTTGGTAAGCTTTGTTTTCTATTTAATATACATACCATCAACTATTTTTCTACGCTCTAAGTATTTCCCTTTTTCGAATTTTGTTAATACATTTTCTACTTGCTGTTCTTTAAATATCTGTAAGGAATTTCATCACTACTTCTGAATAAAAACTCTTTCTTATTTAATATCATCAACTATCTACCTACGAACTATATGTGCACTTCTGAGTAATCTTTATATTTACAATATCCTTGTATTTAATTGAAGTGCTAATTTTTTATCTTTACATTTGATACATGTAGGGAATTAGTGAATTAAATTACCCAATAATACCAAATTAATTTCGTTTGATATACAAAATTTATCCTCTAGCATACCACCAGTAGATGTTATTAACATAGTCAAAAAATTGCTTAATGAAAATAATAACTGCTTACAGGAAAACATAGAAATTATAAATACACTATCAGTTTGTTTATCTCAAAATTATTTTCAATTCAATGAACAAATGTTCACGTGCACCGATAGCTTCTTAAACGACTTAGAAGAATCTATAATAAATTCAGGTAACAAAAATTTCTTATTTTGGTATCGGTACGTAGACAAAAACAGACAGCTGGACGTAGTCTACATCGTAATATTAAGTTTACAAATAGTGTATTAATAATTTTTACAATTTCAATATATTTGTTTCAGTAGAACCATTGTCCAAATAAAAAATCGTATTTTACTAATCTAATAGTAAACTCAACGTTTACAAATAAAAACAACAAAAATTATTTACCTCTTACATTTGTTAGCTGTTTATGTGGTTAACTGGTCTTTCTGTCCTGTTTTTCTCGACACTGAAAATAAATTGACCCGTCGCGTCGTTCACTCTTATTCGTTAAACCTGCTATGGTGAAAAAAACAAATGGCTGTCATCCTACAGTGTTATCTAAAATACAAAAGGTCTTCAACGAAGTACTAGACTGTAATAAACGATTGTCACTTTTTATTGAAAATTCTTACAAAAGCTTTCTCCAACATAGTTCACAAATCATATTACAAGTCGAAATTCCTTTAATGTCTACAAATTTAATTCAATTATATAATTTAACGTTAACATTTTAGCTCACTAGTAAAAAAAATCAAACTAAAATGATTAACTGAAGATTTTGATGGAGTGATGCACACCGAATCCTTATTTCCGTATTATTTTAAATATAGTTAGGTTGAAATACGTAGGTACACGTTACTTTTAATATTGAGTCGGTTTTTACATATAAATTATTTATTTTCTTAAACATAATCAAAAATAGTCATACAGTTAATTCCGAAAAGTAAATGAAATTGCCTTCAGCCCTAACTTTTTCAACATTGAGCCATTTAAATCAATTCTCATGCGAAATCCTTCAAACTTAATGGCTTTGGCATTTATTCAACGGAAGAAGGAGGTTCGGCAATTATAATAGAGTAGAAGTAAATCTGATTAGCCTGAGAAAGATCGTTTAGCTTTCGATAGAGAAAAGGGCAAACAAAGTGAGAAATGAGCAATTACATTCAATACTAGCGACAAATTTTGGCGTATCTTAATTTAATTTTTTTGTTTTTCTTAATGTCTGCATTGTTCAAATGTCCTGTTTTGATAAACTATTTTCATTTTGTTTTAAACGATAAGAGAGAGATATAAGTATTTTCAAAAAAAGAACATCCGATTTTACAATTAAAAGCAGTTTCATAGCCAATTTCTGGAATGCCCCCCTCCCTTCTTCCTGCGTCCCGTTTTATAAAACGAAAAAAGGAAATGTATCTATCAAATTTTTCAATTTTTACAAAATCATGCAGAAAAGTAATTGAATGGATACAGAAAATTATCTAAACTTTTATTTTAATAACAATATAGTTCAATTATTATAATATTATGAACACATACTCAAAATTTAGAAGATACTCGATACTCGATACTCATTTGGTCGATAGTATAGCGGAATTATTACAAAAAATTATAAAATAAATTTTTCTATGTGCGCCCTCCTCCACCCCGCTGGATGCGTCAGCCACTGGTTACAAACTTCTTTTTTAACTAGGTTTCTAAATTTATTAGTGAAAACTAAAAAAAAAATTTTAAATTCATATACAATGGAAAAAACAAAAGCTTCTGAGAGGGGCATAACTCAGTTATAAATATGGTAACATTTATACTAGATAATACAATGGAATGAAACTGAACTAAAGAAAAACATTGTAATTCTAAATTCCACATAAAACATTTGGAAATCTAATATGCGTTTTACACCCAAGGGGTTGTTTGTTTATATGATAATAGTAACTCTAACCGCAATCACAAATAAATCTATATTTCCACTTACTTAATTATAAAATGCAATGTGGTACAGAAACTACCCTTCCTATTAGTTTCGTCGAATATTTAAGCAGTGTGAGTATTTCCTACATGGAATGCACAATTTCAGTATTCTATTCACAACATGTTAATGTTTGTGGTGACCTCTGTTGACACAATAATCCTGTTTGGATAAGTACATCACCATGCCTAATATGTAATAAACGGAGATTTACAACTTTAATATACATTATGGGACCTGTCTAAAGAAATAACGATCATAAATGTAATATGAAATTAATTTTACAAACAGCTTTACTACTTTCAATAAAACCTCATGTTTAAAAAATGTTTAATCATGTTTTAGGTAAAGTAAATGGTAAATCAAAATGAATGAAGCTGTTTGAAATAATTTCAATTGAGAGAACTCATCAAAACCTACCTACACGTTTTTCCAGACATTTAGATAGACTTGTCTGAAAATAGCTGGAGGGCAGACGGGGGGCGCGATAAATACCCCCATAAGCCCGTAACTTTAACGTTTAAAAGATTTATGTAATGGTCCCACCATACTCATCATCACCTCCCCCTAAATAATATTGGATACGCCCTTGGACACAAATTGCAAACGACTTTAATAATTAATATTTTATTTTCATAAGTTGAATAATCTAGAAACTGCAACAGATAGGAACAAAACTATAAAGGTTTTTGCCATTTGCTTACTAGCCTTAAAAATGATAAACATTGTTTGTTCTACAAACAATTAATTTTACCTTATTGATAAGTAAATTTTTAATACAGATTAGAGATATCAATAATTCGTAAGCCGCATAATAGAAATTTTAACTTAAGTGCGTTTAGAAATTAAACTTTTACGTTCTATTATATAAAAGTAATAGAACAGGTATGTAATGCATCATTCTTAACTCAGTGGCACTTTGAACACTAAAACGTGAATAGTTTTTATAATGCAATCCTAAGACGAATATTAACGAGAATTAGGATGAGAATTTTTAAGTATTATTTCAGTTTTTTGAAAATATTCCGTTATTGAAACAAATACTTAAAACACTTACATTATATTCCCACGACACTTGAAAAATACCCTGTGTGATAACTAATTCATTACTAATTAAAATTATAACATTGAAAATGAAAACATTCAAGAAACTAAAATTAAAAAAATTGCACCAGTGTTAGTTATTTTATTCATGAAATTATCACTTTCACATTAAATTCAGCTTTTTAAATATACATGTGTATATGTAAAGTTTTAAAATTCGTTACATAAAATGACTGTATTAATTTGACAAAAGAAAGTAATAACTATTGATAGTACTTTTCTGTAAGCTTAAGGATGGTACTTGTAGACAGATATTGTTATATTTTATCCCCATTACAACCACGAAAGCCACTCGTTTGTCTGGAGGATCAAAAGTGATTCTGGACGCTTCGAAGGAATTTTAACAAGTTACAATTCTGACCACGTAAATAATGATGTATTTATTATTTATGAATCAGATTTGAAGATAAGTCAGTTACAACACAGAAGCCATCTTTTTTTGCGTAATTAAAAATAAGAACAACTAAAAAACTTATAGTTACACGAACTTCATTAAAACAGTGACATCGGAAAGAAAAGTTTCAATCAAAGGAAATAATGTGAAATGTAAGTTTCTTTTCACAATTCAATTTCATTTGAAGATGAGAAAGTTGAAAAAAACGTGTAAATATAATCGATCACTTTAATCTCACATAAGGTAATGCAGATGCATAATAAAAAACATTCGCTAGTATTTCACAAAAATAATAAACGAATCAATATGCCAATTCGTAGGTATATACAAGGCATCTTATTTAAGTAAGTACCGTTTTGAAATTCTGCCGTCGCAGCACTGCGGTCAGTGTTCCGCGCATGAGTACTGAGCACCTACATCTCTCATCAACGCACTGACGCTATTACACTCTGATTCGCCTTTGTTTACGTTGTTTACAGAGTGTTTAAGATGCCTCCGATAATCGTGAGTTCCGCCGACTGTGAAGTCCGGCCTGTTATACGATTCTTAGTGCTAAAGGACTAAAACCGATTGATATTCATCGTGAGATCTGTGCAGTTTACGGACAAAACATTATGAGTGATGGAATGGTAAGGAATCTGCGCCGTGCAATCCAGAACAAAAGACGTGGCAAGTTGAGCAAGGGCATCATTTTGCTGCATAACAATGCCCGTCCGCATGTGGCTAATCCGACCAAAGATACTATCACATCTTTTCACTGGGAAACTGTAGATCATCCTCCACACAGCCCTGATCTGGCGCCGAGTGATTATCATTTGTTCCTGCACTTGAAGAAACATCTGGGCGATCAGCATCTTCAAGACGATGACGAAGTCCAAATAGTAGTGATGCAGTGGCTAACAAGTCAGGCGACAGAGTTCTATGAGAAGGGTATTCAAAAACTGGTCAAACGTTATGACAAGTTCCTCAATATAGAAAGAAATTATGTATAAAAGTAGATAAAGGTGCAGGCTTCCATGTAAAAATAAAATTATTAAGATATATTTGCACGTTTTTTATTAATTTCAAAACGGTACTTACTTAAAAAACATGCCTAGTAGATACTTCAATTTTTTTTAATTAGAATATCAACTTGGCTTTTGCATATTGTTGAACTCTTCTCGACGAAGAAATAAATAGAATGTAACAACGAAAATTCTATATACTTGCCTTATTTTGAGTACTTGCATTTATACTTTTGTATTATACTCGTAAGAAAAACCCTGGACAAAAAATAAAAGGTCTACATTTTGAAGGCTCCTCTGAGATAGACGATCAAACAGCAGGATAAATGATTAAAATATGGATCGAGGATCAAACGTATGGACCAGGATTTTTGAAGTGCGGAGCAAATGGATAAGAGAAGTAAATGGATGGAGACAATGACCCGAACACTACAAGATGACCTTCAAGTAGAGAAGGAGAAGAAGATGACTCGAATATTAGAAGATGAGCTTCGAGGTAAAAAGAAAAAGAATGGAGATGATGACTCGATCGCTACGAGATGGGTTTCGAACAGAGAAAAAAAATAATAGAAACGATTACTCAAACTTTAGGAGAGAAGAAAAAGAAAGATGATGATGATGATGAGAGATGAAATGGGGTTAACTTGAACTTTATGAGGCAGGCTTCAAGGAACAATGAGAATCCCCTACAATAGAGTACGTTCAATTTAATTTTTACAGTTTTGTCGATCACTTTAGTCAAATTTGTAAATCTTTTACTTTAGTATTTATTACTGGCGCAATAAATTAACTAACCCCCATACCTACCGTAAGAAAGAAAAGGACGCTCCCATCATTTTTAATAAGGATGAGTGATGCAGGTAGTATTTTAATTCTTCTCATTTCTGTTCTACTTTTATAGTTTGCGTATGTTTGTCTCACTTTTCGTTTTCGTACTAGTGTTTCATGAATCTTCACAAATTACAGTGGCGTTCATAATTTCTTATTCGGATAGCATAATTTTTTCTTTTATTAGAAAACTAAAATTACATATAAGACAAATTTTATGATTTCTTGTTTTGGCGATTAACTGTTTATTTAGAATTGTTAAGTAGGTACTTGAAACTTTTTCCTTTGCGCAGTATAAATGGGTACATTATTAAGAATCAATTACGTTGTTGTAGACATAACTACAGTATAATAGATCTTCTTCGTATTTATACCATTATGCCGTTAACATTACGTTATCGTTAAATTATAAAATTCGGTAATTTAAAACTAATCAAGAGATCTAATCTTAGAGGTCGTTTTAAACTTTTACTTGCAAATATATTTCATTCTAAATCTGCCTTTCGAGTGTTCACATGTATTTCTGCTGTGTTATAAAAAATTATTGTTGTTAATTATCGTTATTATTGTTGTTTATCCTTGTTATTGTTTGCATATTTTCTCGTTACTTTTTTGAAGTCTAGAAATGCCACATTTAAATAAACAATAAAAAACTTTTGAACGCCACTGTAGTTTATGAAGGTTCATGCAACAGTAGTACAGCAAAGTAATAAAAGAGACAACTCTACAAATTTCAAACATAGAAGAGAAAGATGCGACAACATTATAAATGGTACCTGCACTACTCATTACCTCCGACTCGCCAAGACGGACAAGGGTATCCCTCTCTTTATTGTAGTAAGTATAGGGGTGAATTAATTTATTGTGCCAATAATAAATAATAAAGTAAAAAATTTACAATTTTCACTTTATAATACAAAACCGGAAAAATTAAATTGAACGGACTGTACCATTCAACCCTTCCATCACCGTACATAATTTTCTATAAAAAAAACTTTTTTGTGTTTCATTCCCACCAGCTACTCGTGCTGGTGGGCGGGCAGTCCCTCCGACCTACACTGTAGTGAAAAGCCCTCGGAGGGTAGGGCGTAAGGCCCTCTTCAGCCTCCTTTCAGGAATCGTGGAAATGGGTGGATGGGTGTGGTTAGGGAGAGAAAGATGAGACGGACGAAATGAAAACAGAAGAGAAGTGAAAGATTATCTATGGAATATTACTGCCCCAGCATTTGCCTAAATGATTCAAGGAAACCACAGAAAACTTGGACCAGAGCAGCCGGACCTGGCTTCGAACTGGTGACCTCCTAAATAGTTTAAATGCTAAGAAATGATCTAGAGCACTAGATCACGCCGCTCGGTAATTTTCTATAGTATTCTAAACAGTAGTGGTTAGGTGCTTAAGTTCTCAGGAGCTCACGCAGTAATAAGTAGAATATAAATTGTATACATATATATAAACCCATTTCGTTTTGTTTTCGGGGAGGAGAAGAAATCATCGAAAGGCACCTATCGCCCGTGCGACTGGGTAGTGTCGGATTCCCCCTCAGGTCGTAAAGAACCATATCTGCTTTGGTACGTCGCTATAAATACTGGTGAATACACGTTTAAGTGGTTGTACAAACATTTAAAATCAATTATAAAATGGATTTAATGCAATCAAGTCAAATTGATTGCTCTTGTGGTGATAAAAATTTTAATCTTTAAAAACGAATTCGGTTATTTCACTGCTCATAATAAGTAAGAGAATTTTTCAGGAGAAAATGTGTAAAAATTTTCAAGAAAGTAGTTTTCTTATCATGTGAAAGAAACAATAACACACTGCTTTCTTATTACTAATTATGCCCACTTGTCTAACTCACCCACAAGTGACCACTGATTCTAAAATAATAACACATCTTTCTTCTAATATACAAAACATTCTACCCCTTGACTACTTCCTTAAAGGAAGTTAATCCTACCAAATTACAAAATAAGGAAAAAGTAACAAGAACTTCACTTTGGAAAGGGGGGTATTTGTTGTAAAATCTAAATGATAAATGAATAGCGCATAATACAGAGAAAGAATGCCACAGTAATTAGGCACTTTCTTTGACAAATTAACCCCTAAAGTAAAAGAAGGAATTATAATTTTAAATTGAGTTTTTCTACTCTTAGGGCAGTAAATTTGATTAAAACAGAAATTACTCAGTGTAGCGTCTTAGTATAACATAATCATTATCAATAAGGCAGGAGATTCCTTAAAAATAGTTGGTTATATTATCAAAACGCTCCAAACTTTTCAACTTAAGCAGATTTACTTATTAAATATTCATGTAAATTAAGTAAACTTAACGAACCAATTAAGTATTTTTCCTCGGTTCTATATTTGTAACTTTATTAATCCATAAATTATAGTTCAATCTTATTTATCCATGAGCATGAATTTATAATATTTCCTCGAGTATGTCGTCTTTATTAAATAGCTTCATGGAAGCATTATTTAATTATTATTCTTCCGAATTTTCGTCCGGTATTTTCTATTAGGTATTAAAAACTTGAATATATATGACATTGACGTCATAAATACGGTTACAGAATGTTTAAATGTTATTTAAAATGCATGCATTTTTAAATTAATGTTATTTACTACTCATCCTATTTATTGTTAATAAAATACGTCCTATAAAAATAAATATTCTTCATAACCAGTAGATCCATAAACATAAATATTTCCGATTTAACCTTTCGACATAGCGTTATAGCGATCAAATTTTTATAGAGAGTATTTTTATAAGCAATTCTTCTAATTTTTATCGTTTCATCTTTACTGACCATTTTGTAACCTTACAAAATTGAACCAATAGGTTTTAGAAAAACATCGTTCGAGAAATTATCTAATCTTGGATGGAAAACATCAGTAAATATCTTAAAATAATAGAATTTTTCAACTTATAAAATGTAATGTAAAATACTTTAATTAGTACCTATTTACATTATTTAGATTTCCCTTATGCTATTTTCAAAATTTTCTTAAAAACATTTAATCATTTAAATTTAAATTTAACCTTACGGGAAATGGCCTTTTTGTATTTCATAATTTTCTTACTTACATACTCACAAATAATGTATAACATACTTTATCAAGATAAAAGAATTTTTTCTGTGGAAATTTTGCAGCCCTCAACAGTTTCTTGAGAAGGTGAAAATAAGTGTACTAAACTAAAGGTCTAAGGAGGACTTTTCTCATTTTTTTTCTCAAACAACCTACCAATTTGCTTCTGAGCGGCTTCTAATTTTTAATTCTCTTTTTATATGTATAGCAACGAAACTCTTGACACTGTCTTTTCGCTGATTCTGCAACTGTTTGGTCTACAACTTAAAAGCTCTCTCGCCTTTGAGAACGAGTAGTGCCATTATGTTAGATCAATATAGAAACTTTTTTCACTGGCTGATACATTGCTTTGTAAACCAAGGGCTCGCATCGAATCATGTTGACACTTGTTAACATTAATTTTATTAATTACTGCATATACAAGGGTCTTAATATCATTGTGGGGAGAACTACCTTTAAACCAGAAATCCTAGTATCAGATGTATTTCTATTAAATAACAAACTAAAATATATCAAGGAAAATACAACAAACTAAAGTAGCTAAAACTTGATGAAGTCATAAATTTTCCACCTTTGCATGAAACAGTTGACAACCTTATGAAGCCACATAGGATTGAGAAGAATTCTGATTACCTTTCTTCAAATTATTAAATTAGTTAAAACAATATTTAACATTTTATGTGAAACATAATTCCTTTTAAATGTAAACTATAAATAATGTTGGTTTTAAATTCAAAACCATTCTCAAAAAACTAAACATCTCAGCCGTTGAGTGTAACAATAAGGATTTAAAGAGTTTACTATAACAACAAAACAAAAACAAATATAAACCGAAATAATGGCATACATAAATTATTTATATGAATGTAACTCTGTCTATATAGGACAGACAGGTCGAGCCTTTGAAACTAGGATAAGTGAGCATGTAAAATCGATTTCTAAAAAAGATGTTAAATCAGGAATTAGTAAACATTGTATTAGCTTAAAACATCATTTAAATTTAGAAAATACCAAATACTTACATGTAATCTCTGTATGAATATTTGGAAATAGATAAAGCCTTAAGAAAATCAGAAAATGTTGTAAATAATCAGTTAGAACTAGGCAGTTTTTCATCCCCCCTTATCTTAACCTATCTATAAATGAGCATGTAAGATTCGTATTGTCAGTATAACGTTACTCTTGATAATGAGCACATAGCTCGAAACAATATTGTCGAGAACAACAATAAAGTTGGTGAAACTTACCATAGTGTGTTTTATTTGACTTAATATACTAATGCTTTTGTTCGGATGCACAGTTTTAAATGAAAAACGTGTACCATATCTAGTACTGATAAAATTATCGATTATAAAATGAATGGTATTAATTAAACGTTGAAAAGCTATGCAAATATTTTTAAACGATTTTTAAAAAATATTACTTTTCAACAGTTAGGTAGGTAAATAACTAAAATTGTTACTATTTGAGAAATAAAAGAAAAATTAAAAAGGTATTGTCAATGTACTCTTGAAAATAACTTGTTATTTGAAACAATTGTCGAGTGAATAATAAAAAATCTTGTTGAAACATATACTGTTCTTTTTTTTTTTTGATTTCTCAAATATTAAACATGTTTCATCACACCACCATGGTTAGTTTTAATACTATAAAATTGTTACTTTTTGCTGTTCGTTTGATGATTTTTATTATTAAAAAAAAGTTTCCTTTTATCATTAATATCAAACGTTTGATACGTCTGGGAAATAATTTACATTTTATGAAATTTGTTTCAGAGCTGTGGGCAACAAATCGGTGTTGACACGAGAATTAGCTGACGTGCGAAATGAAGTTTTATCCAGAAATGATACAGTGAGTTCCATCCTAATCGATTTTTCAGATAGTGGTACGACGAACCACCAACGATCTCAAGAGTATAACAGCACATCTTTAAGGAAACTGAGCAATAAAAGGTCGATTCTCAACGATGCAGTCAGTCGTAATATCACTTTGGTTCTGGAGAACTTGCTAAAGAATTACGAAAGCTCTCAACTACCGAGTCATGGCAAGGGCAAGTACATCGTTTTAACATTACATTTTATCTTATATTAGCATCTAGAAATACGGGGCGCCAAGTATAGTTTATATGCGTAAAACAAAAACCAATATACATTATCTATTACGTCACTACAGGGTAAAAGTAATGTCGATGCAAGAGTGATTCCCCTAGACGAATATTCGCAGTGAAAAGGGGAGGATCAAATGGTATTTAAATGTGCCCCCTTTTATTTCGTTATTATTTCCATTATCTATTATCAAATTTTAATGGATTTTACCCTAAGATTTGAGAGCGTGGTCATCTTACTGCCGTGTAGTTTTCGAAATTGAACTCAAATTTATGAAAAAACCTCTAAATCTTCATAAACTAGTTAATGTATTGAAAAAATACCTTAAATAGGAATGGATAAGAGTATAATTGTGACAATAAGGTGCACGGTACTTATCTATGAACGTTACAATACATATTTTCGAGTTCGGAGTTTGTTAATATGGGGCGATCACCCATGCAATCTCAAAAGAATTGGCAAATGCCCCTGGAGGGGTAAAAAGTACCTCTGGCAAATTAAATACCATATTCACAGCCTCCTGTTGTTCCGCGAAATAAGTTTAATTGACATTTAACTACATAGACACTATTGTTTTAATTCGTAGACATAATTCTGCATGAGGAGTGGTTTTAGCAAGCCCAGGTACCCGAAGGTAATTCTCCATAACTACGTCGATCCTGATTGATTTTGCTCTTTCATTCAAAAGTTCGGGAGGTTTCATGTTTTTTCGTAGGTTTTAAAGATTTTATATAGTCTTTTATTTGGTATATTTGCCCCTCCAGGGGTGTGTGCCAAATTTTTTGAGATTTCGCAGGTAAACAATTTTACTCTCTTCAAACCTCATTTAAAGGGTTTTTTCAATATTTTAATTATTTTATGAAGACTCAGATATTTTTTCTTAAATATGGATTCAACGTCAAAAACTACATAGCAGTAAGACTATCATGCTGCTAAATCTGAAAGAATTTCTTTTTTCCAATGTATTTTTTTTTTTCAAAAAAAGAAAGAATTAAAATTCTTATGCGTCTAAATATTAAGAACAAAGATCTCACATTTGTAACGCGTCCTTTTGAATGTGTTATGTTTCCTCTAAGAATCCATCGGAATCAACAGTGTAATTCAATGCCGGTAGGGGTATTAGCCCTCGCAGTAGTTGTTTCTGTTGATTCCATATTTATATTTATGACCCACCCAACAATTTTCAGATAATAAAATAAATTTTGATATTTACAGAAAACCAACATTCACAGACGTAACAATTCATAATAATTCAAATCACCCACTTTCACACAAACTTTGAGCATATAAGTCTATGATACACAGAGCTTTTTCAGTCCGCCTTTCAAACGAAAAATTAATACACGAACTGAACATCATTCTAACAATTGCAAAAAATAATGGTTTTGATCCAAGAACAATTAAAAATTTAATACGTAAAAAACAATTTAAAATAGCATGTCAGTCTATATACCCATATATAAAAAACAAAGAATGCAAATACATATCTTTGACGTACTTTGGTAATATTTCAATAAAAATCGCTATGTTTTATCTCCAAACAACCTAACAGTTAGTTTTAAGACAAACACATTATTTAAGACACATACTTTTTAATTCAAAAGATAAAACTGACAAATTTGAAAAAACTGGAGTCTATAAGCTAGAATGTACAGAATGTGATTCCTTTTACTTAGGCTAAACTGGAAGGTCATTTAGAACTCGTTATAACGAACACTTTATCATTTAGATTAGGAAAAGATAATTCCAATTTTGCAAACCATATTTTAGAAACAGGCCATCAGTTTCCTACTATAGAAAATCTTAAAATTATTCATAATCTAAATAAAGGGTTTAAACTTAATATTTTAGAATCCTTAGAAGTATATAAACCATCCAAAATTTCCGAAAATAACCTGTTAAACGACCAGGTAAATTTGTACCACTCAGTATTATTCATTTCATTTAATAATTAATGGTATTTCCAAAATATATATATAAACACTACTGTACATCTGTTTATATTCATTCCATTTGTAATCATTTGTTTTGACAAATCTGTTCATATTCATTCAATTTGAATTATTTGTTTGACAATGACAAGCTATTTGTCGAAACTATAGTCAAAAGAATTTGTAAATAAAAAAATGATAATAAACAAAGTTGTGTTTATTCATTTATAGTTATTTATATTTATATTTATAATATAGCCTGTAAAGGCCTTTCTGCCAGCGCCCACCTGATGAGACCCGATTCGTTGTGCCTACTTGGTAGGATGCGTTCCAAATGTGAGAGCTTTGATCATAATATTTAGACGAATAAGGATTTTATTTCCTTCTTTTTTTGAATATGTTATTTCTTCGTCTAAGAATCCATCGGAATCAACAGTGTAATTCAATACCGGTAGGGGTATTAGCCCTCGGAGTAGTTGTTTCTGTTGATTCCATATTTATATTTGTATTTTTTTTTTCAAAAAGGGGCGCAGCAGATGATGCAACATTCCGTCGATTAAAATTTGGTAATAGATAATGGAAAAAGACTTTTCGATCTTTTAAACTAATCACTTGACTCCAAAAACTAAAAAAAAACGCAAAAAAAAGTCTGCGCATCGGTTTTTCGTTTATATTAATTCTACTTCTTGGAAGACGACGCCATCTTTTTTCTTTTACTTTCGAAAGACTGAAAAGATGACAATTATCCTTCATGGGATCTTAAAATATCAAGTATGATCCTCCTACTTTATTTTACGGTACATTACCTTCAGTTCACTTGTTCATACTTTCAATGCGCCCTTATGTGGTTTATTAATCATACACAGTGAGCATTCGTCTCGTAGCGAAGACAGTTACTTTGGATTGGGTCACATATCGCGAACGATCTTCATCCCTCGCATTATTTAATTGTTCACTGTTTGATTGTTGTGCCCTTTTGTATAATTTATTCAGCAATCTCTATAGCTTTATCACCTATAGATACGACTTCATCACATCACTGAAATCAAATCCTGAAATTCGTTCAAATTACAAACTGCAGACACTAAAAATTATCATCACAATATGGATTCACTTTTTTATTCTTTTCTAAATATTCTTTAAAATGAAAGTATTGTATTTATTGTTCTTTATCATGAAAATTATTCTATTTTTTATTGTAGAATTTATGTGGGGGGAATCGAAAAATTTGTTTCTAACGTGATAATATTCATACAGAATAATAGTAGATAGTTAACGAAACAAACTATCGATGTTTTGGTAGCTCTTGTTTATTTTTATTAACAATAACTATACAATAAAAAGCAAACTTATAATTTTTATTTTTTCTCATACAAAGTTACTCGACTGTGATTATGTTCTACTGGTGTAGACCCAAATTGTATTATCGAATTAGGATTTTATCATCTATTTATGAGAACATTATGATAAGATAACACAGCATGACTCGATTACGATAGAAATTAGGCCATTTCGTAGACTAAATTACGGTTTTTGAAAATAGATATAAAAACTATTTAAACAAACAAACAAAAAGAAATTAATATCTGGAAAAGACATCGAAAATATAATATAAAATGTGTATTTTGTAATATTAAAACTAAACATGGACGTGTTTTGATGAAACATGTATTCAATAAAAGTTAAAAAGCAGT
Source organism: Agrilus biguttatus (assembly GCA_963921985.1). NCBI lineage: Eukaryota > Metazoa > Arthropoda > Insecta > Coleoptera > Buprestidae > Agrilus > Agrilus biguttatus. The sequence goes on along the minus strand of OY998119.1, from coordinate 11,411,646 downwards.
AGGATGTTTCAACGAAATTTATTGATTACTCAACATATGTTTCGACTGGGCAGTCATTATAAAGATTACAAAAACATACTAAATTAAAATGTACAGAGAATTTACTTAAATACCTAATATCGTTATACATAAACAGAGTAATAAATAGATAAAAATTCCTATCGTTAAAGTGTCATTAGTAAGGGCGTATTATTAATGTTTTTATTAAACTTATTATAAATAAATAAAGTTAAATTATATTTCAAACAGAAAAACGGTGTTTATCAAATTAATTGTAAAGATTGCGATGCAATTTACTTAGGCCAGACTGGTCGTTGCTTAGAGATTCGTCTAAAAGAACATTTAACTAGTGTAAAAAACAAAAATTGTAATACCGGACTTTCTGAACATTGTCTTAATAACAACCATAGTATAGATGATAATATAAAGCTTTTACACAATCAACAAAAAGGTAGAAAGTTAAATTTATTAGAATTTTTGGAAATTAAAAACGCCTTAAAGTTTAATAAAAACATTAATAATACGCCCTTACTAATGACACTTTAACGATAGAAATTTTGATCTATTTATTACTCTGTTTATGTATAACGATATTAGGTATTTAAGTAAATTCTCTGTACATTTTAATTTAGTATGTTTTTGTACTCTTGATAATGACTGTCCAGTCGAAACATATGTTGAATAATCAATAAATTTCGTTGAAACATCCTACTTCTTTTTAACTTGTATGTATTTTGTATTTTATATTTGTATTTTAAATGAAACTACTATCTACAAATGAATTATGTCTCAGCTATTAAAGAGACATTAAATCTCCAAACTTTTTACTGAATTTTACATACCAATCCATTTGCATTTTTGAACCTGCAATGATTTTATTTTAATCCTGAATCTCGCTTGTACATTTGCAAAAGTTTGCGGATTTAACAAACCTATGTATGTACGAATTACGTACTCCTAAGTAAAACCGTACACAAACAAATTACGAATACTTTTACGGGAAACGATTTAAAAAACAAATCAACTCTCCAGGAATATGTTCAAAGCTCGGCAAAGAATCTCAGCAATTGGCAGAATTTCAAAGGAAATACGGTTTCAAAATTTTAACTGGCAAAAATGTTTCTATGTAGTTAACAGTTACCCTAAAAATATGTTTAATGACTTCAGAAAAAAGCAACGTGGTTTTAGGTTTTCGGATATTTTCTATTAGGGATCTTACAATTTTTAAATTCACGTCCACGTTGAAAATATAATATCCTCTTCATTTGAAGATTAATTAATATACCGGACAATATCCATCCATATTTTGATAACTTTATATCGAATGCCCATTTGGATAAAGCCTGGGATCCGACTACCTCTAACAAGCAGGGGCGGCGAAACATGATTTCGTTTGGTGGGCAGTCAGCTTACGGTAGAAAAATAAAAAGGGTAGGATCAAACCAGGGAAGAGGCTCACCACATAACCCAGGAGGCTAATAATTATTTAATAAATATATAATCGATTAAAAATATGAATCCGAGCCTTTTGGCAAAAATTTTATAATTTCATATGATGAACCTGGTATTACCAGTAAAATTTTAATTTGCTTAACAATTGTGGAATAAACTGACAAATTTGTGGGTTTTCTTTTAAAATCAATTTTAGATAATCAATTTTTGAAATTCTGTTTTATTTATCGTAGGTATTAGATTCAGCAACGCCCTTTCCTAATTTCGTATTTCAATTTACGTAATCAGTTCCCGATTTATGGCATACAGTGGTCAAAATAAATGTCTATACAATTGATGCTTTTTAATGTCGTTGAATCGTTAAAACAATCTTTTGTATACCTGTATCTGTCAATTTTCATATGTTTTCAAATTCAGATGTGTATTTCTTATTAACTTATTCATACAAATATAATCACAGTAGGTACAATAAATAATAATTGGATAAATTAAAAAAATAAGTATTTTTTTTTCTGTGAACAATATCTCCCTAATACTTATCAAATTTCTGTTAAATATTTTCGAAATGTCAAATATTATTCTGTTGAAACTCCATTTTAAATAATGTGATTAAAGAAAAGTCTTTTAACGTTTTATAATTTTGAATCTTTAAAATACTTTTCTTTAATCACATTATTGATTTCTATATTTCGCTAGCCATACTTCGTCGGTGACAACTAAGATTATCGAAGTGTCCCTTCCATCCACATCCCTTCGCCGCGCCACCCCTGGTTCCAAGGATAAAAAAGTAGAGATATATAAGAAAATAACAATTTTTCTTTCGACACATTTTATTCGAATTCATCAACTATTTGCTTTAGTATAGAAAATGACCCACCAATTCAAAACTATACTGTGTGTTCATCAAACAATTTTTTTTAAATTTTTTTTTTTTTTTCTATATTAAATATGTTTCATCAGGTATACATCGTTGAAAGTTTGTATTTTATTAAAGTAGAGATAATTAAAACTAATAATAAAATAAAATTTTGAATTTGAGAGGAAAATAGACAATGTAAAAAAGTGCACTTTTTCAAATATAAAAAAGGGTTCGTATTGTTTTGCAATCCAAAAGTTGGCAACCTGTTTTTCAAAGCAAACATCACACACATTAAGTTTTATTTCTGTCAGTTTTCGGGCAATTTTATATTATAAATAAACAAATTTTAATCGAGTAACTACGAAATTTTGTAGGCTTCTTCCTATTAAAAATTAGACAACTTTAATGTTTATAGTCATATGGTTAAAACATAAAAATCCTTGATCTAACAATTTTTTCAATCACAAATTATACTTCCGTATAATAGTTTACAGGTAAAAAAAAAACTTTTCGTTACACTACAATTATCCAAAATTAAGCGACTTTCATCTATTACAATTATAAAAAATTAAAAGACAGTAAAATATTTCAACGAAATTTATTGATTACTTAACATGTTTCGACAGGACAGTCATTATCAACAGTACAAAGCAATACATATTGTTACGTACAAGTAGGCAATTTACGAAAAACATGAAAATCCGTAATATGGGTTGCCGAGATTTGAAAGAAAATTACAACTTCCATTAAAAATTACTTAGAATGTTGAAATTTTTACTAATTATAGCCAAGTCATAGGGCTAACGTCATGCCAAAACTAAGCTTTATAATTTATATAAGACGTTCAAAAACGTTTATAAACTTCAAACATTTTTTCAAATGACACTTAGCATATTTTATTTTGTCATTCGATTCCATCAAATTATTCTTCTATTTTTTAATTTTTTATATTGAAAACAAGTTTCATCAAAATACGTCCTTTGTTAGTTTTAATATTGCAATTATTGTTACAAAACCTTAAGCTGCACAAAGTAAAGGCATCAGTTTACAATTTTTCCTCGAGCAATAGAAAATCTTGACCCAGCACTGACATTATTTTTATATAAAACTAAAATTCACTTAATATTTTATTTTCCAAGTCGAAGGTAATAGTGCAAGTAACACTTCTCTCCATTCGCATCATAAACTTTCGATACATTTCACATTATATTGCGATATAAAAACAAACTATTACCTACTCTACTTCCCAACCGTTTTATTTTGTTTTCGTTTTTCAATTCTAAACCAATTTGTAGAATGTAATAAAGTTAGACACATTTCGATTTTAAAAAAATGCGAAAATTCCAAATATTCTCGCAATGTAACATTACACGTCCCCTCCCCCAACTGTGACATGCTGACAGGCTTTCGGTTCACGTTTGGAATAATTCAAGAGACAAAACTTTATTAACTTCACAGTTCTGTGAACGCTGGGGTTATATACAATACTTAATTTACACTTTCTTTTTTTTTCAAAAAGACATATTTATCATTGTTTCTTTTTTATTGACAATTTAAGTAGGTATCGTACCAAAACAATATTTAAGGATTCTAGTGATGGTTCTTCGTGAAACATTATTTTAATAAATAAAAAACACAAATTATATCTTCTAAATGTTCACTTTAATGTTAAAATTCCCCTACAATTGTTTCAGCCTACTAAGCCTTTTTCAAAAGTAATTTAGGTACTACCCTTCCTTCAGCCATTATTTGTTTATTTTTTTTTTAATTTACAAAATAAAAACGGTATAACGAAACTCATGGATCCAAATATTTATTTTGTTTTAGAAAGTTTTCGTAATATATACGAGGGTTGCTATTTATATTTTGATTCTAATAATAAAAACAGAGTCTAAAATTGATTTATTGTTTTTCGAACTGTTCTCCATGATGATCAATACACTTTTACATGCGCTCGAACTAATCTTCGTAACACTTTTTCAATTCCGATTGAGGTACCTCCAAAACATGGTTTTTGAATGCATCAACGACCGCTTCAGGCACCGAAAAACATTGGCCACGTAATTTATTCTTGATATGCGGGAATAAGAAGAAGTCATGTGGTGACAAATCAGATCTGTACGGAGTATGACCGATCAATTCAACGTTTTGGTCAGTCAAATAGGTGGTTGTTTCAGCCGATGTGTGAGAGTTGGCATTGTCATAATGAAGAATTATCGTATACAGCATTAATCAAACTGAGTGGTACATTAGACGATTTATAAAATAATTTCTGTATTAAATAATTTCAAATTTATGCCACTTCTGATTATATTTGAAGTTTATATCAACAAACAAAAGTTTAAGGTGACTTTGTTAACCAACTTTTCAAACCAAAAAAATCCAAAAGTATTCAAAAAAATCAAATAAAACAATAGGAAACATCCAAATATATCGAAAGAGGATAGAAAAATCAATTGAAATACAAAATAAAATATGGTAGGTGCCATTTGAAAAAAATGAAATTATTCGTGTTTTAACTTTTTAAACTTTGTTTTTTTTTCTGAATGTCCTGTATATATTATGAAGCTTAATTTTGGCATGACGTTAGCCTTAACACTTGATTATAACTAATAAAACATTGAACACTCTAAGTCATTTTTTCTATTATAATTGATTGATTCTACTTTTACTTGATGGAAATTCATTGTAAAATATACAAATAAAACACTACTGTAATTTCCACTGATTTTATTAGTTACTTGACATATGTTTCGCTACTTTGTATTTAAAACTCCTGAAGAAGCTACAAAGTAGCGAAACATATGTCAAGTAACTAATAAAATCAGTGGAAATTGCAATAGTGTTTTATTTATATATTTTTTCTATTCTTTATCTATTTTTCTATAAATTTAATTATCTCAGAAACTGTTCTTCGTAGGCATGCAAGTTGGTCATCAAAATCACCTTTGAAATGTATGCTTCATATGAATTCGTGGTAAAATAATAAACCATTCCATTTAAAATAACAAAGTTGACATCAATATACGATACAGCCGGATGTGGCAGACGGCTGAAATTATTTTAGGTAGAAAAATCATTCTGGATAACCCCTAATTCCAAATTTTCAAATCTCTAACACGGTTTTCCTAAAACGTCTAATGTAAGACTCAGGTTGAACAACCCTGTATAGTATAAAAGGAACTATAAAACTTTACAAAGAAAATTATTAATGCTTGACAGTGGAACAAAATTATTTAATGAACGGATATAAAAGAAAGCACCAGCACAAATTTTAATCCTTTAAACCACCCTCTACCCCGACTGCAACATTTTAAACTTTAATAACTACGTTCAATATTCAAATGGGGCATATTGTTTTGATATAGAGAATGAAATTTCTTTACAAAGAGTTAGTCAATGTGTGTGTTATTTGACAGACTCTCCAATCCCAAGTAATTTAATTACAAGTACTAACAATTTTTTCGTGTCTAACCTAAACAATGTTTAAATGCACTTTAAGTTTGTATTAACAATCAATGTTGAATTTTTTTAGATCATCCTACAGTTGTCAAAACGAATATTTTAATAAGAAGTATGGGTCCGGTATCAGAATTAGACATGGTGGGTTAAATTTCCTAATAGTACAGTAAATAAGAATAATTGAAATTTTTATTTTTTTTGTGGGGGTTTTTGGGATGAACTTCCTGAATCTAAAACTGTGTAGAATCGAGTGCAGCGGATCAAATTCGGCGAAAATAAAATTATCTATTCAAATATCATGAAATCATAAGCCAATTAGGTCACTTAATTAAATTGAGGCGATTATGGGTCATATATAAAGGGTGGCTTTTGGTTTTCCACACCAAGGAAAAGAAACAAATTTTGGTATATTACACGAACAGGTTTCTAGTTTAGTTAACACACAAAACTTTTTGTTTTGAGCCGCTGATAATGTTTCAGCTGGCTTTTAATTATTTTAATATTTGTTAAGCCACTAACATATACTTATGCATTAAACTTACGATTTTATTTTGTAAATGTTAAATAAATTGAAGAGTGCTTAATTTAATGTTGCTACTCTTCTATTTTATCTAATTTTATTTTATAGTTGAAATAACCGATCATGAATTATTCGAAACATTCAGAACAGTTAAATGAACTTGTACCAAGTAGTAATTACACCATACACTTTTGATTTCATTTAAAAATTTGCCTAGCAGAATTAACCAATATAAAATATATAAACACCATTTATATTGTGTTAACTATAATAAACATTGAAATTAAGTGAAGCACATGCAATGTTGCTACAAGTCACTAAAATGTAGAATAAATAACACGCATATTAATACAACATTTCACATGCATTAAAAAAATAGTTGCCGAATATTCAAAATCAAGAAGATGCCACAGTTATTTCAAATGGCGGCAGTGCCACATACAGAGACTAATAATGTACCTGTATATGATAACACAGAAGAATTTGAGAAGGTAAGTTGATATTTTTTCAAAATGAGTTATTTAGAAAAAATACATTTTTAAATTAATGTAATGTATAGAGTGGTGATGATAATAAAATGGAATCGTTAATTTTTTGAAGTTAATTTTCACTGTTTTAAAAAAAAATATCATGAAGACCTTTTCTCTTGTCGTTAAACTATCGTTAACAAATATAACTAAACTAAACTTTATTTGGAAGCTGATGATGACATTATGTATTTGATTTTAGGACTTAACCTTTAAATTTTAATCAGAACATTTTTGGTTGCTAAAAAACACACCACCTCTTGGGACAAAAAAACGTATATATAAACGGTAAGGGTTTAAAGGCGACAAACGAAAAATAAGAAAAGAAACAGTTATTGTTAACTTTAAACAATATGTGTAGTAAACATAGTTAATATATTTATTATATTCTGATTTGTTGTTGTTTCTTATTTAGCGTATCAAATATTTATCACATTATTTGTAACAAATACCCTTTTTGTTTTGTTTCAAAAAATTAATTACATGATTCGGTGAACTTAATTTCGATAGAGATTTTGGGTGAGAGATAATAAAAATGATGTAATTAAAAATAAAAACAATTGAGGATAATTTCACCAAATTTTTTATTAAAGTTCCTAACAAGTTTCGGTCTCGCGACCATTATCGAAGAATACAGGGTAAATGTTATACTAAAGCTTAAAACTAACGCAGTTCTGTTTATGGTTAAAAATTGACAAGATTGACAAAAAAAGTGGGGAGTCAATAATCTTCTTCTTTTGTGAAACAGCTGTTTTGATTTCAAGTTTCTCTAAAAGGGATAATTTACTACTTTTATTTATACAACTGTGGAGGAGTTTTATATTGTCTAGATATAAATTATGATTGAAAAATACACAATGTTCGGAGAAGTTGAAGAAGTTGATATAACACTGTTTATCTTAATCTCAGTGCTTGCCATGGTTCGGAATATTCAACTTAATTTGCTACATTTTCATTTAAAAAGTATTTGGTTCCCTTATTAAATTAAAGATTATCCAGTAGATTTTAGAAGGACTAAAACTGGACATTGTAAATATTTTATTTAAATAGTTTGAATCAGTCCACTGAAAGAACAACAATCCTGACTAGAAAAGTTTGTCTAAATATGATCAGGACCTAGTCATGCATGCCTCGCGTATCCGATCAAGATGAAGTATTTTATCAGCATCATCAGGATTTACTGATGTGAAACTGAATGTGTTTTCCTGGTCAGTATATCAATTCTTCTGATAAAACTAGCGTTTTCAGAAACTTAATCTAATTTAAAATAATAGTGCGTTTATATAAAATGGCATTTTTATTTATTATATAATGAAATGAGATTTGTGTCTAATACATAACCTACTAACATATTATATACGGTTCTTTTAATCGAAATACTCTGGCCGTCCAATCTTTTGCGTTGTGTAGATAATTCCTTTAAAATAAGTTTGTCTCCCAAAGGATTATCTAGATTACTATTTAATTTTCGCCACCATGCCTCTATCAAAGAATCAAAATTAAATAACAATGCTTGGGAAGATCTTAAAATACGGCATTCACAAAACGGGTAACCGTTTTTTGAGCTTTTCTCCTAATTTTCTGAATGCCGTATTTTAAGAACTGTCCGTTATTCTATTAACACAAATAAAACGCATGTTGAATTAATAGTTTTTACTTTTAAATGGTGTATCTTTAGTATGTAATTTAATATTATCCATATGTATGCGAATGTTTTCAAGTAATTCTAATTTAAAAATTTTAAGTGTCTCTGGGCAAGAATATAGTTTCTTCATATCCTGCAGAGATACCATCTTAAAGTTCATAAAACTACCTACTAAATTGAGTGCTCGAACACTTTCCTATAGTAAATAGTTTTTCATCAAAAAAAGGGAGCATGGAGACCTATCCATCGATGGAGGGCAAATTAACATCAGGAAGTTTCAAACACCCAATATTTGAATGAATTTTCCGATGACTAATTACCTAATAATTACACATTCATTAATTGCATTTAAGGAACAATGTGCACCTATGGAGTGGGTAGTAAATTTTAGGGTTGGGTAGACGGGTTCGTAAATTCATTTTGTACACCTTCGGATTCGAGTAGTATACGAAAAATCTCCTTGTATCAGAAATATAAGCAAAACAGTCAAAGATCCCGAGATATAACTGTGGCACACCCGATCATCCTAGTCGTTGTGGTGAAAAACTATTTATCGTAGAAAAGTGTTTTTTTGTGATGGTAATATTTCATAGTATAAATGTTCTTTATGTTAGGTAATTTAAGTGTCCTAAATCCTTTCCTATTTCTTCACATCCTTTTAATTTACGACCGTGAAAAATGTATTGTTCGAATCAAAATTAGTAACTTTCGAATCTTGTAGAGGCTTCCAATAGCGACATTTTGGCTCCAAATTTATTACTTTAACTGTCAAGGGTATCGTCGTCCGTCACGATTGACCAGTCCCTCAAATTGTACCGTACTTTCTTAAATCATATCTATCTTTTTATGTGCTATCTCTGTCTTCTCACCCCCCTTTTACTGAACTCCACCCACATTCTTTTGTACCTTTCCCTACTCCATATTATCGTAAGTTTATGTATGTAAAGTTAACTTTAAGAGAAGTATTCATTAGTCTACCGAAGAGAAGTTTTCAGATTCAAATCATATTGAACCTCTCGCCGAGCATTGTTAACACCATATCTTGTAAAATCACGATAGCAAGGGACAGATTAATGTAAATACTGTGTATATATTCAACTGTAAAACAAATATTGTTACTCGATTAATTTTGATTAACAAATCTTCACTAGTTATTGAGGAACTCCCTATTGCTCCGAAATAATCGTAAAGAAAAACAGTGTTCGATCACTCATTTTGTAGATAATTTTGTGAACTTTAAAATAGTGTTTCTGTACCATATAAAAAACATTTCGCTTTCATGATATTCACGGAAAACCAAAAACCACCCATTATGTATGACATTTAATCGTCTAATTTGATTGGCCTCTAACTTTGATTTGACAATATTTGAATAGACAATTTTATTGCTGACAAATTTAATCCCCCTTACGAACAAGTACAAACAAAAACAAACACACTCCTATACTGACCGGGGATTGCAGATACCTTCCCCTCACGTATTTGTTTTAATAAATGGGATTTTTATGTCTGTATTTACTGTACTATAGTTACATAGATTTAATTGTAAACTTAAAAAAAAAACTTTAAGGGATATTCCATGGATTGTTACTTCAGACAATATTGGAGAGACGAACGTTTGTCTTTTATGGGTCCCATTAAATCTTTGTCACTCTCAATTAAAATGTTGGAAAGAATATGGAGACCGGATACGTATTTTTATAATGGAAAAAATTCTTACGTTCATACAATTACGGTACCAAACAAACTGCTTAGGATCAATCAACATGGAGATATTCTTTATTCAATGAGGTTTGTTTAAGAAACTAAACGCTTTATATGTATAAACGTAAAGTTTAGGATTCTTAATTTGAACCGCAATATATTGTCGACGTTTCGTCTCAGATCAGACATAACATCTTTAGGGCTCTTCTGTTATAGATGGATAAACCGAAACACACAAGCAATTGTTCCATTTAAAATTTCCAGAATCCTAAACTTCAGTGTTAATACTTCGCTTAAACCTACCAAATACCTTTAATAAATACCCAATAAAATGTAATGAAGTCCTACCGCTATACCAAAACTGGGAACACTTAAGTGTTCTAAAGTTCTAAATCATCTCCTGATGATGCTAACTTGGTTACCGAAACGTACGTCGAGTTTAAGTGTTCCCAGTTCTGGTATAGTGGTAGGACTTCATTACATTTTGAGTGTGCCAGAAGGTTCCAAAAATCACAACTTATAAGAATATAAGCTTTCACGGCCGGAATTCATAGTAGAATGATGGTTCGGGCTTGTAGGCCGTGGTCGATTTGAACGGTTTCGTCCAGAGGTTTCGTCAGCAACTGCGGCTGACATCCTCAGTGGGTGCTGCGTTGACTACGAGGGCGAAGATTATACCTCGAAGTCTCGGCAGCGACTGTATAATCTTCGCCCGCGTAGTCAACGCAGCACCCACTGAGGATGTCAGCCGCAGTTGCTAACGAAACGTCTAGACGAAACCGTTCACATAGACCACGGCCTACAAGCCCGAACCATCATTCTACTAATCAGAACTTAAATACCCAATGTTGGAGTAAAAATAATATTCCTTCAAAGAAACAAGTAATAGAGCAGAATATTGACGACTTTTCAAAACGACTTGCAATTAGCCTAAAGAAGTGATATTTATTTTCTTTAAGAGAGTTTTTTTTACATTACAATTTTTATTAGAAAAAAATTGTCCACTTCAGTGGCGGATTTACAAATTTGCCGCTAGTAGGCTATTCAATATTTGCCGCCCCTACTAACCTTTGAAATTCAACTAGGGGATAGTTGTGTCAGTTTCTAGATTATTTTTGCAACCCACGATTTAGTGAAGAATATACTGTTGACCGAAAAACAGCAGCATGTACTAATTATAAGGTGCGTGGCTCGTGCTGTCAATTCGTCCAGACACTCTTAGCGAACGGTCATGTCATTCGTTCCCGCGCCGCAACCCAAAAACGACTACGCAAATACATTCGTACCTAATAGAAAATAAATATTTAAATGTTGAAACATATTACACGTTAAATATCATTTTTATAGTTTAAAGTAGTACCCATTTAATTTAAAAAATGGGTAAAGGTTACTAAATTTAAATTGCAATTAATATTGAAATGCCATTGGAATACTATAAATGAATAAACACTACTTTGTTTATTATCACTTTTTTATTTACAAATCCTTTTGACTATAGTTTCGACAAAAAAGCTTGTTACATAAGTACCTATATTTTACAGTGCGTTTAGTAATCTTTTATATACGGATTACAGACGTAAGAGTGTTCAGTATACTGTGCATTACTAAAATATTAAAAATTTTGTCACTCGTTTCTTTGTATATATAATAATGTCCTTTTTTCTGTAACATAAAAAAAAATTTGGACTAAATTTGCCGCCCCCTAAAATCTGCCGCCCTAGGCTCCAGCCTACTCAGCCTACTGGTAAATCCGCCACTGGTCCACTTAAAAGATAAAAAATCGCTTTCAGACTTATTAACAACATTGTTTCTGTTTGAATATTGTGTTTCACAAAAATTGCCGAAAATTATTTAATTAGTAAAATTTTAAATTTTTTATCTCCTCTTAGAACTTTTTTACTTTTATTTCTACTTACTACGTTGAACTACATATTTTGCAATAAAAATACTTGGAACAGTTCCACAAAAGGCTCTAGAATAGGCTAATAAGTGCTCCTTACGTCATTTGAACAGTACAAGCTATCTCCTTGCTGAATAATAAAACCATGTACCTAATTTTAAGCAAAATATTTTCTTCTCATTATTGATAAATACGTAAAAGTTTTACATAATCATAAAACAATGATATTAGGATTTAAACATAACAATAATATTTTTAATAATGAAGGATTTGAAGAATCTTTAATAGGGCTAAGTTTTAAATAGTTACGTTAAATTGATATTAGTTATTGAATTCATTTTTTCCCACTACATATTACCTCAAATTAATGGGGAAATTTTGTTACTGCTGTTACGCTCTTACCGGGACTCCAACCCGGGATCAGTGAGTTTACGCGCCAATACTTTTACCACTAAGTTTAATAGTCAAAGATCCCGAATTCGAGTCCCGGCGAGGGCGTGAGAGCAGTAATAATTTTTTCCTCATTAATTTGAGGTAATCAGTAGTAAGTACAAATTAATTCAATAATTAATATCACATGAATGTATTTACTTTATTGTTTTCATAAAACGAAATGTCAGTTCTGAACAAAATTATTCTTTATTTAAATGTGTTTGTTATAGTTATTGTAAATATCAATTATCATAATTGAGACATCATTCATCATTCTATCGCAACTGATATCTAGCATTTTGAATTTTGAAACAGCGTTTAATGAAATTTAAATATTCACCAAAACTAATAATTTCATAACTACTATTTGTTAATGATTACTTTAATTTTCAATTATTATTTGCACAATATATAATCTAAATTCAAAAGAAGAGTGTATACATATTACATATATATTATTTTGCAATGCTATATCAAATCAACCCTCTGATTATATAGATTCTCGAAATTGTTCAGAAGGTATTTTGTCTGATAGTATTATGAACACTTCTTAAGTCGCTCATCGAAATATCATATGATGCCCTAGTTATATGGATTCCCTTTCTGGAATCAAAGTAATAATTCAGCTATTTTCATCATTTTCTGCAAAAAATGTCAATTTTCTAGTATATTTATATTATTTTCATACACAGAAAATTTTTATTCTGTTATTGGTGAATTAATAGGTCATTTTTTCAACAAATTAAAACAACGAATTATTATTAACTTACTTTTTGCTCATTTTAAAAAAGTTCTAAAAATTGCTAACATAACGAATATTTAATAACACAACACAAAAAAACATAACTATAGATTAAGTAAAGGAGAGTTATTAACATTTATTTGGTCGTTTAAAATTAAACCTAGTCTATTTAATTTGTTTATCTCCATACACACATATCAAAAATAAAGGTCTCAAATTAAATTTATTAGAGTGTATGGAGATAAACAAATTAAATAGACTAGGTTTAATTTTAAACGACCAAATAGGTGTTAATAACTCTCCTTTACTTAATCTATAATTTTGTTTTTATGTTCCCCTCCCTTTTTCTTCTATGTTTAGTATTTAAGGATTTTGTATTTTAGTCTTAAGTTATTATATTTCCACCTGAGGAAGCCACTGTGTGGTGAAATAATATTATTGTGGTCTACAATAAAAGTTTTGTAACTTTTGTGTTGTGTTATTATTTTAAATGGAATTATAAGAATTAACAGCTTCGTCGATTAATTAACGAATATTTATAGTAGAATTCAAATTCGGGCTAAAAGGCTGTGTCCTAAATGAGTGGTTGGGTCCAGACGTTTCATCGACAACTGCGGCTGACATCAGTAATACTGAGAGACTAAGTAGCTGTCAAGACTTCAAGGTATCTGGATCATAATCGAATGGTTCATTTAGATCACAACCATTTAACCCAAATCTGAATTCTACTAGAAATTCCGGCCGCGAAAGTCTGTATTCTTATATAAGGAAGACCTTTTCTTGAAGAAATTCAAAGTCATTTTCAAAAAAGGCACCAAAACTATACCAAATCTAATTATAAATACCTCCATGTTTCCTTGATTTCAAGGAGTAAACCCTTAACTGTTAGGTAACGGGAGGAATTTCGACGAACAATTTTAGAAACGCTCATAATATTACCATTATTACGATACGAAACACCTAATAAACAATTGCTTAAATAAAAAAAAAATGAACAAGCGGTCCCAAATATTCCTTTACCATACAAGGTAATGAATCGCCAGTATCAGATACTTAATGTTTTTTTTTTTTACAGATTAACAATCAAAGCCAAATGTCCAATGGAATTGCGAAATTTCCCGATGGATAGACAATCCTGTCCGTTGGTTTTAGGAAGTTGTGAGTGATATATTCAATAGTTTAATGATTTTTTGTCAAAATTATTTCAAACAATCATTTACGTTAGATGCGTATACAGCACAACAGTTGGTGTACCAATGGCAAGGTGAAAACAGCGTTGATTTTGTACCTGGAACAACACTTTCACAATTTGACCTGATGAGCTTCCCATCCAGAAATTTTACTTTTGTTAGGCGAGAAGGTTCGATTTTATTTATATCATAGGTCAACAAAGCCATGGATTGAAAAGATATATAACAAAAGGCAATCATTAACGACATAATTTGCGTCGATAGGTTCAAATGTGGCCTCAGAATCGACCCAACACGTCAGGATTTTAAGATATCATAACCCCAAAACTCAAAAAATACAATTTTTTGTCTTTTTGAGACGATTACTGCATGAAATAAGAGGACAAAACCACCAAAAGTGTAGCAGTTCTGGAGGTATCATTTTTTATAAAATAGAATCTGGAATCATAATTGCCCCAGCCCATCAAAATTTTGAAACATTTTAACTCCAAAATCCTAATGTTACTAATTCGGCTTTTTTTGGATTTGAGATCAGACTATCTAGAAATTTCATAATTTTAGTTCATTTCTGAAGCCAGATTCAAGTTCGCCTTATAAAAATACATCGAAAATGGTTATCCTCGTATTGTGTGTCTTTTGTTTATTAATACGGCATAGGAGGTAGTATCTTTTTCGAGAACACAACTGGAGAGTTGAAAAAATAATAAGAAAATAAAAAAATCTTCGTTGTATTATTCTTCGATGACAAACTCGAATGTAGTCCTATAATAGCATAACACTTTGCAATTTCGAGAAACAAACGAAACAAACCGAAATACCATCATCCGAATTTTTAAATTGAAATAAATCAAAATTTGTAAATGCTGAGCCAATTATAATTCCAGATTCTAATTCGGCGACAAATGATAGCTTGGAAATGGCTACATGCCGGTTGTTTTGTATTTTTATTTCACGAAGTAATGCTCACAAAAGGGTTAAAAATTGAAATTTAAGATTAGGATATTTCAAAATCCAAACGTTCTCTGGTATTAGCTTTCTAATCCATCTTTTTTTCATTTGTTATTAATCTCGAATTGTCATCCAAAAGCTTTATATTTTAGGTGAATTTTCAGTACTCCAGGTATCTTTTAATCTTCAAAGACACGCAGGTTACTTCTTAATTCAAGTATACGTACCTTGTATTTTGATAGTAGTTCTATCTTGGGTTTCATTTTGGATTCATCGAGAAGCGACAAGCGATCGTGTTGGCTTAGGAATCACTACGGTGCTAACTTTATCCACAATTAGCCTGGATTCTAGAAACGATCTACCAAAGGTAAATCAACCCGTCATACTAGTATTACTTATACCTAACAATAAATACAGTTTTATTTTCTTAAATGAAGTCGTTCATTATAATAAATAAATTTCACTTTATTTCTTACTGCAACTTTTCATATTATTCTATTATTCACTAACACACTAACAGTTATTGACAACATACTAAAACAATAGTAGAAATGAAAAATTTATTGAAAAATTTTCCCACTTTAGTAAATGTTCAAAACCTGTTCTGCTTCTTCATTTCGAAATGCTAATTTTTATCTTTCCTTGAATAGAATATTTGGAGCCATCCAGTATTATCTATCGATTAGAATCTTTGACTGTTTAAGGTTCGTTATGCTACCGCATTAGACTGGTTTCTGCTAATGAGCTTCTTTTACTGCGTTGCTACGCTATTAGAATTCGCAGGAGTGCATTATTTTACTAAAGTGGGCAGCGGGGAAATCCCCATCGATGAAGATGAATGGGAGGATTGCGAAACCGAAGAAACAATAGGTGTAAATGCTGTCGATACCATTGTAGAAAACTCCGTTGGTGTCGGATACAGAATTGGAAGGCGAAGAAGTTCAATGATTTGTCCTATTTATAACGTAAGTTTCTGCTGAGTCGACAATAAAGCCAAGTAACCCCTTGGGTAGTTAAAGTAATTATAAAATTAGTGAAATATGAGTTCGACAGATAAAGAGAAAATTCCTTACAATGATTTTTTTACCTGGATTTTTCAAAAACTATTAACTTTAAAAGCTTTACTAGAAGCTTCTAAGAACTCAAAAAAAGATACTTATCGTGCAAATTGGTTAAGGTTTTCGAAGCCAGTTGACGAACTAGTCTAGTCCTTATTCGAGTTTAAAGGTCGTCGTCGGTTAGAATTGCTTCCTAAACGAGTGGCGAGCATTTTCAGAGGTCCTTCCATCTCATCTCTGAAGAAGCTCGCCACTCGTGCTAGCGAAACTTTAAGAAGCAATTCCAATCAACGACTTTATACTGCAATTTTCTGACAATATTTCCCTGAATATAGCTAAAGCTAACCATGTGCCAAGTGGCTCATAAAGTGTTACAAAAAAATAGGGTACTATTACAACTTGCCTTTTTTAAAACTTGTATGTAAGTTTTTATTACCAATCATTGAAAATATATACCAAATTTTAAGTTTCAAGGTTTTATAATGGTTTAATTTCTCGTTTTCAAATATGAAATCCTATAATGTAATTGTGTAATATCGAAAACCAAATATTACATTTATTTGCATATTTTATTTAAAAAATATTTTATCTCATTAAATAATGAAAAGAACATTTTTAATAAAACGGAAATCGTCTCACATTCTACCCATAAAACCTAAAATCTTAGTCGTTTGTGTCAGAAAACTTCTAAAAAGCAGCAGTTTCACAATAACAAGAACATATTTCTTTTCTGACAATACCACTGAAAATGTCCCATATAAAAACTGAAAAAGATTTCTTGCCTTTCGAGGTACAAAACATTAAGAAATGAAAACTTTGATGTGGTGAATTTTCAAATTGCTTGTGCAGCTTTCACCAAAAAGAATAATAAATCTCTATGTGAATATAATATTAACTTCTCGTAGGACGCAACACTTAATAATTATAATAATCGAAGAACATCCTTCACATCGCACTCTCAGTCTCTTCCACCAGTCAAATTGACGATGGAAAAAATGACTCAAACCGAATTTCGTCTTCCAAAGTGGAGACAATTTCTTTATTGCCTCATGGGAAATGACGACTTTAGAAGACAACGACAACGCGAAGCAGCAGCTTTGGGTAAAGGTACAAAATACAAAAAAAATGAAATTGGAAGTGCAAATTACATAAAAAATTGGCCGTTCAATGTCACCTCGTTGTTGAGAACATTAAACAGTATTCAATTAATAAGTGCAGACAACGTGTAAACGCCATCTGTAGATTTTTTTAGTAGTAGAGATCAAATTGTTGATACGTAAATTAAGGAAATGTTGATAAAAATCAGATTATTCGAATATGATAGGATAAAAAATCTTTGAGGATTACTTTTAGTACCTGAAGGATTGATCAGGCTTATAAACAATATTTTCACATTACGGCCTTGTATAAAAGAATAACAATTTTATTTATTTTGAATTTAAATTATACTAAGTAGATAATAATAAATGGGGAAGTACTATACAAATTTCATATCAATACAATTTTAAATTACAGGTTTTAAAGACCATAGGTATCGTCATGTTAACAGCGTGTCATATATTGATAGAGCTGCAAGGGTTCTTTTCCCAACCTCATTTGGAGTTCTAAATCTTTGTTATTGGTTCGTATACGTTCAATTTCAAGAAAATTTCGAATGGAAGGATCCTCCAGCAAGTTATTACAGTCACTAAGAGGATAATTTTTCAAGAAAAACATGGAGCAAGTGCACATTGTAAACAAATTCTACACAAATAAATGATTTAGATTCACATGCTTTAGTAGAATATTAGTAAAAGGTGTTAAATCAAACTAAATCTTACACTATATCATTACTATTGCAAAACAACACTGATAATGAACTAACTGCAAATTTTTAAATTTGGAAACCTCAACAAACATCCGTTTGGAACTAATGTTGGCTAGATATTATTTAAAAATGAATTGAAAATTTTCCTAGCTCATTAACACTCATCTACAAGCATTAATTTTAAATTTCGCAACAGTTTAATTTAATTCTTTAAGAACCACCCTGTATATTATATATTAAGGGGTATTTATATTGTTACAAAGAAATTGTTTTATTTAATTATTTGTTTGAATAATATACCACATTTAAAACAACAACTTTATATTTTGTGTATTAATAGAATAGATATCATTTTAGCAATCTTATTCTTATGATTAAGGATCTGAAATTTTATTCAAAAAAATTATTTCCAAGTACATTACTAATACTAATTGATAACGATTAAATAACTATTTTAAAAAATACATTAATAACGATTATGTTTGGTGTATCCCTTTGTATAATTAAATTTATTTATCTTATATACAATTAACTCCATTAAAAACAAAAGAAACACAAATATCATATTTTGACCCGTTTACCACTTCAAAAGCCTGAAAATAAACTTTGACTCTCTGATTCCACTTTTGACTTGGATAATTAGATAAATTTAAATAATAGTAAATATAATAATAGAAAATTAAATATGCATTTTAATACTGTTTTCCCCTATGTTATATAAAAATCTGCAGAAAACTACCAATATACTTTATAGAAACCCATGCAATTTAAATTTAAATATTCTTTTATACGAAGTTTCTTATTTAATGAAATATAAAAGTTGATTTAGTTGCACTGCTGCTGCTTGTAACAAAATTTGTTGGCTAGACCCCGTATACAGAACACCGGCAATGAAAGTCGATAACGAAGATTCGGTTGAAAACCAGGCTGGGCTAAAATTTTGCCTTCGTCAAAATATTTTTAATTCGGAATAATGCCAATCTTGGAAACATAAGCAAAGTTATTTAAAACCTATCTAAAAGGATGCATTCTAAAGTATCTCTTTCCTGTATTTAAATGTAAATTTAATGTAAATAAATACAGATATTAACAGTAAGTTGTCTGCCATGATAGATTCTAAGCGTCTGGTTTCTGTAAAACAAGTTGTTTTCATTATCGTATTTCGTGAGTTTTTCCCGTTCGTTTTAGTTATTTAATGGTAAAATAGACTGTACTGATTATTTCAGAATATGGTTTCGTTTACGATTTGAGCAAAAAATGTCCACATGCACCGCGTTGTGATTTTAACGTTTAGTTTATTTCTCTCCAGACATTCGCCATTTATGTACGATATGCATCCCCAAGTATAATGTACAAGAAATAATTTTTTACACATCAAGAAGGAAGAAGACATACTGTAATTTATAAATTTTAGGTAAGACAGACTTAGTATTAATTAGTATCTTTTATGGTGGCATTATTTCATAACGGGAGTGTCAATTTTAAGAAAAAAGAAGAAGTAAATTTCTTTGTTGTCACCCTGATGTTGACCTTGACTCCTGTTAAGTTGACAAAATAGTGTTTTAACCTCTTATTTACTTTTTATAATTTATCCCATTTTTAAGTTTTTCTAAATGGAATGATAACATTTATTATATTAATTTTAACCTTTATAGTGCAATAACCTATTTTAGTGACAGAATGGTTGTTGATGTGCCCCACAGACCATTTTTTACCAAAATGCAACCAACAGGAATGTCACCTCGAGAACTCTCTGAATTTGATGATTTGGCTACATCATTAGTGCTAGATTCACATTTAGGATTCACAACACACAAAATGAATATTAGATACAGGCCTCCAAAGGCAAACATCACTGAACTTAAAAATATTGTTAAAGAGTTTATACGAACACAAAATTATGAAAAAGCCTACAAAAAACTTGCTAGTGGTGAATGGATGCCCAGGTTAAAATCTAAAAATCAACAGAAAAAATTAGAAGCCCATGTAAGTAGTTGCTATATTATTCTCATGCTGATTTTTGTAATCGGTATTTATTAGTTTTAAATTACTGAAATATTTATTACATTCTATCTTGTACCAAGGTAGTTAGTTCTAAATGCATAGTGCAATAAAAGATGCTTCATGTTTTACTTTATAAACGAATTTAATTTCTGTTTTTGCATTTGTATATATTTTAAATTGTTCGTTTTTTAGTAATGTAATACATATGTGTTTACTTAAAAATGTCTTAAACTATGCTTAATTTAATTATTTCTCAATGAAGATTGCAATATTTATCTATTAAGCTTGTCTAATAAGAAGTAGGTTATGTCCCTAATATATTGTGAATTAGAATGGAAAAAGTCCTGGTTGTATAAAACATGCAAACTTTTTGTAAAAATGTGAGTTTTTTCCATTGCAATTTCATTACACACATTTTTTCTACCAAATGAACAATTTTATTAAATTCCTCATTAGCAAATACATGTAAAAATTTAATTCTTATTATTTCTTAAGAATTGCCCGATTAATGGTATCAATTTTATTACATTCCTTTTTCAAATAATTGCCTTGCTTCTAAATGATCAATAAAATTCCAAAATATTTGGAATGAAAACATCAAGATGCTTAATTTTAAATTAATCAGTGTTAGAGAAAATTATTTTTTTTTCTGTATTTACAGGTTTATCGATATTTGAGAGTATTTGATAAAGAAAGCGGCTTCGTTATAGAACCCTGCTATAGATACTCTTTAGAAGGGAAAAAGGGGGCGAAAATATCAGCCACAAAGAAGTGGTATAAAAACGACAAAATCGAATGTCTTGTTGGTTGCATTGCCGAATTAACGGAAGAAGAAGAAGGGATGCTTTTAAATCCTGGAAAAAACGACTTTTCTGTAATGTATAGCTGTCGTAAAAATTGTGCGCAACTATGGTTAGGACCAGCTGCTTTTATCAATCACGATTGTCGCGCAAACTGTAAATTCGTTGCTACAGGTAGAGATACCGCATGCGTAAAGGTTCTAAGAGACATCGAAATAGGAGAAGAAATCACTTGCTTTTATGGTGAAGACTTTTTTGGCGACAAAAATTGTTACTGTGAATGCGAAACTTGCGAAAGGCGAAGTACTGGGGCATATGCAAAAGATAAAGAAGAAAAAGAAGAAAACGGTTATAGATTGCGCGAAACAGACAACAGGATTAATCGTATTAAAAAACAGTCGGGAAAGAATGGTTTAGATCACTGTAATGGTCATATACGCTCTTTAGAAAATGCAGCAAAAATTATAACTCCTTTGAGTATCAAAGAAATGCGTCAGAAAGGGCTAACGAAATACGACGCGGAATTGTTAATCGCTCAGGGTTGTAAATTTTCAGACATTAACGAATTTCAGCGGAAGGATAGAAACTCGACTTCAAGCTTGAACACTTCAAATTCAAGTACAAACATTTCCGACTTAAGTGCAAATTCTACGCGATCGAGCTTAACTGAAGACAATTTGGTTACACATAGTTTGCAACAAAAATGTTCTGTGATAAATAATGTAAGTACTTCAGGGGAACTTAAGTCGAGATTAACGCGATTACAGAAACGTAACGCTTTTCAAACTAATCGGGATCTTAGTCCTAGAAACAGTTCGACCCGCTTCAACCTTCTTGACGACATGCAAAGTAATGCGAGTACTAGCACGGTTTACAGTGACCAAGAACACGTTTCTGATGCCGTAAATCAAAACAAAACGTTTAACGAAATACAAGAAGGTTCCAAAGTAGGAAATATCAATGACTGCGATTTAGGTATTACATTGCGGAATCACAAATGTTTACGGTCACAGAAAAACACTAAAAACAAAGGTGAAACTTCCCATAAAAATGATCTGCAAATGCGAAAATCTTCGAGGAACTACTTTATGACTTCGAGTTCTTCAATCCGTACTACAAGATCTTCAGCACGCTTGTTAACCCGTAGCAATAGCAACGCTGTCTCAGAGCACTCGGAAAGTGTAAAAAGTGATAGCGGCAAAGACGTATACGAGTTCGACGAAGATGACGTCAAAACAGATTTTGACAATTTGCGGAGGTTTAGTCGTAGAAAAAGTATTAGTGAAAAGGACGAGTTGAAACCAACTACCGCGGACATTTTAAACAATAAGACTGAAAACAACAACACTACTGCCGTTAACGATAATAGCAAAAAACGTAACGAGGAAATTAGGGAAGAAGAAAGTGTTCCAAAAATAGAAAACAATAATGAAAAAGCCGAAGAAAACGTAGTACAGCAACCTATAAATTTAGAAAAAACGCCGGAAAAAAGTGGTCATTTAAAGTTAACATTGCGAATGAAACGTAGTCCTGTTTTAGACGAAGTTATCGAGTCGGGAAACAGCCTGAGTGAGGACTGTTTCGAACCTGAATATGAGGTGCTGCGTGTAGAAGGAATGGAAAATCCTTTAACAAAATATTCCCACAGGAAAAAAAGGCACAAGTGTAAAGAACACAAACGGGAAAAACGAATCAAGGGAAACGAAGGCACCCTGCAGCCTCCAATGAAACGCTTAAAATTGATTTTTGGAAATGAAAGTCATACTATAGATATCCCGTCCACTCCTAATGACTAGTAAATTATGCAGGATATAAATATAGTAGATAATATTAAATTTAAAATTTAGTCATGGATTGAGGAATCTGGTATTTATAAATTAAAGATTTTATCCTGTTTATGCTTGAAATACCAATAATTTATCACTTTCTTAAAACAGGCTTATGCTTTCTTAGAAGAAAAGAAAAATTATTACTATTTATTTAAAACATAAAGTCCACTACTTATAGTTTTTTTGGAAATTAAGAATGGAAGGGAGCACTTTCTTGTAAGTAAGTTTTGTTTTTCCATAAATCTAGAAAAAAAATTTTTTTAATGTACGTTGGAAACAGAAAATCATTATCAAAGAGGACAACATTTAATGGAATTAATTCAGTATTTTATGTTTTTATTTTTATTAAATAATCCGCTTTATATAAATGTGATAATTGTTCACTAAATAGTCAACGGAACTATTAGTGAATAGTGTACAAAGCAACATTCTCTTGAAGAAATTTAGATTTAAAAGAACATCAATGAATATAATTCATCTTCTAGATGTTTAATTTAGCACATATTTTAGTTCTCAATTGAAAATATTAAAAATTTAAAATATGTAGATGGTACTTTTACAAAAACCGAAATCCAGATCTGTTCCTAGTAAATTAAAAGGGAATGTATTACAAAGAAAAAAATCACTTAGGACTGTATGTTTTAACATTGTAATACATTTTTGAAATTGAAGAAGTAAAAAAAATACCTGTTTCAACTTACTTCTACAGATATCATGTATAGCATAATCTAATTTTAGCTTGTGAGGTGAAATATTTTAATATTCATTTTTTTAGATCCATGGCAAAATTTCGTCTTGTCTGATAGTAACCGTGGTCTATTGTCTTAGAATGTTTTAAGACAATAGGTTACATAATAAATTTCAACGAAGAGGGGTAGAAAATTGAATAGTTACTCATTTAAATCTCATATTTTGTCTATTTATTTTATTTTCTCCCGCACGTCTGTAAATAAATTTGTGATTGTCAAGACAGCTTTTCTCAAATATTTTCTTACACAAAGATACCTCAACTTTCGTTCATAATTATTAGGTAATATTCGCTAAAAACATAGGTGTAAAAAATACAAAAAAAAAAACAACTGTTGAACTGTTAAAGATTTATAGTTGTATGTGAGAAAAATTTTGATGATAAGGGACTGTGTCCCATAAATGTGTAATTAATTGTAATTAAATCGTTTAATGTACATTTGTATCAACTTTTTGTACACTTAATTGTTTCCGTATTATAATTTCCGTAGGTCATTAATTCCATTAATTACTTCACCACTTCATACACTTGTATACTTTTAAATGATCACAATAAACTTTTTTAATGCTATTTTGAATGAATTAATGTATATATGGGAAGTTCTGTTTAAAATAAAATGAGTTTTAAATTACGCTCTTAAAAGTTATCTTCTATGGGGAAATGATAGATATAGAAATTAGTTGGATATTTGGCAATTTTAGGTTATGTATCTGAACTAGACAAATGTGATATTTAATAAATAAATAAAATGAATAAACTTGGAGGAAGTTTATTAAAACCTTGTCTTAAAATTACGAGATTTTATTCAACGAAATCAAAGGAAGTAATAGATAAATTAGTGAAAAGTAAGAAAGTCGTAGTTTTCATGAAAGGGATACCAGAGGAACCCCGGTGTGGATTTAGCAATGCAGTTGTACAAATATTAAGGATGCATGGGGTTCAGTATGAAGCTCATGATGTTTTAAAGGATGAATCTCTACGGCAAGGTAAAATTAATGATTATGTATTCATTGTTCATTTTACTTCATATTATGCGAATTTGGTTAATTTCTTCAGCGACAACTTCGGCGTAGACCTTGATAATGCCAACAAGCCAAATTATCATCGTTGTAGAAATTAATAAAATTTGCATAATCGGAATTACAACAAACAACGAATACATCCAAGTGGATTTGAAAATATCCAACATTCGAATAGTTGTGCCTTAGATTACTTTGTACATTTATAGGAATCAAAGAATACTCCAACTGGCCTACAATACCACAGGTTTATATGAATGGAGAATTTGTCGGAGGTTGTGATATAATGCTGCAAATACATCAGTCTGGTGAACTCATTGAAGAACTTGAAAAAGTAGGTATCAAGAGTGCTCTATTAACAAAGCACGAAGAGGAACAAAAACAGAAAGAGGAAGCAGAAAAAGGCAAAACTAGTTAAATGTTATAAAAATTTGGTTAGTACTGTAACTGTACATACATATGTATATATATATATATTCTATTTGAAAAAGGTAATAAAACCTGTTGGTTTCTATTATTGTTTATGTTGGTAAATAATTACCCAAAAAATAAGGTGTGGATACAAATTATTCATTGATTTTACTATAATTAATTTGCCGCATAGTGGTTTCATCAGTTGGAAGAAATTTCTTCTACTATTTTTTCTGTTATTATGATTCAATTACAAGATCTGTAAGCCTCATCTGTTCATTTTATAAATACTTTGAAGTTCTTTTAACTAAATTATGTCTTTTACAGTTCAACAGTTGTTTTCGTATTTTTCTTTCCTATTTAGTAAAAGAAATCATTGAACACTAAAAATAATTGTTTATTGCCATAGTATTATTTCAAGTTTCTTATATTTGAAACTGAAAATTAAAATATCTACTCTAATTGGAGCAATAGGTATCTATAACAGAATATATTCTTATATTACTTTTTATAAAGTATTGTCTTTATTGACTGTAGTGTGTCATGTTCATTATCAGTTTGTAGTAATTCATAAGCAATGTTTTGAAAGTTGCCACTTTGTTCCAACATTTTTTGAAAACCAATAAGTGATAGTTCAATTGATTTCAATCGAGAAAGTTCCTTGCAGTTTTTGATTTCTTCATTTCCTGTGGACAAATCTGAAGTAGTCACATTTTATCATAAAATATGTGTTGATTAAATTAGTCACCTCCAACTTTTTCTATCAAAAATTTCGTTAAATCAATTTTAGTAAGAAATTTTTTATATTTTATACTCCATTTATCAAATAATGCTTTAAATTTGTTATAGCAAGAAACTATTTGTGTTTCTTTAAAATTTAAAATAATTTCAAACTTCTTCTCTTGAGAAGAAGAAAAAGTTTCAGATACAACATTAAGATGATTTTCTTTTGTTTGATTGTTATAATGGTTTTTTAAAGTTGTAATAGATAACATTTTTGCAACAACAAATTTCACAGAAATATTTGGCGTTGTTTTTAAAAACTCTTTAAATATCTCTTCAGTACAAAGATGTAACACCATTTGTCCATTAACTATAACTAAAAGAAGTTTTCTAGAGTAGATAATGTTCAAACTTGCAAAATAATAAATTATTCATTATAAATATTTACTTTTAAAGCAAACCAATTCGTTTACATTTTCCAGAAAGACATTCATTTCGGAATTGTTATAAAGTATTTGATGTTGTTCATACCGTGTAATAATATAATTCAGTATATCTACAGTTGTCTGAAATGCCCTCATTTTTTGCCTTTAATTTATTTTCTACTTAAAAATACAGACTTGCGCAATTGTGTATAAACTTACTAGATTAATTTGAAAAAAATAAAATAAAAGAAACAAATGGTTCAATTTGTAGTAAAATCAGGTCTACTGTTTTTGTTTAGCTTAAATGAAATATAATGATATTGATTATTATTTTTCGTCAATGCAGTTTTAAAATAAATATCTTTCGTTTCTACCTCATACGAGGGTTGTACAAAATGTAGTGCAATGAATCAACTTTTTTACTTATAAATTCACGGAATTTTCTAAATTGTTTGTACAGCAGTTTCAAAACTTGAACATAGTGGCGTAACATCCAACACAACTTGAAGGAGCAGGGGGACAGTTTAAATAAAAATTTTATGTTAATAAATATTTTATTATGATACAGTTAAATAGTTTTAACTTTTTAGTTAGCATTATATTGGCCTTATTAGCTATTTTTCTTTGGTTTATTATTATTTAAAAATGACTTATGAGAATGAATTATGCTCGTACAAGTAATTACTAAAAATATTATCGTTATCACTGATGTAATTATTACAGCCAACAAAAACCCATTGAAAAGTACATTGTAAACTGTGGTCACACCATCTGGAATATTAGGAGATACAAAAATATATATTTCTAAGATATAATTAGATTTTTTTTTATAATTCTTTAAAGGGATGCTTACCTGAGTTAATACAAACACCTAAATAATCTAGAATTAATGCAACAGGAGAAATAGCAGCTACCATAAGTGCAGGTAAAATAATTAAACTACATATTAGAATTAAGGAAAAGGTTAAAGCAGGCCTTCGGATTAGCCATTGTACACATTTTCTTTTAAAATTAGTAGCAATCTGCATAGTCTCTATAAATTATTATTATCAAGATTTGACCGTTTTAAAATTAAATCCATACCTACTTCCCACTCCTTCATTCTTACTATTTAGTTATTATTTAACCAACTAATAAAGTAATCTTAATTCATCTGTGAATGTAAAGGAAAATTTAATGTAATTGCGATAAAATTTTATAGGGGAAGTTGCAAGCAACGTAGGTGCTTCTGTTATAAATAATTCAGACTGAATCGACCCCCTAGACTATATAAAATCGACCCTAACTTTTTTGTTTGATTTTGCGCTAATCTATGTATGCTCATGCTCATGCTCCAAATGTGAAGCACAAGCGCACGCCTATGTATAAACTATCAAAAGGCGGAGTTTAGTTTATGTCAATTGTCAATTATCTGTCATAACTGTATTTTGTGATTTTTGTGTTGTCATTAGTTGGATTAGGCACCCCCTAAAATTACTTTTTGTTTATTAAAATGTGGCAATATTTTACAAGTGAAATGTACTTTATCAATAAATGATGTTTGTAAAATCAAACAAATTTTCTCCTCCATAAACTTTTTTCCAAAAATATGGAAACGTCATGATGGGAAGTTACACTGTTATTCAAATAATTATGCATATGACGTAATTTTTATTCTTGTATAAGGAAATAAAAGCAAACCTCAAGTACGCAATAATCATTATATTGGTTGGTTACAATTTTTTTAGTCATGGAAGACTACAAGTTTTTGTTTAAAGTTGTATTGGTGGGTAATGCAGGTGTTGGGAAAACATGTTTGGTGAGACGTTTTACACAAGGACTTTTTCCACCTGGACAGGGTGCAACAATTGGTGTAGATTTTATGATAAAAACTGTGGAAGTTGATGGAGAAAAAGTAAAAGTATGTATTTATTTGCTTATTCGATAAAAGTTTTCCAAGTAGATGTTTATTGTAGTTACAAATTTGGGATACAGCTGGTCAGGAACGTTTTCGTTCTATCACACAAAGTTATTATCGTTCAGCTCACGCTTTAATCCTAGTTTATGACATTTCTTGCCAGCCAACATTTGATTGCTTGCCAGATTGGTTACGAGAAATTGAAGAATATGCTAGCAGCAAAGTTTTGAGGATATTGGTTGGTAAGTTTCTCACTAAATCACAATGTATTATGTACTATGGGTATGTTTTTCAAGGTAATAAAATAGACAGAGAGGATAGAGAAATACCTGTTCATGTAGGTGAAGATTTTGCTTCAAGACATAACATGTATTTTTTGGAAACATCTGCCAAGGAAGCTGATAATGTAGAAAAATTGTTTATGAAAATTGCAGAAGACTTAATGCAGGTGAGTTTTATATTTAACTTTTTTATTATTCTAAGGGGGAACTGGAGCTAATCATCACAAATTTTGGAGAATGAATAAGGGAAACTAACATACATATTCTATTACATTCTCATGAGGCATAGATCCACTATAATAGAGAAAATTGGGTGATGTATATTATTACTGTAATATTGATATCATTATTTTATGAATGGTATAAGCAGCATAAAGTATCAAAAACAACAATAATATTAAACAGTTATAGTTATATATAAATTATCTAGTTATTAAATAACATGTTTCATTGAGTGACAAATTGAATTATAGTTTGTTTGAGGATATTGATTGGTTTGAAATTATTATAGTGACTAAATATTTTAATTGTGTTACATATATTTGTTAGATATTTAGTTAAATTATAAAAAACGACTAAATGAATACCTCTTTAAATTACCATACCTCCGGTTCTTCCTTAAGACGAAGGGATTAATAATAAGTAGAATTTTTAATGTGGTATTTTAAACATATATTTACTTTGGAGATAATGATTTGTAGCAAGCCCGAAGTAAAGACCTTTTACGCTATGATAAAGACACTGCTAATATTACTGGAAAAACATCAGTAATAAGTGATTCCAACTGTTGCAGTCGTTTGACATAAAGTTATGTCGAATATTCACTTATAATTTATCTGGTATGAGCTTTTAATTATTGCTCCTCAGGTACCTTTTCATTATTGTATGTATTTAACATCTAAAGAGATGTATATATGGTTGTGTTGACAGTTTCTCTTGTTAATTTTTAATGTTTCCTAAATAATACCATAAAAACGTACGTTTTTACATTTAGGAAATCATACGTGATAAGTTGATTTTGTTACAATTCTTTTTATACTTTTATATATGTACTTTTAATGCATTAACTAAACTTTAAGCATATCGTAGAATAAATTAAACAATAATTAATTTTGGCAAAAATTTATTCAGTTATTGTTGCACATGATTCTATATATTTCTTTTTGCTTCTCAATTTTCGGTGTAATTGTGAATACAATTTTAAAATGTTTGAAAAATATTCCAACAAGAGTAAATCAACTCATCAAAACAAATTTTATGGTTTTTCCTTTTTAATACTCAATGTTCTTTGCTTCTACAACGAATCAGTTGAAAATTTTAGGGCTTATTTCCTTGAAATTTAGGTCTGGTTATAATAAATAGAGTGTATTTTCAAAAACTTCGTAAGTTACCGAAGTTGAATACCAATAGACTTTATGTTCATAAAAAAAAAAATTAAACGTAAACTACATAGTACAATTTAGTCTTAAAGGGTACAAAATTATTAACCAATACTCACAAATTATGTGACGATATTTACAATGCTAAGGTGCTTTTTTATATTTATTATTAAGTCTGTTTCACAAAGAAAATTATTTTTATTTTATTATGCAAAATTGATAATTTATTTATTAATTTATTATTTATTTAGTTTAATTTACGCACTGGTGATGGTACTGTACTTAGAGAATTATTTATTAAGCCAAAGATTATTTTCTAATATATTATTGAATATGTAATTAATAAATAATAATACGCTTCAGTAAAGTTGTATGTATTTGAAAATGTAATTTCTTTTAATCGTAATAATCCCAGTCTCCCTCACTTTCGGTATTATTTAATTAGCATTTCAGTTAGTATAAAAATTACCCTGTGTACATTATGTATGCATTTAATTGCAAATTATTTTAAAATTAAAAAAGAAGCTACCTACTCAAGCAGTTTTCAGTTATGAGGTATAAATTTTCTACTAAATTACATTTACTACAATA
Organism: Agrilus biguttatus; assembly: GCA_963921985.1. Lineage (NCBI taxonomy): Eukaryota > Metazoa > Arthropoda > Insecta > Coleoptera > Buprestidae > Agrilus > Agrilus biguttatus. Next base: position 11,381,293 of record OY998119.1, on the reverse strand, counting down.
TGCTACTATTCTGCTGCTCATGGTCTATTCAACTCTTCCAAATTCTTTTATTTTTAATACTTCATTAGTGTAATCAAATAATTTTTGCTGGTTCTCTGGAAAGAAGGTGGTATCTTTTGAAGGTATTATTTCACAGTTGCTGATATACGATCCACCTTTATTATATAATCTTTCGGATATACAAGCATGGATAATAGGATATGCACCCTCTTTTGGAGTCTAAAGTAGTTGAAACAAAATTAAATGAGAGGTAACGATTTTTTAAATATTTAAACAATTGATTTCTGGAAGAGTTTGTAAATGAACTTTTTTTATAGTAAATTTTATTTAAGTTACCTTAAAAAATAATTTAAATAACCATGGAAATAACTTCTTCGTTAAAGTCGTATTAAAAAGTTCTGTATCTACAATTCCAGGATGTACAGCATAACATTCCACATTAAAATTATTTTCTTTAAAATCCCTATCCAACTGCTTCGTAAACAATATTTGTGCTAATTTGGATTGGCTGTATGCAGCAGCAGTAATAAAGTGTGATCTAAAATGAAAATGGTTACTAGAATTATCAGTGATTAAATGTACCCTAAAAATGATAACAGTAGTTCTTATAAATCAATTGTTTAGTTTTGTAATAAATGTGGAAACTCTATTAAAAATTAAGAAATAATTAATATTGAATGTAAACAATGATTAGAATTTATCATTGTTTAGGTTTTTAATATATACAGAGACAATTACGAAAATTCGAACAGTACTGGATAAAAGTAATCTTTTACCTTAGATTCAGCAGAGATGCAGTTTCTCCCAATTTTTATTATAGTTCCCCTTTTTACCCTTTCTTCAATAATTATTTCTTCTGCTTTTTGACTAATTTTATGTTTTATAATAAGTATTTGCTAAAGCATTAGAATTTAGAAAAAAGGGGTTTCATCAGTGAAAATATGAAACCATTTTTTATTTAGTACTGTTGTAACCTATTCTGCACATAAACGGATTTATTTGAACAATCCATATTTTTGTTTATTTAATACATTAAAAAGTCGTTTGAAGATTTCCAAATTATCTATTTCCTTCGTTATGCCCTAGTTCAGACGACACAGTATAATTATACTTACTTATAATTTATATCATCATAATTTATTTCACCAACTGTATGTGCACACGAAGAAACGTTAACAATTCTGGAACGATCATTGTCATTTCCCGCTGCTTTTATATTATCAAGTAATAAATGAGTTAATAAAAAATGACCTAGGTAATTAGTAGCAAATTGTAATTCATATCCATCTTCAGATTCCGTATACGGTCCAAACATAATTCCAGCTAAAATGATTACGGTTTGAAAGTATGGTCAAATGACTACAAGGTACTGATAACAAAAAAAATGTATGTAGTTATATTAAAGGAACAAACGCTTATGTTAATGTTTCCATAGTGCTAATAATTAAAATTTGCCTCTGCAATACATTTCAACGAGTCTAAATTAATACAGACCATTTGGTTTCATCAAAAACCTACTGCTTAACTTTTTTTTTATTGCAATTGTTTTACATATCAGAAAGCAATTGTCTTTCAACCTCCGCAAACTTATAACGAGAAACTGATTCACCAAAAGTACATTCAAAGTTCATTTTTAAGATTATTAATTATTATCTCTATTAAACAAGATAGAGAAAAACTTTTTAAGAAATAAAAAAATTAAAAGTTAAAAAAGCGAATAATCAAAACGTAAGAAATTGATCAGAATGATGAACTTTAAAAAAAGAGTAAATATCAGAAACTTACCATTATTAATTAAATAATTAATTTTTGGAAATCGTTTTCGAACTTCGCCGGAAAACTCTTTAACCGAGGCAAATAAACTTACATCTAATTTAAAAACAGTGCAATTTTCAACCGAAATTCCTTCCCTTTTAAACTCCTTAAGAAGCTGTTCGCCTGCTTTAGTATTTCGGCAACCTATAATAATGTTTTAGTTAATAAGTAAATGATTTTCTGAGCTATAAAAATATTACCAATGACCACGTTAATGTCACATTTTAGGAGCATTTTTACAACTTCCTTACCAATTCCTCTTGTACCGCCTGTAATAACGGCTACTTTGCCTGGTAACTCGCGCAATTCTACAAAAATAAACTTTCTATTTTTATTAATTAGTGACAATATGTTTTGTACTTTTTATAGTAATCAAAACCATTAACTTAAACACGTGAAACACACATGAAAATCATAATGAAATTGAAATTTTATACTCTCCATATAAAATATGTATTTCGCTTTTACCTTTACTTAGAAAGCGGTAAAACAGTACGTATGGTACCCTCCAATTTAAAAAGTGGATTTTTGTATCTAACAGTTATAATGATTTACTTTTTTATTAAAGTAATTATGAACTTTGCTGAACGTTGTTAATGAATTCTATTAACATTAATATAGAAGTCTTGTTTAATAATTATTTTTTGGTTGGATACTTTATTTTTGATAGTACGTAAATGTACTAAATATATATAAAAAAGTGTGGTAATTCATAAGAATTTAAAAACGCGTTAATTAATATAACCGACTTGTAAGTATACCAAAACTTTTTGAAATTTGAACTGAAAATATAATATTCAAACATTTCATTCATGACCAATTAATGTAAAATAAAGTATTACTAATTATTATAAATAAAATGAACTATAAAAATTTTATTTTGAAATTAAAAACAATTTCTTACCCACTTTATTCTTGTTTCTGGATATAGCATCGTCTAGAAGTGCGGAGAGACCCATAATTCCGTAAAACATATCGTATTTTTGTTCTTCAAATATATGTCGCCAAGATTTTTTAGAATTTTTCAAAAATAAAAAAGGTAAAATCCCCACGATTGCAAGAAAAATTGCAAATATAACAAATATGTATGAATTTGTCATAATTTCTTGATAAAGAGTCATGCTGAACTATTACTACGGCTAAAATATATTAAAACAATTTTCATTGAACTTCACGTTCATACTAATTTATTTGGCTAGAAAGTTGAGTTAAAGAGAAATCGGTAAAATGTGGGATACAGCAGCTGACAGCGGCGGAACGTACTTTAATAAAAAAATCGTTATCATTTTTTTATTTGTATAATATACCTGCCTATTGTTTGTATGCTCCTTATGGAAAATAGATGTGTTACTTACAAACATATTAATCATATCAATAAGTATAAGTTTGCAACATTATATATAGAAATGTGTAGTTTTTCAATGAAATTTATTTCAACAATTTAAAAAGGAAGTACCTATTTGTTTGTAAAATATCAGAATTAACTATTAATAATCATTCTCTTTACTAATGTTGCTATACTATGAAACACGTTTGTCATTAACTCGAGAATTTCAACATTTAAATTTTGAATTCAGTATTACATATTTTTATAAAAATAATGTTTCATTGAACAGTTTCAAGTGATGTTTTGGTCCACTAGAAATTCGTAAATTAACTGTACTGAAAAAATAATAATTGCCCTGTTTATGTGTAATGTAGACACTACATAATAGTTCTACTACAAGGTCAAGCTTGTCATTATGCTGTTTACTGTTTTTAACATATTTTTAATTATTTAATACCTATACATGTTTATTTTACACGGAAATATACTGATACAATGAATATTTTCTTATAGTACATGTGTGTTTCGAATTATTCTTGTTTATAACCTTTCTTCACTGACTTATTCATCTAACAACTGCAAATAGGTACCACAATTTTTTAATTATCGATTTAGAACCGAAAGAGACTTAGATTTTATTATTACAGACCGATCAACAAAACAGTTACGAGATAAAAGAAACTGTAACATACAATTTAGTGTCAAAGTCAAGTCTTGATTTCCTATAGTTGCTGTACTGGAAATCAACAACTCAATGATGTAAACTTCCCTTATTTTCTGGAATACTGAAAAACTCAAGTTAATTAGTATGGAAAAGTGCATAGAATGAGAATTAAAATAAGCGCTAGGAGCACACTAATTTGACTCATAAAAAAAACCTACTTTGTTAAATATAATCAATATTCAGTTATCAGATTTTAATATATATATATATTTAAACTATAATTGTATAGACATCGTTTTGACTTGGGTATTAAAATATTTTTAATTCTGTAGTATTAAAGTTTTTCGGACAATACAACATAATTAAGTTTGACTGTATTTTAACACTAAATAATATCATTTTAAAAAATATATGCCAATATGTGGGCGGTGTAACGTAAAACGTGCACATTATATAACATATTAAAATATTCTTTAAAGCTTTAAACAGTGACGTAGTACAATCTTTAAATAATAACGTACACCAAGTACAATATCTGTTAAATACCAAAATTGGGATGTTTAAGCTACTTGTAGAAATCAAATGAGTTGAATTGTTTCGACCTTTACCTGATGAATATAAAACGTTAGGAATAATTTTGAATGATGAAATCGATGGCAATAACTATCCTCTTTTGAACTTATTTTAACGAAGTACCACCCCCTATGACATATAACTATTTAAGAAACTTCAGTAGACATAACTGTTAGTAGTAACATGGTACTTAATCTGTCTGACGATACCCATGTTGTGACGAAACGTATGTTAGAAAATAAAAAAGTTGTGAAAATCTTATAAGTAACTAGAAAAATTTCCGAGTTGCCGTGATCCATTTTGGCTTAAACTACTAAATGTTTCGTCTTCTGCTGTGGAAGACATCCTCAGTGGGGGCGTGGTTGAAGTCTTCTTCGACGAATCGTTGAACTTTCACTACGCCATCACTGAGGATGTCTTCCACAGCAGAAGACGAAACATTTAGTAGTTCAAGCCAAAATGGATCACGGCAACTCAGCCCGGAAAATTTTCCAATTATAAACACCAAACGTGAAAGCCTACATTCTACTTACTATTAATCTTATAAGTTTTTACTTAATCGTTTTTAATAAAATGTGTATTTTTGTCATAAACATTTTTTAAATTTGCGATGATAAATTTTCATTTATTTTCACTGAAATACACAATACAATTAATGTTCAATTTTTAATTGTTTATTGTTTGCATAATATTATATTTTCAAATTATTTCGGAAATGGAAAATTAACGAAATTAAAATGAATAATGAATATTTCATTTGGAGTAATAATCGAAATACTTTGCTGAACACATGTCCGCTGTAATAATTTTTTTATCGTTTATCCATCAAATAAACTTGTTTTTACATGTTGAACGTGGATAATTGAAATCGTTTTAACCGTTGGAGAAGTAAGGGGTAAGAAATAATAGAAGTGTATGTGGGCTGAATCTTTTTGGGAGCGGGGTAAAGGGACAACTGTGATGCGAACTGCTTATACTTATTACATCGGTGTTTGTCTTTGTGTTGTTATCTCTTAAGGTTTTTTGCTTGCCAGCTTGACTTATGTTGTTTGAAGGACAGTCTACGAAAATGATATTACAAATGCCAATTTACGTATTAGAACAAGGAAAATAAAATTAAAATATAAGAAAAGGTATTTGAGCAACTGAACACTTTCATTTAAAAGTACAACGAAAATTGCCTGTAATTAAGAAATTGTTTCTTAATAGTAATTTAGTAATTAATTAGTGTGCAATCTTTAAGTTTAAGTTAATATTTTCATTATCGGTAAACACGCATAAACTTGGCTAGTCCATAGTGTGTAACATATTTGATTTAATTCTATGGCTCTGGCCAATCTCCGATTTAATTTTTACACGATGTGGATTTCGAAATAAATTCCTTCAGTTTTTTAACAAGAGAAAAAAATGTTTCAGTAAAGCTGTTTGACTTACACGTATCTACTAATTCTAAATTTAATGGGATGACTTCTTGTTTAAGTTGTTTGAACCCCTACAGAACTACCACTCCTAGTACCTGCTCGTCATAACTTTAAACAGTTTATTGTTAAACATTTTTAATTATTTTTGAAAACTTTGGAAACGTCATGTGATGCTATAAGCTTTACTTTCTTCGACGGTTTCGCCAAAATCTAATTCGGACTTCAAATTTACATGCTGCAGCACTGCATAGTGGCATCTGTTTTTGCAGAATAGAAGAAAAATCAGTATTTCGCAAGCCGTTTTGGCATAGTTAGAAATTGTATTTTCAAACTTCCGAAACGTCATTGTATGCAATAAGCTTTGTTATTTCGAATGGAATCTGCAGAATTTAATTCCGACTTCAAATTTACGAGCTACGGCCCTGCAAAGCCTTGCACGTTTTTACATAATAGGAAAAACCTTATTTTCACAAGCCTTTTCTGCATAGTTACAGCTTGTATTACGAAACTTCGGAAACATTGTTGTATTAAAAATAAACTTGGCTTTTTTCGATGGTTTCAACAAAATTAAATTCAAACTTCAAATTCACGAGGTACGGCCCTGCAAAGCATAATCTGTTTTTGTAGGATAGAAAGAAAATCAGTTTTTTATAAGCCCCTTTAGCATAGTTACAAATTGAATTTTGAAACTTCGGAAACGCCGATTAATTCAATAAGCTTTGATTTTCTGACAGTTTCTGCGGATTTTAATTTGAACTCAAATAAATGAGATGTGACCCGGCAAAGTAGCAACTGTTTCAGCGGAATAGACAAAAAATTAATTAATTCACATGCATTTATGGCATAGTTACAAATTGTGTTTCGAAACCGAAAAAGGTATTCAATCCACAGGGATTTTCTGTTTGAGATGATTTCAGCAAAATCTAATTCGGACTTCAAATTTACGAGCTATGGCTCTGCAAAGTTTTGCATGTTTTTGCATAACAGAGAAAGATTATATTCACAAGCATTTCTGGCATAGTTACAAATTGTATTTCCAAACACAGGATTCGTCATTTAATGCAATAAGCTTTGCTTTCTTTGACGGTTTCTGCAGAATCTAATTTGGACTTCAAATTTATAAGCTACGGTCTTGCAAACTAGCATCTATTTTTACAGAATAGATAAAAAAAATCGGTAATTCGCAAGTGTTTTTCGGCATAGTTGCATGTTTTTGCATAATAAAAAAAATATTATTTTCACAAGCCTTTTTGCCATGGTTACAGATTGTATTTTGAATTTTCGGGAACGTCATTGTATTCAATCAGTTTTGCTTTTTTCAACGGTTTCTGCAGAATCTAATTCGGACATTAAATTTACGAGCTGCAGTCCTGCAAGGTTCCGCATATTTTTGCATAATAGAAAATACTTCCTATTTTCACTAGCCTTTTTGGTCTAGTTAAAAATTGAATTGTGAAAGTTCGGAAACATTTTTACCTGCACCAAACATTGGTCTTTCTGATTGTTTCTGCGGATTTGAACTCAAATTTACGAGGTGCAGCCCTGAAAAGTGTAATCTGTTTTTGTAGAATGTAAAGAAAATCAGTCTCTTGTAAGCCTTTTTGGCATAATTACAAATTGTATTTTAAAACTTCGGAAACGCCATTTAATGCAATAAGCTTGGATTTTCAGACGGTCTCTACAGAATTTAATTCTTACCTCAATTTTGGGAGCTACGGCCCTGCAAAGTCTTCCATGTTTTTGCATAACAGAATAATGTCGGTATGTCGCAATCCGTTTTATGCATTAATTTCTAATCTTTCCGGCAGTAGGTACACATTTTAATCTCGATCTTAAATTTAAGAGATACGACCCTGTAAAGTGTCGTCTGTTTTTACATAATCGACATTTTTGCCTACACATATTTTTTCTTTTAAATATTCGCGGGCATTTTTGACATAGTTACAAATTTTATTTTTAAATGATAGGATAGTTTATGCAGATTTTAATTTGGACTTTAAATTTATGAACTACGGGCCTGCAAGATTTAGGGGTTTCGAAAATAGTGTTCCATGCATTAAGATCTACTCTTTTCGATGAGTAAAATCAAATTGTAAAATACTATCAACATCGTCAAAAAGTGACGTTTGTTTTTATTCATTTATTGTAATGTCTGCTTTTTCCCGATAGATAAAGCGGATTTTATCTAATTATTGCAATAATTAGTTATAGTGGATGTATTTAAATTTTATCGACGTATTTTTTAAAATTATTATGTGCTGAAACGAACGACGGTTTAGCAAAAGAACTTGTTAGACGTTTTATTATTAATGTAGTGAATGACGTACTTCCTTCTTGCTCACTGCTTCGTTCGTGTATTGTATCTACTGTTTGGTTTGCGGCTGGTGTGTTATTTTGTCAGCGCTTCTGATTAAATTTTGTGGGAAAAAACTAATAATACATATAAAATTTGTATCACGATAAATTCCGAAATTACATTTATATATTTGGTATGTATTTTTTTATTCGGGTATAGTTTTATTTGTACGATTTACTTTAATTAAGTAAACGAGTAGTTCCTGGTTCACTACGCCATATTTAATAATCTAGGAAAAGCTTAAAACTTATTTTCATATATCGATCGATTTTATGAAAAATAATAGTCATCAGTTCTATATAAACAAGTTGATTGTATGAAATAATTCACTTTTTTATTTTGCTAACTAAATAATTACTAAATAAAGAAAGGAAATAAATAATACTGCTTTTTTATTTCACATTTGAAATTTTCTTAAATCTGGATTTAAGCCTTCCTTAAGAGAGTAAGATGTTACATGTAACATGTAAGTTTAAAACAAAAAAGCAGTATTATTTATTTCCTTTCTTTATTTATAAAATGTTTCACAAAAAACCAACTGCATATAGGTACTATTCAAGCTAATTACTGTTTTAATTTATTAGTATTTTTGGCTTTCATTTGTTCTTTTCTTTTCAAGTACACAGTCATTATAGAATAATTTAAATATTTTTTGTTTTTCTACAGACTTCGCAATATCAAGAGATATGGAACTGGTCTAAATAAAAATACTAATATTATTTCCTTTGGACACAGTATTTGGGATATGGGAAAAAAATCCGGACATCCTGTGCCTGTTTTATTCTGTGAAAAGGTAAGGTATGATAAGAATGTGATATATTGTTAACTTTAATAACAAAGAAGAAAGTAAGAAGGAACTTTAAGGATCTCTAGGCTTTAATTTAAAATTCAGCAATCTTTAATTATAGAATTGTTATCAGTTTCTTAATTAAGAATTAGTTAGTTCAACGACAAAGCTTAACATATATCTTTTTGTTTTTTGCATCTTGTCTTTTTAATAAGAATAGTAATTGTAAATAAATTAAATTATATTTGAATATTGTTTAATGTAACAAATCATTTTACAGAAACATTACACAAATTCTGGACACCACATCTTGTGGGGCATTTGTTGTAGCAATCTTCTTTTACTTCAGATGTTACTGTATCTGAAGGAAGCAGGAAACTGGCCTTTTCCACTGCAAACAGAGGCAGCATATTGCTATGTTGCTATTGTTCAAGGAAGGATTCATGACAATGATTTGGTAAGTAAAAACATTTAATAAAGGTAGTAGTTATATTTTGATTAAATTATCCCAAAAACCTAGAGACATTTATAACCTACATACATTCAATGTTAAGTTTTAATTGTGATTTCAAAAATGTCAAAAACAGAACATCAAAATTAAAGTAGAACTTCATTCTTTCCAGCAATATTAAAGTCGTCATAAAGAAATTGATCACTTTTGTTCATTAAAAACAATTTCTCAAGTAATAGAAAAAGATCTATGCTCATTTTGGAAATAATTTTTTGAGGGGATTTATTACAAATAATCTACTGACCTGTGCATTAGGACGACAAGATGGATAATTGAATAAGTTGAAATGATTCAAATGATTCCCAATTTTTTCTCTGTTTGTTTCTGGCTTCACTATAAAATAAAAGGTAAACGATCCCAAAAGATTAATAGTTTAAGTTTTTATTTATTTGTGATTTGGAAAATAACTGAATGGTTTAGCAAATAATCTTCCTTAATCGATTTGTAAAATAATTATTACAATTATTAAAGGTAAAGTTGAAGGGATAATTATTACTCAAAAGTTTTAAATGTCTTTAATCGTTTGTATTAAAGTTAATTTATTACCAAATACCTACACTCGACACGTTCAGAAATTCCACTTTTTACATTCAGTTTTATTGCTAAAATTACGTTCAATAAATAATGTACATATCAATTTTGGTATCCTATATATGTAATGTAAATCTGATATGAGAAATAAAATATTGTCTGCGACATTATTAGTTCTTGAATTGCAGAATGTCACATCGAGTTTTATTACTCATATAATAATTGCCTTTCTTTATTCTCAAACGAAAATAATGTTGTAATTGTTTTCTCTATTTAGCTTGAAAGAAGGGTCTTGGAAATGCTTTTCTCTCCGCTGGAAATAAGGATCACAACGTCCAGTCTGTTGCTGAAGAAGGAGTTGTTTGTGACTTGGAATTGGTTGCCAGATGAAATTCCCTAGACCTTCTAGGTCCAACAGGTAAGAGAAATCATTTATGAATATTTTTGGTACTTGAGTTTGTTCGTTAAACGATCTCAAACGATTAATAGTTTTAGTTTTAATATATACTTGTGTTTCGAAAAATAGCTGAATAGTTTAGAAAATAATCTTTCTTAATCGATTTGTAAAATAATTATTACAATTATTAAAGGTAAAGTTGAAAGATTATTACTCGCAAGTTTTAAATTTCTTTAATCGTTTGTATTAATGTTTATTTATTATCAAATACTCTTGACACTTTCAGAAATTTCACTTTTTACATTCAGTTTTCTTGCAAAAATGTTATCGAATACATAATGTGCATATTAATTTTGGGATCCTATATAAGTAGTGTAAATCTAAAATGAGAAATAAAATATTGCCTGTGACGTTAATAATTCTTCAATTCCACAATGTCACAGCCAGTTTTATAACTGATGTCATCATTGCCTATTATTGTTCTTAAATTAAAATAATGTTCTTATTTTATTGTCAATACAGCACCAAGGAAGGGAATTGGCAATGCGTTTTTGTCCCCTGAAAATAAGCATCACAACATCTAGTCTGCTACTGAAGAAGGAATTGTTAGTTACATGGAATTAGTTACCACATGAAAACCCCAGGAGCTTGTAATATCAGAAGGTAAGAAAGATAATTTATGAATATTTTTGTACGTGAGTTTGTTCGTTAAACGATCCCAAACAATTAATAGTTTTAGTTTTAATATATATTTGTGTTTCGAAAAATAGCTGAATAGTTTAGAAAATAATCTTTCGTAATCGATTTGTAAAATAGTTATTACATTTATTAAAGGTAAAGTTGACAGGATAATTATTATTCACAAGTTCTAAATTTCATTAATCGTTTGTGTTAAAGTTTATTTCTTATCAACTACTCTCGACACTCAGAGATTCCGCTTTTTACATTCAGTTTTCTTTCTACAATGTCATCGAATACATAATGTGCTTGTTAATTTTGGGATCCTATATACGTAATATAAATCTGATATGAGAAATAAAATATTGCCTGCGACATTTATAATTCTTCAATTGAACAATGTCGCAGCTAGTTTTATAACTCATGTCATCATTGCCTATTATTGTTCTTAAATTAAAATAATGTTCTTTTATTGTCCATACAGCACCAAAGAAGGGTATTAGAGATGCGTTTTTCTCCTCTGGATATAAGGATCACAATTTCCTGTCTGTTACTGAAGTAGAAATTGTTTTTGACTTGTTATGGTTACCTATTGTAGACCTTAAGAGCGTGTAATACCAGAAGGTAAGAAGATTGATTTATAAAAATTTTTCGGACTTATGTGTGTTCATTGAACAATCTGAAACAATTAATACTGTCAATTTTCATATACCTGTTTATTCGAAAATAGTTTAAAAGTTTAGAAAAGAATAAATATATAGAACACTGATATTTTAGATAATAATTTGTTACCATAATGTAATGTAGTGGACCGGTCCGGTTACTTTGAAATCATTAACAGTGAAGAGAAACTTTGTTTATTGATTTTTGAAATGATCGTGTTAAGGAGTTTGATATAAACAAATTACGAAGTATTAATTATAGTAATAATAAATTAAGAAAGCGTTAATCCTTTTCAATTATTAGCAATTTGTTCAGGCAAAAATTGCTTAAGGAGTTTTTATTAATGTTTTCAATAATTATTAGTAGGGAATTTTTCATAAACAAATTCACATTTTTAACTTTTGCAATAAATAGGTTCAGCGTAAATACTTCAAAACTCAACTGTGGCGTTATTGCTTCAGAAAATTAGATAAAAACTTTTGTTAATGTTTTGAGGGATTATTTGAGGAATTCATTATTAATACTGATTTCTTTTTAGTGTTTAGTTTTGTTCAGTAGTGCGATAAATGTGCTGCTGCTTCTCAGATTATTTTATTGTTGTTAATTTATTAATACTGTATAGTGCCGATTATTATTGTTTTTCAACTTGGAATTTGTTACAAACGGAGATAATTTGTTCTTAATATAATAATATTGAAATATATTTGTATGGAATAGTTGTTTTATGTTAGTTTTGGTTATTAGTTTGAATTTACTAGTTTAATAAACATCGGTCTTTATTTCTTAAACAAGCCTAAAGAGAATTCGTTCATTATTTTTTGTTCTCTTGCATCAACGTTCTGCTTTGACGTTTTCTTAATTCTAAAACAATCCAATCAAAAGTCAATTAAATATACATAAATATTGTATTTTAATTATTTTATTAGTTACGTTTACATTTTATTCTTACACCTCGATTTTTGTGTATTGTACGTGTTCAAATCTGCCATGAGTATTTCTGATAAGCTGTTCTTAAATGTAGTTTTATCTTCGTGGGATTTTTTTGGCCCTTCTCAGCCACGTCTTCCACTTTGATGACGATAAAGACTACAGTGGATTTGATGACGATTTCCAGTGAGAAGTTCTAATGATTGGCCGAGTACTCTTAAGCTACAATTCACTGGATTATAAATTACCTACTACTGTGGTACGTTCCTTCCTGCACTCAGTTAGCTGATTCTTTTACTATTAACTTCTTCGCCTTTGGAACAGTAGATTCTGCACTTAACTAAGGTGAGAATAAATTAAAAGTTAATTAAAATTTTCATGTTACTAATCTGTTACCACCCTATCTGTTTCAGGTCGCCGATGGAGAAGACAAAGAAGACCGTAGTTAGAATTTTTCTTTATTTTATTTCGATCAAGTTTTTATTTTGTATGTTATTTAGTTAATTTAGTTGAATTCATCTTTTATTTTGCATGTTATTTAGTTTATTTTATTTGAATACCTTTTTATTTTGCATGTTTTTATTTTGGGTGTTTTTTATTTGAATCAATCTTTTATTTTGCATGCTATTTATTTATTCAGTTCATTTTATTTGTACATATTTTGCGCGTTTTTTTTTTTTTAATTTGATTATGTTACGTGATAATTTATATTTAATTTTGCATGTTTTTATCACATTTTTTATTTTGCATGTCTCTTGCTTACCTCTTCGCTTTGCTTACTGCACATTCTTACTATTTTGCTTCGCATTTACACTACGACGTCCACATGATTCAACGTTTCGTTATCGTGTTCAATTCTCTTCTCAGCTTTGTGGGCCGAGGGAGGGCCTCCCCGAACGAATCCCCTTAGCCTTAGCTATTTAGTTGTTCTTTTAAGGTACCTTAGGTACTTTAACGTGAGTCTACCCTAACGTTACTTCATTTCAGACGGGGTACAGTGGGTTATCTGGAATAGGAGGATTAGCCGACTGCCCAGCTTATTTCGTCGAAATCTGTCCGATCTTTTCTACCAATCTATTAGTCTTTGTCGTTAGTCCTGCTTAATGCTCTATTTGCTTTCAGATAATATGGTATTTCCTAAGAAGACTGAAGACATCGTTTTTCTTTCTTTTTATTGTATTTCCTTTGTTTGCTTGTATATTTCTCTTACAGGTATTTTGTTCTTTTTGCTTTATAAACTGTTATATTAATATAATCGTAATTTTAAATGATAATTAGCTTTTCCAAATTCAATTTTGCCATAATTGTTCAAACCAAAAATAATGTTATTAGTAATTTTAATCATTAGAAGTAATTTGGGTGGATAGGGTGGCTATAAGGGGAGATGCGGAGGCCACAGAGTGTTAGGGGGCCTTTTTGTCCCAAAAATAGTATTCAAATATTAATATAACAGTTTATGAAGCATAAAATGTAAATAGTTATCGTATTTAATTGTAGTAAACTCTTGTCAATTTGTTTTAAAGATGTATTTGAAATTAATTATACTATCTGTGTATTGTTTGTAAATCAAGCTACATTGTATCCAATATATCTTGTATTAAATAAATCAATTAATATATTAATAGTTTTATGTAAATATAAACATGATTAAATAATTATATTGTATTTTCTTAAGTGATTTTTAATAAAAATGGTAGGATTAGAAATTGTTTTGTTTTCTCATTAACCAACGCATTAAATTCAATAAAGTATTTAAAAAAGAAGGGATTAAGTGAAGTATATTGATAAAATTGCCGACTTATTTATGCTAGTTCGAAATTTTTGACTATTAAAAAGGTGTTCAATTTAAATTCGATAAATTAATTCAAAGCAACTTATGCTCAACTGATACAAATTTGGAAATTTTTAAACGAGGTCTGGTCAACAAATAGTTTGACAAACAGGATTAGATTTTCCAGATTTTTTGTCAAACTATTTGTTGATTTGACCTCGTATGTGAATATAAACTGAAAATTTTGGAAAATTTTCAACATTTATATCAGGAGAGCATAAGTCCAAGGAGTTATATTTCGAAAAATAATTTATAAGTCGGGTCGATAGTGTTCAAAAGAAAAAGTAACTGACTACGTTATTGTACTTTTACCAAGTAAAAAAGCCATAATTTTGATTTATTTATTAACTAGATCAGTAATGGACATGAAGTAGAACAAATATAAGCCATAATTTTGATTTATTTATTAATGAGATCAGTAATGTACATAAAGTAGAACAAAATATATGTATTTTAAATAACTACAGTACATATTCTAATTCTATGCAAAAACATACATTTGTTTATTGATACACCTATTTATTCAGAACAAATCATTTATTTACACTATTTAATCATATACATGTTACCACAGTGTTATCAATCAAGAGTAAATACATTTCAACAAGATTTTATTATAATTACAACAAAAATATGCACAATATATTGTTTATAAAATAATAAGGATAATTTACCTATAAGAGAAAGACAAAATTATGTACAATATATTGTTCATAAGCTGTTATATTAATATTTGAATACTATTTTTGGGACAAAAAGGCCCCCTAACACTCTGTGGCCTCCGCATCTCCCCTTATAGCCACCCTATCCACCCAAATTACTTCTAATGATTAAAATTACTAATAACATTATTTTTGGTTTGAACAATTATGGCAAAATTGAATTTGGAAAAGCTAATTATCATTTAAAATTACGATTATATTAATATAACAGTTTATAAAGCAAAAAGAACAAAATACCTGTAAGAGAAATATACAAGCAAACAAAGGAAATACAATAAAAAGAAAGAAAAACGATGTCTTCAGTCTTCTTAGGAAATACCATATTATCTGAAAGCAAATAGAGCATTAAGCAGGACTAACGACAAAGACTAATAGATTGGTAGAAAAGATCGGACAGATTTCGACGAAATAAGCTGGGCAGTCGGCTAATCCTCCTATTCCAGATAACCCACTGTACCCCGTCTGAAATGAAGTAACGTTAGGGTAGACTCACGTTAAAGTACCTAAGGTACCTTAAAAGAACAACTAAATAGCTAAGGCTAAGGGGATTCGTTCGGGGAGGCCCTCCCTCGGCCCACAAAGCTGAGAAGAGAATTGAACACGATAACGAAACGTTGAATCATGTGGACGTCGTAGTGTAAATGCGAAGCAAAATAGTAAGAATGTGCAGTAAGCAAAGCGAAGAGGTAAGCAAGAGACATGCAAAATAAAAAATGTGATAAAAACATGCAAAATTAAATATAAATTATCACGTAACATAATCAAATTAAAAAAAAAAAACGCGCAAAATATGTACAAATAAAATGAACTGAATAAATAAATAGCATGCAAAATAAAAGATTGATTCAAATAAAAAACACCCAAAATAAAAACATGCAAAATAAAAAGGTATTCAAATAAAATAAACTAAATAACATGCAAAATAAAAGATGAATTCAACTAAATTAACTAAATAACATACAAAATAAAAACTTGATCGAAATAAAATAAAGAAAAATTCTAACTACGGTCTTCTTTGTCTTCTCCATCGGCGACCTGAAACAGATAGGGTGGTAACAGATTAGTAACATGAAAATTTTAATTAACTTTTAATTTATTCTCACCTTAGTTAAGTGCAGAATCTACTGTTCCAAAGGCGAAGAAGTTAATAGTAAAAGAATCAGCTAACTGAGTGCAGGAAGGAACGTACCACAGTAGTAGGTAATTTATAATCCAGTGAATTGTAGCTTAAGAGTACTCGGCCAATCATTAGAACTTCTCACTGGAAATCGTCATCAAATCCACTGTAGTCTTTATCGTCATCAAAGTGGAAGACGTGGCTGAGAAGGGCCAAAAAAATCCCACGAAGATAAAACTACATTTAAGAACAGCTTATCAGAAATACTCATGGCAGATTTGAACACGTACAATACACAAAAATCGAGGTGTAAGAATAAAATGTAAACGTAACTAATAAAATAATTAAAATACAATATTTATATATATTTAATTGACTTTTGATTGGATTGTTTTAGAATTAAGAAAACGTCAAAGCAGAACGTTGATGCAAGAGAACAAAAAATAATGAACGAATTCTCTTTAGGCTTGTTTAAGAAATAAGGACCGATGTTTATTAAACTAGTAAATTCAAACTAATAACCAAAACTAACATAAAACAACTATTCCATACAAATATATTTCAATATTATTATATTAAGAACAAATTATCTCCGTTTGTAACAAATTCCAAGTTGAAAAACAATAATAATCGGCACTATACAGTATTAATAAATTAACAACAATAAAATAATCTGAGAAGCAGCAGCACATTTATCGCACTACTGAACAAAACTAAACACTAAAAAGAAATCAGTATTAATAATGAATTCCTCAAATAATCCCTCAAAACATTAACAAAAGTTTTTATCTAGTTTTCTGAAGCAATAACGCCACAGTTGAGTTTTGAAGTATTTACGCTGAACCTATTTATTGCAAAAGTTAAAAATGTGAATTTGTTTATGAAAAATTCCCTACTAATAATTATTGAAAACATTAATAAAAACTCCTTAAGCAATTTTTGCCTGAACAAATTGCTAATAATTGAAAAGGATTAACGCTTTCTTAATTTATTATTACTATAATTAATACTTCGTAATTTGTTTATATCAAACTCCTTAACACTATCATTTCAAAAATCAATAAACAAAGTTTCTCTTCACTGTTAATGATTTCAAAGTAACCGGACCGGTCCACTACATTACATTATGGTAACAAATTATTATCTAAAATATCAGTGTTCTATATATTTATTCTTTTCTAAACTTTTAAACTATTTTCGAATAAACAGGTATATGAAAATTGACAGTATTAATTGTTTCAGATTGTTCAATGAACACACATAAGTCCGAAAAATTTTTATAAATCAATCTTCTTACCTTCTGGTATTACACGCTCTTAAGGTCTACAATAGGTAACCATAACAAGTCAAAAACAATTTCTACTTCAGTAACAGACAGGAAATTGTGATCCTTATATCCAGAGGAGAAAAACGCATCTCTAATACCCTTCTTTGGTGCTGTATGGACAATAAAAGAACATTATTTTAATTTAAGAACAATAATAGGCAATGATGACATGAGTTATAAAACTAGCTGCGACATTGTTCAATTGAAGAATTATAAATGTCGCAGGCAATATTTTATTTCTCATATCAGATTTATATTACGTATATAGGATCCCAAAATTAACAAGCACATTATGTATTCGATGACATTGTAGAAAAACTGAATGTAAAAAGCGGAATCTCTGAGTGTCGAGAGTAGTTGATAAGAAATAAACTTTAACACAAACGATTAATGAAATTTAGAACTTGTGAGTAATAATTATCCTGTCAACTTTACCTTTAATAAATGTAATAACTATTTTACAAATCGATTACGAAAGATTATTTTCTAAACTATTCAGCTATTTTTCGAAACACAAATATATATTAAAACTAAAACTATTAATTGTTTGGGATCGTTTAACGAACAAACTCACGTACAAAAATATTCATAAATTATCTTTCTTACCTTCTGATATTACAAGCTCCTGGGGTTTTCATGTGGTAACCAATTCCATGTAACTAACAATTCCTTCTTCAGTAGCAGACTAGATGTTGTGATGCTTATTTTCAGGGGACAAAAACGCATTGCCAATTCCCTTCCTTGGTGCTGTATTGACAATAAAATAA
This sequence comes from Agrilus biguttatus, assembly GCA_963921985.1. Taxonomy (NCBI): domain Eukaryota; kingdom Metazoa; phylum Arthropoda; class Insecta; order Coleoptera; family Buprestidae; genus Agrilus; species Agrilus biguttatus. The sequence goes on along the minus strand of OY998119.1, from coordinate 11,362,879 downwards.
AAACATTATTTTAATTTAAGAACAATAATAGGCAATGATGACATCAGTTATAAAACTGGCTGTGACATTGTGGAATTGAAGAATTATTAACGTCACAGGCAATATTTTATTTCTCATTTTAGATTTACACTACTTATATAGGATCCCAAAATTAATATGCACATTATGTATTCGATAACATTTTTGCAAGAAAACTGAATGTAAAAAGTGGAATTTCTGAACGTGTCGAGTGTAGGTATTTGGTAATAAATTAACTTTAATACAAACGATTAAAGACATTTAAAACTTTTGAGTAATAATTATCCCTTCAACTTTACCTTTAATAATTGTAATAATTATTTTACAAATCGATTAAGGAAGATTATTTGCTAAACCATTCAGTTATTTTCCAAATCACAAATAAATAAAAACTTAAACTATTAATCTTTTGGGATCGTTTACCTTTTATTTTATAGTGAAGCCAGAAACAAACAGAGAAAAAATTGGGAATCATTTGAATCATTTCAACTTATTCAATTATCCATCTTGTCGTCCTAATGCACAGGTCAGTAGATTATTTGTAATAAATCCCCTCAAAAAATTATTTCCAAAATGAGCATAGATCTTTTTCTATTACTTGAGAAATTGTTTTTAATGAACAAAAGTGATCAATTTCTTTATGACGACTTTAATATTGCTGGAAAGAATGAAGTTCTACTTTAATTTTGATGTTCTGTTTTTGACATTTTTGAAATCACAATTAAAACTTAACATTGAATGTATGTAGGTTATAAATGTCTCTAGGTTTTTGGGATAATTTAATCAAAATATAACTACTACCTTTATTAAATGTTTTTACTTACCAAATCATTGTCATGAATCCTTCCTTGAACAATAGCAACATAGCAATATGCTGCCTCTGTTTGCAGTGGAAAAGGCCAGTTTCCTGCTTCCTTCAGATACAGTAACATCTGAAGTAAAAGAAGATTGCTACAACAAATGCCCCACAAGATGTGGTGTCCAGAATTTGTGTAATGTTTCTGTAAAATGATTTGTTACATTAAACAATATTCAAATATAATTTAATTTATTTACAATTACTATTCTTATTAAAAAGACAAGATGCAAAAAACAAAAAGATATATGTTAAGCTTTGTCGTTGAACTAACTAATTCTTAATTAAGAAACTGATAACAATTCTATAATTAAAGATTGCTGAATTTTAAATTAAAGCCTAGAGATTCTTAAAGTTCCTTCTTATTTTCTTCTTTGTTATTAAAGTTAACAATATATCACATTCTTATCATACCTTACCTTTTCACAGAATAAAACAGGCACAGGATGTCCGGATTTTTTTCCCATATCCCAAATACTGTGTCCAAAGGAAATAATATTAGTATTTTTATTTAGACCAGTTCCATATCTCTTGATATTGCGAAGTCTGTAGAAAAACAAAAAATATTTAAATTATTCTATAATGACTGTGTACTTGAAAAGAAAAGAACAAATGAAAGCCAAAAATACTAATAAATTAAAACAGTAATTAGCTTGAATAGTACCTATATGCAGTTGGTTTTTTGTGAAACATTTTATAAATAAAGAAAGGAAATAAATAATACTGCTTTTTTGTTTTAAACTTACATGTTACATGTAACATCTTACTCTCTTAAGGAAGGCTTAAATCCAGATTTAAGAAAATTTCAAATGTGAAATAAAAAAGCAGTATTATTTATTTCCTTTCTTTATTTAGTAATTATTTAGTTAGCAAAATAAAAAAGTGAATTATTTCATACAATCAACTTGTTTATATAGAACTGATGACTATTATTTTTCATAAAATCGATCGATATATGAAAATAAGTTTTAAGCTTTTCCTAGATTATTAAATATGGCGTAGTGAACCAGGAACTACTCGTTTACTTAATTAAAGTAAATCGTACAAATAAAACTATACCCGAATAAAAAAATACATACCAAATATATAAATGTAATTTCGGAATTTATCGTGATACAAATTTTATATGTATTATTAGTTTTTTCCCACAAAATTTAATCAGAAGCGCTGACAAAATAACACACCAGCCGCAAACCAAACAGTAGATACAATACACGAACGAAGCAGTGAGCAAGAAGGAAGTACGTCATTCACTACATTAATAATAAAACGTCTAACAAGTTCTTTTGCTAAACCGTCGTTCGTTTCAGCATATAATAATTTTAAAAAATACGTCGATAAAATTTAAATACATCCACTATAACTAATTATTGCAATAATTAGATAAAATCCGCTTTATCTATCGGGAAAAAGCAGACATTACAATAAATGAATAAAAACAAACGTCACTTTTTGACGATGTTGATAGTATTTTACAATTTGATTTTACTCATCGAAAAGAGTAGATCTTAATGCATGGAACACTATTTTCGAAACCCCTAAATCTTGCAGGCCCGTAGTTCATAAATTTAAAGTCCAAATTAAAATCTGCATAAACTATCCTATCATTTAAAAATAAAATTTGTAACTATGTCAAAAATGCCCGCGAATATTTAAAAGAAAAAATATGTGTAGGCAAAAATGTCGATTATGTAAAAACAGACGACACTTTACAGGGTCGTATCTCTTAAATTTAAGATCGAGATTAAAATGTGTACCTACTGCCGGAAAGATTAGAAATTAATGCATAAAACGGATTGCGACATACCGACATTATTCTGTTATGCAAAAACATGGAAGACTTTGCAGGGCCGTAGCTCCCAAAATTGAGGTAAGAATTAAATTCTGTAGAGACCGTCTGAAAATCCAAGCTTATTGCATTAAATGGCGTTTCCGAAGTTTTAAAATACAATTTGTAATTATGCCAAAAAGGCTTACAAGAGACTGATTTTCTTTACATTCTACAAAAACAGATTACACTTTTCAGGGCTGCACCTCGTAAATTTGAGTTCAAATCCGCAGAAACAATCAGAAAGACCAATGTTTGGTGCAGGTAAAAATGTTTCCGAACTTTCACAATTCAATTTTTAACTAGACCAAAAAGGCTAGTGAAAATAGGAAGTATTTTCTATTATGCAAAAATATGCGGAACCTTGCAGGACTGCAGCTCGTAAATTTAATGTCCGAATTAGATTCTGCAGAAACCGTTGAAAAAAGCAAAACTGATTGAATACAATGACGTTCCCGAAAATTCAAAATACAATCTGTAACCATGGCAAAAAGGCTTGTGAAAATAATATTTTTTTTATTATGCAAAAACATGCAACTATGCCGAAAAACACTTGCGAATTACCGATTTTTTTTATCTATTCTGTAAAAATAGATGCTAGTTTGCAAGACCGTAGCTTATAAATTTGAAGTCCAAATTAGATTCTGCAGAAACCGTCAAAGAAAGCAAAGCTTATTGCATTAAATGACGAATCCTGTGTTTGGAAATACAATTTGTAACTATGCCAGAAATGCTTGTGAATATAATCTTTCTCTGTTATGCAAAAACATGCAAAACTTTGCAGAGCCATAGCTCGTAAATTTGAAGTCCGAATTAGATTTTGCTGAAATCATCTCAAACAGAAAATCCCTGTGGATTGAATACCTTTTTCGGTTTCGAAACACAATTTGTAACTATGCCATAAATGCATGTGAATTAATTAATTTTTTGTCTATTCCGCTGAAACAGTTGCTACTTTGCCGGGTCACATCTCATTTATTTGAGTTCAAATTAAAATCCGCAGAAACTGTCAGAAAATCAAAGCTTATTGAATTAATCGGCGTTTCCGAAGTTTCAAAATTCAATTTGTAACTATGCTAAAGGGGCTTATAAAAAACTGATTTTCTTTCTATCCTACAAAAACAGATTATGCTTTGCAGGGCCGTACCTCGTGAATTTGAAGTTTGAATTTAATTTTGTTGAAACCATCGAAAAAAGCCAAGTTTATTTTTAATACAACAATGTTTCCGAAGTTTCGTAATACAAGCTGTAACTATGCAGAAAAGGCTTGTGAAAATAAGGTTTTTCCTATTATGTAAAAACGTGCAAGGGTTTGCAGGGCCGTAGCTCGTAAATTTGAAGTCGGAATTAAATTCTGCAGATTCCATTCGAAATAACAAAGCTTATTGCATACAATGACGTTTCGGAAGTTTGAAAATACAATTTCTAACTATGCCAAAACGGCTTGCGAAATACTGATTTTTCTTCTATTCTGCAAAAACAGATGCCACTATGCAGTGCTGCAGCATGTAAATTTGAAGTCCGAATTAAATTATGGCGAAACCGTCGAAGAAAGTAAAGCTTATAGCATCACATGACGTTTCCAAAGTTTTCAAAAATAATTAAAAATGTTTAACAATAAACTGTTTAAAGTTATGACGAGCAGGTACTAGGAGTGGTAGTTCTGTAGGGGTTCAAACAACTTAAACAAGAAGTCATCCCATTAAATTTAGAATTAGTAGATACGTGTAAGTCAAACAGCTTTACTGAAACATTTTTTTCTCTTGTTAAAAAACTGAAGGAATTTATTTCGAAATCCACATCGTGTAAAAATTAAATCGGAGATTGGCCAGAGCCATAGAATTAAATCAAATATGTTACACACTATGGACTAGCCAAGTTTATGCGTGTTTACCGATAATGAAAATATTAACTTAAACTTAAAGATTGCACACTAATTAATTACTAAATTACTATTAAGAAACAATTTCTTAATTACAGGCAATTTTCGTTGTACTTTTAAATGAAAGTGTTCAGTTGCTCAAATACCTTTTCTTATATTTTAATTTTATTTTCCTTGTTCTAATACGTAAATTGGCATTTGTAATATCATTTTCGTAGACTGTCCTTCAAACAACATAAGTCAAGCTGGCAAGCAAAAAACCTTAAGAGATAACAACACAAAGACAAACACACGATGTAATAAGTATAAGCAGTTCGCATCACAGTTGTCCCTTTACCCCGCTCCCAAAAAGATTCAGCCCACATACACTTCTATTATTTCTTACCCCTTACTTCTCCAACGGTTAAAACGATTTCAATTATCCACGTTCAACATGTAAAAACAAGTTTATTTGATGAATAAACGATAAAAAATTATTACAGCGGACATGTGTTCAGCAAAGTATTTCGATTATTACTCCAAATGGAATATTCATTATTCATTTTAATTTCGTTAATTTTCCATTTCCGAAATAATTTGAAAATATAATATTATGCAAACAATAAACAATTAAAAATTGAACATTAATTGTATTGTGTATTTCAGTGAAAATAAATGAAAATTTATCATCGCAAATTTAAAAAATGTTTATGACAAAAATACACATTTTATTAAAAACGATTAAGTAAAAACTTATAAGATTAATAGTAAGTAGAATGTAGGCTTTCACGTTTGGTGTTTATAATTGGAAAATTTTCCGGGCTGAGTTGCCGTGATCCATTTTGGCTTGAACTACTAAATGTTTCGTCTTCTGCTGTGGAAGACATCCTCAGTGGTGGCGTAGTGAAAGTTCAACGATTCGTCGAAGAAGACTTCAACCACGCCCCCACTGAGGATGTCTTCCACAGCAGAAGACGAAACATTTAGTAGTTTAAGCCAAAATGGATCACGGCAACTCGGAAATTTTTCTAGTTACTTATAAGATTTTCACAACTTTTTTATTTTCTAACATACGTTTCGTCACAACATGGGTATCGTCAGACAGATTAAGTACCGTGTTACTACTAACAGTTATGTCTACTGAAGTTTCTTAAATAGTTATATGTCATAGGGGGTGGTACTTCGTTAAAATAAGTTCAAAAGAGGATAGTTATTGCCATCGATTTCATCATTCAAAATTATTCCTAACGTTTTATATTCATCAGGTAAAGGTCGAAACAATTCAACTCATTTGATTTCTACAAGTAGCTTAAACATCCCAATTTTGGTATTTAACAGATATTGTACTTGGCATACGTTATTATTTAAAGATTGTACTACGTCACTGTCTAAAGCTTTAAAGAATATTTTAATATGTTATATAATGTGCACGTTTTACGTTACACCGCCCACATATTGGCATATATTTTTTAAAATGATATTATTTAGTGTTAAAATACAGTCAAACTTAATTATGTTGTATTGTCCGAAAAACTTTAATACTACAGAATTAAAAATATTTTAATACCCAAGTCAAAACGATGTCTATACAATTATAGTTTAAAAATATATATATATTAAAATCTGATAACTGAATATTGGTAACTATGTAAATTGCACCCTTGCACAAAATCTGACAAAGCAATTTTGAATTTCATTATTAAATATTGAAATGTTTTAGGTTCAAAAAGGAGGGTAAGGAGCACCCTTACAACAAATCTGATTTGCCTTTCGTCTATATAAACGAAATTATCACAATCTTACAAATCTATTTTGAAAACAAAGCAAGTTATAATACTTGCGATTTCTACTACTAGAAATAAAAAAGTTTTAGGTGCAAACGAAAAGGGTAGAGAACACCCTTTCAAAAAGTCTGACTTTACACATTTTGTCCTCTCCCCCATCTCTATAAAGAAAATCATTATGCATGTTATAACACCTTTAATTTTTATTATCAGAAATCGTAGTCGAGAAAAGGGAGGAAGGTCCCGTTAGCAAAACAAGTTGTATTTGCTTATAAATAATAAATATCCATAAATTTAAAACATTTTTAAAATACTTATAAAAATGTGTTTTTGTAAAAAATATTTCCGCAATGTTTTAAAAGATTCATTAGTAAAATAGACATGTGGAGTTAGTAAAAATCTTGTGGAATTCATTCAAGTCATTCACTTAAACATTACACATAATTAAAAACGTTAAACTGATTTCAACAAAAATAATTGTATTTAGCAAACATTTCACAAAAAATTTAGTCCAAATCTGTCGAACGACTGAATTTGTCACCTTTGATGGAAAGATTCCAACCAAATACAAAAATTTATTGCAAGAAATAGAATGTATGATTAGACAACCCTAAAATGGTAATGTTAATGTTAAGAATATAAACCGACTTATGAATTTATAATTTCGAATCAAACAATCGAATGGGAAAAAATGTTAAAAAAGTAATAAATGAGGGCCACACAAGTTTTTATTTAAGATGAACAAGTGAACACGCTTATAAGTTAAATAATGTATAAATGTATTTTGAATTGTTTTTTAAGTAATCTATTTACTGGCATTAAAAAGGGGTGAGAAAAACAAATTAATGACACTACTCTAAATAATACATGAAATATGAAATAAACAATAATGCAACCCACACATTATGCAACCGCAGTAGCGTAAGTGCAAGACTAATAAGCTAAAAACAATACATAATAGAGTAGTGTCTAAGTTACGGATAAACAGTACAGCGATTGTTTCTATACTTTAGTTAATAATTAATTAATTTTTAATGAATGAAAAAAATCATATTAACGATCCACTGGAATTTTATTCATGAAATATGAGTAACCCAAAGTACGATAGAGACTGTAAAAGTTGATCACTACTCCCGCATTTTAAAGGCTTGCCACAATAACCTTACATATTTTACTGTAAAAGACGTGATACGTATTATTTTTTATTTACTTTGTTAAAAAATGTTTCATTCAAAATTTCTTTTATATAAATTGATTTTAAATTTATAGACACCGTAATTGTGCTAATGAACACGTCCTTCATTAGAAATAGTGGAGGTAATGACAGATCAAAAGCTGACGAATTAACAATAATTTAAATTAATTGTATTTAATTATAGTGGAAAGCGGTAGGATGAATACTAAAAAGTAAATTACAAGAAAGTGAAGAATTTTGTGAACATTTGTACAAAACTTGTCAAACAACATATCATATCGTTCATAATTTTGTGGTTAACCTACTTTTGAATAACAGGGAACAGTTAAAGAAAGCGATTTTCACTTAGTTCAATTTGCCCTACATATCTATTACTTTGAAACGGCTGTATGTTAATACTAACTTGTAGTCATGAGTGATACGACATCTAATACAGAAAGTTCGGATCGTCCCTCGAGGCAACTAAATTATGGTGCTTTCAAAGTCCACGTTTTGACCCATAAAATTGATGTAACTTTGTGGATAACTAGAATTCTGACAATATTTTTTACAATTGGTTACTTTATTCCCATTTATTGGTAAGGCCAATATAAATTTAATTAACATTCAATCAATTTATTGGTTTTCTTTGTATGTTAAGGAGCTCATATAATGCTTACTATAAAGCATTATTAGCTAATGCAGCCACTAGTGCCTTTCGCTTACACCAGAGAAGATTGGGAACAGTGCAATTTAATGCACAATTTCTTGCAAAAGTATTGTTAGAAGATAGTTGCCATTATTTATTTTATTCGCTCATATTTTTATATGTACCACCAGTTACCTGTATCCTTTAAAAAAAAATTACTTTTGCATAAACATATCTCATTAAATAATAACTGACTCATTATGTATATATTTTCCTTAACAAAATTTTAGTGGTTCTGTTACCGATATTACTTTTTGCCATTTTACATGCTTCAAGTTATGCCCTAACATTACTTGATGTAAGTAAAAATCTCTTTAATATTTTAATCTGAGGTGATATATCCTTTTTGATTAATTTCAGACCTTGGGACACAATGCTTGGTGGGGAGCTCGCCTGTTAATTTCAGTTGTAGAGTATCAGTCCAGAAATATGTTGAGGCTAATAAGTTTTACTGAAATTTTTCTCATGCCTTTAACTGTATTTTTGGTGTTAATGTAAGTATTTACATAATTTAATCAAACATTTTTGCAAAACAAAATTGTTATGTAGTAATTAAGTCGTCAGATTATACCAGTGGTCACTAAAATTCAATTTTATCTACTTCTTTAGCCTTGAGACATTGCAAACGTAACAATAAATTACAAAATAGTAATTAAATTTAATTGTTTTTAGTGATATGTCTGGTAATTTACATAAAGTACATTTAAAGATAGTAACGAGATTTGCGTAATTCCGATCCGGGATCTTAATTTTTATTTTTACAAGCAACTTTAAAATGTTCTTTTATCATTTATCACTAAAGAAAAATAAGATTGAAAGATTTAATTTATATGTTTATAAATCTGGTTAAGATAGTAAACATACCATGTAAATATTGAAAAAATAATATTTGATATTCCTATTAGTATTTGTAAATGACAATAAAATATTTTCAGGGGCAAGGGTGGTCTTTTGACACCGTTTATTTATTACCATTTTCTAGTCCAGCGATACAGCTCAAGAAGAAACCCGTACACCAGAAACATGTTTCACGAATTACGTGTTGTTTTTGAATCGTTTGCAGCTAAACCAAATATGCCTGGTTTTATTAGATCGTTTATAATTTTTGTAATCAATTTAACCTGCAAATTAGCACCTCCGCAAGTTACTGCACCCTCTCACACTCAGTAAAAGCAAAATCGACTAAATTTAAATATTTTTTCTTGTTTATTTTGTTACACTATATTCAGGAAGGTATTGATAGTCATATTGTAGTATTGCATTCCATTAAGTTAGTGTAAACTTTATTATTATGATAATGGAAATTCAAATGGTGCAGTTATTTTTTACCTTATTTGTTATTTTTAACTATTTGTTAATCAGACGTATCTTTGCAATATAGATAATATATTGATCAATATTTATATTATTAGCTTTTAGACTTTTTTAATTCGGTGAAGGATTTGTTGCATGCTATTTTGTCTGCATGATTTGTTAATACAAAATAAAAATATATCTAGATTATTGTGAATATATTTGATCGATGTTGTTTTCAATTTTTAATGGATTATTCTTTAAAACTATTCAAATATCAGGGAAGTAATGCTAGTTTTATTAGTTTGATAGAACTGAACTATGAAATTAATTCCAAACAGTGAATATTGCTGTACAGATGGATTTTGATTATCATCATTGATGTTGCGGATTATTATTTTTTTTCGGACTTTTACTGTTTTAGTATTGTTATTGTTTTTCCAGTGAAACAATTTAATTGTAATTACTATTAATATTATTTCTTATTTTGTTATATATTGTTGTGTTGGTGTTTTGTGTAAAAAAAATAGAATCTATTTTTAAAACTGTTTTACTTTTTCAAAAATAACTTACCCCCAGTTTTTTCAAATACAGTAATAAGTACATATTTAATCGATGAATAACAAAAAAAATTCTTTGTGCACGGCATTTATAAAAAATTACATATATATTAGCTTAGACGCTTTACTGAACTACAAATTCGTTTTCAATTTTAAATGTAGTAAATTCTTGTGTTTATTTTATTATACGCTTTGTAGTATTTAAGTATGTGTAATTTGAGAATAGACTTTCAAATCCATGCGGTAGCGATATACTGCCAGTAGTTTAATATTATTCAAATTGCGCAATCGGTGGTAGATGACCACGTTTAGACACCCTTTAGATGTATATTGCCATAGTAACGAAAGTATGCTGTCAAGTATCGTTTTAAGTGACGAATAAATTGTTAGTTTTTCACATATACGTGATTATTATAAGCATGAGAGTAACGTACTGTACGGATCTTGATAAAAGCGTAGTTGTTACAAATTGTGAAAAACGTGGGTGGATTCAAGTTGGACCAGAAGATGATTGGAACATATACTGGGCTGGCACCCTTACGTGTAGAAGTCTATTTAGTGTAGATAGTGGGTATAGGATGAGTGATAATCAGTTAAGTAAATTTATGCATTCCTAAAAACTTTTTTGAAGTTTGAATGCTAGATTTTAATATCTAAAGTAATTAAAATTAATTTCCATACTACGAAGTATCTCAATAATGCAACAAAAGTTTCAAGTGTGATATACAAGCGTGGAAAAATATTTAGGTAGATAAATTTAAAACTTAGATGTTTGGTTGTAGAATAATTAATCACTTTCCAAATCATTATGAGATATCACGAAAAGATCTCTTAGTAAAAAACGTAAAGAGGTATAGACGAGATCTAGAAAAAGAAGGCAATTTAATGGCAGAGAGAGGAGATTCAAAATATCTACACCTGGACTTTATTCCTGTAACATTTGTGCTCCCCGCAGATTATAATATGTTTGTAGAAGAATATCGAAAAGCGCCTCAAAGTACTTGGATTATGAAACCGTGCGGACGTTCTCAAGGATCAGGAATTTTTCTCATAAATAAATTATCGAAATTAAAAAAGTGGTCAAGGGAAGCCAAAAATCCACTACAGCCTCAACTAAGTATCAAGGAAAGTTACGTTATATCTAGGTAATAAGATATTCTTCGTTTAGAGTAAGAAGGCACAATTTTTTATCATACTAACAATAAGTTAGAAGTACCATAAGAATAGTTTCTATATACACCTGTTCTTTTTCATAATCAATCAAGTGAAAAGTAAGTTAATTTTTTATAATACATTTTGCAGATATATTGATAATCCTTTACTGATTGGCGGTAAGAAGTTTGACTTACGTCTGTATGTATTGGTAACATCATTTCGTCCTTTGAAAGCCTACTTATTCAAATTAGGTTTCTGTAGATTTTGCACAGTTAAATATAACTCAAGTGTTGCAGAACTTGATAACATGTATGTTCATTTAACAAACGTGTCAGTCCAAAGACACGGGGTAACTATTTTCACATTTTTAAGTATACTATTGAAAGTAACTACCATTTAACTTTAGGCAGAATATAATTCTCTTCATGGAGGAAAATTAAGTGTTCAAAATTTAAGATTGTTTTTGGAAAGTACTCGCGGAAAGCAAGTAACTGAAAGACTTTTTGATCAAATAAGCTGGCTAATAATTCATTCATTAAAAGCCGTACAACCAGTAATTGCCACAGATAGACATTGTTTCGAATGTTACGGATATGATATTATCATTGATAATAAGTTAAAACCCTGGTTAATAGAGGTGAGTATTAGAAGACATCAAGAAATATTAAACTTGGAATTTTGAATGCTATAACTTTTGCAGTAAAAGAACACAAAACTAGCAAAAAATGATCACGCATACTATTAACGGACAATGTAATGGCGTAGGCTTTCACGGCCGGAATCGAATGAACAAAGACGTTGATCCGGGCTGATGGGCCGTGGTCGAAAGGAACTTGTAGATCCAAACGTTTCGACTGCAACTTCGGCAGTCAGATTGTACAGGAATCAAACTGCCCACTGAAGATGCCTGCCGAAGTTGCAGTCGAAACGTTTGTATCTACAAGTTCCTTTCGACCACGGCCCATCAGCCCGGATCAACGTCTTTATTAACGGACTGTTTAAATAAAGCTGAACAAGTGCGAATTAGATTTGCGTACAGAAGATTGAAAATCGCAATTTTTTCAAAAACTATAAAACCTCATTCATTATAATTTTCATGAAAAGATAAAATAGGAAAACTTCTATCAACTCTGATTTTCTCATATATTACTTTCAATAGTTTCCATTTTGAGAAAAACCTTTAAAAGCACACGGTAACACTAAAAAAATACAATTCCTTGCAGCTACCCTTCTCAAATGGTATTTCATACGGCTTATTAGGCTCTGCTTCCGCCCCATCCTAATTATCTTACATTAACATTTTTTTAAAAACCAGTTCCTGAAAAGTGCCGGTCAATATTATTATGTTAAATTTAAAGTTTCTCGTTAAATAATCGGTAGTGACAGATCAATAGATGCAAGAGTCATAAGATCCGGTATTTTTACCCTAAAAAGTATATGAAATGCAATTTCCTGATTAAAAATAAAATAAAACAAGTTTCACACAATTCGTAGGTAAACGCATCGCCCGCATTGACATCTACAACCGCAAATGATAGAATTTTAAAACATAAACTAGTCGATAATATTCTTTCCATAGTGGTTCCTCCATCAGGCAATCCCGAGTAAGTTACCAGTTTTGTGTATTTATATATATTTAACCTGTTTATTTGTGATTCTTTTACAAAGTATTCGATGGAATAAAACACCTTCTCAGGAAGCACTAGGAAACTTTGAAATTCTTATTGACGAAGATGTTTTATACTACGAAAACAGCATGCACTTAGAAAAACTTCGGCAAGGAAAATGAACATTCTAAATACTGTGAAAAATACCTTGTACTATTTGTATAAAAGAAGACAGTTTTAATAAAAAGTCTGTTAATAAATATAGTATTTATTCAATTCTTTAAGTTCATATATATATATTCTTATGAATATTAGTGACTAACAACAAAACTTTAACAGATTAACATTGATTTTTACATGTATATACTGTATACTGCAGGTATATGTTGTAGTAAGTATATTAGAATATAAAATCAGTTGTATTTTTAACAATTAGTGCAGATTAGTATGAACTTTTTATATACATAATATTGAAAATTTTCTGCTCTTTAAGATGCATATATTTTATTAATAGTCGAAAAATAATCTAAAATGAGTAAATATCAAGAAAAGTTGTATACTTTTTGTAAATCGCCAATGTTTTCTTTATCGTGATGCCATAAGTTATAATTAAGCAAAGTTTAGTCTGTAATTAAATTAGCAAGGCACGTTATAATTATTTCTTTTAAGTGTATTCCTAATCTTTTTTCAAGCAAGTAAAACCGTAATGAACTTGTAAATCTGAATATATACTCAGTCATATTATAGTTAAATAAAAAGTATTTATTTAACAACATAAAAATCGCTGTAATATCACAAAATATTTTTTGGCTGTTTTTGGCACCAGTTCTATGTAGAGAAAAAACTGTTGAACTGAAAAATCTAAAACTTTTTCGACTTGGGTGTGATACATATGTTGTTAAATAATTTTTTTATTGAGGTGTTTATATAAAACCATTACATTGTTTATGTAGACATTATGTCTATTATGTTTAAGTATAGACGGAATTAAAGCTTTTGAGTATACCTGCAAGAATTTTGCAAATTGGCGAAAACTTTGGAAGTTTAAAAATGTATTTGTATGTATCTGGTAAAATGTTATGTTTAAAAACGTTAAATGTAAAGAAATATAAATATCACATACATTTTTAAATAGAAAAATATTAAATTGAATTGATGAGACTACATTCTATATGGTTTTGTTAAAAATTAAATAGCAATTAATTTTTATTTAATATATATTGTGTTATGAATTGGATAATGTGATTGTTTTAATTTTTTTCTTTAAAGCTTCTAAATCACTAAATAAAGGAATTGTTTTTTTCAAAGACTAGATTAGTGCTTTTTTGGATAGAAATATAACAATAACAATTAAATCGTATTCATAACGAGACTAGGTTTTTAAAAAAAATCAACTTGTTACTAAACTAAATTACTAAAATTTAATTTTGATAATGAATGATAAATATAAATAAATATTAGCAAAATAGATGGTGTAGAACTTATAAATAGATAACAATTATTATTAAACAAATTAAATCTTTCTAAAGTCAAACAAAATTATAGAAATGTTTAACAAATAAAAGTTGATTGCTTTACTTTTAAAATTCAATTGTAACTTTTGTTTAAAATTGCTTCATTATTGAGTCTTCTACTTCTACAACTGATGGTGAGTGTTAATTTATTTAATATTCAGTTTCATTAAGCATATTTAACTTCACTAGTCAGAATGCCAGAAGAGACAACTTTATATTTTATGAGATATATGATGATTTTTAGATTATATGCATTAGACCTCATATATATATATTAAAAATATGTTAGTTGCTGATATTGTTATATTTCAAATTTTGTAACCATTTCCTAGAATGCATGACTTTAATCGTTTTTCTAAAAAAAATTCTACTGCATACGGTTAAATTAACGCCAAATTCAGCAGACAGTATTTAATTTAATGTCGGATCTTCTTAATCGCTCAACGTGCTTAGTTAAAATTATCGTTAATTAAATAAGTAGTTTTGAATGTGTACACGACATTATTTTAATGTATAAAACGATCCATAGTTAACCATTTTATAATAATAAATTATTACCTATTCAAATAAGCTACATGAGAATAATACACTACAGACCCTCTGGTTTTGGAATGTTTGTGTCGTAGGCTCTGATGACGTCTGCTTGTGAAACGGATCCACCTTCTTCTTGCGAAAATGCAAAACCATCTAACAAGATAATTTGTAAATACCCTTTTTCTTATATTCTTCAACCAATTTGTTAGATTGTTAATGTTATGCGAATTATCTACATTTATTTTTTACAATATATACACCCGAAATAGTTTTAATTTTTATTATAGCAAAAAACCTTATATATGTTTAATAAAAACCATAATTAGTAAAGTTATTAAAAGTAGAAACCTTGCGGATTTAAAAGGAATATGGGAGTAGTTAAGCTAATCTAGAACACTAACTTTTAATTAAATGATAAAAAAAATTAAATAGAAAATAAACACTCCCATCCCCAATGATAGTGGCGATGTATCCTTTTCGTTACATTTATAATAAATTAACTGTAAGTATACCCATCATTTGATTTTTAAATTAAAAAAAATAATACTAATACAAAAAATAATAAAAAATTATCAATTACACAAGATCTTTTATACGATTTAAAAATTAGAAAGTGACAGTTCCCACTCCGTGCTAAAAAAAACTAAATCGTTCTAAGTATTCTTTTTTCAAAATTGATATATGTATATATAAATATATTTCCAGAAATTAATAGTAAATAGTGGTTGTATTTTCTACCATAATTAGTGTTTGCAACAGCGCGGTGTTAAGAAGGAAGAGTGTTTTACTTACGAGACAACTCGACTTCCAAATCGCATCGAGTGTGGGTATTCTTAAAAAAAACGCTGCGTACGTTCTGAAGAAGGCGAGCGGTTTCAGAGAGCCTAGAACCAGTGTTATTGTGGCATTTCTTTTTAAGCAGTAAGGAGCGATAAAAGCGGTCTATGCACCGACATCTACCCTTTAAGACATGCGTCAACTTTTAGATCGCTATTGCGAACACTTGTTCATGCAGTTCGTTTAATTGTTAGTTTTAGTTAAAAGAAAAATAAAGTATATCATTATACTGGGTACTTACACATGGCGAATCTTTCCAACGCATGCAACGTTCTTGCAAAAACAAAACAACATAATTAACAATCCGAAACGACAAATAAAAACATTGGTAGAGATAGTAAATTATTTTTGATCTTAAAACGAAAAGCAGTTTGTTCTTTTTCATTTAGTACCTATTTCTAAATTAATATTTTGTAATCAGTAACAGCACCCATTGTAAATTCAACAACGCTAAACAGAAAACTTTTAAACACCCTTATAAAACTTGCAAGCCTGCTGAGTGCTTGAGGTTACCGTTTTCTAATATTTCCAAAAAATAGATGAAATATTAAATTCAAAATTTTAATGAATATAAAAAGTTACTTATGTTTGTAATACCTTTTAAAAATTGATAGTGTAAAACATTCGAAATTTTATAAAGGCATTGAAAAGTTAGTTATGTTATTTCTTTAATAAATAATTGATTACGATTGGAAGATTTAAATTCATTAGAAAAACTGCCTTTACTAACATTAAAAAAAACAGCTTGAAAAAGGAATAACTGTACAAATGACGCACTTTTGAACAAATTTCCGCAATACATATAAGCTAATCAAAACAATAAATTAACTATTTAGCTATGTCACTAACTTCAACACATCAACAAGCAAACAGATAAAATCTACCAATAATGAAATACCTATATGTTTTAAAAAAGAAGAACATCCTCGCTAAAAACTTAAACATCTCAGACTTTATTTATTAATCAACTATTTTGATTTTCTCTCTAAAATGTTTTTCATTTATAATAAGAATTAACTCAACATTGTGTAAATAGACAGATGGAAAAAGGAATAACTATAGAAATACTTTACTAGTTTCAAAACTAAATAAAGATTTTCTTGAACTAATTGTAAATACGTTGCAGATAAAAGATTCAATATTACATATACAACGAGAAAGATAAGAGTTTGTAAAAAAGACTTTTTTTTTAATAATCAAATATACAATCAATTTAAAAATAATTAACCGCAAATATGGCTAAAAATCATTATTACACGGTCAGGTTAAATGGCCCTCAGAAAAACCAGGAGTTGTCGTGACTTTAAAAATTATTATTTATTATTAAAAATTGAAGAGGCACTTGATATTGATTCGAGTTTATAAATTGACGAAGTACATTATACAACTTCGTAGGGAAGAATCTATACTTATTAGTTAATTAGTTATACTTAGAAAGCAAGCTTATACTTGAGATTTTACTAAAAATACACAATAATGTGTCGACTAATAATACTCTTAAGTATGCAGTCCAAAATAGATAGCATCCTTAATTTTAACACCTAGATTCCATGTGTTGTCACCAAGTAAAACGTTTTCCAGTTGGTGTTACACTATTACTATTCACTTTCTTCCTTTTTGATTGAACAACAATGGTCCCGTAACTAAAGAAAATAATCCTTTCTAAACTTTAATTTCGTTTCACATGAAAACAATAAGTGTAATTAGCCACACGAGTGACAAAACAAAAGCACCATTTTCCTCTAAAAACCTCTAATGGACTATTTAAACCCTGTGATAAAGGCAAAAAAGCACACATACAAATTTCTGTACAGATACACACAACTCTCAAAATATATTTGAATATTAATATCTAAATTATAAATAATAAACTTACTTTTCAATGATAACAGATAATGTTATTGATTATGTTTTTCAATTTGCATGTAGATTGTATACGTTTTGCTAAATCTGACTATTATTAATTATTTATTAGTTTCGAATTTCGTCTTTCTTGTGGCGTGTAAATAATGTGAATATCAGCAAAAATTTTAAAGCTATGAGACTAAAAAAAGAAAATGAACTGTAAAATGTAAACCCAACTGGACAACAATTTTTCTGTCTTTGGCTCAATGACAAAATGAAAATTTTGATTTTTTTTTGTAAAAGTACTTTCACTTAAAAATTTTTATAACGTATGCCAATAATAGCAGCAAAATTCGGACGCATTTTTCTTTTGGCTGACCTAAATATTCTCAGTGGGATGTGCAAGTAGCTTTGAAAGTGAAATAAGCTGAAAATTTAAAAAAAATGACGTCAATTTAGAGTAATCACAAAGTGCTTTCAGCTAAACATAAGGTGAAATGATGTAACCAAACCAATGACATAGATTTCGAAACAAATTAGAACACATATTTATATAATAAGTACTAATTAGACTAATACGGACTTTTGAAAGAACTATTTCAATTAGAATTTTGTTTAAATAAATACCTTTTTAGTCTTTTTGTAAACGAAAGCGACAAAATAAACTGATTAAACATATTAAAGAATCTAAAAATATTGCAAACTAATTTCTCTAATATATAATTTGCAGTTGTAAAGGCGAATATTCCTAGCACAAAAACAGGTAAAAAGTGCTAGACTAGACCGATTAGTTATATGCCCTAAATAATTTAATTACCAATAAAATGTTCTAATTCCCTTCGCAATTAGCGTGGGATAAATTTTGATAATTCATGCAAACTCTTTCCAGTCCCTAACTGGTCACCAATGAACGAACAAGCACATCGTCTAACACAACGTATCATGCAACAGAGTGCTATATTTTATTAAACGAACACTTACGAGCTTTTCGAGTCTTTCGAAAAGACGCTGCTAGGATCGGTTTTTCGGATTTCGCTTTCACGCATCGCATCTGTTAATGTTTTAAATACGGTACTCTGTACACTGTAAACAGAAGTGTTACAATATACTCATTAAGAATAGGTATAAATGAAGGAAGTAAAAAGAAAGAAGAAGGAATTGTTTGTACGGGTTCTATGGAGAAAGGTTGTAGGACTACACTAAAAGCGAGCTGCTGAATCGACAGCATTTGCTGTCTTATTACTTACACTTTGACTGTGAAATCTGGCGTTATAACCAAAGTAGGTATGAGTATAAGACCTAACCAGAATACAGCAGATGTGAACATCATCACATACATTCCCGTCATTACACTTCCGATTGGTAATAACGGCCAGGTGTTACTAAAAAAAAATAATTCATCCTTACATTACGACTTTTGTAGGCATTTTCCAAAGAAAATTGAAAAATAAACACCTACACTATATGTAATTTTGCAAGGGTCAATACAATAATAAGAATAAAATGTAATACCATCCAGAGCCACGAAACATCACGAAGTTCGTGTTATTTTTTTGTGTTATTTTATCTACCATTTTTTCCATACCTTCGGAAGAGTCTGTTTCTAATTCTGGTAAGTGATTTTTAGATGTGCTAGACATTTTTATAATATAATATGAACTGTACTACAAGTAATTTGTCAATTATTCGAAAGCCGAATTTTAAAACGGATTAAATGATAATGTCATTATACATCTTGACAGTTTGTAAAAAACAGTTTTGAAAATTTATGTAGCCTAATATTAATATTTGAACAAGTGATCAAAAACTATGAATTATAAGAGCCAGTATAAAACAATAAACATTTTCCCTTATTTTCTAATATCCAGTCAGTAAACCAAATTTTTCGTATTAATATGTAATACGCATATTTTACAGTTTCTAAAGAACATGTAATGGAATTTTTATAAAGACTCCATTGATAACTAGTGCAGTAATGGTTTGTTCCAAGGGTTTTTATTATTAAGAAAAAGTTTTTGAATAAGACTTACCTGTAAATCAAAATAAAGATAAACCAAAGAATAATAGATCCCCAGTTTGCACAGTGGGTTGGCCATGACCATGTATTTGTTACCAAACCAGCTTTGTAACAAACTGTTACCACAGCGTACTAAAATAAAATGTGAATATTTGTAATTCATCAAAACAAGGTACTTAGTGATGAGGTAAATTCGGTTTTAATTAGAATATAATTCTTACCGTATAAACGCACATGCCGAACATTAAGTATCCACCATCTTTGCCATTCAACCATAAGATGTCATGTTTGCACGCGAGAAGCGTTAGCCAAAACAGTAATGCCGAATGGACCATACCGTTCACTACCCACACCCAAAATACTTTAACGTTAAACAGTTGCCCATTTTGACTCGGTTTATACAATTTTGGATACTTGAGCATCGTCTCTGCGGTGCATGTTTTATCAAACAGTCCCATAGCCAGAGGTGGCAACGCAGTAAAAATGACATTGTACAAACCCATCGACCACCGTTCGAATAAAATCTGTCCCGACCATCCTGAATAAATTGCGAACCACAGCTGTGTTATGTAGAGACAGATATTTTTGTAAAAACTATACAATATCAGTTTACACATTCGAGAATAATTCCATGCGCCGTGAACTAGCAATAATCTGAGCAGGAAACGGAATTGTGCAATGCTGTAGTCGGACGCGCATGCGGCTTGAAGCCCCTCTTGACCCGATATGCCAACGCCCACGTGTGCCTTTTGGATCATAGCCACGTCATTTGCACCGTCACCTATGGCCAACGTTACGGCTTTCGTATATTGCGTAATGTACTCGACGACTTCAGCTTTTTGCATCGGCGATACTCGACAGCATATCACAACTTTGCATGAAATGCAAAGTTTTAAAAAGTCAGTCCGTAATTCGCAACTTAACGCGTATTTTAATGTTTTACCATCGACAATCAAAGCGATCTCGTTTTGTTTTTCTAAATTCGCGCCCAACTCTTCGCTGTGTTTTGTTATTGAATCACGTGTATTCTGCAATAAAGAAATAATTATATTAAACATTTAAAAAAATATATAGCACCTCTAGCAAATAAAACACTGATTTCACACACCTAAAAATAAGCAAAAATAACACAATAAGCCATGTAAAAATTCGTGTTCGAATCTTGAAAATTAGTTTTTACTAATAACTCTTTTTCAGTAGTTTATATCAAAATTATTTCGGGAAATTTTGGATAACAAAAGGTAGAAAAAAATTAACAACAATATAAAAATGACAATGTGTAAATGAAAAAAATGTTAACTGAGAATATAAGCTATTTAATTCGCGTTAAATCAATCAAAATTGTGCAAATATTCTTTAAAAGGTAGAATTTGGTTTAAACTTTTATAGATAAATATTTTAGTATGAATAATAATCCATTTTTGATTTGCTTACATCGAGACTGTCATCATTCAAAATAATAAGTGGCATTCCTTGCACCAGTAGCCTACAGGAATACCCTATGTTTATAGCAGTTTCCTGCTTATCTCCTGTTAAAACCCAAACATAAATATCTGCTTTTAGAAGAGCCGCTATTGTCTCTGGTACACCTTCTTGCAATTTGTCTTCTATTGCTGTTGCTCCTAATAGTTTTAAATTTTTTTCTATTTGTTCTGATGCTTCATCAATTTTGGCTGAAACAGACATTAAGGTAAAGTTAAACTTATAGAAAATAATTACAAAAAAGATTTAAAGAACATAATTGGGTTTGTAAATTGTACCTTCTCTATTTACAATTGATGTTGATGCTTCATGAAAGACAGTTTTCCATTGATTGTACTCAGTTTCACTTATTTCGACAACAGAGCAACAAAGTGTTCTAAGACCTTCACAGGCAAAATTCTCCAAATGTTGTAATAACTGTTCACTGTGCTGATGTTCAGATTGGGCTAACCGCTCAAAGATAATCTATTAAAATACACATTTATTTATTAAATAATTAACTAATATGACATGTTCGGTTTTGTAATAAATTTATAAATTTTTATTTACCACTATGACCTTATTTCTATTTAAATATTTTCTTAAGAAAACAAGAGTAATTTAAAAATGATGTCATCTTTATAAAAAAACACAAAAATTAAATATAGAAGAAATAAAATAAAAATTGTTTCAACACATATATATTTTCTCGACGAATCGTTTTGACCAAGACAGTCATTATCAAGTGTACTTGTTATACTGAGTATAACAAGAACTCTTGATAAAGTATTGGTCGAAAAGATTCGTCAAGAAAAAAATAAATATATATATATATATATATCTCTGTGTGTGTGTTGAAACAATTTTTATTTTATTTCTTCTATATTAATATATTTCATCTACCGATCACCACCAACAACATTGATAGTATTAAAAATTAAATAGTTTCTGCTGAAGCCATTTCTAGAAATGTAATTGTGAAACAATATAGTCTCTGAATAAAGTAAAAATAAATATTCTGTAATTCAAAATTTTTGCCTGTTTGTTAAATGAATTCAGTTCAAAATGTGAAATTGTAAATAAAATTTAACTATAAATATATATTTCCAAAATGATTAAATTTTTAAGTTTGGTTTCTTCTTACACTGTCAGCTCCCTTGCAATAAAGTTTAATTTTGTTGTTAGGATCTCTAACGATCACAGACATTCGTTTCCTTGTCGACGTAAATTCGATTACGTTTAATATTTGATAACGTTCTTTAACTCCAAATGCGTCAATTTGTACATATTCTGGTGTGCGACTTTCGAAAACGTAACCATATTTGGCGGCACCACTCACTAAGGCTCGTTCATCTGAAATAAATAATATAGAAATAATATAAATAAATTCGCCAAAATCCTACAATATCGTACCTGGTGACGCTGCGTGGTAAATTACATTACCGTCAGGCATTTTTTCCGGAATAACTGTATGACAGACTGATAACAAGACTAGAAATTCTTTTAGTATGTCGGCTGACTCATGTCCATCTTCTATAAGCTGAAATATTGTTTTTATATATAAAAAGAAGCGATATTTAAAAAATATATTATTTAATAAAGCTATTTCAAAACTCTTTTTTTTTAATGCAATGAATTAAAATAAATAATATGTTTTTTTGATTCACTACCTTCGGAGATAAAATCAGACAAAAAATTAGCATTTTATAAAGAAGTACTTTACAATACAATCGTTTGAAGAATGAAATATAAGAATGATGCACAATGTAAGACGATAGACGATAAAATAGCTGTTATAGTTTATATTTAGTAAATTTACTTAAATACAATGAAAGTGCAGATACTGCATATTTATTATTTATGGTAAATAGATCTTTCTATTTTATTTCTAGGCCTAACGTCATATCTTCCCTTCTTAATTAAAGCCTATCTAAATGTGACAAATAACTTAAAAAGGAAGTCATTAAAAGAAGAAAGAAACACATCAAACTAACTTTACTACTAGAAAGAAGGAATTCGAAGTTCTTTTATGTTTACCTTAATAAGCTGAGTATCATTAGCATCGAAGACAATATTACCGATCGCTGCCCTTTTAAATTCCATTATGTTTCTAGTTAAAGTGCCTGTTTTGTCTGAGAATATGTACTTGACTTGACCCAGTTCTTCATTCAAATTGGATGTCCTAGCCATGGCAGGTGTGTCAGTTTCAGCATGGTACATTTCTACATCCATGTTAATGAAAATTGCCTAACAAAAAGAAAAAAAAAATGTTTTAATTTACATACACACATACATAGTACATGTTCAAAATACAGTTACTCACTCACTTGTACAAACCTGACCATTTCTAAAGTCACTTGCAACGATATAGGAATCAAATTGTTGAAAAGGATAACAAAAGTAAGAAGATTGTACAAAAAATTCTGGTTGGAGAGTTCTAAAAATAGGAATAAATTAGAAGAAAAGTGAGATCTCATATTTTTTTAAATTAATTAATTACAAAAGTATTATTAACTACCTGTTAGTCCAATGTACCAATCTTTAGTACCATGAGCATTTGACCACATTTCATTACAGACTGAACATACAATACACATAGTCAAGAGGATTCCAAAAAGTAAAAGGATCTGTAAATTAGTTAATTTGTCTACAGTAGAACGTTTTAGTGGTGCCCTGGTAGAATTTCTCATTAGTTTTGTTTCATGTCCTGTGTAAATAACCAATCCAAAAATCCAAGATGTGTTACGTAAAACAGCACCTCTCAATAAAAGTTGATCAGGACCTAAAGGCTGTGCACTGAAAAAGAGTGACTATTTGGTAATAAATTTTATACAATAATATTTCCAAGCAATAAAATAAGTTTTTTAATTTTCTAAAATAATTTCTTTATAAATTACTTACATCTTGTTAGTTTCCTTTAAAACTCCTGTAAATTCGTACAAATGCCTATTTGGTGGTTCACATTCAATGGTACCAGATAGTGTTTTTAACTCATTTGTTGTTGTAACCTTAGCTGTACTAGGGTGTGCTTGTCTTATTTTCAAGTTTGTCTCACCATCCAAGTTTGCTGTCTCTATAAAGCTCATACTTTGTGGTTCACTAAATATAAAAATAATTTAGAATAACTTTACACCAAAGCTCTTTAAATTTAAATATATATGCAAATGTATTACAAATATAAGCTGGTTATAATATAATACCTGGATGATAATAAGATAAGATCTGCAGGAAAAAAGGAATTATTTGAAATTCGTACTATATCTCCTACAACAACTTTTTTCCATTTTGTTGGTATCCAAGACTCTCCCCTTAGTACATCAACTATTCTATGATTTGTTTCATCATCAGCTCGATGTCTCTTCTAAAAGATTCTCACATTATTAGTTTTCTAAGTCACAAAAATGTTAGCTAAACTTACTATATCTTCTACAATTTCCTTTACACCTGATACTGTCAATATAAAAATGAGAGGCACTAAGGTAGTGTACCGACCTGTTGGTGACACATCTGGTATTTGTTGCAATAAGGCTATCATTAAAAAAAATATATTTGCCCATCTTCGAAATTGTTCAAATAAGAACAATGGTATAAATGTGAGAAGACTAAAATAAAATAGAAAACTAATGAAATTTGTAACTTTTTGGGTGAAATATATTAACATATAAACAGTGAAATATTAAAATAAAAAAGAACGTACAATATATAATTCAATTATGGCAAAGTCAACAATAATTTTGATCTACAATTGAGTCATTTTTATATTTTTTATTAACTTGTCGAGTATAACTACTAATTCTTTTTTTTTATTCCAATTTTGAGAAATAAATGCTTAATAAATAAAAACGTTAAGTATAACCTAATTTCTAAAAAACTACAATATTAATGAAGTAGTTTATATGGGCACTTTTATGATAAGACATTCACAATAACACTAATAAGTTACCTATATTTTGCCGTAGATATCGAATTACCAACGAATTTGTTAACAGGAGGTTGCGTCCTATTAATAAATATTATTCTATGTTCAGCGACTGCCTCTACCTCATTTGTACTCGTTTCTCTGTCCATTGCCGCTGGTGTACATCCATCTTCTCCAACTAGAAAATATTCCTGATTTTACTCAATGAATTATGATCCATTTTAATATAATTAAAATTACTTATACGGTAATTAGCTCCATTTTTTAGATTTAGAAACATTATCATTAAAGCATAAACACCTACGTACCACCTATTAAGCACCTTTTCTTGTCATATAGGCAACCAATCGATCATCATTCAATTATTCACCTCAGTGTATATTTGAATCTTCGTTACCGAACTCAAAACATGTTACACGTAATTTATTACTTTATTATTAAAAAGCAACAACAAAATATTTTTTTTATTGAAAAAGGAGTCCAAAACAGTTTTATCAGGGTCGAACAGAGTGTCATTATGATTACACTTTCCTAAACGTTTTTTAAACTTTTAACCATACATTTTTTGATGACTAAAAATGTATTAGAATAAAAACATTAGTACCACTCTTATTACTGAAGAATTGCTGGTACAAAGATTTAAAATGATAATTTATAATTTCAACAAAAAAAAGGTAAAAAAAAAGTTAATTTTTGTCTCTATTTACCCTTAAGAAGGCAACATAAAATTGTATTTTAATGTTTTCAAATTACTTAACAAAACGTCAGATTTTTTCATTAAAAGTTTTCTAGTTAACAAGAAAAAAGTACCTATTTTTATTTAAAATTACCTTTGATTGATTTTAATTTTATTTCAAATATTTAATCGTTTTTTGCTAATTTCATTTCTAATGAACACGTTACATTTCTTTTAATAAAGTTAATTTCAAAATCAGCGACTTTCGGACTGTTAATAATTTCAGTGTTCCTGCAGTTTTCTGGCCCATTGCAAGATTTTATGTGTTTATCGTCATTACTTTCTATTTTAATTTTTCCGTTTAGAATATTTTCAGATCTTCGATTTTTCTTCATATTCTTGATTATTTTAGGTACGATTTTTTCGGTAAATAACTTTTTTTCTTTCTGAATTTTCTTTTCATTAAACCTATTTTTCTCTTTTGCAACTGGAACATCTCCGTTTTCTTCTTTATGAGTTTTTAAAGTAAGATCGTCATATTTCAACATTTTTTGGAAGGATTTTATGTTTGAATTATTTTTTTCGGTGGACATTACATCAGAATAAGTACCGATATTCAACTCATTTTTAATTTTATTATTACTACCATGTTTCAACTTTAAATCAGGCTTTTGATTATTTGGTTTTGAGCTTAGAGGTTCTGAGCAACTTTTGTTTTGTTTTAGTATTGATTGAATAATTTCTTCAAAAAGTATATTATCATCATGTTCAGTATCAGGCGATTCCGCAGTATGGGATTCCACATTTGCAATATTATTCTGTTGGTTATAATTTTCATTAATTTTTAATAAGTCTTCAGCATCATTTTTTTGATATGAAATGAACACCGTGGATTTATCATCTTCATTTACATCAGTTAAATGTGAATTTAATTTATTATTTAAAAGTTTTTCAATTATTTTCTCAAAAAATGGATCGCTTTTGTTTATTCCGGTTTTATAATTTTGATAATAGTCCTCTCCATATCCATAAAGTATACCCCCACTACTTCGAGATTTTAGATCTTTTGTTATGTTTTCTTTTTTAGAACGTACCATATAATTCTTTTTATTAGTCTTAGATTTTCCAACGAAATCAGTTTTACGTTTTTCGCATGGTTTTATAATTGGTGAAAAGAAATCTTTATTGGCACCCAGAAAATCATCTAGTTCTTGCGAATATTCTTTTATAGAGTTTCGTAGATCTCTTATTTTATTTGCGCATAATGAACAATTGCTTACGTTTTCAGACTGAGCTTTACCGGTGTTATATTTTAAAAACAAAACAGATATTGGTTTTGACATTTTTGGAATTGATACGATATATTTAAAGCTTCATAATTAAATTGATCTTTGCCAACTATTAAAAAAAACAACATTCTTTTATAGAACAACATACAGGGTAACTATTTTTAAGTACTTATTTTCATACCATTAAGTACAAAAAATACTTATTTTTTTCAGAAATTCTAATTTAATGCATTGTATTACGTTTCTTAAAAGTATGTCCAAACACCAAATCTAATTCTAGTGTCTTAAGGAGGTGAAACAATTATTCATAGGGACCTAAAAATCGGTTGTCAAACTTTTTTCACAAAGGAATTGGAATGTAAACGCCATCTGTGTAAATTTCATTCTTATGGTGGGATGCAAAAACGTTCCAACAACGTGATTTTTCCACTAAATAAAAAAAAAATCTTGGTGATTGTTTTCATCGCCACGAGAAAAATACTGTAAAAGAACACCAAAAAATAACTTTTGGGTGTTTAGTTTCCATCGGCTACTCGTACTGGTGGGCGGGCAGTCCCTCCGACCTACACTGTAGTGCAAAGCCGGAGGGTAGGGCGTAAGGCCCCCTTCAGCTACCTTGCAGGAATCGTGGGAATGGGTGGGTGGTGTGGTTAGGGAGAGAAAGATGAGACGAACGAAATGAAGACAGAAGAGAAGTGAAAGATTATTTGTGGAATATTACTGCACCAGCATTTGCCTCAGTGATCCAAGGAAACCACAGAAAACTTGGACCAGAACAGTCGAACCCTATTCTATAGATATCGTTCATACACTGTTTGCACTTATCCATATTGTGACGGACGTGGCGTTTTGTATGGAATTGACCCGCGCCGATTGCAAAAATAGAGTGGAGTTTGCCCATGCTAAGTTCTAGAAAAATCGAGACAACTACCAGATCATTCGATTTGGTTCGAGAGTAACCTAGTAACGTCCATCAAACTATATAAGCGACAGCGATAGACGATTTACGATGCGAATCAGACACTACCCCTCTCTTCGGGGGGTGTCTTTTGAAGATTTCCCCTCCTCGAGAATAAACAAAAACAAAAAAAAACGATTTAGGACAGTTGACGGAGAATAGTTGACAGGTGACAGAAAACAGGCAATTGACAGAAAGAGAAGTTATCGACGAAAAGTGATTACGACAGTTGTAAAACCGAAGTTGTGTTAAATAGTTAAGTTTTGTTGAGACAGTTTAATAAACGAGTTTAGAGCAAAAACATAACATTATTAATATTTAATAGCAACAATTAGGTTGGTTAAATAGTAAATGCACTAATCTACTAATGGATTACATTATATTTCTCGCTTTTGTAAACTTTCTTCAATGTTCGAGTATATTTAATACCTATTTTTAATGAACTGGTAGATAGTTATTTTGGAAAACATGCCACATCAATGTAATACAATTACGTATGGACCAAAAATAGAACGATTTACAAGAATTCTGTATGAGATACTTAATAAAATATTTATTGAAACGCAACCCAGTTACGTCAAAACACATTTTTTTGATATTATCGATTCGAAAATTATTACTCATTACTCATTAGTCCTTGTACAACAGTAACAAAGCACTTTAAATGTCACTTTTGGTAAATAAAAGTGTTTTTTTGACATTTATAAATGATATCAAATTCAAAGGTGGGTATACAATAACTGTACCTACACTGTACTGAAAAAAAGAGTAATCAAAGGAAAGAATATTACTAAAGTATAGTAGGTACATAATTATATCAAGTGATTTGTTTAAACATTATCTACAACTTACACAAAATTAAATTGAAATTACAAGAATTTTTATTTTCCAGTAAAAAAAAATTCTTTTTAAATCGGTTTCTTATTTCAAATGGTTTTGTCTTGTAAAATTATACCAGATTGTAGGAACAGTTTAGTAACTTAATTAAGTATGCAAGTTTTATTGTTATTAACAAGGTCAATGCATCTCATTGGCTATTACGTCGGTGCTCATTCTGTTGATCACTTAAAAAGTAGGTCAAAATCAGTAGACCTATACTACATAGAATTTCTTTAAACGCGGATGTAAACAATGGTATAATAATAAAATAGGTGGAATTTATAAGAGATAAAAAATGAAAACTTTGAAAAATGGCAACACAGGTATTTCTCAACCGATTTAGATTCGTTTTTAACTTTTATTACCTCTAATAAATAATATGCGTAAGTCAGGAAGATAGTCAGATTCCTTGTGGTGGTAAGAAGAATAATTTTTTTTTATATTAATACACAGAAGGTACTGACGGACTCTATTATCATGAATGAATTGTAAGAATTTTGACATTTCATTAAGTATCATGGTTTAATACGAGGATGGATCAAATATAAGCGAATATAAAACATTTATTTTGAAAAGTTTCACAAAAACACAAATTTCTCTATTTTTCGATATATCCCCCTTGTTTGTCTATACATTTTTTCCAACGCATTGGTAGTTATTTCATCCCGTTTTAAAAAAAAGCAGGGCGGACACCAGCATGTGTGCGGACGACGAGGATGATTTAAATTTTCGACACGATTACGCCCATCGTTAAATTCTTTGCACCAAACCTTTACACGTGGTCATGAATGCGTTTCATTTCCGAATTGTGCTTGCAATCTGCGCAAAATTTCAGCTGGTTTCACGTTTTTATGCATGCTATGCACCTCTTTCTCACTCATTGTGATAGCTACCCCGTATTAACCAAGCGAACGCAGCAATACGACGCGTCGTTTCCGTGCCAGCTAACGCCCGGAAGCGTCTTGAACAACTATCTGGCGCGCAAATCAAAAAGGCTCGTTTATATTTGATCCACCCTCGTATAAACTTTTGTATGTTGTATTAGTAAGCAATTAATATATTTTCCTTATAGCCAATTACAACTAGCATCACCTTAACTCCTATTTTCGTGTATATGTAAAGACTATTTTAATTTTTAATTGTCAATTACAAAATAAAAACAAAATACATATATCTGTCTTAGAATTAGACCTTAGGAAAACAATGAGTTCTGTAATTTGCTTAGTTATTAATATTTTAAGAAACCTATTTGTTAATTTCTTTTTTCTTTTTAATATCAACATTTCAGTTATTTTGTTTAAGATGGTAAGTTAAGATTTTTGAAAATATACTTAATAGAAAACAAGAATTCGACAGTATGAGTTAGCGAGCGCGGGATTAGAGCTGGTGTCTCTGGTCTCGGCGGTCGTCGTTGTTCGCTGATTGGAGCTGACAAGCCCGGCCAATGGGGGCAGCACTTGATGCTAATTTTATATAAACACGTAATCGAAAACAGTGTTTAAATAAATACATAATTATTTTTTAGTTACGCCAAAGAAACGTGTACTTAAGTACATACATAACCTTTTTTTTTTAGTTTACAATGAATTTACAACCGAACATGCTAATTAAAACGTTTTCTTCAACGCGGGATTTAATTTCCGGATCGAGATAATCAAATAATGGTGGGATTATAATATTATTAGATTTTATCGCATGTGTATAAGAAACTGTATATGTGTGTAAAAGACTGTGTATAAAAGATACTCCTACACACTTAACACGTGAATTTCATTAGCTGCAATTGTGTCGTTACATAACAATACCTGTAGATAATTAAGTTTTTTTCCAAGGACAGGAATAAAAATAAATACATACTACGATTTTACGGATTTTTAAAATTGATTGTCGTTAATTGCCTATGGAATATTTAAATTATAATGAAACCAATTAACTTAAAAAATACTTCACGAATAAATATTGATCTACTTTTCAAAAAGCAACCAATAAAGTTCTTTAAACTAAAACTGGATTACAATGGGACAAAGATTATAAGTACCTATGTGTATGTCTAAAACAATTCGTACTAATTATAGATAGTTTTATATACATATATGGGCTGAAAAGTCCCGGGCCTGATACATAGATGGCGCTAGTTTTATTACATTCACCTCTTTTTCAGTTAGTACTAAGCTTTAAAAGACAATTGTTAAAATTTCATGATATTTCTATTCATTAGTTTGTGAGTTATTATGCTGACGCTAGAGAGTGACGCCACTTTTGTTATTTTGAAAACAATGGATCAAAAGGAAGTTCGTGTTTTAATTTTACATTGATTCTTGATGGGAAAAATACCGTTCAAGCGAAGCAATGAAAGCAAGCTTGAAAAGTGTTATGGAGACTCTGTTCCATCGGAAACAACCGAAACAAAATAAAACGATGGTTTGTTGACTTCAAGCGTGGTCGTAACATAAAGACACTGATGATGCAGAACGCAGTGGACGTCCAAATGAGGCGATAAAACCAGAAAACAAAAAAAAATCACAAAATTGTTTTGAATGATCGAAAAGTGAAATTGCGTGAGTTAGCTGACATCGTAAAGATATCAAAAGAACGTGTTGGCAAAATTGAATTTGCAAAGAAACGACCGTATATGGCAAAGAAAAAAAAAATGTTTCATCAAGACAACGCACCGTGTCACAAGTCAATCAGAACAATAAAACAATAGCAAAACTACATGAATTGAACTTCGAATTGCTCCCACATCTACCGTATTCTGCAGATTTGGCTCCCAGCGACTACTGGCTGTTCGCAGACCTCAAAAAAATGCTCGCTGGCAAAAAATTTCGCTCGAATGAAGAGGTTATCGCTGAAGCTAAGGCCTATTTTGAGATAAAAGATAAATTGTTCAAGAAAAATAGTATTGAAATGTTAGAGCGACGCTGAAATGATTGTGTTGTTCTTGATGGAGATTACGTTGATGAATAAAGCCAATTTTAAACAAAAAAAACGTGTTTTCTTTGTTAGGACTAGGACTTTTTAGCCCATGTGTTTTAATGGCGCAGCCAATTCGAATAAATCGTTACATTCTATTCTGCAACCCAACCCAACTTGCTTTCTTATTAAGTGATATTTAGTTTTCCCATTTATATGAATAAATTAATCTCAAATTTTGTGTTTGACACTTTAAAGCAATAATAAAGATAAAATCATAGACAACAGAATAAAATTGTTACAATTAGGACAATTCGTACGTACTCGGATCTGCCTTGTGCAGTTTCGGGCAAGAACCGACGCACGCCTTGTTGCTCAAATTCAGTTCAGTTCGATTATTTTATTACGGACCTTTATGGCAGTATACACGAATGATTCTTATTTTGTCCACATTTATTGTACAGTATCGTTCGAAAGATATAAGTTTAATTTCGCCCTACCCTTTTATAACAAATACCGAAAAGTGTACCAGAAGTTTCGACGTTACGTATTAATATAATAGTTATTGCTCCAAAAACACCAATAAAAATAGTTTCACAATTTTATTGTCTATTCAGGAAACTTAATCTATCACTGTAAATTAATTAGGTAGGTAGGTATAGAGGATTACAATGGAAGGTTCAGAAAATCATTACTTTTTGAATGCCTATTGAACTAATTCACGGGTTTCCATTAACAAAGTAAAAGTAGACACCTTTAACCACCCTTACGAAGCACATACTTTGAGATATTGTGTACCTGTATCAGTATAATATCCATAATTAAATTGATTTTTAAAATTAATCAGTCCAGTGCAAAAATATAGTATCTATCTAATTGTAAAATTGAAAATGTACCTACTAGGAAACAATTTTACAAAAATACCACATTATTTTCAAAAATTGAGAAAACTCTTAACTCTTAAATAATACATTTATAATTAAATTGGTATTACTTAATTTCTTTTATAATTTATTTAATTTTTTATTCTTTTATCTCCCTATAAATAATTGAATAAGTTAAGTATAAACCATATATTAAACACAAATAACCAGTTTTTTATTTAATTGTTGTATAAATCGCTATCAATATATGTGTTTGTGTGTGTCTGTTCTTTCTGATAAAATTATCAATGAGTCAGTTGCTTTTATACTAGAATATATATTGAAGTGTTATCGCAAAAAAAATATATTCATATAATCAATAATAACAGTGGCTAGTTAATAGGAATACTACATTACAATAATAATGCATAGTTTTAATTAAATACTTTAACTAAGGGTTATTGCAATTTAAATTGAATAGAAAACGATAAAATTATAAAGAAAAATGGAAATCGGTCGAAATTTTACTTACAAAAGCGAAGTAACCGGGAAATAGTTTGTTGAGCGTTTTCATAAGCATCGTTACAGAAAGACATTGCCTTCTGCATCACCATTTTCACTTGTTGAATTTATAAGAATTAGCACTAAATACACATTATTACTTTTAATTGTTAACACATCTTTATTTATGAATTTAGCCTTTAACGATTGCGTTTAAACGTTGTTAAACAATTGTCATGTATTTCATGCATGGATTTCTGTATGACAACCGTGATTTTAATGGAATCAATACCTTGAACGCACGCGCTATTATTTTGTTGTTTTACATATATATCTATGGTACTTATGTTATATTTCTATTTTGCACCTGTTAACATGTAATCTGCTTGTTCAGATATGTCATAGTAATATGATACATTTTTGTAGTTCCCAGCAGGTAATGCTATTATTATAAATGTAGGTAACCTTTTGTAAGTCAGTGTCTAATGTAAAAACTTGCTGATCAATTCTATATTGCACTCATCCCGCGTTGAAAATAAATTCTTTTTTTAAAAACTTTATTTTTCAATCAAGGTATCTAACACTTATATAGTATAAGACTTAACATATATTGAGTTTGCTTATGAACGACAAATTAAATACCACAATTCATTAATTATTAAATAACCGCAATTCAATAAAACTTTTACTGATTATGAGTATATTGCATATATGTATATCTATATAAAGTATATTGTTGTCCTGTTAAAGAAATTATTGGAAAGTTTTGAATTTAAGACATAATTGTTCTGCATAAGAAAAACAGTTATCTTAAAGTTCTTTTAGCAACAATAAAATACAATGCAAAGAGTCACATAAAACTGCTGTTACTGGTAGGTCGTGTTAAAAACAAATTATGTTATTTTAAAAAAAGGGTAATTAATAATAGTGTAATCAAAACCGGTTTGGAACAATTTTAACGTTACGACCTTAAAACAAAAAATTTAATAAAAAGAATGTTGAAAATGTTTTTGTACGTACTACAAGTTTTCTAGACAAAAATTACTAATAGCAAATATTCTGTTAATTTTATTAATTAAGTAACTAAATTTAACTGTCTTTGAGCAGCAGCGAATTATATGTTTTACAGAGTATACAATTGATAGAATATTTTAAAACATAGTTTATAGATTATCTTTAGTTTTAGACAATTCTTTTGTTAAAAAACCGATAGATAGTTCTGTACCATTTCATATTACAATAATTTGAATTCTGTGGGTATTTTGGGAGCTGTATTTTAGAACAGTGTTCCGAAATCAAGTCTCCCCCACCGCTATGAATCCGCCATCGATGTAACTTACTTATTACTGTGCCTTTAATCGTCAATTTTTTTGAGACAATAGGGGATAGTGATATAAGTAGACTCTTCTTAATATATTTATTTATTCGGCAGTTGACCATTGCCTTCCTGTCAACGATGGCGGTTTTTTAAAAACATAATGCCACGAAATCTGACGATTAATAGGGGATCAAGAAAAATTGGTAGTTAGTATGACACCTCTATTTGTCTTATACGGTATTGTAACGCTTCCAATTAAATTCGACAATTAACGCAAGCTACCAATTAGTTTGAAAGCATCCTGCCTAAATTAACCTCTTTTCTAAATTATTCGACCTTTACATTAAGTCTCCGTGGACATATTTACAGGCCAATTAAATTAATTAGTCCGTATTAAAGGGAAAGCAAAAGGTAAGAATGGATAGGTCAATAGACGCTAATAAGTTTTTTTTAACATTTTTTAACCTTCTATTGTTTTTTAAATGACAACTATTAAAGTTTTTATTTAAATAAAATATTTATCTAATTTCAATTTTGGAAAAATAAAATTCGAATACATATTTAAATGTCACCCACGTAATAGTATTATGCAGATTTTTATAATGATGTTAATTTATTAGAAATTTTGAGGATAGTGAAGGTAAGAACTAAAACAGAAAAAAGAGATAGACTTGGAAATAAACTCTTTTTATTGATATTGTGAATTAAGAGAAGCATTTTTCAAGAAACTGAGAAACAAAATTGGCATAAATTTTGGCGCCCTAGGCACGGACCTTGGGATAAATTAGTGCAGTTTCAAATTACTTCGTAACAAATTTACCTGTCCCATAATGCTAATGTTGTAATGTCGGTTTTAACGACATAGCAAATACACGTTATGTAAACATCAAGCCAATTATTTATTACGGCTAAGCTCTTTAATTAAAATGTTACTGTTGTGACAAACTATACTAAAAACATTGAAATTATCAATATATAAGGGTATTTTAGTAAAAATTGGCTGTGTTTAAACAAATATTTATACTACCTAATAAACATTTAAATACAAATTATTTGCTTGGCACATTCGAGATTAAAATATTGTTCAGATCGAATGACGCAGTCGGCAATCGATATGGCGGCATCCTTTGCTGTCGAAAGCCGACAGCAGAGGGTCGTAAATTATACGCCTATACGACATGCGCAAAACACAAGAAGGAATCTACGGATATTTTCCGGAAATATTCTAGAACATTCCATGACTATATAAATAGGTGACTAGCTTCCGACGAGAGGTAGCTCGATAAAAGAAAATTTATATAAGTAGTGTGAATAAGAAAGGATTTTTGTTACCTTTTTATAATGTTATTTTATAATATATATAATAGTTATATTAATCGCATTGCACGCAAATAGTAAAATTATTCTCTTCATATATTACATAGATTCATCCTGATTTTTTATAAATTGATGTTTTAAAAATTACATTGTAAGACGAACTTTGTCTGATCGATTTGATGATGTCGAATATTTAACATTTTCCTAAATTTTACGCTGTGTATGTACCTTCTGAAATTATTTAATAAAAATGTACTTTTTCTAAGTCATTTATAGTTTTATTAGAACGTACTTTGAAAAACGTTATTCATCAGTATTAAAATATACACTAAAAATATTTTAAAACAGATTGTATTTTTTAGATTAAAAAGTCCAAAGACATATAAAGTGGCCGGCAGGTAAGGAGATTCAACGACGGTCAGATTGACAGGTAGGTAGGCGGAGACTTTTAGCATAGTAATAAATGAAAGAGCCAATAGGAATATAGCTGGACCGAAACATAAACTTGTAGTTCAGCGGCGCCTATCACTGAGAGAAAAAGTACTGAACACAGAACACGTGAACAAGTGAATTCATTCAACTGATTTACTTACCCTAATGGGGTTTTAATGATTATGTGAAGTAAACAACTAACAACATCGTGAACATAAGGAGAAAATCACGGTTATAAGTATCTAATTATATAAATCTAGGAATAATAGCTAATTTAAAGATTATTAGGTATGCATGGAAATAAGTTGTTGACAAACAAAATAAAGTCGAATGAACAAAACTTGAAAATATGAATTATGTAGTGTATCTTACCCAGGTCTATTTGTTAAGGCATTTGTTAGAAAACTTAGTTTGTACAATCGATCTTTATATTTGTTATTTTTATATTTCGTAGTTTCGTTTATAGATGTACGATTTGTGCATGTACCAGATATCATAAATAATGCTGTTTAGTATGGGTATCAGGTTCGCTGGCGGCGATAGAAGAATATCGTGGTTAGTAGTTGTAAGTATATTATTTCCTTACAAACAACCACTATTAATTTGTAACTGTTTGCCACTACGCTACTGAACTTTGCTGGGCAGTTATCATTCTGCCTATAGGTTCGATGATTTATGACTTTTGAATCTCCTTACGTGCCGGCCACTGTATATCTATGAGAAAGTTACTATCGCGACAACTGCTAAGTTATTCCCAATGGATACAATTACAAAAATTGTCACGTACATATTTCATTTCCGTTTAAATATATTCTTTTATAAACATATATTTTTATGAACCTTGCATGACAAAACTATATAAAGTTGTTTGAATTTGTACTGTAAACTTTGTGTAGATTTCTAACTACCCACCTTGGTTAGCGATTTACTTTTATGGACTTTTTACAGTAATAACTGTAATTCTAACTTTTTCTAGTGAAAGTTCTTTCATTTTTAATGTTCCATTATTTTAATATACGAAGTTAAAGATCAGTTAGCAATAAATATTTTCAAAACAATTCTCACAACGATTTTTATCATTTGGTCAATGATTGTAATAGACACAATTAAGAACTCTAGGAAAAAATATAATATAACAAATTGATAAGTAGTATTTTCAGACTAATTATAGATAAGTTGGACAATAAAATTTAAAAAAAGTGGCAAAATCTTAGAAATGTGAATAAAAAATAATTCAAAATCGGAGATATTTTAAAAAAAAATCCTTTTATCACAATGAATAAAACAAACACAGACATCAATCGTAATATGTTATTAACAAGGAAAAGAGAATAACAAACAACATTCACACATAAACATTTTTTAATTTTTATAAAACAAGGAATAGTCCATGAAAATGTTCTCATTGAACAATAGCGGCACGGTAATATTTATAATATGGTTGAAAGTAATTTAGTTTTACATTAAAATTTATGTAGATTACATACTAATTATAAACATAGAGCAAAGTTATTTAAATATTTAACTTACGTCTGTATGCGACAATCACAAATTCGATAACTCTCATACTAAGTGACATAATGTCTTCTAATATTTGTTACTCATTTCATCAATTTTTCATAAATATTATTACACATTTCACAAAAATGTAGTTAACTATTAAACTGACCGCATTATGATCATTAGAGAAGTAATTTAAACGGAAATTAAGACCGACATCGCAAAACGTAATTTTTAACTGTTATTATTAAATTCGAGTAAGCATGTCGCCAATATCTATTTTTAAAAATTTTGCTTATTATATTTAGATGCTGTGTCGATGTCCATGGGAATATATTTATATATATACGTAATTTTATGACCTTTGATTACTAGTAATAACCATGGCAAGATAATATTGCATTGCCTCATTAAAATAATTCATCATAGAGTGATTATTAATTCGTTATAACTATTACATAGAAGGACTCATTGTGGACGTATTTATCTCCTGTACTATATAAGTTTGCGGTTAATTACTTTAATTTAATACAGCTTTTTGTTGCAGTTGGGTATAAAAAAAAACTTTAATAACGTTCTTTACCTAGTAGTTTATTAATATATTGAAGTTTGTTAACTGCACTATATCAATTTTTTATCAAACACGGTTAGCTTTAATATTCATATAATATGAATATGAGAATGTATTTTATTGTTAAATTCACCTAGGGTATTTAAAAAGCATTTTTTAGCACAAAAACAAAACGAAAAAATAAGCAAATATTATACAGTAGAATCTCGATAAATTGAGGTTAATGGGGTACGTTAAAAACATTAAGTTCGACATCTACCGACTGTCCCCTTACTTACACAATTACCATTTTCAATTTTCGCCTCTACCCCCTCCGCCTGCTCGCTTCTGCCTTCACCTAAAAACACTAGTTTAGTGTTTGATAAAGTCTATCTAATTCACTTCTTTTCCCATTTCCTTTAGAGCGGAAATTGAATTTTATCGATACTCGTGCTTTCCAGAGATATTTACTTCAGTTTAGGGATTTTACAACTAGGATTTGAAAAATAATGTTTTATTTGCAATTTTAATTTTTTTACTAAGAACCAGAACAATAATGTTGACGTACACCCTGTTAATTAAATTCGGACCTAAAGAAAAATGTAGAGTTTGTTATTTTTAATGGTGCCCACAAAATTGAACATAATATACACTTAATATAAACAGTAGTTAAAAGTAACAATCATACACGTCTTTGAAATAAAACAAATTAAAACATAAACTTTCTACTGTTATCTACTAAGGGCTTTGAGTAATGAAGCTTTCAGAGTTTGAAGAGAAGGGAACAGTAACTTAAATTACATACATTTTTACGTTACCCAGGTTTTAATTATCGAGATTTTTCTGTTTAATGTGATTTAAAAAACGAGTACCTGGGGATTGTTGGAAATCAGTGGTATCAGTTGGTCCATTATTAGCAGGACTTGGACTAGAAAGTCTGCGAAGTTCGATATTGTTCATCCGTATACCGAATCCCTCTCAGCGCCGGAAACCCTGTTGTGGGTAAATAATTCATTTTGTAAATAATCATAAAACGCATCAGACTGTAGAAATGGAATAAAATAACTCGAAATTTCTTACCTCTATCAACAACAATTCACTAACACTAGTTAATTTATGTTTCATCTACTTTTGTTGTATAAATTTTCAATGCGCCGATGTTAGTCAATTGCTGTGGATAATAGAGGAAAGCATGTCCAATAATGTAATTGATTTTTGTAATTACTTTGACCACAACGCATTTAGAAATATTGGTGACAATTCATTGAATACATATGTGTATGTTTACGAATATTATTATCGATTACATCAAATAGTAGTACTGTACGGTATTTTTAATTAATAAAAATTGAAGTAAAATAAATTTTAAAGGATTAAAAAGCTAATCAAAGCGTTTGATTATTTTGTTTAATAGTCAAACACAATGGTCATATACAGGAAAAGTGAAGGACTTTCTTAATGAAAAAGTTATTAAATATTAATTTTCAATTTTCAATAATTAACTAAAACAGTAATACAATTCCATTTTTTAATAAGAAAAATGTATTCAATTTTAGAATAACCATCAAAAATGTTCTAATCGGAAAAACACAATTTGTCTGCAGAGCAGGAATTTAAAAATTTAATCAGGCACCATCGAATTAAATAACGTAATTTAGTTTTCCCATTCTTAACGACATTTCTTGGTGTTCTAAACTAAAATTTTAAATCGTATTAGAAGAAATGATTACATTACAAATACATCACGAGTTCTTAAAAGAATCACTGTAATGATATTGTAAATAATTTATAGGTACAGAATTTTTTTGAACATAATAGAATTTTAGGGAAATTGTACGTAAACAAGTATACAAAATTCTTAGTAAAAATTATTCTATCGTTTTGGATATTTTGTCAATAGCAATTAGGTCACATGCAATATTATTAATGCGGTAACAATAAAAAAAATATGAAAAGCAAAAACATGATCAAAATCAAATAAAAATGCATATCAAACAAAAGCGATAAAATTGCAATTAGTATTATTAATACAGTGACCGTTGTCTAATTTTCAACGCACAAATTAAATTTTCAAAAAATCAAAAACAAAAGCAACCCCGAAATTAGTGAATGTTTTTTAAGACATATCATACTACTTACAACTATTTTTCAATTAAAATGGTGTTAACAAATGTAATGTTAATTTATATTTGTTTGAATTTGTTTTTAATTTTCAACTTAAACACCATCTACTTAATTCTTTGTAATTATTATTTATCAGTTTCTTTAAATTTAGATATATAAAAACGTATTTAAGTAGTAAAACCTTCAAATACAATAAAAAAGTTTAAACGCACCTCAAATTTCTTTTTGTTCCTGTTCCGCTTTCATTGGCAGTGCGCGTGATCTAGTAACAAAACACCGAAAGTAATGGCATTGTTCAGTCGTGAGATCCACGAAGCTACTTTTAGCCCTTTCCACCTTATTCACCTGCGCCAGACTGAGACTAACAAACAGGGACGAAATCCCTTCGACTTAATTTTCCCTTGGAAAACAACTATAACACGCGGACGACTAACTCGAGAACATATCGCAAACGCCGAATAGGCGGACTAGCGATCCGTACGATTTGACATTTTCGCGGAACAACGAACCAAGAAAATAGTTAAAAGTAAAAAAGTACGAATCGATGAATGGATGAATGGATGATGGCAAGGACGTAATAGGGCCCGGGTGGGTCATGACTCATCTGCTGGCCCATCCTGAATATTAACTTCACACGATAAAACCAAAAACGTAAAATTTAAAACCGCAAGCATTGAACATCACATAACCTAATACGCATTGAGTTTTATAAAAATGAAAATTTTAAGCCGCATACATTAAACACCACAATATACAAGACGCCTTGTATTGCGTAAAATATAAAATTTTCAATATATTTCATATTATTCGATAGTTTTTGGAATTAATTTCAATTCAGTTTTCAGAACATTTAAATCTGCTTTATAGTTAATTATAGCCGACTGATGTTTTGAATATAACCAAAAATGATCGCTTATTGGTGAAAACTTGTTAAAATAATCATTAAGCATTCATTAAAGTTTTGTTATTTTGTTTAATAGTCCCCTTAGCCACATAAGTTTGTTAGTTAATTGTGGATCGCAATTTCGATCTTATTAGATCTCATTAGCACACCATAAGTAGTTCAAGTTCCTCCATCTTCCCCATGTGACGCGTCATAACGTTTTTCTGTACCCCTCCCCCTCCCTAAACATCAGAATAGCTTCATAGGACCTCAAAACCTTAAGATCTGAAAACTCGATTTTTGAAAACCGGGTAGAAAACAATAACTTCCCATTTATTTTTCTTTGGGGGGAGTTAAAAAACAATGTTACGTAACGCGTGGTTCGAACCCCCTCCCTCCGCTGTAACGGATCGTAACGTTTTACAAGATCCCCCCACCCCAAATTGCGTTACGTAATATTTAAACGCCCCCTTAACAAAAAGCGTCGCTTTAAAATTAGTAGCTTAATAAATTGAATTATTCTAACATATTTATGTTATTACAATTTTCTCATCACACTCGACCTAAAGTGGTAACTTTTTACCCAAAAAAAATCACTTCCTGGCATAGGGGTAGTAAAAAGTAGAATGCGCACCAGGGTACAAAATAAATAAGCAATGTGCGACTTTCTTTGCTTTCTAGGTGTTATACGGAAATTAAAATGTATATCGGTGTGGTCCAGTTTTGGCCTAAGCAAAAATGCTGGTTACGTCCCTGGATAATGGTGACCATTTTGTTAATGGATAATGCATAGATAGGAGGAAAGCGTTAAAAGACATTTCCTCTGCATTAAATGCATCGTTCGTTAACCTGAATAGATACGGCCTGACATTAAAAAAGGTTATAATGTTTGCCTGACATTAGGTCACTGAAAATCGACTGCTTTCAATTTTTGACATGAAGACTAAAAACATCTACTATTTTTAAAAAGTTGAAAGGTATTATATCTAAAAAGAATAACACGGACATGTGTGAGTAGGACTCATGTCCCGAGGGTTCCGTACCGCTATATCATAAACAAGAGTTAATGTTTAATATAACTAATATAACCATGTATATTATAATTTGCACACTTAAGTACATGTGTAGTGTATTGTAAAAAAATTAAATTAAACAAAACACAAAATTAAAACCCGAAATTTTCTTTTCAAAAATGTCC
Source organism: Agrilus biguttatus (assembly GCA_963921985.1). Classification (NCBI taxonomy): domain Eukaryota; kingdom Metazoa; phylum Arthropoda; class Insecta; order Coleoptera; family Buprestidae; genus Agrilus; species Agrilus biguttatus. The sequence continues at coordinate 11,320,506 of OY998119.1, read as the reverse complement.
CAAACAAACAGGAAGAACCTTCTTTTTGTATCTTAAATTACATCCAAGGCTATAGCTACAGAATTAAAAATCAATTGAAAAAAATCAAACTCTGATTGTAACATTATTGAGGTTAACAAAGTCAATTTAGGGAATCTGTTAGTCAATAATAAAGAAAGAGTAGATACATTTTCAAAAAGTGGGATTTATAAATTATTCTGTAAAAATTATAATGCCACATATATTGGTCAGTCCGGGAGAGCCATAAAAAGCCGCGTTCGGGAGCATGAACATTCCATAAAAAACAAAATTAGCAGTACGCGTTTCTCAGAACATTGCATTTCTCATAGTCATGTATTAGATGAAGACAACACCAAGGTACTACATTTTCAAAACAAAGGCGGATTGCTTAACGTTTTAGAAAATTTAGAAATTCAAAAGGCCTTGAAGAATAAGAAAGATATATAAAACCGAAATATATTCGCACAATACGCCCTTGTTGTTGTCGTCATTATAGTTAAGTAAAGGTTTTTCCATATCAGGTAGTCGTAAGGTAGATTAGGTATATATACTCATGTAATAACTTCTAATCTTAGCATTTCTGCTTAAAACTGTCTCTTTGATAATGATATGTTGATCGAAACAATTGTAAGAGTTTCTTATAATGAACAGTTGAAACAAAACAAATTTTTCGTCGTTATTTTATTTATTTAACATGTTTCATCAAGACTGCACCATGAACAACCTTTCTTATAAAAATAAAACAATTTTATCTCATAATATATAGTTCCAAATAGAAAGAAATATGTTAAATGATTTTTTTCATTAGTTTTGCTACGAAATATAAATTGACACGTGTTTTAATAAAAACACTTAGAGAAAATTAAATAGATTCTGGCTCTAGTTTGGGATAGTTCAGAACTTTATTAAATTTTTACAAATGCAACAATAGTTTCGATTCCACGAGTATCCTTACATCCTATACACGTTGAATGAATAAATACAGATAATATAGGGCTATACATATATAAAAAACTATTATCGGGAAGTGGATAAAATAATTACAATTGTTACAATCACATCACAATCTGTAAACATCTTTTCCCGGATCCGAATAAACTAAAAGTTTTGCACATCATGGAAAAAGGATTTAAATTAAATATATTAAAAGCAGCTGAAATTCATAAATCAATTAAAAATACAGAAAATATCTATTAAATGAACTCTTATACACCATATTGTAACAATTATCAATATTTTACCCACTCCCTGACAATACTTTTGTATAAATATTACCTGCATTTATTTATTCATTTAAAGTGAATTACTTGATAATGATTTATGGTATAGAAACTATAGCTGCGTTTGTAACAATTTAATAAAGTGATAGAAACAGAGTACGTTTAATTTAAAATTATATTTGCCAAGTGCATCCACCATTAATTATAAAATTGTTTTGCGAATTACGTATTCATAATTTGTTCAAAAATCAACAGCTTCAAAAACGAAAAAAAAATCTTATAGGGACAGTCTTTCTTTCGTAACGAAGGTCACATAATTTTTGTTTCCATTCCGTGTTGTGACCAAATGACAAAAAATAAAAATAAAGCGAATAAACGAATTTAATTAACTGGCTATTTCCACCCTAATACAAAACTCTATTATCTGACGGATCATAAAGTATTCGCAATTCCTATTCGCTACAAGAGCTTCAACAGTGTTTGTGGATCATTTATTCTTTTACTTTATCTTATACGACACAACTCATTCTCGGAAATTGATCATCAAGTCAGGTAAGTTTGACTGTAATAAATGACGTTTAAAACATTAGGTGACATACACCACTGCAAAAATTGTTTTATTCTACAATACATATAAATAAGTGTACCTATGTAAGTCATATTTGAAAAATAATAAAAAAGATTACGTTGGTCATAAATGGGAACATTTATATTTATTTATTTATAGTACTAAAAATTTCTATTTTTGTATTACAACTGTAGATAATTACGTCCTATATAATTAAAATGGAAGTTTATTTATTACACATAATCTACAATTTAGAAACACTTGACAACATTTTTAGGCAATTATTTTTAATGTTTTATAATATTAGGGATAAAAAAAAACTAATTCACTTTATTTTATCTTCACAGATTCCGTATTTTTTTCTATTTCTTCATACATAATTTCAAACTTACCAACAGTACTGAATTTAACCAAATTTGGTTCTGTTTATTCATCAAAAATGTAATCAGTTAACGAGGTACCTACGTAAACATTTAAATAGAGAAAAATTATAATACACACCTTTAATTACTGTTTATTTCAATAACTAATAAAAGGAGCACAGCACAGACTAACTATTCTAATATTTATTAAACAATTTTTTCTTGTCTCATGTTGAAAGAGTATCTATTGCTTTTATGACTAACACAAAAAAATTATGAATTCATATCTTATCAGTTAAACACTCCCTATAGATAGACAGTAACATTGTTGTTTTCGTTTACCTGTACGTATCTTAATCTTTTAGACTAAAACTGAAAACTTTGGGTTTCTCTACATTGAAAAAATGACAAAATAAAATATGCTAGGTGCCATTTGAAAAAATGAAGTCATTCGTGTTTGAAGTTTTTAAACTTTGTTTTTTTTTCTGAACGCCCTGTACAAATTATAAAGCTTAATTTTGGCATGACGTTAGCCTTATGACTCGGCTATAATTAGTAAAAATTTCAACATTTTAAGTGATTTCGTTTTTTATGGAAGTTATGATTTTTTATAGTTTGGGTTGCGGTGCAATCTTTTTTCCAATAAATTAAATTATCTCAAAAACTGTTTATCGTAGGTATACAAGTTGGTTATCAAAGTCACCTTAAAATTTTATGTTTGTGTATAAAAAATACACCATTCCATTTAAAATAAGAAACCGGAAGTGTCCGACAGTTGAAATTATTTTAGTTAAATAGATCATCCTTGATAACTCCTATTCCCAAATTTTCAAATCTGTAACATTCTTAGTTTCCCTAAAACGTCTAATGTACCAGTCAGTTTGAATGACCCTGTATGTAAATAAAATAATTGAGAGGATAAAGGATAAGATACGATAAGATATGCATTAAGACGATTACTAGATTTTTTACATCATTGCAATCGATTCGCTCAATTATTATAATTGTTAGTTATTTCAATGTTGTGCGCCTACGAAGTAATTAACAATGGCTTGTATTATACCGGTCAATACTTTAGTATACTATTTTTTGTACAATTTTTTTTAACAGTGTAATCTCATTAAATCTAAAACAACTAACAAATCTAAGTGGTCTAATTAACCTAACCTAACTTAACCCAACTTACCCTAACCTAGTCAATAATTAATTCCATACCGATCGTTTAGTATTTTATGTTGACCATTTTGGTAATAAAATACTGACCAAATTTGTTGCTATAATAATTTACTTAATTAAACTGGTACATATTCTGATATAAATTCATTAATTATTTAACTAATTAAACAAATTTTCAAAAAGTGCCAAGACTAAATGATACGAAGAAAGTAAACCACAAAAATTAATAAAATTACCCAGAGAACTAAGTTATTTTATTGTGTAAAATTAGGGGGAAAAATCACTAAATTCGTGTAATTACCAATATAAGAAAGTTATATTTACATTCATAATAAAACTTGACATCACATTCGTTTACCTGAAATCTGATTGTTTCATTATTATAGAACTTAATAATTTGTAAACAATATTCTACCGAATCAAAAAATTAAGAAAAAAAACAAATTAAAAATTTCATAGGGGCTAAGTGAGGGTAAAAGTTACTAGTTTTGGTCATTTTGCTTTTCCGGTAATATATACAATCCCTTCTATACAGAATGTGGAATATACGCAAAAAAAATATTTTATCAAAAAATTGCTTTTTTACAAAAATTATTTGTTTTTGTTTTACACCCAATGTCCCATAATATTTTTACACTCTGTATGTGATTATAAAATGTTTAAAAGTGTTTTTGTTTCCAAAATACATGGATTCGCAAGTCTCGTAATACTTTTCCAAGTTATTCACGAAGAAAGGAACTATATATTTAAACATAATTTTCGTTTGAGTGAATTAACTAATCCCAAGTAGTAAAAGTAATAAAAATGATAATAACACTTAAATGTCGGTTAGACTCTATTGTTACGAGTGCGTGTGAGAGAATTCGTCAAGACGCTAATGAAACAATAAGGCAAATCGCGAAAATCTGACTTCATTCAATAAGGATGACATTTCGCGGCACTCCCTTAAATGGCACACCCTTTCCTTCGGGACTACATAAAGGACACGGAAGCACGAGGCGTGTCTGTTACAACTAAAAGCGCTACTTTTGCTTTATTTTTCATTTTATTTTATGCAGAGCTCTGACATCGACTGACGGAAGTTGGTGATTATTAGTAAAATCTTATGTTGTACTTACTTACACATTACTTTGTATTTACGCAATCAGCAAAAGAGTCATTTAATGTTGAAAAATAAATTGAGGAATATAACAGACATTCATGTAAAAATTAAATTAATTGTGTAATAGTATGGAAAATGTACTTATAATAAAATAAGTGTATCTGAATCTCCTTTTTGTAATGAAAAACTGTTCTAGTTGTTTTCTTTTGTATTTTAAAAGTATAGGGTAGGTACGTCGAATATAAATAAAAAATATCTACAACTATTTTTCTTAAATACCTAACAGGCGGGCTGAATTGTTCGTAGGCTAGCATAGAAAAAAATATTTTTTTTGATAGAATTTGATTTTATTATTCAATATAGTTCCTCTCCGAGGGCGATACAACAATTAACTATTATAACGGTCATATAAGTTTTCGATGCCATTTTTATAATACGATTTGTCTTTAGCCCTAAAAATAGGCGTCAGTTTCGGCGATTACCTCTTCATCGCGGAATTTCTGTCCAGCGAGCATCTTCTTGAGGTCTGAGAACAGAAAAAAGTCGCTGGGGGCCAGATCTGGAGAGTACGGTCGATGCGAAAGCAATTCGAACCCAATTCATGGAATTTTGCCATCGATTTAATCGATTTGTGACACTTTGCATTGTCTTGATGAAACAGCACTGCACTTTCTTTTTCTTTAAATGAGGCCGCTTTTCCGCGATTTCGTCTTTTAAACGCTCCAATAACGCTACGTAATAGTCGCTGTTTATGGTTTCCCCCGTTTTAAGATAGTCAATGCTCATGCTATAATTATTACCATCAGCATCCCAGAATACTGATGCCATAACCTTGCCAGCCGATTTTATTATTTATTACGATTGAACAGCTCCAAACACTGTTTAGAATCATCGATTCGATCCGTTGTTGTTTTTGGTCGATTGTGAGCTCGCGCGGCACCCACTTTGTACAGAGCTTCAGCTTTTGCATATCCAAATATTCATTCACGATATGACCATGACCAACACGTTCCTTTGACATCTTTAGGGTCTCAGCTCAGCTATCTCAATCAACTTCACTTTACGGTTATCAAAAATTATTTTGTGGACTTTTTGATGTTTTCGTCGGTAACAGCCTCTTTGGGGCGTTCACTGCGTGCATCGTCCTCGGTGCTCATTTCACCTCGTTTAAATTTAGCAAATCACTTTTCTACGGTTGATTTTCCTGGTGAAAAGTCCGAAGTCTGAATAATGTTTATCAAGCCAAGCCTTGGTTTCAACAGTATTTGTTTTCGCCAAAAAGCAATGCTTTATTAACACAAGAAATTCCTTTTTATCCATTTTTTCAAAGTAACAAATGTTCTTTCACTAAAACTGCTACAACTGAAATACTAATAGTGCAATAGCTGTCAAATTTATACACACGTCTTTTGAAGGTTGGGGCTAACTAAAAATCATATGGATTTGATACTAGAAGCGTCATCTATGGGTCAGCCTACGAACTTCTCAGCTCGCCTGTTATTATGTATTATGTGTGAAATATGGAGAGAAGTAATAGGTATATTCATAATGACCAATACAATCGAAACACGGTAATACTAAGTATAGTTGAAATTGAAAAATAAAATTTTCTATGTGAAATAAACTCGGTAAAATCACAATTTCTTTAATGTTACTAGCCTTTCTGATTTGTATATTTGGCACCCATGGACTACTAACAATAATACGCCCCCCTTTACCGGAAAATACTCCCGAGGATAAGCGACGGCGGACCAACCGGTGAAGTTTTATAATAATAATTTTAGAACTAGAAAATAACATAAATAAAAATTCATATATTTAGTTAAAGTTTTAGCAAAGCAAAGTTAAAACAAAATGTTGGCGCCTCCGGGCTATAGCCCACTTAGCCATGTAGTTAGGGTGGTCTTAAGTTTACCATCACTTAAACTTTAATTCTAAGCAAAATTACAATATATACCAATCTATACTATTAGCTTTTTAATCATGATGTGACTCAACATTATTGCAATTATAAACTTATTATGGTAACTACAAAATAAACCGATCGTTGTTATGACAATATAAATGAGTAATTTATGTAGATAACTATATCTGTATAATTAATTTGGAAGTGGTGTTAGTTTAGATCACAGGAACATTTACGACATATCAAATTAAAAGTCTCGGTATTTTACGTTCATTAAAAAAGAGTGCGGAACGACTGGTCAATGCGGACCATTGGAATAACCGTATTTTTGTGAAATTTTTGCATGAAAATTTTTGTAGATTTCTTGGAGAGGAGCATTTCGCGAGAATAGTGTGGATATAGTGGTGAATGGTATCAAATGAAAAGTAGCATATAGCCTATATGTTCAGAAAACTCAAACATATCGAAAAAGTTCACCGTGGCACTGACCATTACATGACTAAAAATACAGGGATATTTTAACTAAAATTAGTGGGTATGACTCGCTTAATGAGACATCAGGTTAGGTAACCTCTAGTAACTAAAAAGCCTTTTTCACATTTTCGTGTTTCAAAATTAATATATGTATCTATAATAAAACGTTATGCGTAAGTACATACCGAAAATATATCGCCTCATCATTTTTACGCACTTCAGTTATGGTTCAGTGACACAATAATTTGCAACTGCCAGAAGAAACTGATGATATTATTAACAGTAGTGAAGTTTATAGCATGACTACTTTACATCAAGTTAAAACCATGAAATACATGATAAACAAAAGAATTATCTCAATTTTATCATAAACAACAACAGATTACTGTATAATACATGTGAAGATTAGCATTATATGTATTATTATTTTAAAAACTTATCACATTAATAGAGAAGTTACTAACACGTCACTGAATCGCTATAAAACAGGAAAAATTGTGTGATTGTTTGAAAACTAAAATCATTCTTAAAGTGTGAATCGAATAAACAAAATCGGTAATTTACAAAATAAACCTAGGTAGATAACAATAGAGAACAGTAATGAAATTATAAATTTTTGTTTCACGAATTTGTTATATATAAATGGAATCAACAGAAACAACTACTCCGAAATTAAATTACACTGTTTATTCCAAAAGATCCTTAGACGAAGATAACATATCCGAAACAAAAGGCCTAATGGCTTTTTCGTAGTCTTTTTATAACCATCAGGTCAATATTGTCGACGTCATTCTTTTCTGCTCACAGGGTTACTATATTTGAAGCGTCTATTATAGCTCTGTCTAATTGTGTTTTTATAATGGTAGTAATATAAAGAGTGAACCGAAAATTTTATCTAGTTTTTTGTTTTATTAACTGGAATTTTACAAAATCGCTATATTAATTAGAAAGACCTGCATTTTCACATATATGATATTCGAAGTAAGTGTTAATTAATGATATAAGAGTTTAATGTGAAGTAAAAAATAAAAAATGACTAAGTGAGAATTCGACTCGTAAGCAAACGATTAGGTATACAGGTACTTAGAAAACTTTGCTGGTTATTTAATTTTGAACATGTTAAATTCTTCATATTAATTGGGTGCAATTACCAAGATTCTATTTATTATAATTCACCTATCGTAAATTTAAGTTTGTTGGTAATATAAAAAGTCGAAGATTTCTCAAAAACTGTAAAACATGGATTCTTTGCTACAATTTTCCTATAAAGTTTAGTAAACTTTTATCCTTTACACAATCATAATTTCAGTAACAAATGGCTCACATTTCTTGAAGAATCTCTCAAGATTTCTCACAAAAAATGTATACATATTTTATAGCTACTTATAACCAGCTTTTTTTGCAATACTTGAAGATAAAACGTAAAAATTTGGGAAGAAAACATTTTTAGGGTATCAGTAAATGAAAATCATGCGCATCAATATTAATTACTATGTTAAATTTCAAGTTCCTATATACGAAAAATGTTTTTTGAGAGTACTACCTATTATGATAGTCCGATCGAGGGCGAATCTTTCTAGTCTAGTGTACGAAACTCCAAAAAGTGACCTATATACGTGCGTTATGCAACGTTTTCCAAAATTTTATAGAAATTGAAAAACTATTTATTTCTATTAAATTTCAAAATGAATAGGTAGTTAAATAAAAGTTATAAGCAAAAAAACGTTTTTACAATACCCATCGATTTTGCAAATTTATTCCTTTTTGTAATATTTATTGACTAAAATAGAAACAGAATGTGACGTGAGACTCATTCGATTACGATTTTGTATATATTTATGTATTACATACTACTTTAGACGATAGATTGTTGTAAAAATAACAACACATGTCGTTAGTATATCTATATAAGTAATCTATTTATTGTAAACATATGAATATTAATATTATTAAGTAAATTCTGGTACTCCTAACTTTATAAACTTGATTTTTCACTATTTAATACATTAGCACCACTTCTCAGTATATGTAAATAAATAAAGTAAATTAAAAACTATAAATATCCAATTATTATAAAGTGCGTATTTTTGTACTAATTTGGTGCAATGCAAAAACAAATTATTTGGGATATCTACCTTTGAAGGTTTTCTGTTTAGTTTACACTGTACACAGGTATATGGTATATGCATGAGTACAACCTGAATTATTTTATTTCACGGGTGGCCGGATACTTGACAAAACATGTAACCTTACAAAAAGTCATTGTGCAGCAAACACTTCTACACAACACAATAGTTTGAATATAAGTAAAGGTAATAACGCTTGACATATATTCAAAGATGATTAAATTACAATTGTGCGCGAAAAAGTTTTGCGCAGCTACTACTTAATTGTTTTGCGCATTAAAAAAGAAAAACATTTGGAATTTTACTTAAAATAAACCAATATTTGTAGATTATAATTAATATCAAACTAGTTTTGGTGCATATTTGATGAAACATGACAAATAATAAAAATAATATGAAAAGTTTCAACAATGTATTTACAGAAAACCTCTTACAATTGTTTCGATGAGACCGTCATTATCAAAGAGTAGGTAAACAAACTAAATTAAAAGTTAAAATTAACTATTAATTATTACTTAATTAATATACATACATAAAGGTATTTGTAACAACTAATTAGCCGATATGGGATCCTGGAAATATACAAACATAAACATATCCGTAACAACTAACTAGCCTACATGGAATTTTCGAACATCATATAGCTATTGTATTCTAGGTAACCGTAAGGGTATATTATTCGAGCACAATTCTTTCTGGTTATTTACTACATTTTTTCCATCCGATAAAGCTTTTTTAATTTCAAGATTTACGAGTAAATTTAATCATTTGCTTTTTTGTCAAACGTGAATTAATTTAATGTTATCTAAGTTTAATGTATGTCCGTTGATATTACAATGTTCGGAAAAGCCGGTAGATTTTACATGGTTTTTTTATGCTATTTACATGTTCTTTTATTCTATGTTTTAAGGCTCTGCCACATTGGCCTACGTATATAGCATCGCACTGGTTACAATTTAATTCGTAGACACCACTTTTACAATTAAAGTCTGTTTTATCTTTATTGTGTACTAGTAAAGTTTTTAAATTTTTTAATAACTTCTACTGGTTTTATATTCAATGTTTTTAACCTAAGTTTAATTTTATTGCTTACATTTTTTATAAAATTAATGGAACAAAAAACAATTTCTTTATTTTTGTTTGCTTGGCTGTATAACATGTTTTTTGCTTGATTTTTAAGTTTTTTGTTTAACATATTATGTATTAAATTAGTGTCGTAGCCATTTTTGTAAGCTAGCTATTTAATTGTATTGAGTTCTAATTCAAAATTTGTTTTATTTAATGGAATAGATATTAAACGATGCAGTAGTCTATGGAATGTTGAATGTTTTATGTTTGAAGATTGGTTTGAATCCGCGGGTATGATAATGTCTGTAGAAGTGTTTTTTTCTAAAGGTATTAAGTTCGATATGATTGTTGTAGTTTGTGATTGTTAGGTCCAGGAAATTGAGACTTCTATTACATTCCATTTCTATAGTAAATTGAATTGACTTATTGAGGGAATTAAGTAAATTTAAAAAACTATGTAGTTGTCGGGAAGTACCCGTCCATATGCAAAAGACATCATCTACATATCGACACCAAAAGAAGATATTTTTTAATAAGATTTGACTTATTAGTAAATAGGCTACTTTCAAAATTATCTAAAAACGTTTCCGCTAAAACTGGGGATAGTGGGGACCCACAGGAAGCCCCTCTTTTTGAATATAAAATTTATTGTTAAATTTAAAATAGCTCTGATATAAACAAACCACAAAAATGTTATAAAATCCTACTTTTTCTTCACTTGAAAGGATGCTGTTATCTATTTTGCTTTTGATAATAGTTTTTAGTTCAGGGATTGGTACTATACTAACATATACGTTTCGATCTCTGTGTCATTACCTAAAAGGATTACAAGAATACTAGTTTATATAGTAATGGAACAAATAATTTATGCGATGGGAAAGTTTTAACTATTGGAATTTCCGAAATAATTTTAATCATAATATAAAGACTATTTAAGTAAAGAATATTATTAGTTCAAATCAAATACTTTAATAAACAATTAAGTAAACAATAAATTAATAAATAACGATGTTTTTAAAAAGTATGGAGTTTATAAAATTAAATGTGACAATTGCAATAGCGGTTATATTGGTAAAATAGTACGACGTTTCGACATTAGATTTCACGAACATTAAAGATTAGTAATAAATAGAGAAAATCGCACGAGTTTAACCCAAAATTGTTTGCATAATAAGCACATTATTAGTAAAAATAACCTTTTTATATTACATGTCCAAATAATGGCAAGAAATTACAATTTTTTTAGAAAAATTAGAAATTCAAAAATCAGTAACTCCAAATTTAAATGTAGAGTACCGTTGACCAAATTGAAGCTCATTATTTCTTTTCCTAAGTATAAATTGCTTGTTCCATTACTGTGAAACTTTCTGATTTTTATTATCTTTTTATATTAAATTTAGTATCATATCATCGTTATCTCCCACCCTTTCTTTTACTAACTTTAGCATCGTATCAATTTTGAAGACATTATAGCGCACATTATATTAAAACAAAAACGTGCTAGAGGAACAGACTAAATCGACAGAAACGATGATAAATACTAAAAGCTGTGATAAAAAGTACGAAAGGTCTGACGGATTAATCGAATTAGCCTTTGGTCTATTAAGGGACGATAAGAGGTCATGACTAGTATACGATACAGGACAAGATATTTAAGCAGTGCGTGTATAGTACTTTAATACGATATCTCAAAACATAAAGTATATTAAAAAAGTATTACTTCTTCAACGACCCCAATTAAAATAAAAAATAATTGGAAATTAAAATACAAGTATTATTGAATTAGCAATTGTTATAAGCTAATTACAGTATAAATCAAAATCAATATTAAAAATGTAATATCTGATGTTAATAGTTAAAAGCAATGTTATCAACTAATAGTGTAATATATATCTGTGTTAATTAAATTAACTTATATTTTTTATAAATAAAGGGAAAGTAAGGAAATATTTTCTATTTTAAATGTTTTCATTGATATACCTACCCATTCTTTAATTAAAAAAGTTAAATATGAAACTTTTCATTTGATACATGTAAAGTGTTTAAATAAGATTTACCTTGAATGTAAAATTTGGTCGACGTCTGTAGTAGCAATGCTTGGTATTCCGCTTCATTTCGAAAACATGTTTTTCTCACAAAGTTCCACTTAAACATATTTGTTACTAAACTAGCACATAATAATATTAATAAACATAATAATTCACAATTTTTACTTAACTCATGGGAAAATAAACAAAGGAATGTATAAAAAAGTTTAAAATCAGTTGTACCAATCTTAAACTTTGCATATCTTTTTTATTAAATACAAATACTTTGGTATTATCTATATAATACATTAACTCGCAAAATATAAACGTATGAAGTAATTTATAAGCTCTAATTTAACGTCTCAATTTAATTTATTTAAATTATGATAATTCCATTACAAATAGTATAGTTTTGATATTTGCTGGATTGGTTACCCTTTTTAGTTAATTATTCCAATATTTAATGAATGTATCAAATGTAACATAACCTTGCCGAATGTTAGGTTATGCTTGTCGTTTTTCCATTAATAGAAGTTTTGTAAATGCTTCTAGAAAAGAATAATTAAATTATTTCTAATATAGATAATGTCTTTCTTAGTGAGTCGCTTAATCTGCAATACTAGGCTTTATGGGAGCTCCTTAAAATTGCGGAATTATCCTAAAAATACCACCGTATTTCAGAACATTATTAGCAGATCACAGTCTGATCTTCAGTCCTATCAAATAGTTGATCCTAAATACGATGAAAATGTTTCTAAAGGTAAGTCCTTTATTGGTATATTCAAAAGTTCATTATTTTTCTTCTAGATGTTATTCAGAAAGTATGTAAGCAAATATCTGATAACCAGCAAGGTCGTATGTTTGCAGTAGTACAAGTAACTGGTAAACAATTCAAAATTACTACTGGAGACTTGATTGTTATTGAAGGTTACTGGCCCCCAGACATAGGTGATAAACTTAATTTAAATAAGGTATTTAATATTTTAGTTTTGATATTTTGCAATCATTCATTCATGTTATATTTGTATAGGTTCTTATACTAGGAGCAAAAGACTTCTCTTTAATAGGGAGGCCTATTATTCAACGGGGCTTAGTGAATGTTCATGCTACAGTTATTGAAAAAACTTTATCTCATACTAAGACGCATTTTCGTAAGAAGAGAAGGAAGCAGTACACAAATATAAACTGTAAGTATAATAATTACAGTAAAATAAAACAGTATTTATTTGCTTACTTACATATTACAAAAATAGTGTAATCTGCTGGTAAAATATAATTATGTTTTCTTTTATTATTTCTCTTTCAATAATTTCACTGGCTTCTGTTGTTTTGGGGTTTATTATTTATTCTCATTCTCTCTTATTTAAGTGTTTATATAAGCTTTTTCATTTTCCAGTATGAATCCTACTTTCCTTTTTAGTATCCTTCTTTTTCCCCTTTAATTCATTTACAGTTGCTATTCCTATTTGGTCCTAAATATTTTTACTAAACTGTTCTGTTTTGTGCCATACTTCTTCATTATTTATTAAGATCTTGAACTTTCTTAATAGTTTTCAGAGTTCCACAAACCACTTTAAGGATAACTGACATATCTGTAGCAGGTGAGCTGAATAATCCTCCAAATGTAACACAATTAGATTATGGTGTATTGTAAATATTACTGATAATAAAAAAATTGTAATATATATTTTCTGTATTTATTAAAGCATTATCTTAAAAATTAAACGAGATGAGTTAATTTAAACGTTAATAGAAAAATGGAACAAATATATTTTTTAATTATTTTATTTTTTAAATGTATACACAAAATTTCTAATATCAGAAAACATTACATTTATGCTAATATTTAGTACAAAAACGTTTTGGTGAAAATTGGATCCCTGTATGACAATGGTGGAAAATTTTCTGCCTCATTTAGAACTACAACTTTTCAACATTTAAATATGTATTTGCTACTCGTTTGTGAGAGCTACTTTCTTTAACTATACACTACAAAAAATAATAATTCTCTAATTTACAATGCTGAGTTGTTCAGCACACCTAACTTCATACATGTACAGGGTGATTTAAATTTTTGAAAAAACAAAGAAATCTGGACTAAATTATCGATAAACAAAATATGTATTTAAAACTGACCCTGTAGGATAGAATTCTTTCTCACTATCTATTAAAATAAATGCCTTTGAAAAAATTGATTATATGTATTTCTAATACTAAAGATTTCAATATTACATCGTAAAAATGAATCACCTTGTATTAAATAAAACTAAAATATCACAAAACTACAATTAAAATATCACTTTTCATAATCTAAATGAGAATAAGTTATTTACACTAATAGTCAATTTAAAGAAAACATCTAAAAATTAAAGGGTCGTGAAGGTATCCCTTTATTTGTAAATGTTTTTCCTAAATCAATAAATATGGAAATAAGCATTACTACTAACGATCTAACGTTAAATGCGCTATTTTTTAATGAAATTACTTCCATCATAAATCAATTATTATGAAAGCTATTAAATGAGTCTTAATCATTATTTCCAAACTAATTGGAAATCTTTTGGCTGTAAATGACAAAACTACATTTTTATGGTTTTTGCTCCATTGTAAGGCTTTTTAAGGGTTATTAATTACAAATACCAAAAGTATTAAAACTATATAAAAGTCAGTTCAAATTTCTGCAGTCTTCATAGTGAAATTTAAGTAAAGGACTGGTCTAAATTTGTATTTTAGTGCTGAGAAAATATTATCTTGCTTTTTATTTATGTTACGGACATGAAAAATTAATCAAACAAAAGTGCTATTTTAAACTCGTCATAAATTTTATGGCGGTTGCAGTCATCAACACTATTTTTATGTTATTGTTTCCTCACATTATTAAAATCAGTCGTTATTATTAAAATATAACGTAAATTATCTTCAAAATCGATAATTTTAATTAAGATAAAAATAAACTGACACTGAATTAAATAATTCTAGTCTCATTACAAATTCAATCATTTCCATTCTGTTTTATAAGTTTTTTCTTAATCTCCGATTTTCTTGATTAATAGAAAAAAATGTAAAGTTAAAGTCATTACATAAGGTACTTTAAGACCCTATAAAGGACTTGCATGTTTGCAGACTGATTCAAATTTACATTTTACTATATTTTCACTATTTCAAGCCCAATTTTTGACTTCAGGATAAATTGTAAAATGTTCACAGAGACGGCATTTGAATCACCCTGCATTTACGTTAGCGGGAGTGGCAGTGGTTATCTGCGCAATTAACGAGCGTATTGGCGATCGTGACTTTTTTACTGGTTTTTCGCTACTTTTTTCAAAGTGTTTCTACGCAAAGTATCGCAAATATTTATCACGGCCTGCTCGTAATTACTACATGTGTCACAATTGGACGCCGATGACGACGTACAGCCGTCGGTTGCGCAAAGCATGTGGGCCAGTCAATCAACTAGTAGGCCTTGAGCTACGCTAATTAGTTGTTCCTTCAGAACCCTGAATGAGGGTCGATTTTCGGGAACTGGACTCCAACACTTCCGCATGATCTAAAAAAAACAACATGAAATGAGAAAAGATGAGGATAAGGAAAAAACTCAAAACAATCTTAACAATGATTACTAATAATAATAAACCATAAAAAGAGTGTGCTGATGGAATAAATAAAGTTTTCATTAGTGTAGTGGAACTATATTGAAATAAAAAATAACCAAAGAAAAAGTATAGTAGACTCCCGATAAGGTGAACATCGCATAACGGAAACTGTGTGTAAGTAGTTTCTTGTTCTTGTTTTTTGTTCACCCTATTGAGTGTCCTTTGTATACGTATCTACGATAAAAATAACTTTTAAAATGTTCTAGTTCAGAAATGTTTTTAAAAACATTTAATTTTGTTAGTACATGTAAGGCGTCTCACGACGATATCAAGGTAACAGTACATCCCACTAGTTAGAATCAGAAGGCGAAATAATTTAATTGAAATACATTCCGAATTAGCTACCAATTTTCAAGTTTTGATTTTCTTGGTATCCCATTTACTTTTACCTTAAGGTTGTTATGGGACATCTTGCTACTCTGCACACGATTAAAACCACGGTTCCTAAAATATTCAAGTTACTTACATCATATACTTCTTTGTAACAGTTCTTAGGTCTTTCTAAAATCAAGCCTTTTTGGACTCTTTCGACAACTTCGGCGTTTTTTAGTCTCCCATAAGGCATTTTTCCACAAGTGAAAACTTCCCACATGAGCACCCCTGTTGAAGAAAAAAAAAACAATAAATTATTTATTGCAAATGTTTGTTGTTAATAATGTTTTATTATATTACCGTACGCCCAAATGTCCGATTTGGATGAGAACCTGGTATAATTGAGCACTTCAGGAGGAGCCCATTTGATCGGAAATTTACTTCCGCCGGATGAAGTGTATTGATCGTCGAGAACATACCTTGCTAGACCGAAATCCGCTACTTTAACAGTATTTTCCGAGCCCACCAAACAATTTCTCGCCGCCAAATCTCGGTGGATGTAATTGTGCCTTTCCAAATAAGCCATTCCTTTGCATACCTATAAGAAAAGTTAAAAGTTTGTTTTTAAAAGAAGTTTTTAAAATTATTTACTTCTTGTTTACAAAAGGAAAGCATCTTGAATACAACTTTCGAAGAATTGCTAATAAATAATGTTGTCATTAATACTTTATGAAACAGTCTATTTTTACCTGTATACACATGTCCAAAAGTAAACCCTGGTTACTAACAAGTGATTGTTCATGTCTACGTAAATAATTCAGTAACGAGCCATGCCGCATGTATTCCGTGACAATAAATATAGGTCGATTTTTACTGCAAACGCCGTAAAGTTGCACCAGGTTCGTATGTTGTAATTTCCTGTAGAAAAAAAAATTAATAGAAAATCAAGAAAAAATGAAATACAAAATTCCCTTACGTCATAACTTTGGCTTCTTCTATAAAATCGTCTTCCGACATGGTACCTTCTTTCATCATTTTAACAGCTACATCTATCGAGCCTCTCCATTTTCCTCTTCTTACAACACCAAATTGGCCAGATCCCAGTTCTTCTAAGAGCATAAGCTCCTGGGGATCAATCTCCCATTTATCTAGAAGATAAAAAATTAATCAAATACCATGCTTGGAAGCAAATATCTTGCTGTTAATCTTGAAGGAATTCGCATAGCAAATTAAATTTACCATGACTAAGTCCTGCAGTGGCAGGAACTGATCTATCACAGGGACTCGCTTTTAATCTAGACGCTAAACCTCCACTATTGTGTCGATGGTAATTAATGAGATCCGGAATACTTGCACAGCAATGCTTTTCAGACAAATAATACTCTCCCTTCGAATTCTGCTTAATGTGGTAGTGTTTGACGTGGGGATGGGGACTAAAAATTGAATTTATTATTGACCAAGATAAAGAAAAAACAAAATACTTAAATCTAAGTGTAAATAAGAATTCTTTTTAACGAGCAATAATGTTAGTAAGTACATAGTGTAAAGTAGGATACACATATGAGAAGGTGCGAATGAAATTTTCGACTTACTTTTTGGTGTACAAAGACAATGTGTACAGCCCTTTCGTAGAAGAATTGCGAACAACAAAACAGCCCTCTTTATCTTCTTGCTTCAGCAAAGATTCTGACCTTTGCCGAGACATGTCATTAACATACCAACTACAAAGTTGAAAAGAACAAATTAATTTAGCATTTCTGCACCCATAAGAAAACGATAAATACTTACTCATATTGTTGCAGACCCAGTAGTTCCTTTTCTTTTACATAATTACTGGGTATAAAGCCTATATTTCTGCAGAAAAAGAAAAAACTATCAAAACACAGCGGATGAAACATTATGATGAAATGTGTAATTTAGATTGTGCATTTAAAATGTATAAAAGGCAAATTTGTTAAGGTGTGTTTATTACGTTTTAATCAGATAAGATATAAAAGAAATGATACGTTTCACTATTTTCTAACATCTTATATACAAAAGATTTGCAGATAGGCACGTTTCACTAAGATATATATATATATATATATTTAAAAAAATTAGTATAGGATATTGTGATGTCATT
This sequence comes from Agrilus biguttatus, assembly GCA_963921985.1. NCBI lineage: Eukaryota > Metazoa > Arthropoda > Insecta > Coleoptera > Buprestidae > Agrilus > Agrilus biguttatus. Next base: position 11,302,390 of record OY998119.1, on the reverse strand, counting down.
TAAATTATAAAAGAGGGTTGGTTTTAACAATAAAGATGTGAAAATTAACAATATCTTATGATAGTTTTTAATTTTCCATAAAAACATTCACAACATTCTTTTATGTAGGTATCCATTTAGAAACCATTAAAAAAATGTGTACATACCCCTGAGCATCTCTTACTTTCCACCAGTGTTCTTGACCATCATCAATAACTTCATATTCGGCATTCTAAAAATGTAAATAAATTGTTAAAGAATAAATATTATATTCTAAACCCTAATAATATGTTGATTACTATAAAAATTTTCACAGTTTATATTTTGATGTAAAATAGTTTATATGAAGAAAATTATTTTAACTGGATATTATTATTATTATTATTATTATTATAAATCAGATAACGGGCAAGCAAAACAATCAATAATTTCTCATTATGAAGTCGTAAACAATAGCGTATAAAACCGATTACGTATTAATTTAGCACAATCGATTAAGAATTTTACAGGATTAGTTTTATTATTTATCCTTACCTTTTCCAAAGACAAATCTCCCGGCTCTATCGCCTTGTAATTATATAGAGCCACCACAACTTTTGATCGAATAACTGACGATTTTTCTTTTTGCTTTGATGAGGGAGTACCAGGAGTTGTGCCTCCAGGCATGATAGGACTGGATTGAGCACCTGGAATCAACAAAAATAATTCTATTAGTTACCTTGAACAGATAATGCAAAGATTTAATCAGTATCAAACATTATCTATCTGAACATTCCTATTACAAAGCATTAAAAATTGTTTCCATCGTTTTGTTATGTACGTATCAAGCAAGAAAAGTAGAGTATAATAATTGATTGCTCCCTTGATTTTTTTAAAGATATAGGCACGCGCAACTTTTTATTTACCAACGCAAAATTGAGACAACCAAGGCCGAACTTTGCCTAATCATAAGCACATATTAAAAACGTATTCATTTTAAAATATTCAATGAAACGCTTTATAGTATATTTTATCGGGGTTTTTATAGTTACGCAAAAATAACGTTGGGTAATTCAAAATAATATTATGAATGAAACTATTAGTACCTACTAAATACGAGTTGCTGATAAAAACGTTTTAAGTGCTATTACAACATAGGTTTGAACAATGTCATAATTTCCAAAAAATAAGCAAATTAAACTAAAATGGAAAAAGCAGTATTTTTATTGCACAACTTATTAAAATTATAATATCAGACTAAACCATCAAAACGGAAGAAAAACAGGCTTCCAGTTAATAAAATAACTATAACTATATAATCTCAAACTTGGTCCTGATTCGCTGTGGTCCAACGGACCGTGAAAAAAATTGGATTCGTTATTTATTGTTTTCTTCATTGGAGATGATTGTAGGAAGTGATCGTAAAATCAGAGACGCAAATTAGTATAAAAAATGGAATTGCGAGAATACAAGCGTAAATTGAAAATAGCCAAGCCGTGACTGTTTAAAAGATATCGTGGCTTTTGTAGTATTTCAAGGGCATAAAAACATTCGATTTTTCATTTTATCAAGTCGAGATCAAAATTCATGCTTCAAATAAACCATTTTCATTGTGTGCAATAAAATCGTAAACGATTATTGAAACTGATTCTAAAATATGAAGAACAATAATTTGTATTATTTTATTATTTAAAAAATTAGTATCTACGACATCTTAATAAAAACATTTTCATATAATATTATAAATAATAAGAATTTTTTGTTGGCATTTTTTATATTGAAATAAAAACAAAAAGAAAAAAAAATATCTAAATAGAAAAAATATTTATAGAGATTTATCCAGTTAAAAGCAATCGTAAATGACAATTAAAATATGTTTATTTAGTTTGTTAATGTAATGATAAAGATAAAAGGTAGAGGTAATCAAGTCCAAAGATAATATCAAGGTATGCAGTTTTCATATTAATTTATAATTTCATGGCCAGCGCGTAAATATTTTTGTAGATAATTACGTCTGTTATACATTGAAAATTTACGATAGAATTTAATTAATATAGAAACTAAATCACGACGATATTATCTTCAATAACTATTTTCATTTTCAGTTTAGAAAAATAAAAAATAAAAAATATCTTGTCATTGTGGGGCCTTAAATGAACATTCACATTTAGTTTTTGCTCGAAGTTATATAGTAATTTCCTGGCAGTGTTATTATGAGAATGTAATTATTTCATAGATCCTTAATAGTAATTACGCAGTATATTACAGCAGTTTTGTAATTATAGTAGATACGGCACGGTAATCTTCTTTCTAGATCTTATTGAATAAAAAGCAGTGGAATTTTTTAGTGAAGGAAACAGTGCTATGTAAATAACACGCAAATTTTCAATGAGTACTACTGCATTTTCGTTTATATAATAAATTAAATTCGGTTAAATAGTATCAATAAATAATAGTTTAGTAATCATCAAACGTTATTTTAATTATCGAATTCTATATAATAAATAGAAGAGATGCCTTTAGGGGAAGACTTCGATGGCACTGTTGATTAATTTCGGTAACAACATGAGCTACATACTTTTTTTTAAAGTTGCACAACAAATCTATTCCAGGGGATTTTTTTAACTTGATATTTAATAAATAGTAAACAGAATCATTTAGTTCAATTCGACCCCCTATCCAAGCGAACTTTTTTTAAAATAATGATTAAAATGTATTTTTAGTGATGTTTAAAACTAATGAAATGTTACTTTTCCATTAAACTTGTTCAATATTTCCATTCAATTTTCCACCGACCGTTTAAAAATTTGCACCCTGTAATGATGTCTGTAGATGTACAACTCCAAATAAAAAAATAACAAAAACTGTTTTTATTTCGTTCCTTATTATTTCCCAAGATTGTAGGCCAAAATACAATTGTAATAGTTTGAAGTCGTTACAGTTAAAAATGTATTTGATATAAGGTACGGAATTTTTGACCTAGTCAAACTTTTTCTAGTAATATTAATTACATAATTCTGAAATATCTATAAATGTTGAAATCTATAAGGTTTCAAACCGATCATGAGACATAATGATGACACCCATACTTTATTCTACAGATTGTGAAATACAGATCGATATCGACCATAATATTTTATGTTTAACGAAGAAGAAACTACGAAAACAGCAGTAGTTTAACATTGCGTCAATTTAACTACGTAAAATATTTCAACGGTTTATAAATTTTCCGCTACTTAACAACTAAACTAGATTATAGTTGCAGTTACAGTGCATAAGAATAAAATTTTCTGTTAAAGTTATTAGAGCATTTTGTTTACCTTAAATTATTATATTTAATAATTCAAAATTGTTTGTATTTACGGTAGTGTTTTACAAGATTATTTTAAATTGTAATATATACGAAGGGGTGAGAAAAATTATTTCTTTAACAAAATAGTACCTTGTCAAAGTTTATAAACCCATTTGATACGAAAAATTTGCAGTTCAATATTACGAAAGTTGGATTAAAGTGATTAAATTAAAAATATTAAATCACATAAGCAATGGTAAAAAAAAATGATAATGCAGTAGACATTTCGTTTTTCTGTTTTAAAATATTGGCTGCCACATACAACCAATCACTTATGCGCAGAAATTGATTTGTACATAAAAGTATTGTAAAAAAATATTTATACCATTTAACATTTTTCATCAATTTATTTAGTTGATATCTTAATGATTATTTATTCAGCTTCTGTGCTCGAAAAATTCGAAATAGATTATTAAAAGTAAATGTTTGGGGCATAGCTTTGTATAGTCGCGAAAAGTTAATGGTGGGCGTAGGGGAAGAAAAAAAAACGTTTAAAGCGTTTAAGATGTGGGGTTATAAGAGGATGATGGTGGAAAAGGTAGGCAATGAGGAAGGAAACGTAAGAGAACAGTGGAGAGATATAATGTGGTAACGTAGATAAGAATATAAATTGAAAATTTGTAAATTTTAATTCGGTTAATTGAATGATCTTCCGGATGACCGACATTTGGATAATCGACGTTCCACCATGAAAGTTTTAGAATAGAACTATTATTTGTTAAGTTATATTTTAATTGTATTGGTCGACGAAAGCTTAAAAGCAGATAGAAAAGACATTTTAATGAAATCCATAAATCTATAGAAAGCGAAATTTCTGTTACGATGCAACGAAATAATAAATGTGGTATTTATTCAATAAAAAACAAATTTTCCATAAATTTTACCGTCGTTTTTGTGATTTCCGTTGATACCAGGCAAGCAAAAACAATAAACATAAAACGCTATTTCACGATTTTCGTGCAGAATGAAATCCTCGTGAAACGAAAAAAAAAATCTGTTGAAACGTCGTTGTAGAAGGTCGGTTATATTATTTTGCAATAAGTACCTATAAAGTTAAACGAATTTTCTGATTAGAAAACTAACCATTTGAAGTTTATTAAAAGAGCAAAAAAGAAAAGTTTGTCTTTATTCGTTATAATATTTTGCCTTGAATAAATGACATGAATAGAAAACCCGAAGGTAAAGATTGGCAAATACAAGAAATATGCTTCAACCGAAGAAATTCGGCAAGCAAACTTTTTCGTGCTCTCACGGAATTTCTTGAGATTGATTCGTGTACATGAATTTTAAAAACTCACTAACGCCACTGAAAACTTTGAAGATGTTTATCTATGCAACTAAAATAATATGTATACATATAATAGGATAATCATCATAATGTGATACAATCTATGATTCTAGCGTAGGTATTGGTGTAGCTATCTCCTTTGATGATGCGACATTCTGGAATTCGCTGGCTGTTACAACGTCTAACTAACTGATGAAACTGCACCTTAGGCCCCTATTCGATGCTCAGCATGCTGTCAATATTCGGTCATAAATATAAATTAGGCCCTGGCTAAATGTCCGCCACGGCGGAATCACCAATTGTAAGAATTAATGCGAGTACGCGTGTAAAGTCCGCTGATATTTTCATTGTAACGAAAAGAAATAAAACTGATTTACTTGTGGATTTAAAATGCTAGGTTGGTAATATAGGGTTAATTTGTGGCATAATATTTTAGGCTGAAAATATTGCCTTTATTTGTATGTTTATCTGACTGGATTACATCGAGTGCTATGCAGCAAGGATGAAGAAATGCTATAAACTAGGGATAAATGCAATGCACGGACAGTTTACATTAGGCTATGGTGAGTACATGTAAAGTGCTATTCACTGAGGGATTAGTAAAAGTTACTGCACGAAAGATCTTGTTTAAAATAGCAAAGGTACCTATCCGTCCAAATTTGGACGGGTTTAACTAGTAATAAAATATTTTAGTTAGTTTGTGTGTTTTCGAATGCAGATACGTGTTTAATGAAATATGGGTCTAACGTGTGTATGAAGTTTAATTACATAGTTACTACTGTAAAATTTGTATAATTGATTACCTGCAATAACTGAAAGATTAAAAAGTTATCCGATATGTTATTGCTATGTTTTTAAGAAATTAGTACAAAAACAGCACATTTCGTTTGAAAAGAATAGACAATTATTTAATCAACTTCACTAATTTGAGTGAATTTAGAATAAATACATAATATTAAGAAACTAAGACAAGAGATGTCAGATCCAATGTAGTTAGCGACGCTAAGTCCAAATTGAGATATTTTAAGAAAACTTAATCTTTGAGAGCATTATTACTTGAAATAAAAGTACAAAATAGTCAAGCGAATGGTTATCTTCGACTTACCTATTATCATTAAATTAGAATCTCACTTCAGAAAAAACAAGGAATACTGTTAATTTGGTTTGTTTGGATTTCAGACTGAATTTACTAGAACTGCAAAGTGCCAGAACTTATTCGGGGTCACATTTGAGTTCAGTATCGAAGAATACATCGAAATGTTTATTTTCTTCCCTAATTGTCTTTTCAAATTTCCATTGTAGTGTCCTCGAAACAGAGAACAGTCGAAAAAAAACGAGCTACTTTGTCGGGTTGAAAACAGAAAACAAAAAGGGTAGCTTCGACTTTTCAAGGGCGAACTCGAATGTGGTTCCTGAATTGTCCTAAAACATTAAAATTTCAAGATACTTTGATCTAAAGTTCAAACAAGCCGAATTAGCAAGATGTGGATTTTGGAATTAACATATTGAAAATAATTTGCTATAACAATTCTGAGATCAAATTCTAATTTAGAGACAAATTATTTATTTCAGGTAGTAATCCTCTCAAAAAGGTACTTTTTTTAATTTTTAAGGTTGGGCTATCTTAAAATCCTCACGTGCTGACACATGCAAATCTGAAGCCACATTTGGACTCGTTTCAAATCCAATTTTAGAATATACAAAGGAACGTAGTTAGTAACATTTTTTTAGAAAAATGCCAAAAAAATCGAAATAATGAGTATTTGGCTCACCAGTGTTTCAAAATATAAATGATTTCACAGCCACAATTTCAACTTATCGTTAGAAACACATGCTTTCGAAGTATATTTTTCCGAACTGAACAGTCACAGTGGAACAAAAATTCGTCTTTACCTATTATCTAATTTACATAAATATGTATTATCCATACTTCATAGGAAAATTACCTAATTCAGAACCTTGGTGTTATAATAAACATCTACATTTTGTTTTTTCAAAACTATGAAAACAGTTAATTTTATAGTTTTTTTCCAAAAAGTTCCATAACATTGACACATTCAGAAAATTAGATTATTCTAACATAACCTATTATTGCTCTACCATCTGGACAAAAAATAAACCAAATGTATTCTCGCTTCGTTGCTTTCCAAATTGGTACAATAAACTACATAAGTAAATCATTATTATTCTACCATTTGGTATAAACTGTAAATACCATCAATATTTTCTAATTATTAAATCCTATCTAATCTTATCGGTAGTTGTTCGTGGCTTTTGTTAAAATTTACTTTATTTGTTCCTAGCCGTTCATCGAGAAGTAACAATATTTATTTCTATTCTAGTATTAGCTCAAACTACAGATCATCTATTAATCGATTATCTGCTATATGCAGTGACAATGTAGCATGGTTTGACTAAATTCCATGTTTTGATGGGTTATGAATGAGATATAATTTTGCTAGTGTGTGATTTTGGTTTCTCTCATTATATTAATTTGTGTTATGTACTATGCGGTCTTCAAGTTGATACAATTAAATGATTGTAATGTATTTCTTTTCGATTGGAAAGTTACCTTGTCAATTTCAGTAGTAACAGTGACAGTAAACAAAATTTCGATTTTGTTCATGTCGTAGGACACGCAATTAAATAGAAAATAAAACTCTACAGCACACTAAAAGTTAATCGGGTCGTTAACGTTAAAGGTGCTTAATTAATTTGACAATTACTTAATGGTCGATTCTATTACATGTTACCAAACACGAAGATGGGACGTTCAAGGTTTAATGGCGCCATTAAGTAACTTCATATCGTTTAATTCCTGTCAAAATCCGACGCGCAAGTGTAAAAGAATCGACTAAACCAATAGATCTTACTATTAAAAAATCTACAATAAAACAAATACACATAAGAGAAAATAAGCAATAAATAAGTATGTACGTACGTAAAAGTGCTACCTGTTGCTAACAGCTGTTTTTAATTTACCTGTCGCTAGTAAAAATTTAGGACAAAGCTAAGAAGATGCTTAGTATAAGAATAAAGGACGATCACAGATCAGATAAGAAAACTTTCCATTCCATGACGTTTCGCGGAAATATGAAAGCCGCTACGGACTAATGTAATATGTCGAGTAAAAAAACAAGACAGTAAAAAGGTGCGTATGGAAAAAACAAACTCATACCTGTGACATTTCTGAAAACAGACACTAACATGTCGCACCAGTAATAATATGTTTATCACACGACTGTCAATAACAAAACACATACGTATACACGCGTACCTGTACAGGTGCTACGGCTGAACTTTTATTAAGGAGAACATGGCGACTGGAGCAGACTAGTTCTGTAGTCTTTCTCAAGGTAATACCGTTAGAATCAACGATCGCAGAGAGACAGGTTACTTACTAACTACTACTGAAGAAACACACACCCATTTCTATACATAAACAGACATACACACATACAAACCCAACAAGCACCTCTCACCACTACTATATTATTACTTGCCAGCTACCTCTATTAAGACTTTTCCTTCAACGGTCTTATCCTTTTTTTTCTATTTCAACGAGACCACCAGCATTTCCATGGAGAAAAACCATCCGCTTCCGTTCATTAGACCGATTCGGTGGGTGCCGATAAATTGTTAGTCACACCGGCCAAAATGTTTTAATTTATTTCTTCTTCAGAAAAATTTAAAATAAAGGAAAATTAACAGCAAATAAATGAAAATGGTTTTGATGATGCCAATATCACATTGCTTTATAATATCGTTAATTTCGCTTGATACGTAATCCTAATACCTGAAACCCACATGTTTGTACTATTTAATATTTTACCGTAATCAATGTACTAGTTTTAGCCTACATCGCCGTGCTGTGCTTATAGAGACAAGCAAAAATTGTTTGTAAGGGTCAACAGGAGGTGTTGTATTTAAGACACGGCTTAAATAAAAGTTTGAACAAATTTTCATAAATTTTATTAACTGTTCCCCTAACAATATTGTTATTTGGAAATTTCATCCCTTCGACCGAGACGAACACGCCACCCATGAAAATGCATGCCGTAGTCGTAGGCGAACCAAAGACAACGGCCAGAAAAGCCTGAAACCAAACATTCAACATATAGACACCGGCCGTGAAAGCCTTCGCACACTAATACTGTTATTGTCTAAACTTTGGTTTTTGAGCAGCAGGAAGTTCACTCAAACCCAGCTCATAAAGTCAAAAATTGACGAAAGAATTGTTACGGGAACATCAGTTACAAAAATTTATGAAAATTTGTTCAAATTTATTTATTCTATTGGCAAAAATACAAAAAACAACAACACAGAAAATGCTAAATATATAACCAACATCACTACACAAATTATGATGATACTGATAATCGCATTAAATTTCCTTGAAACCAGAGCTGGGAAAAGCTGCTTTGTACTTGAAAATGTGCTTCCACTCCTTTCAGGGCTTAGAAGCACTGTATTTAAAGCCTTTTCATGAGCAAATAATTAGGGCTTGGTAAATGAATTACTTTATAAAAGTGTATTGTAATTTGCATTGCAAGGGCTTAAGTTCAATCAAAGTCCTTAAAGCCCTCCCACTTCAAATTTGAAATTAAGTATAAACAATCATTAAAAAATCTGAAAATTAGTAAAAATATCAAAAGGGCTTTAATATTTTCGATGTATTTGAAGCCTTTTTGGTTCAATTTAAGCCCATGTGGAATGCTGGCAGCCATTTCCATAAGTGCTTAGGGCATTCAACTTAATTACTTTTCGATGTAATTGGTAATTCGAAGCAATTGGATATTAAAATCTAATTGGGGCTTCAAGGTCTAAAAAACTTTATGTAAAGGTAGAGACATTGGGCTTAAGGTTTGGAGCTCTTTTGATGAGGGCGTTGTCCAGCTCTGCTTGAAATATGGTTTAGAACCACTTTCTGATATAAAAACTTCGAACTTATAAAATCTTACTTCCAGGGCTGACCGGTTGGTTGCTTTTTGAGAAATTTTTAAATAATTGGACTTCTCCTAGGGCCGCTTCAATATTGAACGTTCGGCCCCATTTTATTTTCAACTGTCTTATTCTTACGTGGCGGTTTAAAAATAAGTAAAGATATGGTTACAAACTCCAAACATAGTTGTATCTTAAGTAAAGGATTTATATTTATTAACAAAATCCTCAAAAATTTTCGAATACCAAATAAAAATAAATAAAAAAATTAATAAATGTGACTAAACCAAAATCTAGAAAGGAGAAACAGTGACGATTTTTTGTTAACATTTTGGACACAAGACTTACATGTATTTTATATTAGTTTCAAGGACTTACTAGTTTCCTTCACTCGTAAAATAGACGCACCTTTATTAAAAATTCTATAATGCCATCTTTTAAACTTTATTATTATATTTTATTGCGCCACTAAAAAAAGCCCTTTATAAAACATTTATTAGTATTTTTATTCGATACTTATATGGAAATGTTGTCGTAAATATTGATGCGAAGAAATTGTATAGGAATCGTAATACAAAAAAAAAAAAACGAAAAGAACTGCCACGTATTATGTCATTTTTACCGCTGTAAATCAATTCAGTTATTTATTTTATCTATACAGATAAACTGTTTATACCTATGTAAAGTAAAGGTTTAAATGTTACATTTAAGTTCGGGTTTGTTTCCCCTCTGCCTACACCTATGTAAAGTACTTTTTATAACTTTTTTCGAATATGCTAAATTATACCTGAAACAGACCGGCGGAATTTTTGATTTAGAGGATTGGTAACGGCTAACTAAGTGCATACGGTATTTTATCACTAATAACCAATAACAAAGGTCTAATAAATTTCATGTTTTTATACGCTATCGACCATAAACCTATTTAATTTGCATTAACATTTTTTATATACTTACGATTAGTACTCACAGTAAAAGCCACGTACGTAACTGTGAAAGTACTTTCTCAGTATTAAAAAACTGTTATTTTAAACACGGAAATGTACTTAAATAGGCACATAGCCAAATAGAACCTCGATTGGAATCGAAAATCTTATCGATAATGAATTATGATTTGTGTAAATACAACTACTTTTTTACGAATTGTTAAAATATAAATAATTTAATTTGTATTTAATGACAACATAACAAATCTTTAATTTTAGGCAAATTTATTAAAAACAACAAAGACTCTGCCAATAAAGAAAATAAATCTGGAATTTAAAAGTTAGATTGCGGTAGTTGCAACAGATCTTACGTTGGACAGACTGGAAGAGCTTTTAAAGATCGTATAAATGAACACAAGAAATGTTTTGAAAACAAAAATGATCAGTCTACTTATGCTAATCACTTAATTTCTAACTCACACAACTGTAATGATAACTTTAAGATACTGCATACTGAAGCTAAAGGTAATAAATTGAACTTACTAGCAACTATGGAAATAAATAAATAAAATAAATTAGGATTAATTTTAAATGACCAAACAGATTTGAACAATTCTTCTCTACTAAACATTTAAACTTTTCACCCCCACCCTTATAATTTAGTATTTAAGTCGACTTGCAATTAGTTTAAGTTTAGATTACTTCACCACCTCAAGAAGACATTGTATGTCGAAATAATATTATAATATTATTGCAATCAACAACGGCTACACAACTTCAATGGTCACAAACTTACTAAATATAAAACTTAATAAATCTTTAATTAATAATGCTGAAAATGCACTGTAAAGTTATTAAGTAATTGCGTTTACGTCATTCGCATAGTCTGCACGAAGAAATCCAAAAAGTAATGGTAACAGCAGATTGAATTCACTTGTAATATGGAAAAAAGAATTTCAAGTTATATTGTCTTTCATTTCCTTTCATCCTACCATCTACCCGTTCCTACAATTCCTAAAAGGAGACTGAAGAAGGCCTTCCGCCCTACCTTCCGGCTTTGTATTAATATTATTTTGTTAGATTATTCACAGGATCTCGTCTCTCTCGTCATTGCTCGTTACAAATAATGCAGCAGTATTAAACCCGTAAATCCGTGTATTAAAGGGGTAGGTAACTAACTGGTTAGCTAATAATACAATGAGACGCTGAGATCATTCACTGCGTACACGTTTTGTTTTCTAATTGTATTGAGGTAGTCAACGAGAACTAATTTTAAAGTAAGACAGAAGTATTATATATCATCAAATAATAATTTTCAATGTATTCAATGTTACATATGTTGATGCAATGGTTTTGTTAATATTTTACAGTTCCAAAATTGTTATGGATAATCTTCGGGGTTTAATACTTTTTTCCTTGTCTTATATAGATATAGGTACTGTACTATTTGTGATAAAATTAAGATTAAGGAGGTTAAGGATTTCTTTGGAACGTTTGCTAAATCAAACTCAAGACTGCTTCAGTAAATAATCTTTCTTTTTAAGTATATTTTCCGTGATAATTTTCTTTCACTAACATCGTAGGATTGTCAAAAAAACAATTATGTTTGTGGCTGAATAATTTTTAATGTTCATGGTTGCTTACGAAGATGTAAGATTATTCAACAGTTACTGAAATAAAAAAATAAATTATAACGAATAAAGAAACTTTTTGAGTTTAGTTTCACAAATTTTAATCCCAACGTTATTGATAAGATTTCAAGACGTAAACAACGCTCAAAAGTTAAAACGTTATTATACAACGGTACCAATGTTGAATAAAACCGAGCTGTGGACAAATAATTTACCCCTCATTATTTCGAGAATTTATAACTGACCCAACCACTCCACAGGTACATCGTTATACCTACCAACAAATAGGCTATAAACAGTTTAAAATGCAAATTTAAATTTAATACAGAAACTGTGTTCTTTTTTAATAATGGCATAACTGCTGAAATAAGCCGGTAAAAGTTTATAATAAAATTTGTGAAACTAAACTCAAAGAGTTTCTTTATTTGTTTATACAGTGTTTCACAACGAGTGCGACACACAATCAATAAACTTTATAGTTACTGCAATTGCTGAGGATCGTACTAAGATTTTTTTTCAACAAAATGAATTTCTTAAAATAACGGCGGATTACGACAAAAATGGTTAAGTAGCCGTTTTACTTTCAATCTTCATGACTGTATTGATGTCATCATTAAGTTTACGAAGAATTCTGACAGACCAATTAATGGTTAATGCAATTGATTTGTAAATGATTAACGATAAAAGTACAAATTACAATGATGACAGTTTTGGAATAAGAGCCACACTATATTATGTTTGAATAGTATATGCAGATGGTTTTTTGTGAAACATTTTAAAAAAGGAAAGGAAAAGAAAAATACTGCTTTTTTGTTTCACACTGAGAGTTTAATGCTCGACAATTGTCAATTATATGCCCAATATAAGTAGTAGGATTTGTAATCAACTTAGCAAATTAGGAATTAAAACAATTCATGTAAATAAAAATAATCTAGGGAAAATGTTAGTAAACAACAAACCAAAATTGACATACTAGATAAAAATGGAGTTTATAAATTGAAATGTGATAATTGTGACGCATATTATATAGGCCAAACGGGTAGAAACCTAAGAACCAGATTTGACGAACACAAAAAGGCTATTTTTACACTTTGAAAACAAAGGAAAAAGACTTAATCTTTTGGAACAGATGGAAATTAAAAAAGCCTTTTTAAGAAAAGATCATATCACTAACGATGAACTAGACTTTCAAAATAATTTAATTATAGATAAGTATTTAGGTTTTCTTTTTTTTTATATTATGTTATTATAAATGTTTGAAAGAATAGCAATTTATTGATTTATAAAATTTATTTCAGAGTAATAATTTTGGTTCAATAGCTAAATCGACTCGTTCTGTATTTCTTATAATAACAAGTTTTTCGATCATACCTATTGTTTGTATTACGCGCTACTTAAAAGTAAAGCAGAAATTCACTTCTACTTCCACTGACGAGGAAAGACATTGTCGGTAAATATAGAGACGGTAGATAAATTGCTTTTAACTGTAAACTCCAACTTGTCTTTCATCCTAATTTATATTCGCATTTCTAATGGGGCTCTAAGCGCGTTCGGTTCAGATAATAATTCTAATATATAAACGGGCGTGTCGTTTCCTTAAAGCGGTTTTTATGCGGGCCTTAAGATAAGTCCCGTAGCTAGGAATATCCACATATTACAATTAGTGAATAAAAATCTCAGAATAATTGCGAAAGATTAAACATAATCTTCAAAGGGTATCTAAAAGTTACAAGACTTTTTATGATAAAATAAAGCTAAATTAATAGTTATTGAAATTTTATATTAATAAAACACAATTTCCACTATAATTTTAATGTTCTCTACAATTGTTTCATTCTACTATTTTGTCTAAATTTACTGAATTGTGGATATTTTCAATTTCATTAAGAATTTTTGTGTTATTTTTAATCTGTTTTTTAATTTTTAAAGTTTCTAAAATGTCTAGTTTTTTACTTTTATTATGTTTGTGTAAATTTTTGAAATTTTGTTCTAAATTAAATTCATGTTTGTTGTCTTTAATGTGAATGATTTTTTATTGTAGTTCTTAATATGTTCTTGAGTTCTTTCTTGGAACGATCTCCCTGTCTGACCAATATATAGCGCATTACAAGTGCAATTTAACTGGTATACTCCACACGAATTCATTTTCTCTATTTTGTCCTTATTGTTAATTATATACTTCGATAGGTTATTATTTGTTTTAAATAATATTGAAAACTTATTGTTCCTTTTTTACTTTATTTGATATTGTATTTGAAACATGTCCTAAATATACTATTCATTTGTAGTTATAAGGTGTTTTAATAACTTCTGAAATCTGTGCGAAAATTTAAAGGGAGTGATATTGAACACTCGTCTTTGGGGAATATTAAGGGAGGAATATTCCTTGGGTTGAAATCGATTAAAATTTAACGATAGTCTAGTGTTTTCGGGTGATCTACTAATATAAGACAACTTCTGATCGTTGATTAATATGATTTAATTTTTCAAACTGTTAGTAGTGAAAAAGATGAATAGATGAATTGAATACCGAATAAAGAAAAATTTGTGTAATCGTTGAAACAAGTAATGTCTGTTGCGGTCGGAGAAGAAGTGTTATTCAATAATAGAAAGTTAGCATGCAAACAGTAAAGGTTATTTCTTCGAAGAACGCAGAGGGTAGCGAGACAAGAAGCGGTAGTTTTATTAGGGATCGGGCAATGGTACTTTCTATGAGTGACTGTTGCAGGTGACCGGTAACTAAGGGATAGAAATTTTGACTTGTCTGTGAATGAAAGAAAATAAAAGAAAGCTGTTTCTGCGAATTGAAAAAGGCAAGACAGTAGAACATGCTCAAAATATTTACACAAAATTTATACAATTGCAATTTACATACAATTTAATTTAACAAAACTAATTTAATTGAATTAATAATGTTTAAATAAGAAACTGCAAATTATCATTAATTTCAATGAATTTTGAAAATAAGATTGTTTTGTGTGTTTTACATAAGAATGTGTCACAATATTTAACGATTTCCGCAAAATACGGTAATCGGTCTACAACTAATTATTTCAAGCGAAGTTTGCGAAATATAAACACTTCACATACAGGTGTAAAAATTATCAAATTGTAAAATACTTAAAATAGGAAAAATATAACATTCCTTTAATGTTTTAAAACCGTTAATTCAAGTAGATAGGAATTTCTTTCTTTTATCACTAATAAAATTAATCTAAATTGAATTCTATGCTGTGATAAAGCATTATCAACTTTATCTAACCAAATTATTTTACGTGATACAGTATAAAATTGATAAATACTGAAATTGCATTTTGAAAACTTTTAGATGTTTTCTCTTCAAAATTGGAATGTAACCGAAATAAATATATAATAACAAATAATGCTTTTCATTTTAGAAGAAACACAACTTAAAAAGTAATTTACTTACTTAAGTAAGGAATAGATTGTTAAATTTTCTTTATATTACCTGTTGTAGAAACGAATACGGGCGCCAAAATATTTCTTTTCAAACTCCTCATTAATCCCATTTTGAATTGAAATTATTTAGTCACTTTTATTAATTTCACCTTTGCAATACTGCATAAATGTTCACGATAAACTATTCACAGCACTCTTTCACTTTTAGTGAGAGTAGAACTACCAACAAATACATTCGTTGCAAGACTGACGATTTATCGATAGGTAATCGTAATATACTGACTTAAGTACAGTAATGATGACGAATCAAAAAAGTCTAATAGACATTTGTTTTCGGGAGATTCAGAGGGTCTGATTGACAGTCCGGGGGCGTCAAAGATCGTTCAACTTTTCGAATAACAAGACCTGCTTAATCATGAAATAAGTATGTGATGAGATTCTTGTCGGTACCTGCACAACAAACTGTAAAGGTACCGCACATCCACATCTAAACATTTTCTTAAATGATGAAGAGGTACAGTAAAGTACTAAGAAAAATAACTCCTTGCTGAAGACAACATAAAAGAATAAAATTATTTCCTGTTTCTAAAACGTTTATTATCGGATTATTCCGGGTATTTAAAAATAAATAAGGAAGAAAATCGCTTATTCTTATCAATGTTACCGGCAATGTATCGCAATCTAATCATACATATGTTAACTGTAGTTTTTCATATGTTTGACAAAGCCTTACGAAGGGGTGTTGATGAGATCTGATAAGATCGAAATCATGATCCACGTCTGGTAATTTCGGGGTTTAGCCGGATAAGATAGTGAAAAATGCCCCAGGTCGTTTTGTAACAAAAAAAATACCACTATATTTATCATGAAAAATAAGTGTTAAAATATTGTTTGAAATAGTTTATTTAGTTAGTATATCAGTTGTTTTATATTTTGTTAAGTTAGGTACCTATTTATTTTAATTTAGTTTTATATTAATCCAATCATTAAGTAGATTTATTTTATTTTCCAATTATTATTACAGTTTTCAATTTCCACCTAACATTAAACAGGCATGTCATTTTAATGAATATAAATTACCACATTATTTTTAAGCAATTATTTAGAGACAAAAGCAGCGTAGTAAAATCAATGTAATACACAGAAATGTAATTAATATCAGGGAAATAAAAATACGGTACAGCAAGGACAATTACACAAATAAACCACTTTTAGAAATAAACTATGTACTGTTAAATTTCACTGTAACTTGACCAGGCTGACAACTTATTGACCTCAAGTAACAAAATGTGCTAATTGACACCTGATCTTAATAAATTCAATCTTATCGTCCTTTGATATTCTCAGAAAAAAATAATACACACTAAATCAATAAATAACATTTAATTCTTGGTCAAAAATTTATCGAATTTACCAGACGTGGATCGCGATTTCGATCTAATTTAATTAGACCTCATCAGCACACCATAAGTGCATCGATAAATGACTGAAGTTATTCCGTATAAGGAAGTTGATTTAATATTGAACTACTGTAATTAGCAGTAAATATCAGACATACTGGCTATAATACGATATTAATACACAATAATTTCATAAATACCTCAAATTTAAGTAACTTTGTGTGTTGTTTTAATATTTTCTGTACATACGCGCCATACGATTTTATTAACTGAAAAAAATACATATATTTTGTTGTAGCTGTATATGAAAATATAAAATCAATGACTTTGCAATTAGCGGACTAGTAAATGTTTGGGGGATTGAACTCGCTCGATGAGATAGATCAACATACGTAACTTTTCGCAATCCGTGTTAATAATATTCATAAAACGGTTTGCTTGACCGTACCGTCAGGTTTGACGAACCCCCTTTTTTATGTCAAATATTTAAAGGATAATGTACTCACAATGAATCTGTATTACTCATGAAAGTAACTGTAATGGAATAAAAGTAATTTTACTTTTGACATAGGTTAGTGCACTTGTATGACCCACTTTTTACGTAGGCGTTTTCTCTTTAATGTAAACTATTGTACGTGACAATTATTTTGATGTCCACTATTTATTCGTGGTAAGTTTTGTGATGATGGTTCTTAAAAGAGATCTGATTAATTACTGGGCATATGAATTACCTTCATCAGATATCATTTAAATTAAAAAAAATACAAAATATTAGTGATTCATAAATAAATAATAAAATTGCTCTCCCAAAAGGGTCATTTAAAATGAGTGGTACATTAGACGTTTTAGGGAAACTGAGCATGATAAAGATTTGAAAATTTGGAAATAGAGGTTATCAAGGATGATGTATTTAACTAAAATAAAATGGAGCGAAGGAGGATAAAAAATAGAATCGAATGACAAAATAAAATATGCTAGGTGCCATTTGAAAAAACGAAGTTATTAGTGTTTGAAGTTTTTAAACTTTGGATTTTTTTTCTGTACGCGCTGTACAAACTATAAATTTTAGTTTTGATATGACATTAGCCTTATGACTTGGCTATAACTAGTAAAAATTTCAACATTCCAAGTCATTTCATTTTTTTTTGAAGTTATGATTTTTTATAGTTTGGGTTGCGGTGCAATCTTTTTTCCAATAAATTAAATTATCTCAAAAACTATTCATCGTAGGTATATAGGCATACAAGTTGGTTATGAAAGCCACCTTAAAATTTTATGTTTCATACGAATTCATCGTAAAAAATATACCATTCCATTTAAAATAAGAAAATTGACATGAACTTCCGGTATAACTGGAAGTGCCCGACAGTCGAAAATTTCATTTTTTCATTTCATATTTTATTTTGTCATTCGATTACATTTTTAATCCTCTTTCGATCCATTTTATTTTAGTCAAACAGATCATCCTTGATAACCCCTACTCCCAAATTTTCAAATCTGTAACATGCTCAGTTTCCTTAAAACGTCAAATATACCACTCAGTTTGAATGACCCTGTATAATATACCTTGTCGATTTTGAAAAAATATTATTTCTTGATTATTATATTATTAACAGTTTAATAAAACAAATAGAATAATTCCGTTTCTCTTAAATAATTAAAACTACTTGACTTGGGATATATACCAATTTCTTTAAATGAACTTTAAGAGTATATTTTTCATTATTTGTGGAAGCTATGTGGGAGACCTACAACTATAGAAACATTTATCAACGAATGTACCTAGGTATTCAACAACACGGCATAGTTTTTAATATTTTTTCGTAAAATTGATTCCGATTACATTTTAGAATATATATCAGCAATAAGTATATCGTCCCTTAAGCAATGAAACATTTACTACAATATTTTTTAAATAGGTTAGTTATTAATCTAATTTAGTCCTTAATAAGACTCCTCATTGTTTAATCGAAATAATAGTAAAATTATATTAAATAATGAGAACAACACAATTTACTAAAAATAGCTGGCGGGGTGCAAATAGCAACAACCACCGACATCAGAGACATCAGTTCTGATCTTGCGCTGGAACTCTAGCCACACTCCTAATCTCAACTGTGGAATTTTCGTAGCTGTGGGCGCGCAATATCTGTTTCGTACTAAAACATTATTCCCAATTCCTCAGAAGAAGTACAAATTCAAAAACTTCTAATTATGGTCGTATCGCCCAAGGGACTAACCAGGGGGTGGCAATTTTTTAAAAATTTGAAAGTCTGAATAACTCGAAAACCGTACGATTTTTTACGATGAAAATAAAATAAATTACAATTTTCTGGATGGCCTTGAGCCCCCCCCCCTTATACAGCTGAATGGTTATTCACTATTAAAAAGACACCTGTTTAGCTCCCTTCTAAAGGAAAATTACAATATATATATCAGAAAAAGTTTTACTTTGATTTAATAATTCATAAAGATTTTTCATGCATCAGCTTCAAAGTTCAATTTCAGTTCTAATAGAAATGATTACCGTTCGTAATAATTTTCTAACGATCCTCCAGCTTAATAAAAAACCATTTGCAATGCTTAATCGCATAATCTAAAATGACATGTCGAATTGCGGGACAATTTTCTAAAGGCATGATTATGTTAGAAATTTCATAGCATATCTAAAATAATAATTTGCATTTTCATGATAAATTAAATCCTGATAAGTTATGTACGTGCCAAACATGCATAAAAAGCGAAACAATTCAACTCTGACATTTCTTCTTGTATATAATTCTCAGCAGAGGCAATAAGTACAAACATGTATATGTCACACACCTTGACATAGAAATAAGTTCGATCGAAGAACACACACAAATGGGCGTAAGCCAACAAAATCAGGGGTTAAAATCTAATCGCAGCACGTTAGTATTTTGAGATAATCTGTCAAAACTTATAAAAAAGATAATAAATAAAATTGTTTTTTACTTTTGTCAGTTTAGGCATCAGAGTAATGAAAATTTATTAACAATTCAAAGCCAAATGGTACGATTTTAGTGTAGAATTTGTAAAAAAAATCATGTTCTGTAGAAATTGAACGGAATCGCACAACATTAAAGACAGTGCCCACCAGATGAGACCCGATAGGTTGAAACCGGTCGTGGGATATGGCTTCGGTTCGTTGTGCCTACTTAATATTTAATATTTAGACGAATAAGGATTTTAATTCCTTCTTTTTTGAATATATTATGTCTTCGTCTAAGAATCCTTCGGAATCAACAGTGTATTTCAATGCCGGTAGGGGTACTAGCCCTCGGAGTAGTAGTTTCTGTTGATTCCATATTTAGATTTATATGTATATTAATTTAAACCAGTACAGTAGTTTTTACATTTTTAACTGCTTTAATACTAGGAACAAACATAAATGGTTATTATTTTGTGCACATTTACCATTTACCTCCTTTTATAATTAATATACGAACGACATATATCGACGTTCGCGTATTAATTAATAAAAATACGATTTTAATGTTTTGATAAAACACTTACTAATTAGTTAAATAAGCTAATTGCAAGTTAAGTTGTAAATGACAGTAACATTTGAAAGTTTATGAAGTGTCTCTCATAATTAAATCTAAGAACTTCCTTCACCTTGAATAAAAATATGTATTAGGTACATACGTATGTGGTGTCTCGTTTTTCGCAGAAATTGCGTTATTATTATATTTTTTGATTTTATTTTATTTAAATAAGTACCTACTTGTATTTTGTCGAGAGTATAGTCTATCTTCTTTTTTAAAAGTACTTGCTGTAGTTACTACTTGTAGAAAATGCCTACATTTTTTTATGCAACAGTGACTACCATCTGCATTGCTTTGCACTATAGCGATTATACAATGGTTCGATTATGAAATCTAAGTGAGAGTTGAGATTATAATTCTCGCAAGAAACCTTGAATTTTACATGACAATTACACACTAGTAATTAATTTCTAAATGTTTAAGCAAAGAAAACTAAAATTAATAATGAACATTTACATATGCACACCGTAATTCTCAATAAATAAAGTTATTTATTCATAGTGCTTGAATTATAACATGGCGGGATTTATCTGGAAACATTAATGCTCGTTATCTACTATAAGGGATGCAAACGTAACAGTGGATAGCAAGTAGACTTTTTTTTTGGTAGTTATGCAGGATATTAGTCACTGAGTTGTGACTTAATTGATTTCAAACAAGTGATTCGGTTTTAACTGAGAGTTTATTTAAGTTTAATGTTGGGCCAAGTTAAAAAGATTTGGGCCGCGGTAGAATACCGCTCACGATGGGGGAGCCAAAAATACACCCCCACAATATTTGGGTGGACCGCTAATTATACACAATTTAAAATGATAAATTGGCTAAGGTTTTCGCGGTCAGTTGATGAACTGGTGTAGTCCTCATTCGGGTCTAAAGGCCATCATTGGTTGGAATTGCTTCCTAACGTCCCGGTAGCACGTGTCAGAAGTCCTTGGCGGCGCAAAAATTAATCAAACCCAATGAAGCCGAAAACACGTTTGTCTGCATGTAAAGTTTTAGTCACGGTTTTTTGGGACTGAAGAGGGGTGCTGCTGTTGGTCAATTTTTTGCACAAGCGAAGAACCATTAATGCAACCTACCACTGTCTGTACTACTGACGTCTCAGTCAGGTAAAACTTGCTTATCGCCGAAAAAGGAGGACGTGCCCTATTCGTGACGTCTCATACCGCAGCTTTAACGCAGGACCAAATCGGTGAAGTGCACTGGACTCAGCTGGAACACCCTCCATCCGTCCATATAGCCCAGACCTATCCCATTGTGATTTCCACATGTTTGGGCACCTCAAAGAATTACTAGGAGGCGAGTGATTTCAGACTGATGAACAGATGGAGGCGTTTGTGTGCAACTGGATAGACACCCGCCCTGCTTCTTTTTATGAAAACAGGATTAAAAAACTACCAATGCGTTGGGAAAAATGTATAGACAAACAAGGGAGATATGTCGAAAAGTAGAGAAATTTGTGTTTTTGTGAAAATTTTCAAAATAATTTTTTTATGAACAAAGGCTCGTTTATATTTGATACATCCTCGTATTAAAAAAATCCACGGATGACAAAATTTTTGCATCCGCAACATTCCTGCTTTTTATTTTTAATCGAATTCAAATTCGGTTTTACCTCGATACGTTCTATATATTCGCAGAATAAAAACTACAGACCCAAAAGGCACATTATTGACTATCACGGTCTTCTAGAAATAATACCGCCGCGTCGACTAGCACTGCCAAGTCGTAATGAAAGTACTGTACATTGACGACATTTTCATATCATATTAGGAAAAATGCGTCAATTAGATATACATATCAAATCCTAATCACATGTAGAATTTTATTGTGGGTAATATAGTATTTATTTTCCGGTTAGTTATTATACATGTACAGTTCCCTTTGCGTCTAGTGATTAAAACTAATGGAATTTTAAAGTTATATCACCTGCTTATTATTAAAACATGAACAAAGTTTTCATTCTTTTATTATTTATATGCAGGTGGCACAGACCGCTCCTCATTCGCAACAATTCACATTCGTGTAGCGTATGGAAACCAAGCTGGCTGTGCCTAATACCTACCGATCTTATGTAACAAATTGACCCATTAACAGTTCCTTTGTCTATTTAAAGATACAACGGATAAAACGATACGGAAAAAACGGAAAATTTTCAAAAACAATAAATAACTGAATCTACATTTACTTGATGGAAATTCATTGTAGAATTAGAAAAATGATAGAACTCTTGTAATTTCCATAAAATTGTTTATTGCACTTAACATATGTTCAGAAATTACAAATATACTTGTTATTTATTATCTTTCAAATTAAAAACAATTTCTAAAATTTACGTTATATTTACATGGTACAAAAACATAATGCCAAATAGACAAGGGTAATAAATTATAAGACCACAATACTATTAAAAAAACGAGACACAGTGGATGTAAGAACAAGACCAAAGTGTGAGAGTCTTTCGTTTCACATCAATGATCAGTGGGGTAAAAAAAATACTAAAAGATGTTTTCGAAATTCGAAAGAAAATTATACAAATTATCTTATGTTATTTCGATTAGGTGCATAAATGTTTAATTAACGCACTCAGGATAAATAAAGTAGTACTTACTTAATAAAAAGTATAACAAACACACTTTGTATTTTTGGGGCTGGAAGTTTGATAGAAACTGAATTACTTTTACTCATTGTGCCACTTTTATAAATAAAACACAATCGTGAAATAATGATACTTTTTGACATATGGAAAAAAACTAAAATTAATTACTTTGTATAAATGTAATTCTGTCAACATTTTCGAAAAAAAGAAACTACCTTGGCAATATCATCTCACAAAAAGTATATGAGCTGCGACTACTATAACTAACTTTCATTGGTGCGCGTTTATAAAATTAATTAAAAATAAAATGATTTTTACGAATAAACTGTTGATTAAATATAATAAAAAGGAGACTTTTTCTAAACATAAATTCCGTGGGTTAAACAATTTACATATTCGTGCAAATTTTATTCCACAGTCAAGGCTATGCCATTGAGAAAAAAACACATCACGAATATCGAATTTAAAAGAATAAATAAATAAATAAATAAAACGCTGCATTTCAAAGGAAACTATGTTCTTTTGTCACCAACATATCAATAACATTTCGAAAACGTTATATATTACTTTGTACATTCACAAAAAAGAAACGTTTAATATAGTTAGGTAATATGTATTAAGGCTGGGTAAATTATCCAATTATTTCTGGGCAATTAATAGTTCTTGCAACCAATAAGAAATATTGGTATGTTTCTTTGTAAATTCTTATATTCTTTATGTATTTTTTTGTATTGTGAAAATATTTATTTTTGTGTTGTTTTGATTTCAAATAAAAGGTTTTAAGTGACTATTTCTTTAATAAACAATTTGATTAACATTTCAATTAAACGATTATATTTTCGATTAATTGATTATTCCGATTAATCACAATAATCGACTGGTAAATTTAATAATAGCCCAACCCCAAAATGTATTACATCATTTGTGATGCTACAATTTATAGAGATGTTAAAATTTATTCGTAAAAGTTGGTAAATTGGTTTGAATACAACAGCGATTGTGTAACTTTTGCATTGTTGTTAAAATATAAACAAGCATCATCCGACAATGCAACTAATTCTTGCCAAAAGTATCCTAAGGTAATTGCCAATGTAAATTGCATAAAAATTCAATTCCATTTTCAAATATACAATTATGTTAAAGAAGGTGTGGCGAGTATCCTCTTTAACAAGGACATGTGTTTTTTTATTTAAATCAAACGACAATTGACAATGATGATTGATATCCTTTTGACAAATTTTAATACACGTATTGTTTTAGGGGCCCATACGAAAGAAATAAAAATAAACTTTAGTGAAAACTATGAATACAAAAAAAAAACTAATTCGCCGCATTTATAAGATTTTATATGCAACACATGAGCTGAAACGTCCCGGGCCTAAAACGTAGATGGCGCTAGTTTAATTGCATTCATTTCTTTTTCACTTAGTACTAACCTTCAAAAGACAGCTGTTAAAATTTCATGATATTCTATTCATTAGTTTGTGAGTTATCGTGTTGACGCTACAGTGAGGCTACTTTTGTTATTTTCAAAACAATAGATCAAAAACAATTTCGTCTTTTAATTTTACACTGCTTCTTGATGAGTAAAAATACCGTTCAAGTGAAGCAATGGCTTAAAAAGTGTTATAGAGATTCCGCTCCATTGGAAACAACCGAAACAAAATAAAACATTGGTTTGCTGACTTCAAACGTGGTCGCAACACAGAGACACTGATGATGCAGAACGCAGTGGACGTCCAAATGAGACGATAACACCATTAATGAATGATCAAAAAGTGAAATTGCGTGAGTTAGATGACACCGTAAACATATCAAAAGAACGTGTTCGCTTTATATTGATATTGCATGAGCATTTGACAAGGAGCAAGCTAAAGCTCTGTTCAAAGTGGGTGCCGCGTTTGCTCACTGTTGACCAAAAACAAGAAAAAGAAGTGTTGATGATTCTGAGCAGTCTTTGGCCATGTTTAAACGTAACAAACCGGAATTTTTGCGTCGATATGTGACAATGGATGAAGCATGGATCCATCACTTCAATCCGGAATCAAAACGACCGTCATCTGAATGGACAGCAACTGGTGAACAAAAGCTCGTCGAATGCAAAATAATCGGCTGGAAAGGTTATTGCCTCGGTAATTTGTGATGTGCGTGGTGTAATGTTCATCGACTATCTTGAGAAGAGAAATGCCAATTCTAGGAATTATATAGCGTTATTGGAGCGTTTTAAGGACGAAATTGCAAAGAAACGACCACATATGACAAAACATGAATTGAACTTCGAATTGCTCCCACATCCACCGTATTGTCCAGATTTGGAGACTACTACCAGCGACTACTACCTGTTCGCAGACCTCAAAAAAATGCTCGCCGGCAAGAAATTTCTCTCGAATGAAGAGGTTATCGCTGAAGCTGATGCTGAGGCCTATTTTGAGGAAAAGATAAATTGTTCTACAAAAGTAGTATTGAAATGTTAGAGCGGCGCTAGATTGATTGTGTTGCTCTTAAAGGAGATCACGTCGATGAATAAAGCCAATTTTGAACAAAAAAAACGCGTTTTCTTTGTTAGGTCCGAGACTTTTTAGCCCATGTGTTATATACTATATAATTTCACCTCAAACTTTCACGAATAATTTTATACAGACTCTCTTTCTACTATATAAATAATTTAGAATACGATGGCTTTTGTACTAATTTCTTTGTTAATAAAATGCAACTATGTATCGCTATTATGTTTCAAACTAATAATAAGTTTATAATATTCTGACTAAATGCTTGTTTGATTCGCACGATATTGCCTTACAAGTGCCCGTTTTTACGGGTCATTAAATTAGATTTCTTTTGGAATGCGATCTATATACCAGGTTATTTAAACTGAGTGGTGCATTAGATGTTTTAGATTCGATATTTGAAAATTTGGGAGTAAGGGATAGGATGATCTTGTTACCTAAAATAATTTCAAGTATCTGCCACTTAAAATATGGTTGGTGCCATTTGAAAAAATTAAGTTACTGTGTTTAAATTAACCTCTGTTAAAAAATTCTCCAAAAATATTTCATTATTAATAACTAAAATGAAGTTATTTGTGTTTGAAGTTTTTAAACTTTTTTTGTTTTTCTAGATGCCCTGTATAAATTATGAAGCTTAATTTTAGCATGAAGTTAGCCTAAAGACTTGACTATAACTAGTAAAAAATTTGCATAAATAATAATTTTATGGTCTACAATATAATTATCTGGCAAAAGCGTTCGATCTCTAATTTAATTAGCACATAGATCCTTCATTTTTTTTTTAATCTGAAAACAAATTATAATACACCAGTTGAACCTATCCAAGTTTAGCTGTCGATCTAATCTACATAACCTCATACTCCGTCGACGGGCGTTTTGCCACAACTACTACCACATCCTATAGATGACCCTTACGATGACCAAATCAGAAAATTAACTCAACAAGTCAAACAATTGGTAATTTTTAATTAAATTTTAACCAAATTTGGTGAAACTTTCCAGTTGTTTTATTTATAAATGTCTGAAATCATGCAGGATCACAAAAGTTCTACCAAAAACAGTTTATGTTTTATTAAAAAGACTGGAAACTTTAGCGGTATTGTAGAATACAAAAAATAGCATAGAGAACGGTTCTCTTCAGTCCCTGAAGAAGGTAACCATTTGGCGTTGGGGTTTGAGCTATTTATTGTGCTTTACATTATTATATCGTCATAATGATGAAGATGATGATTAAGCTTAGTATCCCACAGAGAAAACAATTAAACATATAAGTAAAATTATCATGGCTGTAAAATTGAAATTAGTACCTTCTTTTAAGTTCATATGGTTATTTGTATGTTATTGAGATAAAAAGAACCCTTAAAAAACTTTTGTCTAAACTAATTTCGACGGGACATTACAGACATAAAGAGAAAATCGCGAGGTAAAAGCTATTTAACTTATACAATTAAATTTTAAGATTCTCTAAAGAAATTAATTTAATAAAATTAGAGAAAGGAATATGACAATTGGATGTAAGACGCCTTACAAAGAAAACAAAAGTGCTGTTATAGAAGACTTGTATTATTTCCGACTAATTACGAAAATGGTAAAACTTATTTATAAATTTAAATTAGCGGTTACTTTCTATATAAAGGTTACCATTAAAACAAGGATAAAAATGACCCAAGGCTTTGAAAAACTGTGCGAGTTGTCAATGTAAATAGTTACAATACAAAATAATGTTTACCTATTATCTTTTCGGATACATTTTCATAATACATACCTATCTTACACTAATAAAATAAACTGAAAAATAGGTTCATATATTAAATTTCAAACGAAAAAATTATGTACAAGGATTAATTACAATAATTAATTAAATAAACTTTTGCAAGATAATAATGCCAGCAATTAAAATTTATTTTTCTGAAATGAAGTTTACGAGTTTTGAAAATGCTGAATTCAAACTTTGTAAATGCATTTTTTCATACTAGAATCGTAGCTTTGTTTATTTGTCATTTAATTAGACGATAAATGGTTCGTCAAAGCTTGAAATCATAAACAAAACTAAAGTTATTCGCTTCATTGCATGTCACTTTTTATCACTCAGAAATCAATTATGTGACTAGCAATTGTGAGTGGAATGTCGAACAATTAAAAAAGCCCATCACCTTTAAATTTTTGTTAAAATGGCGCGTAATTATTATTATTTGACAAAAATGTTTTGTTGTAGTAAATGACGTGCCATAAATATTACCAGTTTACCCAGATTCGGCAAAAACGACTTTCGTAACAACCTCTTTTTCAATGAAGTGCACTAATTGGTAGATAATAGGGCATTTGTTTTTCACTTTGCCTTGTATTTACATCATGACACACAAGATGTTATAGGAAAATAAAACGGCAGAAGTGAATGTGCAATAAACGCATAATTAGTTACTTTAGACATTTTCAAAGAAACCAACCAAGTAAAAGGCGTTGACAGACCTATCACTTCCTTTTAATAATTCAAAGTAATATTTGACAATTTCTTAAGTATTACGGCCATTTGCTGTAGTTTCCATCGGTGCTCCAATTTCAAACCAATAAGACTCGACATGTACCAAGCGGTGTCATTAATGACCTGAGCAGTGTCAAAAAAAACACTTTTTTGTGTTTCATTCCCACCAGCTACTCGTGTTGGAGGGCGAGCAGTACCTCCGACCTACACTGCAGTGCAAAGTCGGGGGGTAGGACGTAAGGCCCTCTTCAGCCTCCTTTCAGGAAACATGGAAATGGGTGGGTGGTGTGGTTAGGGAGAGAAAGATGAGACGGACGAAATGAAGACAGAAGAGAAGTGAAAGATTATCTGTAGAATATTGTTGCCCCAGTATTTGCCCTAAGTAATCCATGGAAACCACAGAAAACTTGAACCAGAGCAGCCGGACCCGGGTTCGAACCGGCGACCTCCCGAATGCTAAGCACTGATCTAAAGCACTAGACCACGCCACTCGGTGAGCAGTGTCAGCAATGTCCAAAGTATCTCCAACTTTAATCAGTATTTGCCCTAAGTGATTCATGGAAACCACAGAAAACTTGAACCAGAGCAGCCAGACCCAGGTTCGAACCGGCGACCTCCCGAATGCTAAGCAACGATCTAGAGCACTAGACCACGCCGCTCGGTGAGCAGTGTCAGCAATATCCAGAGTATCTCCAATTTTAATCAGTATTTGCCCTAAGTGATTCATGGAAACCACAGAAAACTTGAACCAGAGCAGCCAGACCCAGGTTCGAACCGGCGACCTCCCGAATGCTAAGCAATGATCTAAAGCACTAGACCACGCCGCTCGGTGAGCAGTGTCAGCAATGTCCAGAGTATCTCTAATTTTAATCAGTATTTGCCCTAAGTGATCCATGGAAACTACAGAAAACTTAAACCAGAGCAGCCAGACCCGGGTTCGAACCGGTGACCTCCCGAATGCTAAGCAATGATCTAGAGCACTAGACCACGCCGCTCGGTGAGCAGTGTCAGCAATGTCCAGAGTATCTCCAACTTTAATCAGTATTTGCCCTAAGTGATTCATGGAAACCACAGAAAACTTGAACCAGAGCAGCCAGACCCAGGTTCGAACCGGCGACCTCCCGAATGCTAAGCAATGATCTAAAGCACTAGACCACGCCGCTCGGTGAGCAGTGTCAGCAATGTCCAGAGTATCTCCAATTTTAATCAGTATTTGCCCTAAGTGATCCATGGAAACTACAGAAAACTTAAACCAGAGCAGCCAGACCCGGGTTCGAACCGGTGACCTCCCGAATGCTAAGCAATGCTCTAGAGCACTAGACCACGCCGCTCGGTGAGCAGTGTCAGCAATGTCCAGAGTATCTCCAATTTTAATCAGTATTTGCCCTAAGTGATCCATGGAAACTACAGAAAACTTAAACCAGAGCAGCCAGACCCGGGTTCGAACCGGTGACCTACCGAATGCTAAGCAATGCTCTAGAGCACTAGACCACGCCGCTCGGTGAGCAGTGTCAGCAATGTCCAGAGTATCTCCAATTTTAATCAGTATTTGCCCTAAGTGATCCATGGAAACTACAGAAAACTTAAACCAGAGCAGCCAGACCCGGGTTCGAACCGGTGACCTCCCGAATGCTAAGCAATGCTCTAGAGCACTAGACCACGCCGCTCGGTGAGCAGTGTCAGCAATGTCCAGAGTATCTCCAATTTTAATCAGTATTTGCCCTAAGTGATCCATGGAAACTACAGAAAACTTAAACCAGAGCAGCCAGACCCGGGTTCGAACCGGTGACCTCCCGAATGCTAAGCAATGCTCTAGAGCACTAGACCACGCCGCTCGGTGAGCAGTGTCAGCAATGTCCAGAGTATCTCCAATTTTAATCAGTATTTGCCCTAAGTGATCCATGGAAACTACAGAAAACTTAAACCAGAGCAGCCAGACCCGGGTTCGAACCGGTGACCTCCCGAATGCTAAGCAATGCTCTAGAGCACTAGACCACGCCGCTCGGTGAGCAGTGTCAGCAATGTCCAGAGTATCTCCAATTTTAATCAGTATTTGCCCTAAGTGATCCATGGAAACTACAGAAAACTTAAACCAGAGCAGCCAGACCCGGGTTCGAACCGGTGACCTCCCGAATGCTAAGCAATGATCTAGAGCACTAGACCACGCCGCTCGGTGAGCAGTGTCAGCAATGTCCAGAGTATCTCCAACTTTAATCAGTATTTGCCCTAAGTGATCCATGGAAACCACAGAAAACTTGAACCAGAGCAGCCAGACCCAGGTTCGAACCGGCGACCTCCCGAATGCTAAGCAATGATCTAAAGCACTAGACCACGCCGCTCGGTGAGCAGTGTCAGCAATGTCCAGAGTATCTCCAATTTTAATCAGTATTTGCCCTAAGTGATCCATGGAAACTACAGAAAACTTAAACCAGAGCAGCCAGACCCAGGTTCGAACCGGCGACCTCCCGAATGCTAAGCAACGATCTAGAGCACTAGACCACGCCGCTCGGTGAGCAGTGTCAGCAATGTCCAGAGTATCTCCAATTTTAATCAAATCATAAGAGAACGTTTTGACTTTTGTGCCTGAATCTTTCAGCTTACTGCAGACACGTTTGGACATAGATCGTATGGTGCTAGTAGTGACCTGAAGAGTGTTTCTTAGTCATGATCTGAGAATCTTCAACATCTACCGACTAATCAGAGAATTTTTCAGCTATCTATCTACAGTCACTGTTGACACATTGGACACGGACTACACACTATCAACAGTGAGCTGACAGTAACAGCGGTGACCTAAATTCAGTCAAAACTGTGGTTTCAAATCAATTCAAGTTCATACAACCTTCTCATTTTTGAAACTTCTATAAAGCAAGGCGGATGGTGACATGTTAATTACAAAAACTCGACCTATATTAATCAGGGCACAAAAATGTAGCAGAGTTTCAAATTCCCACAACTTTTTATAAAATCTGAGCACTATGTCAGCACCGTTGGAATTAGTACATACAAATAATCGTTTTTAGTGAATTAAAGAACATTAAAAACAGCTCTAGGGTACAAAAAAGTTGGTAAAAATTTAGAGGGGATATTTTTCATTAATTATCTACCTATCTAATACATGAGAATAACTTTCTATACGCAGTTCGGTTCAGCATCATGAAGGTGCTCCTTTTTGTTTAATTTTGCAACGGTCTGATAGCCATAAGATTGACCCATGTCCGTTTCCATTATGAAATTATACTTAGAATTTCCTCTTTACTTTTTGTTTAAATAAGTGGCCTTAAGAATGGGACAGTGTTTAGAAGTTGTTCGGATACAAAAAAAATCAGTTTATAATATTTGCAATTATTATTACTCTTCACTTACAAGAATTTATGTGTTCTCATTTACACTTTCAATTCTACTTTTTGAGACGTTACGCTTTCATGGAATCTTATTATAACACGGAATATAATACACAGGAAGATTGAGTAGTTTTTATGCAGTATGAGGTTTAATAAACAATTTACTGACAGTAACAGGATTTTAATTCCTCTGAATTTAAAATATATAGTAGGAACTCGATTAACCGGACTAATTGTTGTCGTTGGGCATTCGGATAATCGAATGTATGAAGAAAAGCGGGTTTTGTGCATGTAGTACATAATGTTATGTGTTTATTAAAAACAACAAATACATATAAACGAAAATCAATGTTTATTAAGAAATTATTAAGAGATACATTGTCCAACATACCATGTATGCATTTATTTATCGATGTACATACATATTTTCTTAGATTACATACATATGTAATATATACTAAAATACCGCTGCCTTAGCCTTAATCAAGAAATAAAATATTTAGATAGGTACGTATATACGAATAATTTGTTTACAATATGTATTTCGTAATTTGTATTTGGTAATCATATCATGAATAAAATAATAAGTTTAATTTGGTTCACATGTTCATGCTTCCATAAATTCAATGTGTAGGTACATATGGCGGTTGATAGTCCGGATAATCGCGAATCCATATAACTTAGGGCTGGATAATCGCGTTTCTACTGTAATATGATGGTTTTTGATCTTAGATTTACATTCTTTATTTATAGTAACATTATGGATAGTTTTTCTGTTTCGCTATCTAGAACAATACCTGAAACTGCATTTCAAAGCCTATAATGGAATGAAGGTTTTTGAGGATATGTATCATAGCGTAACGGCCTATAGGAGCAAAGAAGTTGATGAAAATTCAAAACAAAACGGAGCTTATTCGAAACACACTGGCGAAATCGTTTAATATGTGTAAATTTACTAATTTTTTCCAGAAAATCAAAGTCAAAGGTGGAATACTTCAAGTATTAGCTGCTATAGTAAAGTTTCATATGGCAGAGTGTGACTGATAATTGAAATAATTAATTATTACGAAAGGTAAAGTATGTCAATCAGATTTTTTAGGGAATAAAATCGCTGAGGACAATTGGTTGGAGGACACAATTGGATAAGAATGTAAAAAGTTCTCCTTTATAGATTATTAACCGACAAATTCCATACTTAATTTTATTATCACAACTAATCCCACGTGCAAACTTTTAAGAAGACTAATAAAATCCTCATTTATTGTTTTCAATTAATTGCTTCTTTCTTTGTAATGTTTTCATTTAACATCAGACATGACACTCAAAATACTACATAAAAACCACCTACAGATTTTTTTTGAACATTGTAAGCGTTCCTCAAAATCAAACTTGGTGTCACACATTTTGAAAGCAAACATAGCAGTCTTCTGTATAGGTACTGTATGCGGGAGATTGTGATTAAAATATAATATTAACTGGTATCGTGGGATGCTTAAATAACAATTGTAGTGGTTTGTTATTCCAGGTATTCTTCTAGGTTTGTGATATCGTACGTAGCGTGGTAAGTGTTTTTAAAAAGTCAAATAGTTTCCAGATAAATAACAACTGGAGTTAAAATTTTAAAAATAAAACAAGTAGAGAGTTTCACCAATGTATTATTAGCCTGACATGTTTCGGTCACACTACCATTATCGAAGGTAAGGGTAAATTCTATACTAAATGCTTAAAACCAATGCGGACATATTTATACTTAACAACATGAAATAAGTGGGGAGTATACAAAACTTAATTCTACTTGATTATTGCCTAATTCCATATTTTGTGCAAGAGCTTTTTTGATCTCTTGATCTAATGTTTCGAGGACAGACAATTTTCTAATTTTGCTGACAGCACTGTGAATAACAAAAATATTCTCTATGTCTAAGTGGTGATTTAAGGAAACACAATGTTCGGCAAAGCCCGTTTTTTATATCATTTTACTCTATATTCCTTAAATGCTCTTTTATTTTGATGTTAATGGCTCTACCACTTTGTCCTATGTAACAGGCATTGCAAGTGTTACAGCATATTTTGTATATCCCACTTTTTTTAAAATATCTAATTTCGGTTTAAATTTTGACAAAATCGAACTTAAATTGTAATTATTATTTTACACTAAGGTAACATTATATTTGTTGAAAATATTCTTAAATTTAAGGCTGAAATTATTTATAAATCTGATGGATGCAATCATTTTATTGTTTTTTATGGTTAAGGTTGAACTATTGTTATAAAGAAGCTGCGAAGATATTTTCCATTTCTTTTAGTTTTCTATATTATCGGGGTTAAATTTAAATCTATTATTCAAACCAATGTGTTTTATAGTGTTGAGTTCTTTATTAAACTCAAAGACGGATAAAGGTGTATCTAAAAGTCTGTTTAGTAAGGAATGAAAAACAGCTAGTTTAGTGTTTAAAGGGTGGTTAGAACCAACAGGAATAGTGGTGTCTGTATTGGTAGGTTTACTATAAATTTTAAAAGTTAAATTGTTGTCTGAATTAGTAACTGTACGATCTAAAAAGTTTATGCTGTTATTAATCTCTTTCTCAACGGTAAACTGGATGTCCTTCCTTATCAATGGTGTTTAGAAAAATTAAAAATTTATCTAACAGTCTCTGTGCCCAAATACAAAAGACATCATCAACCTATCGTTTCCATGTGAAAATATTTTTAATTAGATTGTTATTTGAACTGAATAAACATTCTTCGAAATAGGATAAATAGATTGCACCCCCCAAAGTGTTAAGCTCATTGCAACTGGACTGTTCAAATACCCTACGATACCAGTGATGTTTCGTGATAAAGATGTTTATTATACCTAACCACCTACCCATGTCAAATGACACCTCTCGCATATCTTTTTCTAACTTACATCTTCTCATACTTCTTTTCTTCTCATGATTTTCATACTATTTTGCTAACTTTCCCAACACAGTACACATAATGAACGACTTTACATACCTTAGATTTTTTTTACTAACAATAACATATTTTATCAAATTCAATATTTACCAACTATTATTTAAACCATAAAATCAGACTTTGTAAAATACATGTAAATAGTAGTAGTAGTACAGTTAATATACATCATTTTAATCACAGTCATCACATCTTTTTTATCAACTTCATACAAAAATCATTCACACAACGAGAAATCTACTTGCGTTACTAATTAACTTTATTTTCACTTATAGCACATATATTATTGTAAAAAACAGTATTATTCTTTTTTTAAAGAAGTTTAATTATTTTTTCAATATATTTGGTTGGTATGTTAAATGCTATTGTAAATGATCTTTAAAGTCCGTAAATTTCCGTTTAGCGCATGGGAAACTTAAATATGTGTCCCCGAATGTGCATTGTTGGTTGCATACCCCAAAGTACATCATTTTCTAGTACAGAGAATATTGCTTACGCTCGGTCCATATTATAATCACGTCTCTGAGAAAACAGGATAGCATTTAAGGGCTAAAAAAGATTAATTATTGTTTTGTTCCCCTGTTTATTAAAATATCACGAAATAGCATACATACATGTAGGACCAGGAGGTCCCTGATTTTCTGTTGTTGGTTTTAATTTTGTTAATCGTTAGCAGGTAAAATCTATTCTACATATACATTATGATTGCGATCACTTTCGCTCTTATTGTGACAACAGAATCTAGTGGCTAAAACTGGAATAAACATAAACATTGATTGTTTCATAAAAATGTCTTTCTTCGTGAAACAAGCATGCAGTTCGTTACTTTACGTATTAACATCCTGATTCAAACCCGCACAACTAGACAGAAATGTTACGACTTAAAAAGTGAAAACTACCTATCAAGTATACGAGCTGGTGGGCGTGAAATACAGAGAAACATTTATTACAGTATGACATTAAAGTTCAGTGACAAATGAAATACTTTAGAGCAATACAAATTGGTAATTAAATTTGATTTTGAGTGTACCTTGACTGAAATAGAAGAAATGGCATATATTAAAAACAGAACTAGGTATTTCAAATAATATGTTTTATGGGTATTCCGAATATGGATACAAAGATTTTCGTAAAAGTATGAATAAGTTTCATCAAGTACTAGCTACTACCATAAAAAATGGATACAAATGTAGCAATGAAGAACACTTGAAATTTACTTTTTTAAATAGTTTTAAACAGTCAATTTATTTCTTTAGAGTTTCTTATCTAATTTTTGTTATGATACATATTTTTGAAATTTTCATGTAAAATCTTTAAGTACCAATACATAAGATCATTATCA
This sequence comes from Agrilus biguttatus, assembly GCA_963921985.1. NCBI lineage: Eukaryota > Metazoa > Arthropoda > Insecta > Coleoptera > Buprestidae > Agrilus > Agrilus biguttatus. Next base: position 11,266,676 of record OY998119.1, on the reverse strand, counting down.
TTATAAACAAATTAAAAAAATCTGGTAGTATATTTAAGACCCATGGATACACAATTTCGGATGGGGAAGAGGGAAGTATTATCCAAAATTCACATATTAGCTTTTTTCTAATGTTAGGTGGGAGGTTAGTTCTATTTCAAAAATTCACCTTGTTACCCCAGGGTAATCGCAAGTTTTATTGCATTTTTGGATAGCCTTGATTATGTAAATTTTATATCATGGTTAAAGCCTGCGATTACCCTGGGATAACAAGGTGACTTTTTAAAACAAAACTTTAAAACTAGAATTTATATTACAAAAAAGTAACATTTGAATTCAAATTTGAATTTCCGATAACAGGATGATTAAAGTTAATTAATATAAATTCGAAAGACAGTCCCAATTAGATTTGTTTCATAGTCAGTAAAAGAATTAGATTTAATGACATTTTATGATCAACTATCAACTTTCAAAAATAATCTCATTAGACCTTTAATAAATGGCTAAGTTTAATTCAAATCGAAGATTTTTCAACTGAGGACAGGTACTTTAAGAAGTTGAGATTATAATTAAAATTTGGGCTGCGGTTCAGTATTTATGGCACGTTCCGAAAGAAACACAACAGGATTTAAGTTTCAATGCGTAAAGACGTCATAGAGGGAAAAATATATTTAAAATAGTGTTACATGTAGTCAGAAAAAACCAGCCCAATCCATCCTAACCTAGCACAACCTAAACTGCCTAAATATAAATATAAATATAAATATGGACTCAACAGAAACAACTACTCCGAGGGCTAAATACCCCTACCGGCATTGAATTATAATATAGCCTGTAAAGGCATTTCTGCCAGCGCCCACCTGATGAGACCCGATAGGTCGAAACCGATCGTGAGATATGGCTTTCAGTTCGTTGTGCTTACTTGGTAGGACGCGTTCAAAATTTGAGATCTTTGATCTTAATATTTAGACGAATAAGGATTTTAATTTCTTCTTTTTTGGATAAACTGCCTATATATAATCCTAAATTAGTTACAATTCAGTATTTAGGGCATGTTCACCAAGGCGATGGGTCATATAGTTGGGAAGCCCACTCTTAGGGTAACACAATAGAGTTTCAATGCGCGAAAATATGGCAGAATAAAATTTTTTAAAATAAATTTTTTATAATTGAAGGAATGAAAATCGCTTTTAAATGTTTCAAAATATTTTATTGTAAACTCTACAATATTGTTTCTACATAACAATGTCTTTCTCAAGAGTAACAGATTTACTGAAACATTTAAAAGTGATTTTCATTCATTCAATTATTAAAATAATGTTTCACAAGGATCCGACCAGTTCAACAATTTATTATATAAATTTTTTATTCTGTTTCTGATATTTTTACATACCGTATGGTCATAAGAAGCTAATCTAACCTAACCTACCTAATTTATACTCAAATATCCTAAAAAAGTGAAATTAAATTTAAAAAACCTCTTTTACAAGTATGATATTTTCGCGTACTGAAACACCCACACCCCGCCCCATTGTGTTCCTATATTCATAATTGTATAACTTTTACAAATTATAACGCTCACTTTTGGCATGACGTGAGCCGTTTGACTTGGCTATAACTAGTACAAATTTCAACATTCTAAGTCATTTTTTATAGTTTGGTTATCAAAGTCACCTTAAAAATTTATATTTCATACGAATTCGTCGTAAAAAATATACCATTCCATTTAAGATAAGAAAGTTGACATCAACTTCCGGTATAACTCGAAGTGCCCGACAGTTGAAATTATTTTAGTTAAATATATCATCCTTGATAACTATATATAATCGAATCTACATTTACTTGATGGAAATTCATTATGAATATTAATAAAACACCTATTTGGTTAATATCCATGTAATTGTATAATCACTTAACACGTGTTTCGCGCGCACTGTGGTTCTTCAGAAGAAAGAAAGTTTCATGTAAAACTTCTGAAGAAGCTGCAGTGCGCGCGAAACACGTGTTAACTGATTATACAATTACATGTAAATTAACCAAATTGGTGTTTTATTAAAATCCTTGATAACTTCCAAATATTTAAATCTGTAACATTCCCTAAAACGTCTAATGTAGCACTCAGTTGAATGTAATATTTATTAAACACAATTTGTTGTTCTAGGTTTGGACAATCGTTACTGCAAATAATTAGGAAAATCACCGACAATTGTAAACATGCGTATTGTACGTACCCATTCGTACGTTTGAGTGTATGTTCTAGTTTCAACGTAGTACACTCTTCGGCGACAAAACCGGAAAAGTTGAATAGACCATCCTCGGTTCATAATAATCGTATTCGTGAACACGTACAAGTTGTACACACACATAACGGGAACAATTAATAATGCATGAAGGCGTTGTGGAACATCTGGCATTCATTCAGACAGTGAATAAATATTAAATTTCCATTTCAAGTGTCTGGACCGCAGGAACACTTATTCAATAAGCAAATAACATACGTATAATTATTATTATTTAAACTTTAGATTACATACTGCACAAATGACGACTTTCAACCTGTTGTATAAAACTAATATATCCTTAGCAAATGTACTACATAGGTACAAGTAAGCATTTTATTTTAAGTACCACTTAGAAAATAATAACCTTTTTTCTCATTTCGGGATGTTATAATTAAAAATAAAAGAAGATAACACCGGACGACGTGAATCGAGAAAGTAAGACTAGAATTTCATTACGCCGATTGCATCCTACTTCAAATACCATAAAAGGCAATTTTTGACTTTTTTGAGCATTACTATGTGAATAACACATGAGCGGAAAAGTCCCAGACCTAACACATAGATGGCACTAGTTTTATTGCATTCACCTCTTTTGCACTTAGTACTAACCTTCAAAAGACAGCCATTAAAATTTCATGATATTCTATTCCTTAGTTTGTGAGTTATTGTACTGACGCTAGAGAGTAAAGCTACTTTTGTTACATTCAAAACAATGGATTAAAAACAATTTCGTGTTTGAATTTTACATTGCCCCTTGATGAGTAAAAATGCCGTTCAATGGCTTAAAAAGTATTGTAGAGATTCCGCTCCATCGGAAACAACCGAAACAAAATAAATGTTGGTTCGCTGACTTCAAACGTGGTCGTAGAGACACTGATGATGCAGTGCATAAGAACGGAGTGGACGTCCAAATGAGGCGGTAACACCAGAAAACATCAAAAAATCCACAAAATCGTTTTGAATGATCGAAAAGTGAAATTGCGTGAGTTCATTGACATCGTAAAGATATCAAAAAAACGTGTTGGCTTTATGTTGCATGAGCATTTAACTGAGAAATGAGAAAGCTATGTTCAAAGTGATTAAAAAAAATACAAAAGATAAATTGTCCTACAAATGTGGTATTGAAATGTTAGAGAGCCGCGCTGGAATGATTGTGTTGCTCTTGTTGGAGATTACGTTGATAAATAAAGCCAATTTTGATTTAAAAAAGTGTTTTCTTTGTTAGGTCCGCGACTTTTCAGCCCATGTGTTAGTTATTTACGGCCAATCTTCGATCGCTGAACCATAATCTGACCTCACAGTTAACCCGGCACTTCCAGATTTTGAAATTACATCCTCAAAATCTGAATGATGTTAATTTGACTTGTTTGGTTTTGAGATTAGGATATTTATAAATTCCAATGCGTTACGGTAACTTTTAGGCCAGATGCCAGTTCGTTGTCGAACAATTAAGCGAAAATGATTACATTTTTTTCTGATTCTTTCATCAACTCTTCGTAGTAGTGGTATAAAAATCGAAAAGTCGAAGGCGAATTCGAATCTGCTTTCAGATTTACCGTATCACATTCAAATATAGAGATAATCCAAAAAAAGAAGGTAAATAAAATATTTTTCGTCTAATTATAAAGGATCACAGATCCTACATTTGGAACGAGTCCTACACAGTAGGAACAGCGCACCAAAAGCCATATCCCACGACCGGTTTCGAACTATCGGGTCTCATCAGGTGGGCGCTGGCAGAAAGGCGTTCACCCCTAGGTGTAGTTGTTTCTGTTGATTCCACATTTATATTAATTATACAGCTTGTAAAAGCCTTTCTGCCAGCGTCTACCTGATGAGACCCGATAGGTCGAAACCGGTCGTGGGATATATCTTTGGTGCGCTGTGCCTACTGTGTAGGACGCATTCCAAATGTAGGATCTGTGATCCTTTATAATTAGACGAAAAAAGATTTTATTACCATCTTTTTTTGGATTGTTATCTTCGTCTAATAATCGTTCGGAATTAACAGTGTAATTCAAACCACAAACGCTTCTGAAGATATCAGCCGCAGCCGCTGACGAAACGTCGGGCAACCAAAAAGCCTAATTTGATTGACGCCGATCGTGAAAGCCTATATGCTACAATTCAAAAATTATAAGCCAAATTACCATCCCTTGTATTTTTTTAAAATTTTGAAGTTCTGAAGCAATTCTGAGGCCAGATCTGGACTCAAAATTACAAATTACTTCGGAAATGATCACACTTTTGTTGTTTTCCAATTCCTAATTGTGTTGGTCTGTGTAATTATTTGTAAACAAATAAAATCATTTTTTAGTGTTTGTTCACGTAAAATTTATAAGACATTATTTTTGAAACAATAGGTTTCTTCATTAGTATAGGTAATATATATATAATCTGCGAAAGCAGTCTAATTATTATTATTTTTTTGAATAAATATTTTTGTGCTGACATATGGTACTTAATAGTTTATAGAAACGATATTTTAATGAAAATTTGTAATCATTTTTATGTTTTATATAAACTATAACGACTGACTATCTGTTTTTATGATTTTATGATAGTTTAGCATTTGAGGTTGACAAATTTCATCATTCAATTCTGTTCAATGAAATTAATGAGGCCTACGAACGAATCACGGTTCACACGTCACTAATTTGTCACTTTCATAAAAAAGACCGTTACATTTGCAGCACGCTTCGGGTCATTATCTTATAAAAAAGAGAGCCGACAACAAAATGCATGTAGCTTTGTATAGTGTTGTTCTGTAAAAGTAGCAACGTTTCGATTCTGTCACCAAAATGTGGACGATTTTCACCAGTTTTAATGTAGTTTTTCAAACATTTCATCGTCAAGTCAGTACATAAATAAAATGTACCAAATAGTGCAATTTTATAAAACCTATCTACATTATTACAAACGTTCAATAAATGACAATAATGAGAAATGTACTTACTTTTTATTTTTCTACTACATTAACGTAACAGGTGTCTACTAAACAGCCTCTATTTTAAACGCTTCAGAAGTTAATAAGGTTCGTAGTTATATGTACTCGTTAACGAAACAATTTTTAATCGAATCATAACCAAACGATTTCTAATTTGATAATTTAGCGAGTGATTTCTGCAACGAGATGTACTCAACCAGTTATTTAGTTCATCGGCAAGATAAAAAGCACGAAAACGCTCAGAATCATTATGTAAATTAACTGATCGTGATTACTAATTAAATAGACGTTTTCGAGTTTCATCAGGACAATTTGGTGCCATTGTTTACTACTTCATTTCAATTCCGTGGTTTTGTCTCAAGAAAAAAAAAACAACAACGATAAACGCTACATAAATATCGCAATATCATGGAAATAAGGAGATGATAGATAGACAGTTTAATATTAACAACGAGAATGCATCTGCCAACCTATACAATATACACCCAAACATTTTAATCGTAGTGACACCATTTTACACTTTATTCATTTATGCACATATGTATCTGTACATAATAACTGGAAACATGCATATATGCATTATGTAAATGGTTAGTATGCAGGTAGAAATGAAAGTATACTATTCACGTACTCAAGAATGACAAAAAGAAGAATGGAAATGCTTGAATTGATCCGACGATTTATTGGTTATTACTTATTAGATATCGGTAACGGATGGTGAACAAGGGCATAGTGGCACATGTTTACTTTAATTTTTTAGGAAAGAGATATACACAGGATAAATAATTCACAGAAAGATCTTGACTGGACACTGTAACCAACGACGAACTAGAATTTTATAGCAAAACCCTTTATTGATTGTAATTTAATACCATTTAAATTGACCAGTATTTAAAGAAACTATAATTTTATCGAAACATTAGAATTTGTCTTACCACTAATATACATATACATATCGACTTATTATTTTTACAAAGTTCAGTAGCGGCTCGTATCTTTCAGAATAGGCGAAGAGTTGCAAAAAATCGAGAGAACTAAATTTATTAAACAGCTCACGCTGGCAGAGGTACGGTGACCACGCGCCCAGGTCTTCACTTGGGCATTTATTATGTATAGGTAAGGCCATTACAAGGGCTATTTAAAGCATTATAAAGTGCTCTAAGCAGACAAAATAATTGTATATACCTACTCTTTTACACATCATTTATTGCAAATCAACAAATAATTATAACAGAAATTATATTTATCTTTTAGTCTATAATACAGAAATCAAAACAAAGATAAAATAAAATATGTATTCCCATAAAAACTACAATAAAATTATTCTAGATTTCGAACTAGGGGTATTGTATTGAACTAGCGAAGGAGTTGTTTATGTTGATTTCATATTTATATTTTTATTTATCATATAGCCTGTAAAGGCCTTTCTGCCAGCGCCCACCTGATGAAATCCGATAGGTCGAAACCGGTCGTGGGATATGACTTTCGGTACGCTGTGTCTACTGTGTAGGACGCGTTCGAAATGTGGGATCTGTGATCCTTTATGATTAGACGAGTGGGGATTTTAATGCCTTCTTTTTTTGAATATGTTGTACCTTCGTCTAAGAATGTTTCGGAATCAAGTGTAATTCAATGCCGGTAGGGGTATTAGCCCTGAGAGTAATTGTTTCTGTTGATTCCATATTTATATTTTTATTTATTCTAGATTTAGTACAATTGCAAAAATACAAATTGATTGAAATGGACACGTTATCACCACAGTAAAATTTCAAAAACAAATGAAGTCTGAAAAAGGAATCTGCAATGAAAGGTCATGGAATTACTCAAGAGCATGAAATACCAATTATAACACTTTGGCCGTGAAAGCCTACGCATTATTGTACATTCTTACACCACACAAGTATCTAGATTTCTGCCTACAGCACGTGGATGTTTCAAATGTTTGCAACTAATTAATGTGTAACTAATAAAACAATTTAACTGTTGCACTGCAATCTTTTCAAAACCTCCGCTCCATTAAAACGCATCCTTACAAATACAAACTAATCGACAAAGGATGATACGAAACCTTGTAAGGGATCTTATGATACTTCCGATCCGATAAAGAAACAGGAGGAAAGGAAGCGCGAGTGCTGGGGGACTTCCGTTTTATTACTGAATTAAGGGGTAAGCTTTCTAATGGGGCATGAATCCGCATCGATTAAGAAATCTACCAAGTTCCACAACACATAAAGCGTTTGTAAATATAACATAACAATAAAAACAATTGGTTAATTACAATTAAGAATGCGCATGCTATAAGTTGTTTTAAAACCACCCCGTTACATTACGTTATAATATCATTAGTTCTTACCGATTGCTTTAAAAAACCCCGCTCAAACATTATGGGAAATCGGTTTCTATCAATTTTTCTCAAATTGTAGGAAAATGATCTTTTTCATGTGGTGATTAAAAGGTGTCATTATTGTAGGTCATTTTAATGCCGTAGTGCAATTGGAAAGGTCCTTTAAAATCGAGAGAATGACCTCACAAATAACTGACTGTGCAAGTTGACAATGTAATCTTTCTATGAATTAAATTGATGAAGCTTTCAACTATCGTAACACCATTTTAATAATATTGAAACACGAAACGTAGTTACAAAATATATTTATTTATTATGTCCACACACTGTGCTCTCTTCAGGTGGAGAGGTAATATAAATATAAGCGTAATTAAGCGGACTTAAATACTAAATTACAAGATACAGTGGGGAAAACACAAAGTTTTGAAACTAAATAATTAATAAAAGTAAATTAACAACTATTTTTGAAACTAAATATTTAATAAAGGCGAATTAATATGATCTGTTTAAAATTAAACTTGGTTTACATAATTCATTTATTTCTATGGATTCTAATAATTCAAATCTTTTTCTCAACATGTAACATTTTGAAATTATAGTTAAAACTATGATTCTTTAATTATAAATGTTTCGCGTAAGTGGGATTACTGTTCTTATTTTCAAAACATTTTTTATGTTGATTCAATTGATCTCTAAAATACTTTTTTCTAAATCATAATTCGCCTTTCAAAAATGATTGTTAATTTACTTAATTATTAACTATTTTGTCTTTACAAATTTATGTTTTTTTTTTCTACTCTATTTTGTGTTTTAGTATTTAAGTCTGCTAAATTTAATCTATGTATACATTGCTTCTCCACCTGAAAAAGGCACAGTGTGCCGAAATAATTATAGTGGCAACAATAAATACTTTGTAGCTCTAGGTTGTGTGTTTTAGCTTTCTTTTTGAGTTAATATAGCTTACAAAACTTATGGGGATGTAAAACTAAGCCTTTATACCACCATCGCCCTATAACTTCTTAAAATAGCGCTACTAGTATCATATCCAAATGATTTTTAGTTAGCCCTAACCTTCAAAAGACGCGTGTATAAATTTGACAGCTGTTGCACTATTAGTATCTGAGTTATATCATCTTTAGTGAAAGTACTTTTGTTACTTTGAAAAAATGGATAAAGAGGAATTTCTTGTGTTAATAAAGCATTGCCTTTTGGCGAAAAAATACTGTTGAAACCAAGGCTTGACTTGATAAACATTATTCGGACTTTGCACTAGGAAAATCAACCGTAGAAAAGTTGTTTGCTAAATTTAAACTAGGCGAAATGAGCACCGGGGACGATGCACACACTGGACGCCCCAAAGAGGCTGTTGGCTGTTACCGACGAAAACATCAAAAAAGTCCACAAAATAATTTTTGATAACCGTAAAGTGAAGTTGATTGAGATAGCTGAGCTGAGACCCTAAAGATGTCAAAGGAACGTGTTGGTCATGGTCATATCGTGAATGAATATTTGGATATGCGAAAGCGATGTACAAATTGGGTGCCGCGCGATCTCACAATCGACCAAAAATAACAACGAATCGATGGATGATTCTAAGCAGTGTTCTGAGCTGTTCAATCGTAATAAATCCGAATTTTTGCGTCGATATGTGACGATGGATGAAACATTGCTCCATTATTTCATTTGAAGAAAAAGAAAGTGCTGTTTCATCAAGATAATGCACCGTGTCACAAATCAATGAAATCGATGGCAAAATTCCATGAATTGGGTTCGAATTGCTTCCACATCCACCGTACTCTCCAGATCTGGCCCCTAGCGACTTTTTTTGTTCTCAGACCTCAAGAGGATGTTCACTGGACAGAATTTTCGCGCCGATGAAGAGGTAATCGCCGAAACCGAAGCCTATTTTGAGGCTAAAGACAAATCGTATTATAAAAATGGCATCGAAAAATTGTATGACCGCAATAATCGTTAATCGTTGTATCGCCCTTGAAGGGAGCTATATTGAATAATAAGATCAAATTCTATCAAAAAAAAAATTTTTTCAATGCTAGCCTACGAACTTTTCAGCCCGTCTGTTAAGTGTCCCTGTGTTTTTATTGGCCAATTGGCCTGTGGTCAATTTTCATAGATAAATGTAGTAAATTTTCCTTTTTATACAATGAAAAAAAAAAATGAGGACCAATAACTTTATACACAGAGTGTAGATGATTTCCGCATGTTAACCCTAACATTTACAATGGACATTGCAGACTCGAGCGACAGTTCAATGTTGCATTGACACTACCTTTTCTCTCTAAACTGACTGTGTGTGTAGGTATCACACGTTTAGTTTGTACAGAGACAGCACAACAAATAAATGCCTTCAAAAGCAGGTTAACAGTAGCAACGAGAAGTAGGTTTTCTTGGCACGAAATATCACAAGCCAAAGGAAATACGGTTACAAGCAACAGAGAAATATAATTATTCCAAGGCAATGTCGTTTGATTTTTTACGCTTGGTTATCACGAGACTGATTGAATTTAAACGCGGCTGGATTCCGCCACAGCTCATAGATATAATAACGACAGTTATATCAAGTTCGCGAGATAAATAAATATCCTTGTTTCTTCATTTTATTATATTTCTGGGTACTTGAGTACTTCTACCTGCCTTCTAAGCAGCAGACTTGCGTAAATCATGCCCATGTAATACTTTCAACAAACAGCTGCATCCATCATTGGTAATAATTAATTATTTTACAGCATCATAATCTTGTACTTGTGTCGTACGGTTTAAAAATATTCAATTATCACAATAAAAAAATAGGTTTCGAAACGACTTACGATCTGTCCTATTTTTTTTTTTGCGAAATCAGCATTCAACTACAACATTTAACACTGTCATTTTATAAGTAGATAAGACGTAATATAAATTTCAAATAGTTATTGCAAACAATAGTTTTTTCAACAGCAATTGTTTAAAATACGATACACAGAAGTAAATTAATTACTGTAGGTACAGAAAATTATTCAAAATTTTTGTACAGCGATCTTCTTACATTTTCAAACTGAGGCACACGAGTGACAAACTCATATCCTTTATTATGGATACCACTACCTAACCTAACCTAACCTAACCAATTTGACATATTCAAAAAAGAAGGAATTAAAATCCTTATTCGTCTAAATTTTAAGATCAAAGATCTCACATTTGGAACGCGTCCTACCAAGTAGGCACAACGAACCGAAAGTCATATCCCATGACCAATTTGTTTTAAAAAATAAAGGTGTATACATTATTTTTGACCGCAAAATCGACAGGTAAATTTTAACCTTCTTCCATTGTTACATTCAAGAAAGATTTGACCGAAAAATCTACTGACCACTCAATGGACTGACCGTAAATAGGACGACACCGGTTCTTACACTATTCTGAAATGATTTTAATGATGGATTTCTTCGGTGGTTTGGGACTGCTTTCTATTTCTTAGTATTTCTTATCTTGAAAATTTCCAACTTCTCGTAAATGAGCGAAACACATGTCCGCGTTTTCCTTAAAGAGTTGTGGCAAATTGGGGTAAGACATTTTTTTTATATCAATTTTAACAATTGCTAAAGAAAAATAAGAGTTTTGTTTTCAGATGAAAATGCTCCAAAAATAGAAATTACCGTTATATCGAAGTACATTTTTATTTTGAACAAAAAAACTTATTATGTTTACCGTTATAAAAATTATCACAAACAACTTTTAGCACATTTTATTCATCATTATTAACCATAACGAAAAAAAGGCAACCGCGCAGTTAGTAATGATATTTATTCAATAAGGTTATAAACCATAAAAAATCGTTAGTAACATTTTCATTTTGCAAACAATATAATTTGGAACAAATAAATTTACAACATAACGGTAGAATTAGTACGGTAAATTATTCGATATGTGGACATTTTATGCATTTTTCACGGCTGCTTCATTGAAACGAAATGAAATTGAAATTACATGGAAGCGTTACTCATAAATCCACATTAATTTTACTACTGTTACTCGTAAAACGACGAGTAGGTAGTAAAAATTAAAATTTTGTATAACAATGTAAACCATGTGTAAGATTTTCGTTTGCACAGTTGTGCCACTTCTTTTCTACCTTGAGATGTTTTTTTTGTAAGAAAAACACTTCGTATAATTTAATTAGTATTTTAATATAAAATATTTAGACTAGCTTAAAATTACGGTGATAACGAAGTAATGTTGATAATGCTTTACTACTAAAATGATGATTATGATTACTAAACTATATTTTCTAATTATTCGAGAATTGATCACGAAAACGACTAAAGACTGACTGATGACTGTTACAGCCTCTCTACAAGCTATCTACTCTGAATGGTGTTTCATATTTTTCCGACATCTGACAATGATGCCCCTCGAGAACAATGCTCACTGTCAATCGCCGAACATTGTTCATTATATCGCTGTTGTAAAATATTGTATAATTTACTGCTGCATCTTTTCTTTGTCATTCCCTAATACTCTTCACCACAATTATCTGTCTTTGTAGCTTGTATTCACCCCCTGCAATTTATGACCTACAGCTGCCTACAACCGTATATCTTCATCATCGCCACAGCTACCTCTATCTCTTATTACTGTGTCTTTCCTTTTCTATTTCTTCCGCCTGTTTTCTCCCTTAAGTTAAGTTAGTGTTGAATAAATCGCCGCCAAATACGCAATGTGTACGCGCACCGGCACAATCATGCATTGTAATTTTGTAACCAGCACGGATTGTAATTCATATCGATATTTTTTCAACTTCCTCCCGCACCTGATTAATATAAACTGTACATTTTTGTAAATAGTGTTTAGACGTTACAAGAAAATCATTTGTGTATTAATCAAAAATTTAATACCTTCAACCCTTTAATTAGGTTTGTCAGGACGTATCATGTACTACCACCGCACCCTTAAGTTTACTTGAGATTCATGGAGTGCATGATACGAATGCCTAGACTAAACAAGTATCACCTTTTGCATATACAGAGTCTTAAAAATAACAGAGGCAAAATTCCATTCAAACATATTTCAAAGATGTACAAAGTATTTACATTAACACCATGATTACTTACTTAATTTTCAAAAAATTAACATTACTATAATTTAATAATAAATTTTTTGTTTAATACAAAATGAAAATATAACGTATTGGAGGGTAAATTGTGATTAGTTTTGGACTTATCACAATAATATTTATTGTATAGATGGTATACTGAAAAAAAAAACTTTTTCTACAGAATGAACTTTATTAAACGTCGTTTGATATGAAGGAAAAGGGGAAGAAGAGTCTTCACAATAACTCCTGAATTAGTTCACAATTAATTGAAAATACTGGATTTGCATTTCACCTAAAGAAGTGTAGCTAAAACGAGATCAACATAATACTGTTTTTACTATTTTCTTTTTAATCAACATACCGAGCTACCACAAACATTTCAACACATTAGAAAAATAAACTTTTTAAACAACAAAAAATTATTATCCCGATAAAAAGGGACAGTATTTAAATAGATATGAAATCCTAGAAAGAACAACTAGATTTTTGAAATACTGATTTGTTCTGATCCGATACTTTAGTATTTAAGAAAGTTTATATTTGCAATAATAAAAATAACACTCCTGAAGATTCCTCAATAAGACGATATGTACATTGAAGTTTTTCAATAAATTGTGAATCAATATAGGAGTCTTTTGTCTATCTTAATTAATCATAATAGTTCACCAAACAAACGGCTTTTCGTAACTTTTTACAAGAAGTTATTTAAAGATCTGATATAAAATTTTACATTCTAGCGGAACTCGTTTCATTGTTTCAGAATACATTTGCCTATATTATAGAATGATAAAGTAAATTAATTGTAAATAGTTTCATAAAAAGATTTCGACGAAAGTAGACTGATTAAAAACAGTTACCGAATCTTATTACAGAAACAATGGTACCCCTCCCAAGTATTTAAGGTACAAATTGTTAAAAAGTCAGTATCAGAATTTCATTAAAACTCGCTGTGACTATCTACAATACGGACTAGTGATTCCATGCCATTTTGAAGTGACAAGATAAATGTTGCCATCGTCTATTAATTCCCTTTTACTTACTTTTACTCTACACATATCTAATTTTCCGTCAATTACTGTGCTAGTAAATTTTTTATCCATGAAGACATTAATCTTATTTAGTTATTATACACTTGTTCGTACGTTTATATATTTAATTCGTGATGTAAATATCGATAAAAGTATATCTGATGTATGCATGTACTTTCAAATAATCCTCATGTCCTATTGAAAGTTATTTTATTACCTAACGTGTTAATGACCAGATTAGGTAGAATTAAAGAATATTTATGTGGAAAAAAGTGAAAAGTCAGCTAACTAGATAGTCAACTTGTACATAACAACGAGAATGGTAAATAGTGCAACACTCAGTTTATGAAGTGAAACAAAGTAAGTAATTCTTAGTTACATATTTGAATCTTGGGAAAAAAAGGTAAAAAATAAATTCAATAACAAAATCGAACAATTTTGAAAGTATTCTGAAAATGAAATTAACCGCCATAATACCGCGTTCAATTAATTAGGAAATTAGAAGCG